>CM034146.1:669698810-670898810 GCA_019776745.2 Taxus chinensis
TAAAACAAAAAAAATTACCATTCAATACTACAACAAAATGCAGTATTAAATCTGCTTATAACAACAATCTTTATATAGCAATGAGCTATTCCTTTTTCCCAAACAATAAACTTATACTTAAAACAATTTTATAACTTTTTCAACAAGGAAAAACAATATAAGAATGTAAATGGACAAGCCTCCCCAAAAGGGAACAACATGTCTAATTTTCTAACCACTTCCACCATACCCAAAACAGCCCCAAAACTCCTTTTTGCAAAGCTTTGGGTTCTTCAAAACAAAAACGGCTTAGTTTTACACCCAACCATTAGGAATAATCATATTCGCATCTCAATGGTGGTGAGCATACTAGCCTCCTCCAAACCCATGGGAGAGAGGAGATACATCTCAAGTTAGCGCAATGGGTTTCTCACATCGACAACAAAAGTACCAACAAGAAAACTCATCCCAAAACATTTTTAAAAAACACACAAAGGAGAGGGTAGCCATCCATACATAGCTATAGGTATTTCAAATAATTAGTTTTGCTTATAAAATAAAGAATCAAAATATGCCTCCAACTCCATATGTCTCCATGTCTTATATCTCTCATGTCCTCCTTATTAAGTCTTTCAACCCCATCCCCTACTTGGTTTCCCTAAACAAGGATGGGAGAAGCTCCTTCCACCATAAAAAGGAGGCTCCCACTCCACCATATGAGGGAGAAAATACCAATCTATGGGGCTCTTCAATATCCTTCACAATGTCCCAAAATGCCCAAACCCAATAGGTGAGGACGGACTAAATAATTTAACAACATTTTAACATCCTCAAGCAACACAAAATTATAACATGTGTTAAAAAATCAAAAAGTTTTTTATGATAGAATCCTACTTTGTAATCCAAGCTAAAAAATTCCAAGCTTCCAAACTCCTAAGCCAAACCTAAAATGGGTAAGTGCAGGAAGTTGATGGACAAATATAGGGTCATCCGTGGACGTCATATTGCAAAAAACAATGAAATCTCAACTTGTAGGGATTATTAGCTATACGTGCACTCTAAATTAGAAAAATTTATATAAATATGAATCGTAGCATTCAGAATTTAGTTTCTAAAATACTAATTTTTTAAAAAAACGGACAAGTTTAGCTATATTAAACACTTAAAATTATATCACTTACTTTTTTTTTTTTGAAAAAAAATTATAAGATTGTAGTTCGTTTGCCCGCATTTTGGATGACCAAATCTTTTTTTTTTCCTGTAGTGAAACGTTAGATGTAGTTGTCTATCTTGGGATGGATTTTTTTGAGCAATATTTTTTTTATGATTTTTTTCGTGAAAGTGGTCTAAAAATATTTAGAAAATGGAGCGTTTATATATATATTGAACATGTATAGAATTTGTCCACGCTTGGGATGGTATAAGTTTTATCATATTTTGATAAGCGAAACAAAAGTTACGGTCTTAAATGTAGACATGAACATTCACGGGAAAACATGTCTTAAAGACCTATTGTTAGTAAAAAAATATAAAATGATATTTATCTTATTCTATTCACTTTAAAATCAATATTTCTACGTAGCTAACAGTCTTCCCTATGTAATGACACCATTTTTGTGAAATGTTTTCAGTTTTTTAGCATGGTTTAAGTCTTTGGAAGAGCATATTTGAGGTTTGTTTACCTTTTACACTTCATAATGACCTTCCATAGCTTTGGTTGGAGAAAAACAAAGATTTTCCAAGGCTTAGGTTCGGCAGATAGATCCGCGATTGCAGTTTATAAAGCGCGATCGTGGGTTTTTTTAACACAAACTGCGAGCGTGCTTTATAAACCGTGATCGCAGTTTATAAAACACGCTCACGGTTCATAAATCATATTTACACACATCCCAATGTCTGAATTACCATGTGATTTTTACTCTCTGACCTTACCGTACGAATTACTACGAAATTCTGTCTTTTTTGCATGTTTTTCTTATCACCGGAAGCAAAACATCATGGGAGACAAAAAACGAAGTCAAAAAAGGAAGTCATTAAGTAAAAAAACACCAAACGGATTAGAGGCCAACAAAATTCAAAATGTTGAGTGAATGCAGAAACTTCGTGAATCAAGAAGAGGTTCATCTTCAACCCCAACTATTGTAAGCAATGAAGAACCAGGTAATGTTTCTACTGTCAATGTTGAAGTTGAATTAAATACTCGTGATGAAGATGTTTTTACTGTCAATGTTGAAGAAGAATTAAATACTCATGATGTAGAAAATGTTGAAATTGAAGGAGACAATGAAAATGTGAATAAGGAAATTCATTCTGAAACTGTAGACAAGCAAAATTTGACAAAAACACCTCCTAGGATTTTACGTAAGAAACCTAATTTTTTTATTGAAATTGATGAAAACATTTTGAAACCAATGTCTGACAAACTTTCTGAACGACAAATCAGAAGAAAAGCCACTGAAATTTGGGATAATCATTTTGAAATTTTAAATGATTCCCAAAGATGGCAGTTGTTGGTTAGTTTGATGAAATTGATTAAAATGAGACCTACATTAAACACCTTAGGATTGACAACATCTAATATACATGGTCAAACCTCTATAATTGTTGAAAACCTTCATGATGCATATCACACTGTTGGTGTCAAGAGACGCACTAGGGATAGTAATATTGTGCGTCGTGTACTTGCTACTAGTGTTGTAAGTAAATCAATAAAAAAACAATGTTTGATTATGTAAACAAGTCGAATGTTGCAAGTTAATCGAAAAACTCTAATGAAAGCAATTGAAAGACGTAATATCCTTCAATCACTCAATAATGCCGATTTTTGGGCATTTTCTGCTAGAGCACCGCTTAAGGATAAAAATAATTCTGATGCTATAAGAGAAGTTGTTATTAAATTTTGGCATGATAACACTAGATTTTCACCTAATACAAGAGATGTTATAAAACGGAGAGTTGGTTCTACTAATCGTGAACCACATCCAAAGCATTTCTTATATATGACTCAAACTCAATTTTTTCGTAAGTTTGAACAAGAGAATATAGAAATTAAAATTAGTCAACGATTTTTTTGAAATGTTGAAACCATTCTATGTTAAAATCAACCACGCTCGCACCACTTGTTGTTGTAGGCAACATGTTGAATTTGTGATGCATTATGCTAAATTTTTATGTATTCATTCTAATTTTCATTCTGAAACTATGTTATCAGAATGTGGTATTCAACCTTCCACCAATATCTTCTAGGGATTTCATTCCTACTATATTTTGTGAAAAAGAAGTTAGACAATTTTTTTATAAGTCAGGATTGTTTAGATGGAAGTTGTAGTATATGCGACAGATTACCAAAATTAGAAAGTTACATCCATGAGAAAATTGAAGGTACAATAGGACATAATTTAGTTGAGTTTGATAAATATAAATCAGTTGCATACCAGTTGAAAGATGGAAAAGAGTCTAAACGATGTGAGCTAGTTACAGAAAAAATGTCTGTTTTCTATTTTTTGAGAAAATTTAAGGATGAAATTATTTATGAGTATGTGAGGCATACACATAGAGCTCGATGGTTGGATGAACAGTTCAAGCTATGTAATGACACATTTCTTATTGGTACTATTGTTTTAGTGGTCGATTTTGCAGAGAATTACACATTGCAACCATAAATGGAGGTTCAATCGTAATATTACAACTCAGTACAAGTTGCCATTTTTTTGCATATAACATTTCTACATTCTCCTGACAGTACAGAGATTGATCAAATTTTTTTAAGAGAGTACCACTTTTATATCAGTGATGATCTTACTCATTCTACTGAATTTTTGCAAGGGTGTTTCTAGTTATTTTATGGAAACTTGTCTAATAGGGACATCCACTTCAAACAACATTATATATGGTCAGATAATTACACGTATCAGTTTAAGAATGCACGAATGTTTTATTGGATGAACATAATACACGTCAAGATGGGTGTGCAACATATTTGGAGTTTCACTAAGGCTGGACATGGAAAAGGAGAGCATGACGGTGCAAGGGCATGTGTGAAAAGAGCTCTTGCAAGAGAAGAGTTTAAGTACAAAGATGGTGCTAAATTAAAAGATGCAAAGAGCATAATGGAATGGTATATTGACAACATGGCCCAAGGTTCTCAAGAAAATTCCACAGTTCACAGATATTTTTGGTTGATAGAGGAACAACATATTGCTAACTACAAGGATTGCATGACACTCAATGGGTCTAGTGATATGCACTCATTTTTTAGCTTAGACGCTACTTCGTGGGCCATATGGACAAGAAAGTTGACATGTTTTTGTGCATCTTGTATCAAATTTGTCACTGGTGAGTGTGATTCACAAGAATGGGTGGAAGGATGGATTTGTAGGCCTCTAACCCCGCTTCCTTCCCTAGTTATCAACCTCTACAAGCATTATGACTTGTTTCTGCAGATGAAGTTGCAACATCCAAGGACTTTGACGAAATTTTGATTTTGGTGCGACAAGGTATTTATGGTTATTTATTTATTTTTGTATTGAGTTATGTCCATTGAAATTTTAATATGTAATTTAAATTTGAGTTGTTCAACCTTTTTTTTGTAGGACATGTGTTTGCAGTAGTTGTGACAAAAGACAATGAAGAAGGAACATACTATTTTTTATGTCATTGCATCGAGGAAAGAAAGAAGTTGACTTCTCCTATTATAGATGGCGAAGATATTAAGTATCCTATAGAGTCAGTGGTAGTTACTAGAACTTGGCTTCGACGGTATCCATTAAAAAACTCCTCTATTTAGGTGTTTGAAGACTTTGAGACACATAGGAAAATACTCTTATATTTGCATCTAGTTCTAGCGACAAATATTCAACTGTATAGATACTGAGGAAGGCCTAATAACAAGATTCTTTGGAATGTTCGAGAGTCAGATCATTAAGCAATCTTGTCTGCTATTCAGAGTAGATCCGATCCTGATGGTTCATTGAAATGAATTTACAATTCTCATGTCTGGTATATATAATTTCTTTTCAATATATATATATATATATTAGTTTAAAGATCTAGATTTAAGTTTGAATATATTTTATTTTAAATTTGTGTATTTTGTATATATGGATAGTATATGGTTTTGATTTGAAACTTAAATTTCTTTGACTAACACTTTTATGTTTAGGTTAGTGGTGCCATAAAAGCTTCCACCTTCATGTGGTTGGCACTGTCAGTAGAGAATTTTAAATTCTCGAAGCTAAGAGAAGCTTTCATTGTTTGAAAAAGTAGTACATTTTGAAAAAGTTGTAAATTTTGAAAAAGTTGTAAATTGTGAAAAAGTTGTAAATTTTGAAAAAATTGTAAATTTTGAAAATGTTGTAAATTTTGAAAATTTTGTAAATTTTGAAAAGTTGTAAATTTTGAAAATTTTGTAAATTTTGAAAAGTTGTAAATTTTGAAAATGTTTTAAATTTTGAAAAATTTGTAAATTTTGAAAAATTTGTAAATTTTGACAAAGTTGTAAATTTTGAAAACGACTCTTCCCCAAGTGTTTACAAGACCATACGTACGCGTGTGCACCAATCTGGGAAGGAAAAATCTGAGAGAGGATATTGTTGAGGGTCCCTACGCCGAGGTGTCGGATTAGATGAGACGTCTCTACGTGCCACGGAGTCTGAGTAGTCACCCGTCGAAGTTAAACGATATTTTGGTCTCAGGGCTCTTAAGGGACTACGCCCGAACGAAGTAGCTCGGAAGTAACAACCTTGTCCCACACCGAAACACCACCTCCTCTAGTGTTCACCTAGCCACCCGGACGTGTCGGTGTAGTCGGTTTGGTGCTATGACCCATTGTTTGCAAAATATAGCGTTTGACAACCAATCCACTGGCTCAAACTGCACTATTTCACACATTTACAAACAATAGGGTCGCGAGAGCACCGAAATGAGAAGGAAAAAACTGAGAGAGGCTATTGTAGAGAGTCCCTTCGCTGAGGTTTTGGATTTGACGAGGCATATCTAGGTGCCACGGAGTCTGAGTAGTCACTCATCGAAATTGAACGATATTTTGGTCTCAGGGTTCTTAACGGACTACGCCTGAACGAAGTAGCCCAGAAGCAATGACCTTGTCACGCACCAAAACACCACCTCCTCTAGTGCTCACCTAGCCACCTGGACGTGCCGACATAGGTGGTTCGGTGCCATGACCCACCGTTTGCAAAATATAGCGTTTGACAACCAATCACTGGCTCTAACTTCACAATTTCACGCGTTTGCAAAGAATAGGGCATCGATAGCACCAAAATGAGAAGGAAAAAACTGAGAGAGGCTTTTTAAGATGGTCCCTATGCCAAGGTTTCGGATTAGACAAGCTATTTCTAGGTGCCACAGATTATGCGTAGTCACCCGTTGAATTTGAACAATTTTTTGGTCTTAGGACTCTTAAGGGACTATGCCCGAATGAAGTAGCTCAGGGAAGCAACGATGTTTTTACACACTGAAATAATTCCACCTCCTTTAGCATTTACCTAGCCACCTGGATGTGTTTGCATGTAGTCGGTTTGGTGTCACGACCCACCGTTTGCAAAATATAGCTATTTGACAACCTTATCACTATCTCAAACTGCACTATTTCATGCACGTTTACAAATAATAAGACAACAAGAGCACCGAATTGGAGAATGAAAAAACTGAAGATAGGATATTGTATAGGGTCCCTACACTGAGGTTTTAGGATTAGATTAGCCATGTATCTAAGTGCCATGGAGTGCACAGTATTCACTCGTCGAAGTTGAACAATTTTTTGGTCTCAGGGCTCTTAAGGGAGTACGCCCAAAAAAAGTAGCCCGGAAGTAATGACGTTGTTACGCAAAACGAAACACGATTCCTCCTCTAGTATTCAACTAGTCACGCTAGACATGTTGCCGTGTCAGTCAGTTCAGTGCCACGACCCACCATTTGTAAAATATACCGTTTGACATTCTTATCACTGTCTCTAAAATACACTATTTTGCATGCATTTGAAAATCAATAGGGTTGCGAGAGTACCAAATTGGAGAAGGAAAAAAAATGAGATAGGATATTATAGAGGGTCAGTAAACCAAGGTGTAGGATGGGACAAGACATATCTAGGTTCCATGATAGTGCTGCGTAGTCACCCGTTGAAGTTGAATAATTTTTTAGTCTTAGGGCTCGTAAGGGACTACTCCCAAAGGAAGTAGTCCAGAAGCAACGATGCTTGTCGTTGTACCAAAACAACACCTCCTCCAGTGTTCACCTACCCACCCAAATTTTTCATGCACAGTTTGGTCAATTCGGTGCCACGATCACACTGTTTGCAAAATATACAGTTTGAAAGCCTTATCACTGTCTCAAACTGCACTATTTCGTGCATTTACAAACAATAGGGCTGCGAGAGTGCCGAATTGGAGAAAGAAAAAACTGAGAGAGAATTTTTTAGAGGGTCCCTACACTGAGGTGTCAGATTAGATGAGCCATCTCTAGGTGTAACAGAGTCCGAGTAGTCACACGTCGAAGTTGAACGATATTTTGGTCTCAGGGCTCTTAAGGGACTACGCCCAAACGAAGTAGCCCGGAAGCAACGACCTTGTCCCGCACCAAAACACCACCTCCTCTAGTGTTCACCTAGCCACCCGGACATGCCGGCGCATTCAGTTTGGTGCCATGACCCACCGTTTTAAAAATATAGCTTTTGGCAACCAATCACTAGCTCCAACTGCACTATTTCATGTGTTTGCAAACAATATGGCAGCAAGAGCACCGAAATGAGAAGGAAAAAACTGAGAGAGGCTTTTATAGAGGCTCCCTATGCTAAGGTGTTGGATTAGATGAGTGATCACTAGGTGCCACGGAGTCTGAGTAGTCACATGTTGAAGTTGAACGATATTTTCGTCTCAGGGCTCTTAAGGGACTATGCCCGAACGAAGTAGCCCAGAAGCAACGACCTTGTCGCGCACCGAAACACTACCTCATCTAGCATTCACCTGGCCACCTAGAGGTGTCAGCACAGTCAGTTCGGTGCCACGACCCAGCGTTTGCAAAATATAGCATTTGACAAACAATCACTAGCTCTAACTGCACTATTTTGTGTGTTTGCAAACAATAGGGCAGCGAGAGCACCGAAATGAGAAGTAAAAAACTGAGAGAGCCTTTTTAGAGGCTCCCTACGCTGAGGTGTCAGATTAGATGATCCATCTCAAGTTGCCACAGAGTCTGAGTAGTCACTCGTCGAATTTGAACGATATTTTGGTCTCAGGGCTCTTAAAGGACTACGCTCGAACAAAGTAGTCCGGAAGCAATGACCTTGTCACGCACCAAAACACTGCCACTTCTAGCATTCACCTGGCCACTCAGACGTGCCGGCGTAGTCGGTTCGGTGACACGACCCACCGTTTTCAAAATAAAGCGTTTGACAACCAATCACTGGCTCCAACTACACTATTTCACGCGTTTGCAAACAATAGGGTAGCGAGAGCACCGAAATGAGAACGAAAAAATAGAGAGAGGCTTTTGTAGAGGCTCCCTACGCTGAGGTTTCAGATATGATGAGTCCTTACTAGGTGCCACGGAGTCTGAGTAGTCACCCGTTGAAGTTGAACGATATTTTCATCTCAGGGCTCTTAAGGGACTACGCCCGAACAAAGTAGTCAGGAAGTAACGACCTTGTCACGCACCAAAACACTTCCACTTCTAGTGTTCAACTGGCCACCCAGACATGTCGGTGCAGTCAGTTCGGTGACACGACCCGCCATTTGCAAAATATAGCGTTTGACAACCAATCACTGGCTCCAACTACACTATTTCATGCGTTTACAAACAATAGGGCAACGAGAGAAATGAAATGATAAGGAAAAAATCGAGAGAGGATTTTTTAGAGGGTCCCTATACCGAGGTGTCAGATCAGACGAGTCATCTCTAGGTTACCACAGAGTCTGAGTAGTCACACGTCAAAGTTGAACGATATTTTGGTCTCAGGGCTCTTAAGGAACTACGCTCGAACGAAGTAGCCTGGAAGCAACGACCTAGTCGTACACCAAAACACCACTTCCTCTAGTGTTCACCTGGCCACCTGGACATGCCAGCGTAGTTGGTTTGGTGCCACGACCCATTGTTTGCAAAATATAGCGTTCGACAACCAATCACTGGCTCCATCTACACTATTTAACGCGTTTGCAAACAATAGGGTAGCGAGAGCACAGAAACGAGAAGGAAAAAACAGAGAGAGGATTTTGTAGAGGGTCCCTATGCCGAGGTGTCAGAATAGACGAGCCATCTCTAGGTGCCACAGAGTCCGAGCAGTCACCTGTCGAAGTTGAATGATATTTTGCTCTCAGGGCTTTTAAGGGACTACACCCAAATGAAGTAGCCCAAAAGAAACGAAACTGTCGAGCACCAAAACACTACCTCCTTTAGCGTTCACCTGGCTACCTAGATGTGTTGGCACAGTCAGTTTGGTGCCACGACCCACCGTTTGTAAAATATAGCACTTGACAACCAATCACTGCCTCCAACTGCACTATTTTGCGCGTTTGCAAACAATAGGGCAACGAGAACACCGAAATGAGAAGGAAAAAACTGAGAGAGGCTTTTTTACAGGCTCCCTACACTAAGGTTTCGGATTAGATGAGCTGTCTCCAGGTGCCACGGAGTCCGAGTAGTCACCCGTCAAAGTTGAACAATATTTTGGTCTCAGGGCTGTTAAGGGACTACGCCTGAACGAAGTAGCTCGGAAGCAACAACCTTGTCGCGCACTAAAACACCACCTCCTCTAGTATTCACCTGGCCACCCGGAGGTGCCCACGTAGTCAGTTCGATGCCACAATCCACCGTTTGCAAAATTTTACGTTTAACAACCAATCACTGGCTCCAACTGCACTATTTCACGCATTTGGAAACAATAGGGCAGCGAGAGCACCGAAATGAGAAGGAAAAAACTGAGAGAGAATTTTGTAGAGGGTCCCTACGCCGAGGTTTTAGATCAGATGAGCCATGTCTAGGTTCCACGGAGTTCGAGTAGTCACCCATCGAAGTTGAACGATATTTTAGTCTCAGGGCTCTTAAGGGACTACGCCTGAACGAAGTAGCCCAGAAGCAATGACCTTATCGCACATCGAAACACCATCTGCTCTAGTGTTCATCTGGCCACCCGAATGTTGCCGCCGCAATCGGTTCGGTGCCACGACCCACCGTTTGTAAAATATAGCATTTGACAACCAATCATTGGCTCCAACTGCACTATTTCATGCGTTTACAAACAATAGGTTAGCCAGAGCACCAAAATGAGAAGGAAAAAACTGAGAGAGGGTTTTGTAGAGGCTCCCTATGCCGAGGTGTCAGAATAGATAATCCATCTCTAGGTGCCATGGAGTCCGAGTAGTCACCCGTCGAAGTTGAACAATATTTTGGTCTCAGGGCTCTTAAGGGACTATGCCCGAACGAAGTAACTCAGAAGCAACGACCTAGTTTCACACCAAAACACCACCTCCTCTAGCATTCAACTGGCCATCTAGATGTGCCCATGTAGTCGGTTCGGGTGCCGCGACCCACCATTTGCAAAATATAGCATTTGACAACCAATCATTGGCTCTAAGTGCACTATTTCACACGTTTGCAAACAATAGGCAAGTGAGAGCACCAAAATGAGAAGAAAAAACCAAGAGAATTTTGTAGAGGGTCCCTACGCCGAGGTTTTGAATCAGATGAGTTATCACTAGGTACCACAGAGTCCGATTAGTCACCCGTCAAAGTTGAACGATATTTTGGTCTCAGGGCTCTTAAGGGACTACGCCCGAATGAAGTAGCCCAGAAGCAACGACCTTGTCGCGCACACAAACACCACCTCCTCTAGTGTTCACCTGGCCACCCAAACGTCTTAGCGTAGTCGGTTCAGTGCCATGACCCACTGTTTTGCAAAATATAGCATTTGACAAACAATCACTGGCTCTAACTACACTATTTCACGTGTTTACAAACAATAGGGCAGCAAGAGCACCAAAATGAGAAGGAAAAAACTGAGAGAGGATTTTGTAGAGGCTCCCTATGCTGAGGTGTTGGATCAGACGATCCGTCTCTAGTTGCCACGGAGTCTGAGTAGTCACCTGTCGAAGTTGAATGATATTTTGGTCTCGGGGCTCTTAAGGGACTATGCCCGAACGAAGTAGCCCGGAATCAATGACCATGTCGCACACCAAAAAACTTCCTCCTCTAAGGTTCCCCTTGCCACCCAGATGTGTCAGCACAGTTTCGTTCGGTGCCATGACCCACCGTTTGCAAAATATAGCTTTTGACAACCAATCACTGGCTCCAACTGCACTATTTTACACATTTGCAAACAATATTTTAGAGGGTCCCTACTTTGAGGTGTTAGATTAGATGAGCCATCTCTAGGTGTAACGGAGTCCGAGTAGTCACCCGTTGAAGTTGAGCGATAAGTTTTGGTCTTAGGGCTCTTAAGGGACTCCGCCCGAACGAAGTAGCCCGAAAGTAACGACCTTGTCGCACACCGAAACACCACCTCCTCTAGTGTTCACTAGACAGCCCAGACGTTCCAGCGTAGTTGGTTCGGTGCCACGACCCACCATTTACAAAATATAGCATTCGACAACCAATCACTGGCCTCTAACTACATTATTTCACACGTTTGAAACAATAGGGCAGCGAGAGCACCGAAATGAGAAGGAAAAAATCGAGAGAGGAATTTGTAGAGGGTCCCTATGCCAAGGTTTCAGATCAAACAAGCCATCTCTAGGTGTCACGGAGTCCGAGTAATAACTCGTCGAAGTTGAACAATATTTTGGTCTCAGGGCTCTTAAGGGACTATGCACGAAACGAGGTAGCCCGGAAACAATGTCCTTGTCGCACACCGAAACACCACCTCCTTTAGTGTTAACCTGACAACTCAGACATGCTGGCGCAATCGGCTTGGTGCCACGACCCACTGTTTGCAAACTATAGTGTTTGACAACCAATCACTGACTCCAACTACACTATTTTACGTGTTTACAAACAATAGGGCAGAGAGAGCACTAAAATGAGAAGGAAAAAAACCGAGAGAGGATTTTGTAGAGGCTCCCTACATAGAGGTGTTGGATCATACGAGCTGTCTCTTTGTGCCACGGAGTCTGAGTAGTCACCCGTCGAAGTTGAACGATATTTTTGTCTCAGGGCTCTTAAGGGACTACGCCCAAACGAAGTAGCTCGGAAGAAACGACCTTATCGCGCACTGAAACGCTACCTACTCTAGCGTTCACCTGGCCACTCAAATGTGCCCATGTAGTCGGTTTGGTGACACGACCCACCGTTTGTAAAATATAGCGTTTGACAACCAATCACTTGCTCCAACTGCACTATTTCGCGCTTTTGCAAACAATAGGGCACCGAGAGCACCAAAATGAGAAGGAAAAAACTAAGAGAGGATTTTATAGAGGGTCCCTACGTCGAGTTCGTGGATCTGACGAGCCATCTCTAGGTGCCATGGAGTCTGAGTAGTCACCCGTCAAAGTTGAACGATATTTTGGTCTCAGGGCTCTTAAGGGACTACACCCGAATGAAGTAGCCCGGAAGCAACGACCTTATGGCGCACCAAAACACCACTTCCTCTAGCATTCACCTGGCCACCCAGACATGCCGGCATAGTTGGTTTAGTGCCAGCACCCACCATTTGTAGAGGGTTCCTATGTTGAGGAGTCGGATCATACGAGCCGTTTCTAGGTGCCAAGGAGTCCGAGTAGTCACCCGTCAAATTGGAATGATATTTTTGTCTCAGGGCTCTTAAGGGACTACGCACAAACGAAGTAGCCCGGAAGCAACGACCTTGTCACGTACCGAAACACCACCTCCTCTAGCGTTCACCTGGCCACCCAAACATGTCAACGCAGTCGTTTCGGTGCCACGACCCACCGTTTGCAAAATATAGTGTTTGATAACCAATCACTGGATCCAACTGCACTATTTCACGTGTTTGCAAACAATAGGGCAGTGAGAGCACCGAAATGAGAAGGAAAAAACTGAGAGAGGATTTTTTAGAGGGTCCCTATGCTGATTTTTTGGATCAGATGAGCCATATCTAGGTGCCACACAGTCCGAGTAGTCACCCGTCGAAGTTGAACGATATTTTGGTCTCAGGGATCTTAAGGGACTATGCCTGAACGAAGTAGCGCGAAAGCAAAGACCTTGTCATGCACTGAAACAACATCTCCTCTATCGTTCACCTGGCCACCCAAATGTGTCGGTGCAGTCGGTTCGGTGCCACGACCCACCGTTTGTAAAATATAGAGTTTGACAAACAATCACTGGCTCCAACTGCACTATTTCTCGCGTTTGTAAACAATTGGGAAACAAGAGCATCGAAATGAGAAGGAAAAAACTGATAGAGGATTTTTTAGAGGGTCTCTACACTGAGGTTTCGGATCAGACAAGCCATCTCTCGGTGCCATGGATTCCGAGTAGTCACCCGTCGAAGTTGAACGATATTTTGGTCTCGGGGCTCTTAAGGGACTACGCCCGAAGGAAGTAGCCTGGAAGCAATGACCTTTTCACGCACCGAAACACCACCTCCTCTACCGTTCACATGGCCACCCGGATGTGCCAACGCAGTCGGTTCGGTGCCATGACTCACAGTTTGTAAAATATAGCGTTTAATAACCAATCACTGGCTCCAACTGCACTATTTCGCGCGTTTGAAAACAATAGGGCAGCGAGAGCACTGAAATGAGAACGAAAAAACTAAGAGAGGATTTTTTAGAGGGTCCATACGCTGAGGTTTCACATTAGGTGAGCTGTATCTAGGTGCCACGGAGTCCGAGTAGTCACCCGTCGAAGTTGAACAATATTTATGTCTCAGGGCTCTTAAGGGATTGCCCATGAACGAAGTAGCCCAGAAGCAATGACCTTGTCGCACACCAAAACACCACCTCCTCTAGCATTTACCTGGCCACCCAGATGTGCCAGTGTAATTGGTTCGGCTGCACGACACACCGTTTGTAAAATATAGCATTTGACAACAAATCACCAGCTCCAACTACACTATTTCACGCGTTTGCAACAAATAGGGCAATGAGAGCACCGAAATGAGAAGGAAAAACTAAGAGAGGATTTTGTAAAGGGTCCCTACGCTAAGGTGTTAGATTAGACAAGCCATCTCTAGGTGCCATAGAGTTCGCGTAGTCACCTTTCGGAGTTGAACGATATTTTGGTCTCAAGGCTCTTAAGGGACTGCGCCCGAACTAAGTAGCCCTGAAGCAAAAACCTTGTCGCGCACTGAAACACCACCTTGTCTAGCATTGAATTTGCCACCTGGACATGCCAGCACATTCGGTTCGGTGCCACGACCCACCGTTTGTAAAATATAGTGTTTGACAACCAATCACTGGCTCCAACTGCACTATTTTACGCGTTTGCAAACAATAGGGTAGCGAGAGCACCAAAATGAGAAGGAAAAAACTGAGAGAGACTTTTGTAGAGGCTCCCTATGTCGAAGTTGAACAATATTTTTTTCTCAGGGCTCTTAAGGAACTACGCCCGAACGAAGTAGCCCAGAAGTAACGACCTTGTCGCACACTGAAACACCACCTCCTCTTGCATTCACCTGGCCACCCGGACATGCCGGCGCAGTCGGTTCGGTGGCATGACCCACTATTTGCAAAATATAGCATTTGACAACCAATCAATGCCTCTAAGAACCCTATTTCGTGTGTTTGCAAACAATAGGGTAGCGAGAGCACCGAAATGAGAAGGAAAAAACCAAGAGAGGATTTTGTAGAGGCTCCCTATGTTGAGGTGTTGGATTAGACGAGCCATCTCTAGGTGCCACGGAGTCTGAGTAGTCACTTGTCGAAGTTGAATGATATTTTGGTCTCATGGCTATTAAGGGACTACGCCTGAACGAAGTAGCCCGGAAGCAACAACCTTGTCGCGCACCGAAACACCACCTCTTCTAGCGTTCACCTAGCCACCTGAACATGCCGACATAGTCAGTTAGGTGCCACGACCTTCCGTTTGCAAAATATAGCATTTGACAACCAATCACTGGCTCCAACTGCACTATTTCATGCATTTACAAACAATAGTGTAAAGAGAGTACGGAAATGAGAAAGAAAAAAATGAGAGAGGATTTTGTAGAGGATCCCTACGCCAAGGTGTTGGATTAGACGATCCATCTCTAGGTGCCATCCATCTCCAGGTGCCATGGAGTCCGAGTAGTCACCCATCGAATTTGAACGATATTTTGGTCTCAGGGCTCTTAAGGGACTACGCACGAACGAAGTAGCCCGGAAGTAACGACCTTTTCGCGCACTGAAACACCTTGCATTCCACCTGGCTACTCCTCTTGCATTCACTTGGCCACCCGGACTTGCTGTCATAGTTAGTTCGGTTCTAGAACCCACTGTTTGCAAAATATAGCGTTTGACAACCAATCACTGGCTCTAACAACCCTATTTCGTGCGTTTGCAAACAATAGGGCAGCGAGAGCATCAAAATGAGAAGGAAAAAATGAGAGAGGATTTTATAGAGGATCCCTACGCTGAGGTGTTAGATTCATCTCTAGGTGTCACGAAGTCTGAGTAGTCACCCGTCGAAGTTGAACGATATTTTCGTCTCAGGGCTATTAAGGGACTACGCCTGAACGAAGTAGCCCGGAAGCAACGACCTTGTCGCGCACCAAAACACCACCTCCTTTAGCGTTCACCTAGCCACCTGAATGTACCGGCATAGTCGGTTAGGTGGAACGACCTTCCATTTGAAAAATATAGCGTTTGACAACCAATCACTGGCTCCAACTGCACTATTTCACGCGTTTGCAAACAAAAGTGTAGCGAGAGCACGGAAATGAGAAGGAAAAAAATTAGAGATCCTTTTGTAGAGGCTCCCTACGCTGAGGTGTTGGATCAGATGATCCATCTCTAGGTGCGACAGAGTCCGAGTAGTCACTCGTCGAAGTTGAACAATATTTTGGTATCAGGGCTCTTAAGGGACTATGCCCGAACGAAGTATCCCGGAAGCAACGACCTAGTTGCGCACCAAAACACCACCTCCTCTAGCATTCACCTGGCCACCGGGACATGTTGGCACAGTCGGTTCGGTGCCACGACCCACCGTTTGCAAAATATAGTGTTTTACATCCAATCACTGGCTCCAACTGCACTATTTCACACGTTTGCAAACAATAGGGCAACAAGAGCAACAAAATGTGAAGGAAAAAACAAAGATAGGATTTTGTAGAGGGTCCCTACGCTGAGGTGTCAGATTAGACGATCCGTCTCTAGTTGCCACGGAGTCTAAGTAGTCACCTGTCGAAGTTGAACGATATTTTGGTCTCGGGGCTCTTTAGTGACTACGCCCAAACGAAGTAGCCCGGAAGCAATAACCATGTCGCGCACCGAAACACTACCTCCTATAGCATTCACCTAGCCACCTAGATGTGTTGGCGTAGTCAATTCATTGCCACAACCCACTATTTGCAAAATATAATGTTTGACAACCAATCACTGGCTCCAACTGCACTATTTCACGCGTTTGCAAACAATAGGGCAACGAGATTACAGAAATGAGAAGGAAAAAACTGAGAGAGGATTTTTTAGAGGGTCCCTACGCCGAGGTTTCGAATTAGATGAGCCATCTCTAGGTGTAACGAAGTTCAAGTAGTCACCCGTCGAAGTTGAACAATATTTTGGTCTCAAGGCTCTTTAGGGACTATGCCCAAACAAAGTAGCCCGGAAGCAACCACCTTGTCGCACACAAAAACACCACCTCCTCTAGCGTTCACTAGGCCACCCAGATGTGCCAGTGAAGTTGGTTTGGTTCCACAACCCACCGTTTGCAAAATATAACATTCGACAACCAATCACTGGCTCCAACTACACTATTTCACGTGTTTGCAAACAATAGGGCAGCTAGAGCACCGAAATGAGAAGGAAAGAACTGAGAGAGGATTTTGTAGAGGGTCCCTACACTGAGGATTTGGATCAGACAAGCCATCTTAAGGTGCCACGGAGTCCGAGTAGTCACCTGTCGAAGTTGAACGATATTTTGGTATCAGGGCTGCTAAGCAACTACGCCTGAACGAAGTAGCCCAGAAGCAACGACCTAATTGTGCACCAAATCAACACCTTCTCTAGTGCTCACCTGGCCACCCGGACGTGCCCACATAGTCAGTTCAGTGCCACGACCCACCGTTTACAAAATATAGCGTTTTACAACCAATCACTGGCTCCAACTGCACTATTTAACACATTTGTAAACAATAGGGTAGCGAGAGCACCGAAATTTGAAGGAAAAAACTAAGAGAGGATTTTGTAGAGGGTCCCTACGCTGAGGTGTCAGATCAGACGAGCTGTCACTAGGTGCCACGGAGTCCGAGTAGTCACTCGTCGAAGTTGAATGATATTTTGGTGTCAGGGCTCTTAAGGGACTACACTCGAACGAAGTAGCCCGGAAGCAACAACCTTCTCGCACACCGAAACACCACCACCTATAGCATTCACCTAGCCACCTAGACGTGTCGGCGCAGTTGCTTTGGTGCCATGACACACCATTTGCAAAATATAACGTTTGACAAACAATCACTGGTTCCAACCGTACTATTTCGAGCGTTTGCAAACAATAAGGCAGCGAGAGCACCGAAATGAGAAGGAAAAAACTGAGAGAGGCTTTTGTAGAGGCTCCCTATGCCAAGGTTTTGGATCAGATGATCCATCTCTAGTTTCACGGAGTCCGAGTAGTCACACGTCGAAGTTGAACAATATTTTGGTCTCGGGGCTCTTAAGGGACTACGCCCAAACGAAGTAGCCCAGGAAGCAATGACCATGTCGCGCACCAAAACACTACCTTCTCTAGCATTCACATGGCCACTTAGACATGTCAGTGCAGTCGGTTCATTGCCATGACCCACCGTTTGTAAAATATAGTGTTTGACAACCAATCATTGGCTCCAACTGCACTATTTCACGCATTTGCAAACAATAGGGCAGCGAGAACACTGAAATGAGAAGGGAAAAAACTGAGAGAGAATTTTGTAGAGGGTCCCTACACTGAGGTGTCGGATCAGAAGAGCCGTCTCTAGGTGCCATGGAGTAAGTAGTCACCCGTCGAAGTTGAACGATATTTTGGTCTCAGGGATCTTAAGGGACTATGCCTGAACGAAGTAGCCCGAAAACGACACACCGAAACACCACCTCCTCTTGCATTCACCTAGCCACCGGACGTGGCGGTGTAGTTCAACTCATTGCCACGACCGTTGTTTGCAAAATATAGTGTTTGACAACTAATCACTGGCTCCAACTGCACTACACATTTCATGTGTTGGCGACCTGCTATTTACAAAATATAGTGTTTGACAACCTAATCATTGGCTCCAACTACACTATTTCACACATTTCTAAAGAAAACATTGCAAGACAATAGGGCAGTGAGAACACAAAAATGCACCGAAACACCGCCTCCTCTAGATGGGAAAAAACTAAGAGAGGCTTTTGTAGAGGGTCCCTACGCTGAGGTGTCAGATTAGAAGAGCTGTCTCTAGGTGCCATGGAGTCTAAGTAGCACCCGTCGAAGTTGAACGATATTTTGGTCTCAGGGCTCTTAAGGGACTATGCCTGAACGAAGTAGCTCGGAAGCAACGACCTTGTCGCACATCGAAACACCACCTCCTTTTGCATTCACCTAGCCAACCGAACGTGGCGGTGTATTCAACTCGATGCCATGACCTGTTTGCAAAATATAGCGTTTGACGACCAATCACTAGCTCCAACTGCACTATTTCACACGTTTGCAAACAACAGGGCAGCGAGAGCACCGAAATGAGAAGGGAAAAACTGAGAGAGGCTTTTGTAGAGGATCCCTATGCTAAGGTATAAAATTAGACAAGCCATCTCTAGGTGTCATGGAGTCTGAATAGTCACCCGTCGAAGTTGAATGATATTTTGGTCTTAGGGCTCTTAAGGGACTACGCCCGAACGAAGTAGCCCGGAAGCAATGACCTTGTCGCGCACTGAAACACCACCTCATCTAGTTCTCACCTAGCTACCTAAACGTGTTGGCATAGTCGGTTTGGTGCCGCGACCCGCTATTTGTAAAATATAGCGTTTGACAACCAATCATTGGCTCCAACTGCACTATTTCGCACGTTTCCAAAGAATAGGGCAGCGAGAGCATCGAAATGAGAAGGAAAAAACCGAGTGAGGATTTTTTAGAGGCTCCATATGCCAAGGTGTCAGATAAGATGATCCTTCTCTGGGTGCCATGAAGTCTGAGTAGTCACCCGTCGAAGTTGAACGATATTTTGGTCTCAGGGCTCTTAAGGGACTACGCGCCGAACGAAGTAGCCCGGAAACAATGACCTAGTTGCGCATCGAAACACCACCTCCTCTAGCGTTCAACTGGCAACCTGAATATTCCTGCGTAGTCATTTTGGTGCCACGACCCACCATTTGTAAAATATAGCGTTTGACAAACAATCATTGGCTCCAACTGCACTATTTCACGCGTTTGTAAACAATACGGCAGCAACAGCACCGAAATGAGAAGGAAAAAACCAAGAGACACTTTTGTAGAGGATCCCTATGCCGAGGTTTTGGATCAGATGATCTGTCTCTAGGTGCCACAAAGTCTGAGTAGTCACCCGTCGAAGTTGAACAATATTTTTGACTCGGGGGTCTTAAGGGACTATGCCCGAACGAAGTAGCCCGGAAGCAATGACCTTGTCACGCACTGAAATACCACCTCCTCTAGTATTCACCTGACCAACTAGACGTACTGGTACAGAGGCTCCTGATGCCGAGGTGTCAGATAATACGATCATTCTCTAGGTGCCACAGAGTTCGAGTAGTCACCCGTCAAAGTTGAACGATATTTTGGTCTTAGGGCTGTTAAGGGTCTACGCCCAAACGAAGTAGCTTGGAAGCAATGACCTTGTCACGCACCAAAACACCACCTCCTCTAGTGTTCACCTGGCCTCCTAGATGTGCCCACGTTGTCGGTTTGGTGCCACGACCCACCATTTGCAAAATATAGCATTTGACAACTAATCACTGGCTCCAACTGCATTATTTCACACGTTTGCAAATAATAGGGCAACGAGAGCACCGCAACAAGAAGGAAAAAACTGAGTGAGAATTTTGTAGAGGGTCCCTACACTGAGGTTTCTAATTAAATGAGCCGTCTCTAGGTGCCACGGAGTCCGAGTAGTCACCCGTCGAAGTTGAACGATATTTTGGTCTCAAGGCTCTTAAGGGACTCCACGCGAACAAAGTAGCCCAGAAGCAACAACCTTGTTGCGCACTAAAACACCACGTCCTCTAGCGTTCACCAGGCCACCCAAACATTTTGACGCAGTCAGTTTAGTGCCACAACCCACCGTTTGTAAAATATAGCGTTTGACAACCAATCACTGGCTCAACATGTAATATTTCACGCATTTGCAAACAGTAGGGCAGCGAGAGCACCAAAATGAGAGGGAAAAAACTAAGAGAGGAATTTTTAGAGGGTCTCTACGCTGAGGTTTCGGATCAGACAAGCCATCTTTAGGTGCCACTGATTCTGAGTAGTCACCTGTTGAAGTTGAACGATATTTTGGTCTCGAGGGTCTTAAGTGACTACGCCCAAACGAAGTAGCCCATAAGAAATGACCTTGTCGTGCACTAAAACACTACCTCCTCTACCACTCACCTAGCCACCCAGACATACTGACGTAGTCGGTTCGGTGCCACAACCCACCGTTTACAAAATCTAGCGTTTGACAACCAATCACTGGCTCCAACTGCACTATTTCGCGTATTTGCAAACAATAGGGTAGCAAGAGCACCGAAATGAGAGGGGAAAAACTAAGAGAGGATTTTTTATAGGGTCCCTACATGGAGGTGTTGGATTAGATGAACTATCTCTAGGTGCCACGGAGTCTGAGTAGTCACCCATCGAAGTTGAACGATATTTTGGTTTCAAGGCTCTTAAGGGACTGCACTCGAACGAAGTAGCCCGGAAGCATCGACCTTGTCCCGCACCAAAACACCACCTCCTCTAGCATTTACCTTAACACCCCGATGTGCCAGCATAGTTGGTTTGGTTCCACGACCCACCGTTTGCAAAATATAGCATTTGACAACCAATCACTGGCTCCAGCTACACTATTTCACGCGTTTGTAAACAATAGGGCAGCTAGAGCACCGAAATGAGAAGGAAAAACTGAGAGAGGATTTTTTAGAGGGTCTCTATGCCAAGGTTTTAGATCAGATGAGCCATCTCTAGCTACCACGGAGTCCACGTAGTCACCTGTCGAAGTTGAACGATATTTTGGTCTCAGGGCTCTTATAGGACTGCGCTCGAATGAGGTAGCCCAGAAGCAACGACCTTGTCACGCACCGAAACACCACCTCCTCTAGCGTTCACCTAGCCACCTGGACGTGCCAACATAGGCGGTTCAGTGCCACGACCCACCATTTACAAAATATAGCGTTTGACAACCAATCACTTGCTCCAACTACACTATTTTTTACGTTTGCAAACAAAAGTTCAGCGAGAGCATCGAAATGAGAAGGAAAAAACTGAGAGAGGAATTTGTAGAGGGTCCCTATGCCGAGGTGTTAGATCAAATGAGCCATCTCTATGTGCCATGGAGTCCGAGTAGTCACCCGTCGAAGTTGAACGATATTTTGGTCTCAGGGCTCTTAAGGGACTACGCCCAAAGGAAGTAGCCCGGAAGCAATGACCTTGTTGCGCATCGAAACACCACCTCTTCTAGCGTTCACATGGAGACCTGGATGTGCTGACGTAGTCAGTTTGGTGTCAGGACCCACCGTTTGCAAAATATAGTGTTTGACAACCAATCACTGGCTCCAACTGCACTAATTTCGCGCGTTAGCAAACAATAGGGCAGCAAGAGCACTGAAATGAGAAGGAAAAAACTGAGAGAGGATTTTGTAGAGGGTCCCTATACCGAGGTTTCGGATCAGATAAGCCATCTCTAGGTGCCACGGAGTCCGAGTAGTCACCTGTCAAATTTGAACGACATTTTGGTCTCAAGGCTCTTAAGGGACTATGCCCGAACGAAGTAGCCCGGAAGCAACGACCTTGTCAAGCACCAAAACACCACCACCTCTAGTGTTCACCTGGCCACCCAAACGTGTCTCCGTAGTCGGTTTGGTGCCACGATCCACCGTTTACAAAATATAGCGTTTGACAACCAATCACTGGCTCCAACTGCACTATTTCGCGCGTTGGCAAACAATAGGGCAGCGAGAGCACCAAAGTGAGAAGGAAAAAACTGAGAGAGGCTTTTGTAGAGGCTCCCTACACTAATTTTTGGTTTAGATGAGCCATCTCTTGCTGCCACGGAGTCCGAGTAGTCACCTGTCGAAGTTGGACGATATTTTGGTCTTAGGGCTCTTAAGGGACTACGCCCGAACGAAGTAGCCCAGAAGCAGCGACCTTGTTGAGCACCAAAACACCACCTCCCCTAGCATTCACCTAGCCACCCAGATGTGTCAGCGTAGTCGGTTTGGTGCCATGACCCACCGTTTGCAAAATATGGCGTTTGACAAACAATCACTAGCTCTAACTGCACTATTTTACGCGTTTGTAAACAATAGAGCAGCGAGAGCACCGAAATGAGAAGGTAAAAATTGAGAGAGGATTTTTTAGAGGTTCTCTACGCCGAGGTTTCAGATCAGACGAGCCATCTCTAGGTGCCACGGAGTCCGAGTAGTCACCCGTCAAAGTTGAACAATATTTTGGTCTCAGGGCTCTTAAGGGACTTCGCCCGAACGAAGTAGCCTGGAAGCAACGACCTTGTCGCGCACCAAAACACTGGCTCCTCTAATGTTCACCTGGCCACCCAGACGTGTCGGCATAGCCGGTTTGGTGCCGCGACCCACCGTTTGCAAAATATAGTGTTTGACAACTAATCACTGGCTCGAACTGCACTATTTTGCGCATTTGCAAACAATAGGGCAGCGAGAGCACTGAAATGAGAAGGAAAAAACTGAGAGAGGCTTTTGTAGAGGCTTCCTACGCCGAGGTTTCAGATTAGATGAGCCATCTCTAGGTGCCACGGAGTCTGAGTAGTCACCCGTCGAAGTTGAATGATATTTTGGTCTCAAGGCTCTTAAGGGACTACGCACGAACGAAGTAGCCCGGAAGCAACGACCTTATCGCGCACCAAAACACCACCTCCTCTTGCATTCACCTAGCCACCCGGATGTGCCATTGTAGTCGATTCGGTGCCACGACCCGCTATTTGTAAAATATAGCGTTTGACAACCAATCACTTGCTCCAACTGCACTATTTTACGTGTTTGCAAACAATAGCGCAGCGAGAGCACTGAAATGAGAAGGAAAAAACCAAGAGAGTCTTTTGTAGAGGCTCCCTACATCGAGGTGTAAAATCAGATGAGCCGTCTCTAGGTGCCACGGAGTCCGAGTAGTCACCCGTCGAAGTTGAATGATATTTTGGTCTTAGGGCTCTTAAGGGACTATGCATCCGAACGAAGTAGCCCGGAAGCAATGACCTTGTCGCGCACTGAAAAACCACCTCCTCTAGCGTTCACCTGGCCACCCAAATGTGTCGGCACAGTCGGTTTTGTGCCACGACCCACCGTTTGTAAAATATAGTGTTTGACAACCAATCGCTGGCTCCAACTACACTATTTCACGCATTTGGAAACAATAGGGTAGCGAGAGCACCAAAATGAGAAGGAATAAACCGAGAGAGGATTTTTTTGAGGCTCCCTACACCGAGGTTTTGGATAAGATGATCCTTCTCTAGGTTCCATTAAGTCCGAGTAGTCACCCGTCAAAGTTGAACGATATTTTGATCTCAGGGCTCTTAAGTGACTACGCCAGAACGAAGTAGCCCGAAAGCAATGACCTAGTTGCGCACTGAAACACCACCTCCTCTAGCATTCTCCTAGTAACTCAGACATGCCTACGTAGTCGGTTCATTGCCACTACCCACCATTTACAAAATATAACGTTTGACAAATAATCACTGGCTCCAACTGCACTATTTCACGCGTTTGCAAACAATACAGCAACGACAACACCAAAAATGAGAAGGAAAAAATTTAGAGAGGCTCCCTACACCAAGGTGTCAAATCAGACAATCCATCTCTAGGTGCCACAGAGTCCGAGTAGTCACCCATCGAAGTTGAACGATATTTTTGACTCAAGGGTCTTAAGGGACTATGCCCGAATGAAGTAGCCCGGAAGCAATGACCTTGTCACGCACCGAAACACCGCCTCCTCTAGCATTCACCTAGCCACCCAGACATGCCGGTGTAGAGGCTCCCTATGCTGAGGTGTCGGATAATACGATCATTCTCTAGGTGCCACGGAGTCCAAGTAGTCACCCATCAAAGTTGAATGATATTTTGGTCTTAGGGCTCTTAAGGGACTACGCCCGAACGAAGTCACTCAGAAGCAACGACCTTGTCACGCACCGAAACACCACCTCCTCTAGTTTTCACCTGGCCTCCTGGATGTGCCCGCATTTTCGGTTTGGTGCCATGAGCCACCGTTTGCAAAATATAGCGTTTGATAACCAATCACTGGCTCCAACTGTATTATTTCACGCGTTTGCAAACAATAGGGCAACGAGAGCACCGAAATGAGAAAAAAAAAAACTAAGAGAGGATTTTGTAGAGGGTCTCTACGTTGAGGTTTCGGATCAGACGAGCTATCTCTAGGTGCCACGGAGGGTCTCTACGCCAAGGTTTTGGATCAGACGAGCCATCTTTAGGTGCCACGGAGTCCAAGTAGTCACCCGTTGAAGTTGAACGATATTTTGGTCTCGAGGCTCTTAAGTGACTACGCCCAAACGAAGTAGCCCAGAGGCAATGACATTGTCACGCACCAAAACACCACCTCCTCTACCATTCAACTAGCCACTCAGACGTGTCGGCACATTCGGTTCAGTTGCCATAACCCACCGTTTACAAAATATAGCGTTTGACAACCAATCACTGGCTCCAACTGCACTATTTCACGCGTTTGCAAACAATAGGGCAACGAGAGCACCGAAATGAGAAGGAAAAAACCGAGAGAGAATTTTTTAGAGGGTCCCTATGCTAAGGTGTCAGATTAGATGAACTGTCTCTAGGTGCCATGGAGTCTGAGTAGTCACCCGTCGAAGTTGAACGATATTTTGGTCTCAGGGCTCTTAAGGGACTGCACCCGAACGAAGTAGCCCGGAAACAACGACCTTGACGCGCACCGAAACACCACCTCCTCTAATGTTTAGCTGGCCACCCGGATGTGCCAGCACAGTTGGTTCGGTTCCATGACCCACCGTTTGTAAAATATAGCGTTTGACAACCAATCACTGGCTCCAGCTACACTATTTCACGCGTTTGCAAACAATAGGGAAGCGAGAGCACCGAAATGAGAAGGAAAAATTGAGAGAGGATTTTTCAGAGGGTCCCTACGCTAAGGTGTCAGATTAGACGAGCCATCTCTAGTTGCCACGGAGTCTGCGTAGTCACATGTCGAAGTTGAACGATATTTTGGTCTCGGGGCTCTTAAGGGATTGCGCTCGAACGAATTAGCCCGGAAGCAATGATCTTGTTGCACACCGAAACACTCACCTCCTCTACCGTTTACCTGGCCACCTGGATGTTCTGACATAGTCAGTTCGGTGCCATGACCCACCATTTGCAAAATATAGCATTTGACAACCAATCACTGGCTCCAACTGCACTATTTTTCACGTTTGCAAACAATAGGGCAGCGAGAGCACCGAAATAAGAAGGAATAAATGGAGAGAGGCTTTTGTAGAGGCTCCCTACGCCAAGGTGTCAGATTAGATGATTCATCTCTAGATGCCACGGAGTCCGAGTAGTCACCCCGTCGAAGTTGAACAATATTTTGGTCTCAGGGCTCTTAAGGGACTGCACCACAACGAAGTAGGCCTAGAAGCAATGACCTTGTTGCACACTCGAAACACCACCTCCTCTAGCATTTACCTGGCCACCAGGATGTGCCAGCATATTTGGTTCGGTGCCACTACCCACCGTTTGCAAAATGTAGCATTTAACAACCAATCACTGGCTCCAACTGCACTATTTTGTGCGTTTGCAAACAATAGGGTAGCGAGAGCACCAAAATGAGAAGGAAAAAACCGAGAGAGTATTTTTTAGAGGGTCCCTACATCAAGGTGTCGGATTAGATGGGCCATCTCTAGGTGCCATGGAGTCCGAGTAGTCATCTCGTCAAAGTTGAATGATATTTTGGTCTTAGGGCTCTTAAGGGACTATGCCCAAAAGAAGTAGCCCGGAAGCAATGACCTTGTCACCCATCGAAACACCACCTCCTCTAGCGTTCACCTGAGCCACCTGGATGTTCTGGTGTAGTCGGTTCGGTGCCACTACCCACCATTTGCAAAACATAGCGTTTGACAACCAATCACTGGCTCCAACTATACTATTTTGCATGTTTGCAAACAATAGGGCAGCGAGAGCACCGAAATGAGAAGGAAAAAACCAAGAGAGAAATTTGTATAGGGTCCCTACGCCAAGGTGTCAGATCAGACGAGCCATCACTAGGTGCCACGGAGTCCGAGTAATCACCCGTCGAAGTTAAACAATATTTTGGTCTCAGGGCTCTTAAGGGACTACGCCCGAACGAAGTATCCCAGAAGCAACGACATTGTCATGCACCAAAACACCAACTCCTCTAGCGTTCATCTAGCCACCCAGACATGTCGGCACAGTCAGTTTGGTGCCACGACCCACCATTTGAAAAATATAGCGTTTGACAAGCAATCACTGGCTCCAACTGCACTATTTCACGCGTTTGTAAACAATAGGGCAGCGACGACACCGAAATGAGAAGGAAAAAACTAAGAGAGGATTTTTTAGAGGCTTCCTACGCCATGGTGTCAGATCAGATAATTTGTCTCTAGGTGCCACGAAGTCTGAGTAGTCACCCGTCGAAGTTGAACAATATTTTGGTCTCGGGGCTCTTAAGGGACTACACCCGAACAAAGTAGCTCGAAAGCAATGACCTTGTCACGCACAGAAACACCACCTCCTCTAGCGTTCACCTGGCCACCTAGATGTGTCAGCGCAGTCAATTCGGTGCCACGACCCACTTTTTGCAAAATATAGCGTTTGACAACCAATCACTGGCTCCAACTGCACTATTTCACGTGTTTGCAAACAATAGGGCAGAGAGAGCACCAAAATGAGAAGGAAAAAACCGAGAGAGGATTTTTTTGAGGGTCCCTACATCGAGGTGTTAGATTAAATGAGCCGTCTCTAGGTGCCACGGAGTTCAAGTAGTCACCCGTCGAAGTTGAACAATATTTTGGTCTCAGGGCTCTTAAGGGACTGCGCCCGAAAGAAGTAGCCCGGAAGCAACGACCCTGTCGTGCATTGAAACACCACCTCCTCTAGCATTCACGTGGCCACCTGGATGTTTTGGTGTATTCAGTTCGGTGCCATGACCCACCGTTTGCAAAATATAGCATTTGACAACCAATCATTGGCTCCAACTTCACTATTTCACGCGTTAGCAAACAATAGGGCAGTGAGAGCACTGAAATGAGAAGGAAAAAACTAAGAGAGGCCTTTGTAGAGGGTCCCTAAGCTGAGGTTTTAGATCAGAAGAGCCATCTCTAGGTGCCACAGAGTCCGAGTAGTCACTGTATGATGGAAAAGTGATAAGAGAGCATGGGAATCTACAAGTAACTCTTCCTCGCACCCGACCTCCTAAGGTCATGCTGAGACAGCCGGTGGGGATGGATTATGCGTAGGGTATGGGTAAACTAGTTAGGAAATCTTATATCTTTGACACGCACTAATGGAATCTGTGAATCTAAGGCAAAGAAGGCCCTCTTAACCTGAACTGGCGTGATAGATCGGTCGACAAGGATGACTACTCGAAGGCTCCAATCAATATCAAGCTCTGGCGTGATCCGATCTATGGGTTGTGGGATACGTGGAAAATGACCTGGGATAGTTTCGTGTATGTCTCCAGACAGGGTCATATGATGGATGATGGATATATAGTAGATTCTATGGTTGATTCTCTGGTCTAGTCCAGAAATCTTTAGCTTTGTTAGCTACTATGTCTAACAAGGATAATTGTGCGATGATGGTAGGCGGAAGTGGAGTAGATCTGAATACTAATGTGCATAGGCCAGTATTTATATCTGATTCACCTATGGATTCATTGGGTTGTGGGATTTTTGGGTCACAACCGTAGATTCATGGTTGTTGTGGACGTGCTATGGTCAGGTGCGGAATCAGTCCCTAATCCCTACTATCCAATAGTCGTATGCTTTTTTGGCCTCTATGTTCAGAATTAACAGTTGTGCAATATTTTCTGAGTATCTTATAGGTGTTCTTGCAACCTGAATCCTTAAGCTAGTATCTATGTCTGTGAGGGTGTCTCCTGCATCTGGCTGTGGGACCAAAGGGTCACAACCAAATGTTTTCTCTCTTTCAAGTCCTTCTACAGTCATACGGATATTTATCTAGGGTAATATGTAGTTTGGTTGATTTGACCAAAATGTGTGCACTTGGTCATCTTCTATATTTAACCCGCTTAACTGTGAGCTGATCTGTTGTAAGTTTGTTGTTGTTTGGAAGACTTGGATTCTAAGGTTGTGATCTATATCAGTTATTGCCATAATAAGATTGGGTTGAGGCACGATTGGCTCGAATACGTATTCTCTGGGCTCTCTAGGTCCTGTGATTGTCATACAAAAGCAAACGATATAAAGCTAATTAATGACAGAATAAACTAAACATGCAAGATATATTTACGTATATTTCTAAGTCTGATGCTTATTGCTAGACTATTGAATAAATTTTAAAGAGAAACTTACCTAATATATCTAAAATTGAAAACTAAACTAATAATGCAATTAAAACAAACAAAGCGATCGAGTATAGCTGCTTGTTTGTGTAATTTGTAGATCTATTCTAAATAACCTGATAACTGATCTACTCTATTTGAAAGACTCTTGATCCCACCTCAGAAGTGAGAAGTGAATCATAGTTTCTCATAAACTATCGATCCCCACAGCTTCCCTGACAATATCGAAAGTAAAATTTAATTGAAATGAAATGATTAGCTACTCTATTTGATATGCTTTTATCTATAACTTTGAAAGCTAGAACCTGGATTTTGCATAACAGCGGTGAATCCGATGGTGTGTGACCTTGTCCCCTCAGTTTGATCTCCTCATTCTTCATGCTCACGTGGATCCAGAAAAGCGTGTAATGCTAGCATCAACAAAAGTAGATATTGGAACAAAGGTAGCTTAAGATGCAAACTGAATACAATGCGAGTAGGAGAGGGATAACACAAGAGTACAGAGCTTGGCTTATGCAATTCCTAGCAGGATTTATTGCAAGTCATACAACATAAAACGTCCAGCACCTGGAACTATCCTATTTGATGAACAAAACCTGCAACTTTAATGGCTTCCTATTGAAATAAAACTATCCTACTCCAATTGATTTGGATGAAATGAAAACAGTACTTTGCACAAGGAGAATATGTGGCTTTCTGACAGCTAAACAATGACAACTATGCATCTAACAAATGAAACTATGAATCCTAAACAAAATGAAAGGCTAAACTATTGAAATGAGAAATTCATAGGCAAATTTGAGGGTCCATTTGCTTGAGCACAAGCCAGCTCTTTATAGAATCCCATTTACCCAAAGGTGAAAACCAATTTGATCTCTTAAACCATAAACAATGCCAAAACACTATTCTAGGGAACCATAATCATAAATACAAGAAAAGGCGGTGAAAAAAGCTGGTAAACGTTGAATTTTTACGTGAGTCACGTTAAAAGAGTATTCTAGAAAATGTGTGAAGGACCGCCGCCCTGCTCAGGGCGGCGATTACAGGACCGCCGCCCTTCCTGGGCGGTGGTTACGTAACTGAAGAACAAAACGTAAAGGAAAAGAGGGGACAAGAGAACAACAAAGCACGCAGGGGATAAGCGGGACATGCAGGATGTTAATGCATACTTGGAGAGCTTTTCCAGATCCCGAACACCTTGCGAGGAGACCTGTATCATCATTGGGGCACGTGTTATGTCATTTCGGCGGTGCAGTACCCTACAATTTTGGGTACATACATATTTCCCCCTCGGAGAAATGTTTTAGCCATGAAGAGGCGTCAAACGGTGGGTCCGAGTATCGCAGTCCCGAAATGGGAAGTTAGGAGTTATACCTGGTACGTCCGTGTGTCGAAATGACGCTATCCAAAATTCCCGCTACCTGCAAAATGAAAAGAGAACTCAAGTGCAGTTAGATAAAAAGATCAAAAAATAAATACTAAAATATCATGAAATGAGGACGTACTATTTGTGCGAGGATAAGAACTTACCTCCATTGGCGCTCCAAACCTACAGAAAGGGGCATTCAAAACAAGTCAGGTTGCTATATATGTAAAAGTGGGACCATTTTCCTATTCATTTGCGCATGTTGTTTTGGTTGATTTTGAGGTCTGGGACCCATGGTGATAGTTTCTCACGAGAGTATAGTCAAAAATTTCGGGACAAGATTGTGATCATGCCTCCACGAGTGGAACACCGACCCATGAGATCACAGGTTAGTTTTTCTAAATTTACCATTTTTATCCCCAAAATATTAAAATGTTGAAATCTTTGTCATGAGGGGGTTATTTTTGAAAATGTCAGTTTTAATAGGTTTATCTAGGGGGCACCTACTGGGTAAAATTTGTTTTAGTTAAAATAGCCTTTATTTAGCGTTTTTAGGTGTTTTTTAGGTCATGTGACCCGTATGGAAATACAAGACATGACCGCCGCCCTAGGCAGAGCGGCGGTTACACAACCACTGCTCTGTTCAGGGCGGCGATTACAAGACTGCCACCTTTAAGGTGGTGATTACGGAACCGCCACCCTACTCAGGGCGGCGGTCCTTCACAGAATGCACAAACAACACCCTTTTGAAGTTAATTTTGCATTTTCTTAACATTCTTATGTGTCTTCATGATTTTTCTAAAGTCATTTGGATACTAACTTGCTATGTTTTGTGTGTTTTTGGGTGTATGCAGGCGAGGGAGGAGTATATTCGATGGAGCTGAGAGAGAGAGTGTGATTGGCTCCCAGCAGTATTAGATGCCCTTTCTCAGGACGAGCAGGACACTCTTCAGAGGGCCGGTATACTGCATATATCATGGGTTTCACATGTTGCACCACCTAGTCACATACTCTGTGACTTATTTTCATATTGGGATGTTGATCGGAACACTTTTTGATTACCAGGGGTCCGAGGTGAGTGGACCATTACTTTGGAGGACGTTTACCATATCTTGGGGGTCCCGATCATCGGGAGACGACTTACTCTTGAGACAGCAGGTTCACGGGCTCAGATAGCATAGTGGGCCTCATACATGGGAGATACAGTTATCTCCACTGGTTTGAAGAAGGGGGTGAGGGTCCGATCTATTCCTAGCCTGCCTATCCCCTTGATTCGTCAAGCCATTATGGGGATCCTTGCCTCGAGATTGATCGGGGACAAGGGAGGAGACACTCTACTCTATTGTTGGTCCCCCATTATTGCACAGCTTGAGGGACATGGTCAGATTTATGCCTGAGGAGCCAACATACTTGGGACTACCTACCATGATTTGTACCAGGTGGTCCGTTTACAGGGGCAGTCATTGAGCCATCTGACCCTGGTTATGAGTTGGGTCTACGAGTGTTTCATCCCTTATGAGAGAGGTGTAGAGGTGGCAGATCCTGGAGCTGTGAGGGTAGCCAGATGGACAGACATGTCAGTGCTCAGAGCACCTCACCTGTCAGTCGCCTCCCTGACTACTGATGACATGGAGGCCACACCTTATCAGGCCATGGCAGGTTTATGGGGCGAGGAGGCTCTTACTTTGATTTACTGCTCCACCACATGGCATCTTGTTGACAGGGTGGGGAGGGTGGAGACACATCCTTTTGGTCGAGTGCCTCATGCAGTTTGGCCTGCCTTACGTGCATATGCTTTCCCCAGTGGTGCCAGTGTATAGATTAGTTCGAGAGGCCAGAGGAGGTCCTAGAGGCCGGGGGTTGGATAGTTTTTACTCATGGTGTCCCCATTGCAGCTAGGCGGGTAGTATGAGCTCGAGGGAGAGCCGGTGCTCCTCAGGCACCCTTACTTCAGATTACCGTCGGTCCTGCCCACAGCAGCGATGACCCTATTGACATAGACTATGAGTTCGAGGAGTTCACAGGGGGGAGACGGAGGAGGTCGAGGCTGAGGTCAGCGAGTCAGGTGGAGAGGAGGACAGCAGATCCTGAGTGGCATGACACTCAGGATATTTTACAGGTAGAGAGGGTAGAGCAGAGTGCGGAGAGGGTGACTCTGGTTTCAGAGGGGCCACTCTCTCAGGGCCTTGGTGGGGAGGATGAGTCCGTAGTAGGATAATATGTTGCCCCAGCCACAAGAGGAGTGCACCAGTCTGTGGCGGCATCTGTGGCAGGTGCCGATCCTAGAGATCCATCTTGGAGGCCCAGCAATCTGAGTGAGTTATCATAATTTCTTTTAACGTTTGTTTTTAGTTATGATTTCCTTAGTTGTTACCTCTCCATTTTCTTACGTTTGCTTTTATCTCTTGATTATTTCTAATTGGCTTTTCTCCTTTGCTTGCAGAGACTGCTGATGAGTGGCGAGACCTGATTCACCGGGTATGCACCGATACCCTGATGATCCCTATGGAGAAGACCCGTGTAGAGCTATCCATGGATGCAGGGGAGCCTTCAGCAGCTGGTAGGCACACCGACATCTTTGCCCCTGTCTGGCATGTGGCCAGGATGGTGTCCACCCTCCGTACTGAGCTGGCAGGGTACAGGACTGCAGAGCACCTGATGAGGAGTCATTCTCATGGCAAGACCGCAGCTGCTCCTCTAGATCGTGAGCCCTCAGTGCACTTAGAGCGCCAGCATAGCCAGAGTCCTAGACAGGGGTGTGTACCCTCAGAGGGATCTCATAGGGGTTGAGAAGCCACTTGGCTCTCTTGGACTGTTTTTATGATGTATTATGTATCTCCCGGGCTCTTTGAGCATTTTGACCATGCTTAGCGCATGATGGCATTGTACAGGAAACTTGATCGTTTATATATATATATATATATATATATATATATATATATATATATATATATATATATATATATATTCTTTTTAGATCAGACCCTTGGCATTTATGATGTTGTTTCCATTTCCACATGTAAACTATGGTGTTTATGTTTATATGCTTTTTAGAATGTATGCAATGGAGAAAAAATGCACAAATGTTTACTTTCTTTTTGTATTTTGTGATGCTGATATATGATAATGTGATTTTGAACTCGAGATCCTTATAAGCAATTTTGTTGGTACTTCATATTTTTTGTGACAAAATGAGATGATAAACCAATATGATGAGCAGATGAACTTGCCCCACTCCTAACTCCACGCAACTAGTAAGATGCGAGGGCTCATCACCGAGAGCTAGAAAGGGCACAAGTTATGAAATGTGTTGAAATGGTAGTGATGAGAGATAGAAAGAGCTTTGGTGGAACCAAATTAGAATGCTACAAGCCTATTCTACTCGAGTGACCCCATAGTTTGGGATGCAACTTGCTTTGCGGTTTATCTAGACTTAGATCCATAGATGGCCAAATGGTAGACAAAATTTGGGTTTCAGGGTTTTGAACTCTCTTGGAATTTTAAACATCTGATTCATTTGTTTTTGACTCAAAATTTTCAAAAGTTCATTGGAATTTTTTGCTTATGACCTTCAATGTTTATTTGTCTTGAGGACTCCCTACACCTTGCCCCATGCTACTAGTAAGAAGCGTGGGCTTATCACCATGGACAAGGTATAGGCGAGTAAGGGCATTCCCATCCTTTCCCAACCCTACGTCACAAGTAAGGGATGCAAGCTCATCACCGAAGGTTGGTAGGGCAAGGAAATGTGTAAAAATAAAATTTTCTGTTTGGTTTATGTTTGACTTGCTTATTTGAGCAAAATGTCAGTGTATTCTTATTTCCAAAGAGATATACATAGGGGATAGATGTGACACGATGAAGCTTCTAGAACAGACCATAGGCAAGGACCTATCCTAGGAAGAAACCAAAGATGAGAACAAGCATGCAGATCTTGGTATGGTTACCGTTAAGGCTTTTTCATATCTAGCTTTATTTGATGAAATGATTCTGAAACATGTGATGACGTTATAAAATGAAGAAGTATGATTAGAGTGTGGTCATGCCAATAACATCAGAAGTTTGTAACGAATTGCTTTGAGAATGAGTTCCTTGATCACAAAATTGTACGAAACAAGTGGAAAAAATGAACCTAACTATATGAAGATGCAATGTAGATATATTTACATAAATAGTGCTGGCCGCTTATGTGTAGAATCGTTTAAGGTGCAGGGAATTGACAGTTTCACCAAATTCCTTGCCTTCCAGTGTACATAAAATATATGCACCATTTCCATAGTCCTTCGTGGCTCGGTATGGGCCTAACCATTTGGGCCGGAACTTCCTTCCTTCGCTGGTCTTTTTATCGATCCGGCTATCTAGCCTTAGAACTAGATCACCTTCATATATGTCTCGTTTATAGACCTTCTTGTTATACTGTCGGCACATCTGGTCAACATAGATTCTATGCCATTGTTCAACATCTAACCTAGCTTCATCTAGGCTTTCTAGTTGGGAGAGACGTTCTTCTCTGTAAGCGTCTTCATCTAGAATCCCTTGTAATGAGATACGAAGATTGGGTATTTCAACCTCAAGCGGGAGAACTGCTTCTGCCCCAAATACTAGCGAGAAAGGAGTCGCTCCTGTTGGTGTTCTTATTGAGGTTCAGTTGGCCCACAAGACCGGATATAACTTCAAATGCCAGTCTCGTTTGTTTTCTTTCACCGTTTTAAGAAGAATGGCTTTTAATGTTTTGTTTGTCGCTTCAGCCTGTCCGTTGGCTTGAGGGTAATACAAAGAGGCCGTATGATGACTTATTTTAAATTTATTGCATAATTCACAAACTTCATCATTCGTAAAAGAAGTTCCATTATCTGAGATAATGACTTGCGGGACACCGTACCTGCAAATGATTTGGTTCAAAATGAACTTGGCGATTACGGAACCCGGTACAGTAGTAAGCGGCATAGCCTCTACCCACTTGGTAAAATACTCAATGGCCGTGATTATGAAATTATGGCCCATCTGTAGATGAGGGAGAGAATTTCGCTATCAAATCTAGGCCCCGCGTAGAAAAGGGCCATGGAGTAGTGATTGGTTGTAGAGCTTGTGCTGGTATGTGAATCTTGTGTGAGAATTCTTGGCACTTATGACACCTTCACACAAACTCTACTGCGTCGTGTTCTAGAGTGGGCTAGAAATAGCACATCCAGTGTATTTTGCGAGTTGTGGCATGACCACCGAAGTGGCCTCGACATATTCCACTGTGAGATTCGTGGAGAATCTTCTTGGATTCTTCTGTGTTGACACATCTTAGAAGCATTCCTTCAAATGCTTTACGATAGAGCACCGACTCTATAATGACGTATTTAGCTACAATAATGCGTAACCTCCTTCTTCGTTGTGGTGTAGCACCTTCTGGATACATATGGTCCATGATATAATTAATAATATCAGTATACCAAGGACACTCAGAGATAGGAGGTCTGGTTTCGATGTATTATATGCATTCATCGAGAAAGTCCAGATCTACTAGATCGTCTCCGTCTAGTGGGTTATCAGCTAACCAATCTGCAATGATTTGTCCCTTAACAGATTTCTGGTTAACGAAAGTTAATTCAAACTTGCCCATCAAGGTTGTAAAGCGTCCAGCCTTTTTAGACAAGGACCCTTACGTGAGGAAAGTTCGTAAATGGTCTGTTTTTATAATGAATTTTGTTTCTTGATTTAGCATGTAATGTCTTAAGCATTTGGTTGCAAAGACTATGGCAAGGCATTCTCGTTCTGCTTGCGTATAACGTGTTTCATAGTCGAGCAACGTTCGGCTAATGAAATAGATCACACGTTCTCATTTTTCATCATCTTCTTGGGCTAGCATACAGGCTAGCAAGACATTGGTATCTCGTGAGTATTAGATTAAAGGGTGGTCTGGCTTAGGTGGCATTAGCGTGGGTGGTGACAACAGGAAACACTTAACAACTTCAAAAGCTTCATTACAGTTTTTAGTCCAGTTGGTACTATAATCTTTCTTGAGTAGATTGTTGATTGGATGAATGGAAAATCTTAAATATGGGATGAAGCTCCTGATTGCACCAAGTTTTTCGAGAAATGACCTGATTCTAGATTCATCTGAAGGTGGGACCATTTCGAGAACAACTCGAATTTTTGTTGGGTCAACATTGATCCCTCGTGACGATATAATGTAACCTTGGAGTTTCCCTCCTGTCACACCAAAGACACATTTTTCTAGATTTAATGTGACTTCTGTATTCTATTAGACGTGAAAGAATGATGCAGAGCACTTCCGGGTGATCACAACGCCTCCTGGCTTTGGCCAACAAGTCATTTACGTAGGATTCCATAATTTTATGAATAAGATCATGAAATATATACGTCATAGCCCGTTGGTATGTAGCACAAGCGTTCATGAGACCGAATGGCATAACAAAGTAACAATAGGTTCCCCAAGGAGTTATAAATGTGGTTTTAGCTTGGTCTTGTTCGGATATTCTAATTTGATTGTATCCTGAGAACCCATCCATGAGGGACAAAAGCTCAAATCCAGTTGTTGCGTCAACGATGATGTCAATGGATGGTAACGGGAAGTCGTCCTTGGGGCATGCCTTATTAATGTCTCGGAAGTCTATGCAAATGCGTATCTTCCCATTTTTTTTGAGAACAGGAACGATATTAGATACCCATTGAGAGTAATCGACCGGTTTGATGAATCCTACTTGGAGGAGTTTCATTACTTCTTCCTTTACCATGAGAGCTACCTAAGGTTTCATTGGTCTTGATTTTTGTTTAATTGGCTTTGCATCTGAATTGGTGATGAGGTTATGTACTGTAATGTGCGGTGTAACTCCTGTCATTTCTTTATAGTTAAATGTGAAGGCCTTCTGATGCTCCTTGAGGATTCGAGTGTGTATTTCTATTTCTTCTGGGGTTAATGAAGATCCTAATTTCAAGATATTTAGATCATCCTATGTTCCGATGTTAATATCAGTTGTTTCTTCGATTAAAGAAGCGTTACCTTCTTCAAACTTAGGCGGAGCTGGAGGTAGTTCCAGACCGTCTCCATTCTCTACCGTGTATATGTTGAGCTCCTTTTGTGGGGAAAGCTCTATCATGGGATTTCTAAAGTAAGAAGACGAATGTGGGATTAAGGACAAATCTATCACATGATGGGTGAGATGTAACACTGCATAGGTGTTTAAGTAATCTAGAGTGGCTCTATCACTATCAATGTGGTCTAGGATAGTAGATTTGTCCTCATCTCTGTTCGTTAAAAGAGGGTTTGACATTTTTTTCACCAATGGTTCAGTACAAAGGGATACTATGAAACGAGTATCTTCCAACTCACTGCTTGGGGTGAAGCATGCCGTCGAGGTTGCTATAGAATCGGTGAGAAGATTTTATTCTCGCGGAATTACATCAATTGATATGAAGTCAAACTCCTTGCTTAAATCCAATACAGTTGTTTTGTAGAGCTGTAAGTGCTCATCTCTGGTTTCATATACTTCAGAGACTTGGTTTTCCACCTGGACTTGTTGGCACAGTCGGTTTAGTGCCACGACCCACCGTTTGCAAAATATAGCGTTTGACAACCAATCACTGGCTCCAACTACACTATTTCACGCGTTTGCAAACAATAGGGCAGCGAGAGCACCGAAATGAGAAGTAAAAACTGAGAGAGGCATTTTTAGAGGGTCCCTACGCCGAGTTGTTGGATTAGACGAGCTATCTCTAGGTGCCACAGAGTCCGAGTAGTCACCCGTCCAAGTTGAATGATATTTTGGTCTCAAGGATTTTAAGGGACTGTTCCTAAACAAAGTATCTTGAAAGTAATGACCTTGTCATGCACCGAACACCACCTCCTCTAGCATTTACCTAGCTACCCGGACATGCCAGCATAGTTAGTTTGGTTCCATGACCCACCATTTGTAAAATATAGCATTTGACAACCAATCACTGGCTCCAACTACACTATTTAACGTGTTTGTAAACAATAGAGTAGCGAGAGCACCAAAATAAGAAGGAAAAAAACCAAGAGAGGATTTTGTAGAGGGTCCCTACACCTAGGTATCGGATCAAACGAGCCATCTCTAGTTGCCATGGAGTCTGCGTAGTCACCTGTCGAAGTCGAACGATATTTTGGTCTCAGGGCTCTTAAGGGACTGCGCTCAAATGAAGTAGCCCGGAAGCAATGACCTTGTCACGCACAAAAAAACTACCTCCTCTAGTGTTCACCTGGCCACCTAGATGTTCCGGTGCAGTTGGTTCTGTGCCATGACCCACCGTTTACAAAATATAGTGTTTGAAAACCAATCACTGGCTCCAACTGCACTATTTCACGCGTTTGCAAACAATAGGGCAGCAAGAGCACCAAAATGAGAAGGAACAAAATGAGAGAGGATTTTTTAGAGGGTCCCTACACTTAGGTGTCAGATTAGACGAGTTAACTCTAGGTGCCACAGAGTCCAAGTAGTCACTCGTCGAAATTGAACAATATTTTGATCTCAGGGCTCTTAAGGGACTACGCTCGAACAAAGTAGCCCGGAAGACACAACCTTGTCGCACACCGAAAAACCACCTCCTCTAGCATTCACCTGGCCACCTAGATGTGTCAGCATATTTGGTTCAGTGCCACAACCCACCTTTTTCAAAATATAGTGTTCGACAACCAATCACTGACTCCAACTACACTATTTCACGCGTTTGCAAACAATAGGGCAGCGAGAGCACCGAAATGAGAAGGAAAAAATCGAGAGAGAATTTTTTTGAGGGTCTCTATGCCAAGGTGTCGAATCAGACAAGCCATCTCTAGGTGTCATAGAGTCCGAGTAGTCACCCGTCGAAATTGAACGTTATTTTGGTCTAAGGGTTCTTAAGGGACTACGCCCAAACGAAGTAGCCTGGAAGCAACGACCTTGTCGCACACCAAAACACCACCTCCTATACCGTTCACCTGGCCACCTGGATGTGCCGGCACAGTCGGTTCGGTGCTACGACCCACCGTTTACAAAATATAGCATTTGACAACCAATCACTGGCTCCAACTGCACTATTTCACGCGTTTGCAAACAATAGGGCAGCGAGAGCACCAAAATGAGAAGGAAAAAAAAGAGAGAGGCTTTTGTACAGGCTCCCTACACTGAGGTGTTGAATTAGATGAGCTGTCTCTAGGTGCCGCGGACTCTGAGTAGTCATCCATCGAAGTTGAACGATATTTTGGTCTCAATCCTCTTAAGGTACTACACCCGAACGAAGTAGCTCGAAAGTAAAAACCTTGTCATGCACCAAAACACTACCTTCTCTAGCATTCACCTGGCCACCCGGATGTGCCGGTGTAGTCAATTCGATGCCACAACCCACCGTTTGCAAAATATAGCGTTTGACAACCAATCACTGGCTCCAACTGCACTATTTCGCGCGTTTGCAAACAATAGGGCAGCGAGAGCACCAAAATGAGAAGGAAAAAATGAGAGAGGATTTTGTACAGGATCCCTACACCAAGGTTTCAGATTAGATGAGTCATCTCTAGGTGCCACGCAGTCTGAGTAGTCACCCGTCGAAGTTGAACGATATTTTAGTCTCAGGGCTCTTAAGGGACTACGCCTGAACGAAACAGCCCAGAAGAAACGACCTTTTTGTGCAATTAAACACCACCTCCTCTAGTGTTCACCTTGCCACCTAGATGTGCCAACACATTTGGTTTGGTGCCATGACCCACCGTTTGGAAAATATAGCGTTTGACAACCGATCACTGGCTCAACCTGCACTATTTCACGCGTTTGCAAACAATAGGGAAGCGAGAGCACCGAAATGAGAGGGAAAAAAATGAGAGAGGATTTTTTAGAGGGTCTCTACACTGAGCTGTTGGATAAGATGAGCCATCTCTAGGTGCCACGGAGTCTGAGTAGTCACCCATCGAAGTTGAACGATATTTTGGTCTCGAGGCTCTTAAGGGACTACTGCCCGAACGAAGTAGCCTGGAAGCAATGACCTTGTCGCGCACTAAAACACCACCTCCTCTACCATTCACTTTGCCACCCAAGATGTGCCCACACATTCGGTTTCAGTGCCACGACCCACCGTTTACAAAATATAATGTTTGACAACCAATCACTGGCTCCAACTGCACTATTTCATGCACGTTTGCAAACAATAGGACAGCAAGAGCACCGAAATGAGAAGGAAAAAACTGAGAGAGGATTTTTTAGAGGGTCCATACGCAGAGGTGTCATATTAGATGAGCTATCTCTAGGTGCCATGGAGTCCAAGTAGTCACCCGTCAAAGTTGAATGATATTTTGGTCTCAGGGCTCTTAAGGGACTGCGCCCGAACGAAGTAGCCATGAAGCAAAGACCTTATCGCGCACCAAAACACCACCTCCTCTAGCATTTACCTGGCCACCCAGACATGCCAGCGTAGTTGGTTTGGTTCCATGACCCACTGTTTACAAAATATAGCATTTGACAACCAATCACTGGCTCCAACTTCACTATTTCACGCGTTTGCAAAGAATAGGGCAGCGAAAGCACCGAAATGAAAAGGAAAAAACCAAGAGAGGATTTTGTAGAGGGTCTCTATGCCAAGGTTTTGGATGAGATGAGCCGTCTCTAGGTGCCACGGAGTCCGCCTAGTCACATGTTGAAGTTGAACGATATTTTAGTCTCAGGGCTCTTAAGGGACTACGCTCGAACGAAGTAGCCTCGAAGAAACGACCTTGTCGTGCATCGAAACACCACATCCTCTAGCATTCACATTGCCACCTCAGACGTGTCAGCATAGTCGATTTGGTGCCACGACCCACCATTTTGCAAATTATAGCATTTGACAACCTATTACTGGCTCCAACTGCACTATTTTACGCGTTTGCAAAAAAAAGGGCAGCGAGAGCACCGAAATGAGAAGGAAAAAACTGAGAGAGAATTTTTTAGAGGCTCCCTATGTCTGAGGTTTCAGATCAGACAAGCCATCTCTACTTGCCACGGAGTCTGAGTAGTCATCCGTCGAAGTTGAACGATATTTTGGTCTCAGGGCTCTTAAGGGACTACGCCCGAACGAAGTAGCCCAGGAAGCAACGACCTTGTCGCACACCGAAACACCACTTCCTCTAGCATTTAACTTTCCACCTAGAATTTTCTTGCATATTCGGATCGGTGCCACAACCCAGCCGTTTGCAAAATATAGCATTTGACAACCAACCACTGGCTCCAACTGCACTATTTCATGCATTTGCAAACAATAGGGCAGTGAGAGCACTGAAATGAGAAGGAAAAAACTGAGAGAGGCTTTTTTAGATTCTCCCTACACTGAGGTGTCAGATCAAACGAGCCATCTCTAGGTGCCACGGAGTCCGAGTAGTCACCCGTCGAATTTGAACGATATTTTGGTCTCAGGGCTCTTAAAAGACTACGCCCGAACGAAATAGCCCGGAAGCAACGACCTTGTCATGCACCAATATACCACCTCCTCTAGTGTTCACCTTGCCACCCGAATGTGCCAGTGTAGTCGGTTCGGTGCCACGACCCACCGTTTGTAAAATATAGCATTTGACAACCAATCACTGGCTCCAACTGTACTATTTCTTGCATTTGCAAACAATAAGGCAGCGAGAGCTCCGAAATGAGAAGGAAAAAACTTAGAGAGGCTTTTGTAGAGGCTCCCTATGCTGAGGTGTCGAATCAGACGATCCATCTCTAGGTGCCACAGAGTCCGAGTAGACACCCGTCGAAGTTGAACGATATTTTGGTCTCAGGGCTCTTAATGGATTACGCTCGAATGAAGTAGCTCTGAAGCAACGAACTTGTAGCGCACCAAATAACTACCTCCTCTAGCATTCACCTGGCCACCTAGATGTGCCTGCATAGTCAGTTTGGTGCCACGACCCACAGTTTGTAAAATATAGTGTTTGACAACCAAACATTGGCTCCAACTTTACTATTTCACGCGTTTGCAAACAATAGGGCAGAGAGAGCACCGAAATGAGAAAGAAAAAGCTGAGAGAGGATTTATTAGAGGGTCCCTACACTAAGGTGTCAGATTAGAAGAACCGTCACTAGGTGCCACGGAGTTCGAGTAGTCACCCGTTGAAGTTGAACGATATTTTGGTCTCAGGGCTCTTAAGGGACTTCGCCCGAACAAAGTAGCCCAGAAGTAATGACCTTGTTGTGCATCGAAATACCACCTCCTCTAGTGTTCACCTGGCCACCCAAACGTGTCGGCGCAGTTGGTTCGGTGCCACGAACCACCGTTTACAAAATATAGTGTTTGACAAATAATCACTGGCTCAACCTGCACTATTTCACGCGTTTGCAAATAATAGGGCAACGAGAGCACCGAAATGAGAGGGAAAAAATTGATAAAGGATTTTTTAGAGGGTCTCTACACCGAGGTGTTGGATAAGATGAGCCATCTCTAGGTGCCACGGAGTCCGAGTAGTCACCCGTCGAAGTTGAACGATATTTTGGTCTCGAGGCTCTTAAGGAAGTACACCCGAACAAAGTAGCCCGGAAGCAATGACCTTGTTGCACACCGAAACACCACCTCCTCTACTATTCACTTGGCCACCCGGATGTGCCGGCGCATTCGGTTTGGTTCCATGACCCACCGTTTACAAAATATAGTATTTGACTACCAATCACTAGCTCCTACTGCACTATTTCACGCGTTTGCAAACAATAGGGTAGCGAGAGCACCGAAATGAGATGGAAAAAACCAAGAGAGGATTTTTTAGAGGGTCCCTATGCCGAGGTGTCAGATTAGACAAGATATCTCTAGGTGCCTTGGAGTCTAAGTAGTCACCCGTCGAAGTTGAATGATATTTTGGTCTCAGGGCTCTTAAGGGACTGCGCCCGAACAAAGTAGCCTGGAAGCAATGACCTTTTCGCGCAACAAAACACCACCTCCTGTAGCATTTACCTGGCCACTCGGATGTGCCAGTAAATTTGGTTTGGTTCCACGACCCACCATTTGAAAAATATAGCATTTGACAACCAATCACTGGCTCCAACTTCACTATTTCACGCGTTTACAAACAATAGGGCAGCGAGAGCACCAAAATGAGAAGGAAAAAACCGAGAGAGGATTTTGTAGAGGGCCCCTACGCCAAGGTTTTGGATGAGAAGAGCCATCTCTAGGTGCCACGGAGTCTGCGTAGTCACCTGTTGAAGTTGAACGATATTTTAGTCTCAAGGCTCTTAAGGGACTTCGCCAAAATGAAGTAGCTACTTGAGATAGACCTCCAGAGACAAGCTAGTTCTTGCTCACCGAAATACTACCTGCCACAATCTACTCATGCAGGATAAGCTAACTATGTTCTAATCTAAATTTCCAAGGTGACCACGACCCACCGAATGCATAAAAATGACAATCCTACTGGCTCCAAGCTGATACACCTAGGATGTGAGAGTAGTCTCCAAATGTGTGAAATACAGAGGGAAAGTGCACACTAGAAGAGGTGATGACAGGCAAAATGCATTCACCAATATTCCAAGCATACACAATGATAGATGGATCCCTGCTAAGAACATAATAATAGACACAGATACTTGTAGAAAGTCATCTTAAAGGGGCACGGAGTTCGAGTAGTCACCCATTGAAGTTGAACTGATATTTTGGTCTCAGGGCTCTTAAGGGATTAGGGCCCGAACATGCAAGTAGCCACTAGAAGCAACGACCTTGTTGTGCACCGAAATTTTGACCACCTCCTCTTCCTTTCACCTGAGCCACCCAAACATGAAAAATGGCGGAGTTGGTTTGAAAATGCCACGAACCCGAAATCTGTTTCAAAATATAGCATTTTGACAACCAATCACTGGCTCAACCTGTTCCCCATACTATTTCATGCGTTTGCAAACAATAGGGCATACCTCGAAAGCACCGAAATGAGAAGGAAAAAATTGTTCTGAAAGGCCACGTTTTTTAGAGGCTCAATTTCTATGCCATTTCTTGAGGTGTGCATCGGATTAGATGAGCCATCTCTAGGTCCCACGGAGTTCGTTGAGTAGTCACCCGTCGAAGTTGAACGATATTTTGGTCTCGAGGGCTCTTAAGGGAATACACCCGAACAAAGTAGTTTCTCTTCTTTAAATATATGACCTTGTTGCGCACCGAAACACCACCTCCTCTACCATTCATCTTGGTTCCAGAAAGTCCAATTTTGTGAAAATGTGCTCGGCATCAAAATTCGGTTTAAGGTTCCATGACCGACCGTTTACAAAATATAGCCTTCGGCCGCTTTGACTTACCAATCACTAGCTCCAAATGTACTGCACTATTTCACGCGTTTGCAAACAATAGGGTTAGCGTAGAGCACCGAAATGAGATGGGAAAAATTTTCCATGAGAGAGGATTTTTTAGAGGGTTCGCCCTATGCCGAGGTGTCAGATTATCTTAAGTCTTTTATCTCTAGGTGCCTCCGAAGTACAAACCAAGTAGTCACTGCCTGTCGACAGTTGAATTTTTGATATTTTGGTCTCAGGGCTCTTAAGGGACTGCGCCCGAACAAAGTAGCCTGGAAGCAATGACCTTTTCGCGCACCAAAACACCACCTCCTGTAGCATTTACCTTGGCCACTCGGATGTGCCATTTTTCACAATTTGGTTTGGTTCCACGACCCACCATTTGCAAAATATAGCTATTTGACAACCAATCACTGGCTCCAACTACACTATTTCACGCGTTTACAAACAATAGGGCAGAATTTGATGCAGCACCAAAATGAGAAGGAAAAAACCGAGAGAGGATTTTTGTAGAGGGCCCCTACGCCAAGGTTTCAGATCAGACGAGCCATCTCTAGGTGCCACGGAGTCTGAGTAGTCACCTGTTGGAAGTTGAATGATATTTTAGTCTCAGGGCTCTTAAGGGACTATCGCCTGAACGAAGTAGCCCGAAGCAACGACCTTGTCGCGCACCGAAACACCACCTCCTCTAGCATTCACCTGGCCACCTGGATGTGCCATGCATAATTGGTTTGGTGCCACGACCCACCGTTTGCAAAATATAGCATTTGACAACCAATCACTGGCTCCAACTGCACTATTTTCGCGTTTGCAAACAATAGGGCAGCGAGAGCACTGAAATGAGAAGGAAAAAACTGAGAGAGGATTTTGTAGAGGGTCCCTACGTGCCGAGGTGTTGGATCAGATGAGTCATCTCTAGGTGCCATGGAGTTCGAGTAGTCACCCATCGAAGTTGAATGATATTTTGGTCTCAGGGCTCTTAAGGGACTATGCCCGAACGAAGTAGCCCGGAAGCAACGACCTTGTCGCGCACCGAAACACCACCTCCTCTAGCATTCACCTGGCCACCCAGACATGCCGGCATAGTCGGTTTGGTGCCACGACCCCTTGTTTGCAAAATATAGCATTTGACAACCAATCACTGGCTCCAACTGTACTATTTCATGCGTTTGCAAACAATAGGGCAGCGAGAGCACCGAAATGAGAAGGAATAAACCGAGAGAGGCTTTTGTAGAGGCTCCCTACGCCAAGGTGTCAAATTAGATGAGCCAATTCTAGGTGCCACGGTGTCTGAGTAGTCACCCGTCGAAGTTGAACGATATTTTGGTCTCGGGGCTCTTAAGGGACTACGCCTGAACAAAGTAAGGTATATGACCTTGTCGCGCACCGAAACACCACCTCCTCTACCATTCACCTTTTCCATCCACATGTGCTGGCATATTCGGTTTGGTGCCACAACCCACCGTTTGTAAAATATAGCGTTTGACAACCAATCACTAGCTCCAACTGCACTATTTCACGCGTTTGCAAACAATAGGGCAGCAAGAGCACCGAAATGAGAAGGAAAAAAATGAGAGAGGATTTTTTAGAGGGTCCCTACGCAGAGGTGTCGGATCAGATGAGCTATCTCTAGGTGCCACGAAGGCCAAGTAGTCACCTGTCGAAGTTGAACGATATTTTGGTCTCAGGGCTCTTAAGGGACTACGCCCGAACATGAAGTAGCCCGAAAGCAACGACCTTGTCGCGCATCTGAAACACCACCTCCTCTATCATTCACCTTGCCACCCAGACATGCCAGCATAGTCAGTTTGGTTCCATGACCCACCATTTACAAAATATAGCGTTTGACAACCAATCACTGGCTCCAACTGCACTATTTCACGCGTTTGCAAACAATAGGGCAAGCGAGAGCACCGAAATGAGAAGGAAAAAACCGAGAGAGGATTTTGTAGAGGGTCCCTATGCCAAGGTGTCAGATTAGATGAGCCATCTCTAGGTGCCACGAAGTTTGAGTAGTCACCCTTGGAAGTTGAACGATATTTTTATCTCAGGGCTCTTAAGGGACTATGCCTGAACGAAGTAGCCCGGAAGCAACGACCTTGTCGCACACCGAAAAACCACCTCCTTCTAGCATTCACCTGGCCACCTGGATGTGCCAGCATAATTGGTTTGGTGCCATGACCCATCGTTTACAAAATATAGCGTTTGACAACCAATCACTGGCTCCAACTGCATATTTTTCGCGTTTGCAAACAATAGGGCAGCGAGAGCACCGAAATGAGAGGGAAAAAACTGAGAGAGAATTTTTTAGAGGGTCTCTACACCGAGGTGTTGGATCAGATGAGCCATCTCTAGGTGCCATGGAGTTCACGTAGTCACCTATCAAAGTTGAACGATATTTTGGTCTTAAGGCTCTTAAGGGACTACGCCCGAACGAAGTAGCCCGGAAGCAACAACCTTGTCACGCACCGAAACACCACCTCCTCTAGTGTTCACCTGGCCACCCAGACATGCCGGCACAGTCAGTATGGTGCCAAGACCCAGTGTTTGCAAAATATAGCATTTGACAACCAATCACTGGCTCCAACTGCACTATTTTACGCGTTTGCAAAAAATAGGGCAGCAAGAGCACCGAAATGAGAAGGAAAAAACTGAAAGAGGCTTTTGTAGATACTCCCTACGCTGAGGTGTTAGATCAGATGAGCCATATCTAGGTGCCACGAAGTCTGAGTAGTCACCCGTCGAATTTGAACAATATTTTGGTCTCAGAGCTCTTAAAAGACTACGCCTGAATGAAATAGCCCATAAGCAACGACCTTGTCACTCACCAATACACCACATCCTTTTACATTCACCTGGCCACCTAGATGTGTCGGCACATTCAGTTTGGTGCCACGACCCACCGTTTGCAAAATATAGCATTTGACAACCAATCACTCGCTCTAACTGCCCTATTTCACGCGTTTGCAAACAATAGGGCAGCGAGAGCACCGAAATTAGAAGGAAAAAACTTATAGAGGATTTTTTAGAGGGTCTTTATGACGAGGTGTTAGATCAGATGAGCCGTCTCTAGGTGCCACGGAGTTTGAGTAGTCACTCGTCGAATTTGAACGATATTTTGGTCTCAAGGCTCTTAAGGTACTACGCCTGAATGAAGTAGCCCGAAAGCAATGACCTTGTTGCGCTCTGAAACACCACCTCCTCTAGCATTCACCTTGCCACCCAGACATGCCGGTATAGTCAGTTTAGTGTCACAGCTCACCGTTTACAAAATATAGCATTTGACAACTAATCACTGGCTTCAACTGCACTATTTCGTGCGTTTGCAAACAATAGGGCAGCGAGAGTACCGAAATAAGAAGGAAAAAAATGAGAGGGGATTTTGTAGAAACTCCTTACACTGAGGTGTCAGATCATATGAGCCATATCTAGGTGCCACACAGTACAAGCAGTCACCCGTCAAAGTTGAACGATGTTTTGTTCTCAGGGCTCTTAAGGGACTATGCCCAAACGAAATAGCCTAGAAGCAACGACCTTTTCGTGCAACAAAAAACCACCTTCTCTAGTGTTCACCTTGCCACCTGGACATGCCAGCACATTTGGTTTGGTGCCACGACCCATTGTTTACAAAATATAGCGTTTAACAACCAATCACTGGCTCAACCTACACTATTTTACGCGTTTGCAAACAATAGGGCAGCGAGAGCACTGAAATGAGAAGGAAAAAATTGAGAGAGGATTTTGTAGAGGGTCCCTACATTGAGGTTTCAGATCAGATGAGCCATCTCTAGGTGTCACGGAGTCTGAGTAGTCACCTGTCGAAGTTGAACGATATTTTGGTCTCAGAGGCTCTTTAAGGGACTACGCCTGAACGAAGTAGCCCGGAAGCAATGACCTTGTCACGTGCATCAAAACACTTCCTCCTCTACCATTCACCTAGCCACCTGGATGTGCCAGCACAGTCGGTTCGGTGCCACGACCCACCATTTGCAAAATATAGCGTTTGACAACCAATCACTGGCTCCAACTGCACTATTTCATGCGTTTGCAAACAATAGGGCAGCGAGAGCACCAAAATGCGAAGGAAAAAACCGAGAGAGGATTTTGTAGAGGGTCCCTACGCCGAGGTGTTTGATTAGATGAGATATCTCTAGGTGCCACGGAGTCCAAGTAGTCACCCGTCGAAGTTGAACGATATTTTGGTCTCAGGGCTCTTAAGGGACTACGCCCGAACGAAGTAGCCTGGAAGCAACGACCTTTTCATGCACCAAAACACCACCTCCTTTAGCATTCACCTAGCCACCCAGACATGCCAGCGTAGTCGGTTTGGTGCCATGACCCACCATTTGAAAAATATAGCATTTGACAACTAATTACTGGCTCCAACTTCACTATTTCACGCGTTTGCAAACAATAGGGCAGCGAGAGTACTGAAATGAGAAGGAAAAAATCAAGAAAGGATTTTGTAGAGGGTCCCTACGCCAAGGTTTTGGATCAGACAAAAGCCATTTCTAGGTGCCATGGAGTCTACGTAGTCACCTGTCGAAGTTGAACGATATTTTAGTCTCAAGGCTCTTAAGGGACTGCACCCGAACGAAGTAGCCCGGAAGAAACGACCCTTGTCAAGCACCGAAACAACACCTCCTCTAGCATTCACCTAGCCACCCAGATGTTTTGACACAGTCGGTTTGGTACCATGACCCACCATTTGCAAAATATAGCGTTTGACAACCAATCACTGGCTCTAACTGCACTATTTTGCACGCGTTTGCAAACAATAGGGTAGGGAGAGCACCGAAATGAGAAGGAAAAAACCGAGAGAGGCTTTTGTAGAGACTCCCTACATTGAGGTGTCAAATTAGATGAGCCATCTCTAGGTGCCACGGAGTCTGAGTAGTCATCCTTCGAAGTTGAATGATATTTTGGTCTCAGGGCTCTTAAGGGACTACGGCCTAACGAAGTAGCTCGGAAGCAACGAATTTTTTGCACACCGAAACACCACCTCTTCTAGCATTCACCTTACCACCCGGATGTTCCTGCATAGTCAGTTCGGTGCCATGACCCACCATTTGCAAAATATAGCGTTTGATAACCAATCACTGGCTCCAACTGCACTATTTCACGTGTTTGCAAACAATAGGGCAGCGAGAGCACCAAAATGAGAAGGAAAAAACTGAGAGAGGCTTTTGTAGAGGCTCCCTACAGCTGAGGTTTTAGATCAGATAGAGCCATCTCTAGGTGCCATGGAGTCCGAGTAGTCACCCGTCGAAGTTGAATGATATTTTGGTCTCAGGGCTCTTAAGGGACTACGCCGAACGAAGTAGCCCGGAAGCAACGAACCTTTTTGCGCAACTGAAACACCACCTCCTCTAGTGTTCACCTGGCCACCTAGATGTGCCAGCGTAGTCGGTTCAGTGCCACGACCCACCGTTTCACAAAATATAGCATTTGACAACCAATCACTGGCTCCAACTGCACTATTTCAGCGCATTTGCAAACAATAAGAGCAGAACGAGAGCACCAAAATGAGAAGAAAAAACTGAGAGATGCTTTTGTAGAGGCTCCTTACGCTGAGGTTGTCGGATCAGATGAGCATCTCTAGGTGCCACGGAGTTCGAGTAGTCACCTGTCAAAGTTGAACGATATTTTGGTCTCAGGCTCTTAAGGGACTACACCTGAATGAAGTAGCTCTGGAAGCAACGACCTTGTTGTGCACCGAAACACCACCTCCTCTAGCATTCACCTGGCCACCCAGATGTGCCCACATAGTTGGTTCGGTGCCATGACCCACTGTTTGCAAAATATAGCGTATTTGACAACCAATCACTGGCTCTAAACTGCACTATTTCGCGCGTTTGCAAACAATAGGGCAGCGAGAGCACCGAAATGAGAAGGAAAAAACTGAGAGAGGATTTTTTAGAGGGTCCCTACATTGAGGTGTCAGATCAGAATGAACCATCTCTAGGTGCCACGGAGTCCGAGTAGTCACCCGTCGAAGTTGAACGATATTTTGGTCTCAGGGCTCTTAAGGGACTACGCCCGAACGAAGTAGCCAGGAAGCAACGACCTTTTCACGCATCAAAAAACCACCTCCTCTAGTGTTCACCTAGCCTACCCAGACATTTCGACATAGTCAGTTCGGTGCCACGAACCACCGTTCTGCAAAATATAGCGTTTGACAAACAATCACTGGCTCAAACTGCACTATTTCGTGCGTTTGCAAACAATAGGGCAGCGAGAGCACCGAAATGAGAAGGAAAAAACTGAGAGAGGATTTTTTATAGGGTCCTACGCCAAGGTTTCAGATCAGACGAGCCATCTCTAGGTGCCACAGAGTCTGAGTAGTCACCCGTCGAAGTTGAACGATATTTTGGTCTCAGGGCTCTTAAGGGACTACGCCCGAACGAAGTATCCCGGAAGCAATGACCTTTCGTGCACCAAAACACCACCTCCTCTAGCATTCACCTGGCCACTCAGACATGCCGAGTAGTCAGTTCGGTGCCATGACCCACCGTTTGCAAAATATAGCGTTTGACAACCAATCACTGGCTCCAACTGCACTATTTCGCGCGTTTGCAAACAATAGGGCAGCGAGAGCACCGAAATGAGAAGGAAAAAACTGAGAGAGGATTTTGTAGAGGGTCCCTACACCAAGGTGTCAGATTAGACGAGCTATCTCTAGGTGCCACGGAGTCCAAGTAGTCACCAGTCGAAGTTGAATGATATTTTGGTCTCAGGGCTCTTAAGGGACTACGCTCCGAACGAAGTAGCCTGGAAGCAACGACCTTGTCGCTGCACCAAAACACCACCTCCTCTAGCATTTACCTAGCCACCTAGATGTGCCGGTGTAGTTAGTTCGGTGCCACGACCCACCGTTTGCAAAATATAGCATTTGACAACCAATTACTGGCTCCAACTTCACTATTTCACGTGTTTGCAAACAATAGGGCAGCGAGAGCACCGAAATGAGAAGGAAAAAACTGAGAGAGGCTTTTGTAGAGGGTCCCTACGCTGAGGTTTCAGATTAGACAAGCCATCTCTAGGTGCCACGGAGTCCGAGTAGTCACCCGTCGAAGTTCAATGATATTTTGGTCTCAGGGCTCTTAAGGGACTATGCCCGAACGAAGTAGCCCAGAAGCAACGACCTTGTCGCGCACCAAAAAACCACCTCCTCTAGCATTCACCTAGCCACCTATGATGTGCTCAGCACAGTCAGTTTGGTGCCACGACCCACCGTTTGCAAAATATAGCGTTTGACAACCAATCACTGGCTCCAACTGCACTATTTCGCATGTTTGCAAACAATAGGGCAGCGAGAGCACCGAAATGAGAAGGAAAAAACTGAGAGAGGCTTTTGTAGAGGGTCCCTATGCCGAAGTGTTAGATTAGATGAGCCATCCTCTAGGTGCCATGGAGTCTGAGTAGTCACATGTCGAAGTTGAATGATATTTTGGTCTCAGGGCTCTTAAGGGACTACGCCCGAACGAAGTAGCCCAGAAGCAATGACCTTGTCATGCACCAAAACACCACCTCCTCTAGCATTAACCTTGCCACCTGGACATGTCTCACGCATAGTCGGTTCGGTGCCATGACCCACCGTTTGTAAAATATAGCGTTTGACAACCAATCACTGGCTCCAACTGCACTATTTCGTGCGTTTGCAAACAATAGGGCAGCGAGAGCACCGAAATGAGAAGGAAAAACCATGAGAGAGATTTTTTAGAGGGTCCCTACACTGAGGTGTCAGATTAGACGAGTTGTCTCTAGGTGCCACGGAGTCTGAGTAGTCACCCGTCGAAGTTGAACGATATTTTGGTCTCAGGGCTCTTAAGGGACTACGCCCGAACGAAGTAGCCCGGAAGCAACGATCTTGTCACGCACCAAAACACCCACCTCCTCTAGCATTCACCTAGCCACCCAATGATGTCAGCTTTGTAGTTCAGTTCAGGTTGCCACAACCCACCGTTTGCAAAATATAGCGTTTGACAACCAATTACTCTTGCTCAAACTACACTATTTCATGTGTTTGCAAACAATAAGGCAGTCGAGAGCACCGAAATGAGAAGGAAAAACCGAGAGAGGCTTTTGTAGAGGGGTCCCTACACCTGAAGGTGTTAGATTAGATGAGCCATCTCTAGGTGCCACGGAGTCCGAGTAGTCAACTGTCGAAGTTGAATGATATTTTGGTCTCAGGGCTCTTAAGGGACTGCGCCCAAACGAAGTAGCCAGGAAGCAACGACCTTTTTGTCACGCACCAAAACACCACCTCCTCTAGCATTCACTTGGCCACCTAGACGTGCCGCCAAGTCGGTTTGGTGCCGCAACCCACCGTTTGCAAAATATAGCGTTCGACAACCAATACACTTGCTCCAACTGCACTATTTTTCGTGTTTGCAAACAATAGGGCAGCGAGAGCACCGAAATGAGAAGGAAAAAACTGAGAGAGTCTTTTGTAGAGGGTCCCTACACTGCCAAGGTGTCAGATCAGATGAGCCATCTCTAGGTGCCACGGAGTCTGAGTAGTCACCCGTCGAAGTTGAACGATATTTTGGTCTCAGGGCTCTTAAGGGACTACGCCCGAACGAAGTAGCCCGGAAGTAACGACCTTGTCGCGCACCAAAAAACCACCTCCTTTAGCATTCACCTGGCCACCCAGACATGCTGGCACAGTCGGTTTGGTGCCACGACCCACCGTTTGTAAAATATAGCGTTTGACAACCCAATCACTGGCTCCAACTGCACTATTTCACGCGTTTGCAAACAATAGGGCAGCGAGAGCACCAAAATGAGAAGGAAAAAATGAGAGAGGATTTTTGTAGAGGGTCCCTATAGCTGAGGTGTCAGATTAGACGAGCCATCTCTAGGTGCCACGGAGTCTGAGTAGTCACCCGTCGAAGTTGAACGATATTTTGGTCTCAGGGCTCTTAAGGGACTACGCCCAAACGAAGTAGCCCGGAAGCAACGACCTTGTCGTGCACAAAATGAAACACCACCTCCTCTTGCATTCACCTAGCCACCCAGACATGCTGACATAGTCGGTTTGGTGCCAGGGACCCACTGTTTGCAAAAATATAGCGTTTGACAACCAATCACTTGCTCAACTGCACTATTTCGCGCGTTTGCAAACAATAGGGCAGCGAGAGCACCGAAATGAGAAGGAAAAAAATGAGAGAGGCTTTTTTATAGGTCCCTACACTGAGGTGTCAGATCAGACGAGCCATCTCTAGGTGCCACGGAGTCTGAGTAGTCACCCGTCGAAGTTGAACGATATTTTGGTCTCAGGGCTCTTAAGGGACTACGCCCGAACGAAGTAGCCCGGAAGCAACGACCCTTTCACGCACCAAAACACCACCTCCTCTAGCATTCACCTAGCCACCCAGATGTGTCAGCGTAGTTGGTTTGGTGCCATGACCCACCGTTTGCAAAATATAGCATTTGACAACCAACACTGGCTCAAACTGCACTATTTCACGTGTTTGCAAACAATAGGGCAGCGAGAGCACCGAAATGAGAAGGAAAAAACTGAGAGAGGCTTTTTTAGAGGGTCCCTATGCTAAGGTGTTGGATTAGACGAGCCATCTCTAGGTGTCACGGAGTCTGAGTAGTCACCCGTCGAAGTTGAACGATATTTTGGTCTCAGGGCTCTTAAGGGACTATGCCCGAACGAAGTAGCCCGGAAGCAACGACATTTCACACACCAAAACACTACCTCCTTTAGTGTTCACCTTGCCACCTAGACGTGCCGGTACATAGTCGGTTTGGTGCCACGAACCCACCGTTTGTAAAATATAGCGTTTGACAACCAATCAGACTGGCTCCAACTGCACTATTTCACGCGTTTGCAAACAATAGGGTAGCGGAGAGCACCAAAATGAGAAGGAAAAAACCGAGAGAGATTTGTAGAGGGTCCCTACGCCTAAGGTTTCAGATCAGACGTGAGCCATATCTAGGTGCCATGGAGTCTTAGTAGTCACCCGTCGAAGTTGAACGATATTTTGGTCTCGAGCGCTCTTAAGGAACTACTGCCCGAACGAAGTAGCCTGGAAGCAACGACCTTTCATGCGCACCAAAACACCACCTCCTCTAGATTTCACCTAGCCACCTAGACGTGTCGGCATAGTTGGTTCAGTTCCATGACCCACCGTTTGCAAAATATAGCGTTTGACAACCAATCACTGGCTTCAAACTGCACTATTTCATTCGCGGCATTTGCAAATCAATAGGGCAGCGAGAGCACCAAAATGAGAAGGAAAAAACCGAGAGAGGATTTTTGTAGAGGGTCCCTATGCTGAGGTGTCAGATTAGACGAGGCATCTCTAGGTGCCACGGAGTCCGAGTAGTCACCCATCGAAGTTGAACGATATTTTGGTCTCAGGGCTCTTAAGGGACTACGCCCGAACGAAGTAGCCTGGAAGCAATGACCTTGTCGTACACACCGAAACACCACCTACTCTAGTGTTCACCTGCGCCACTGTACGTGTCAGCACATTCGGTTTGGTTCCATGACCCACCATTTGCAAAATATAGCGTTTGACAACCAATCACTGACTCAAACTACACTATTTCACGTTTACAAACAATAGGGCAGCGAGAGCACCTGAAATGAGAAGGAAAAAACTAAGAGAGATTTTTTTGTAGAGGGTCCCTACACCTGTAAGGTGTCAGATTAGACAAAGAGCCATCTCTAGGTGCCACGGAGTCCGAGTAGTCACCCATGTTGAAGTTGAATGATATTTTGTCTCAGGGCTCTTAAGGGACTACGCCCGAACAAAGTAGCCCGGAAGCAACGACCTTGTCACGCACCAAAACACCACCTCCTCTAGCATTCACTTGGCCACCCAGATGTGCCGACATAGTCGAGTTCGGTGCCACGACCCACCGTTTGCAAAATATAGCGTTTGACAACCAATCACTGGCTCCAACTGCACTATTTCATGCGCATTTGCAAACAATAGGGCAGCGAGAGCACCAAAATGAGAAGGAAAAAACCAAGAGAGGATTTTGTAGAGGGTCCCTACAATGAGGTGTCAGATTAGACGAGCCATCTCTAGGTGCCATGGAGTCCGAGTAGTCACCCGTCGAAGTTGAACGATATTTTGGTCTCAGGGCTCTTAAGGGACTACGCTCGAACGAAGTAGCCTCAGAAGCAACGACCTTTGTGCACCAAAAAACACCACCTCCTCTAGCATTCACCTAGCCACCCAGACATGTCGATGTAGTCGGTTCGGTGCCATGACCCACCGTTTGCAAAATATAGTGTTTGACAACCAATCACTGGCTCCAACTGCACTATTTCACGCGTTTGCAAACAATAGGGCAGCGAGAGCACAAAAATGAGAAGGAAAAAACTGAGAGAGGATTTTGTAGAGGGTCCCTACACCAAGGTTTCAGATCAGATGAGGCATCTCTAGGTGCCACGGAGTCCAAGTAGTCACCCGTCGAAGTTGAACAATATTTTGGTCTCAGGGGCTCTTAAGGGACTACGCCCGAACGAAGTAGCCCAGAAGCAACGACCTTGTCGCGCACCGAAACACCACCTCCTCTAGCATTCACCTGGCCACTCGGATGTGTCAGTGTAGTCGGTTTGGTGCCATGACCCACCGTTTGCAAAATATAGCGTTTGACAAACCAATCACTGGCTCCAACTGCACTATTTCAGCATTTGCAAACAATAGGGCAGCGAGAGCACCGAAATGAGAAGGAAAAAATTGAGAGAGGCTATTGTAGAGGTCCCTACACTCAAGGTGTCAGATTAGATGAGGTCTCTAGGTGCCACAGAGTCCGAGTAGTCACCCGTCGAAGTTGAATGATATTTTTGTCTCAGGGCTCTTATAAGGGACTACGCTCGAAAAAGTAGCCTGGAAGCAACGACCTTGTCACACACCAAAACACCACCTCCTCTAGCATTCACCTGGCCACCCAGATTGCCATAGTCGGTTCGGTGCCACGACCCACCATTTGCAAAATATAGTGTTTGACAACCAATCACTGGCTCCAACTGCACTATTTCGCGCATTTGCAAACAATAGGGCAGCGAGAGCACCGAAATGAGAAGGAAAAAACTGAGAGAGGCTATTTTGTAGAGGGTCCCTATGCCAAGGTGTCGGATCAGATGAGCCATCTCTAGGTGCCATGGAGTCCGAGTAGTCACCCGTCGAAGTTGAATGATATTTTGGTCTTAGGGCTCTTAAGGGACTACGCCCGAATGAAGTAGCCTGGAAGCAACGACCTTGTCGCGCACCAAAACACCACCTCCTCTAGCATTCACCTAGCCACCCATACGTGTCGGCATAGTCAGTTCGGTGCCACGACCCACCGTTTGCAAAATATAGCGTTTGACAACCAATCACTGGCTCCAACTGCACTATTTCGTGCGTTTGCAAACAATCAGGGCAGCGAGAGCACCGAAATGAGAAGGAAAAAACTGAGAGAGAATTTTTTAGAGGGTCCCTATGCCGAGGTGTTGGATCAGACGAGCCATCTCTAGGTGCCACGGAGTCTGAGTAGTCACCCGTCAAAGTTGAACGATATTTTGGTCTCAGGGCTCTTAAGGGACTACGCCCGAACGAAGTAGCCCGGAAGCAACGACCTTGTCGCGCACCAAAACACCACCTCCTCTAGCATTCACCTAGAACACCTGGATGTGCTGACGCAGTCGGTTTGGTGCCACGACCCACCGTTTGCAAAATATAGTGTTTGACAACCAATCACTAGCTCCAACTGCACTATTTCACGCGTTTGCAAACAATAGGGCAGCGAGAGCACCAAAATGAGAAGGAAAAAACTGAGAGAGGATTTTGTAGAGGGTCCCTATGCTGAGGTGTCAGATCAGACGAGGCATCTCTAGGTGCCACGGAGTCCGAGTAGTCACCCGTCGAAGTTGAACGATATTTTGGTCTCAGGGCTCTTAAGGGACTATGCCCGAACGAAGTAGCCCGGAAGCAACGACCTTGTCGTGCACCGAAACACCACCTCCTTCTATTGTTCACCTAGCCACCTAGACATGTCAGCGTAGTCGGTTCGGTGCCATGACCCACCGTTTGCAAAATATAGCGTTTGACAACCAATCACTGGCTCAAACTGCACTATTTCGCACGTTTGCAAACAATAGGGCAGCGAGAGCACCGAAATGAGAAGGAAAAAACTGAGAGAGGATTTTGTAGAGGGTCCCTACACTGAGGTGTCAGATTAGATGAGCATCTCTAGGTGCCACGGAGTCCGAGTAGTCACCCGTCGAAGTTGAACGATATTTTGGTCTCAGGGCTCTTAAGGGACTACGCCCTGAACGAAGTAGCCTGGAAGCAACGACCTTGTCGCGCACCAAAAAACACCACCTCCTCTAGCATTCACCTGGCCACTCAGACATGTTTCGGCGTAGTCGGTTCGGTGCCACGACCCACCGTTTGCAAAATATAGCGTTTGACAACCAATCACTGGCTCCAACTACACTATTTCACGCGTTTGCAAACAATAGGGCAGCGAGAGCACCGAAATGAGAAGGAAAAAACTGAGAGAGGCTTTTGTAGAGGGTTCCTATGCCAAGGTGTTGGATCATATGAGCCATCTCTAGGTGCCACGGAGTCTGAGTAGTCACCCGTCGAAGTTGAACGATATTTTGGTCTCAGGGCTCTTAAGGGACTACGCCCGAACGAAGTAGCCCGGAAGCAACGACCTTGTCACGCACCAAAACACCACCTCCTCTAGTGTTCACCTAGCCACCCAGATGTGCCAGCATAGTCGGTTCAGTGCCATGACCCACCGTTTGCAAAATATAGCGTTTGACAACCAATCACTGGCTCCAACTGCACTATTTCACGCATTTGCAAACAATAGGGCAGCGAGAGCACCGAAATGAGAAGGAAAAAACTGAGAGAGGATTTTGTAGAGGGTCCCTATGCTGAGGTGTCAGATTAAGATGAGCCATCTCTAGGTGCCACGGAGTCCAAGTAGTCACCCGTCGAAGTTGAATGATATTTTGGTCTCAGGGCTCTTAAGGGACTACGCCCGAACGAAGTAGCCCGGAAGCAACGACCTTGTCGCGCACCAAAAACACTACCTCCTCTAGCATTCACCTGGCCACCAGACGTGCTGGACACAGTCGGTTCAGTGCCACGACCCACCATTTGCAAAATATAGCGTTTGACAACCAATCACTGGCTCCAACTGCACTATTTCGCACGTTTGCAAATAATAGGGCAGCGAGAGCACCGAAATGAGAAGGAAAAAACTGAGAGAGGATTTTGTAGAGGGTCCCTATGCTGAGGTTTTAGATCAGATGAACCATCTCTAGGTGCCACGGAGTCTGAGTAGTCACCCGTCGAAGTTGAACGATATTTTGGTCTCAGGGCTCTTAAGGGACTACGCCCGAACGAAGTAGCCCGGAAGCAACGACCTTGTCGCACACCTAAAACAACACCTCCTCTAGCATTCACCTAGCCACCCAGATGTGTCAGCACAGTCGGTTTGGTGCCACGACCCACCGTTTGTAAAATATAGCGTTTGACAACCAATCACTGGCTCCAACTACACTATTTCACACGCGTTTGCAAACAATAGGGCAGCGAGAGCACCGAAATGAGAAGGAAAAAACCTAGAGAGGCTATTTTCTAGAGGGTCCCTATGCTAAGGTTTCAGATCAGACGAGCCATCTCTAGGTGCCACAGAGTCTGAGTAGTCACCCGTCAAAGTTGAACGATATTTTGGTCTCAGAGGCTCTTAAGGGACTACGCCCTAAACGAAGTAGCCCGGAAGTAACGACCTTGTCACGCACCAAAACACCACCTCCTCTAGCATTCACCTAGCCACCCCAGACATGCTTAGGCATAGTTGGTTTGGTGCCACAACCCACTATTTACAAAATATAGCATTTGACAACCAATCACTAGCTCCAACTGCACTATTTCACGCGTTTGCAAACAATAGGGCAGCGAGAGCACCGAAATGAGAAGGAAAAATCTGAGAGAGGAATTTTGTAGAGGGTCCCTACACTGAGGTGTTGGATCAGATGAGGCGTCTCTAGGTGCCACGGAGTCTGAGTAGTCACCCGTCGAAGTTGAACGATATTTTGGTCTCAGGGATCTTAAGGGACTACGCCCAAACGAAGTAGCCCAGAAGCAACGACCTTGTCGCGCACCGAAACACCACCTCCTCTAGCGTTCACCTAGCCACCCAGACATGCCAACATAGTAGGTTCAGTGCCACGACCCACCGTTTGTAAAATATAGTGTTTGACAACCAATCACTGGCTCCAACTGCACTATTTCACGCGTTTGCAAACAATAGGGCAGTGAGAGCACCGAAATGAGAAGGGAAAAAATCGAGAGAGGATTTTGTAGAGGGTCCCTACACTGAGGTGTCCAGATTAGACGAGCCATCTCTAGGTGCCACGGAGTCTGAGTAGTCACCCGTCGAAGTTGAACGATATTTTGGTCTAAGGGCTCTTAAGGGACTACACTCGAACGAAGTAGCCCGGAAGCAATGACCTTGTCATGCACCGAAACACCACCTCCTCTAGCATTCACCTGGCCACCCAGATGTTTCCGGAAGTAGTCGGTTTGGTGCCACGACCCACTGTTTGCAAAATATAGCGTTTGACAACCAATCACTGGCTCCAACTACACTATTTGAGAAGGAAAAAATCTGTTTGCAAACAATAGGTGCAGTCTGAGAGCACCGAAATGAGAAGGAAAAAACTGAGAGAGGCTCTTTTGTAGAGGGTCCCTACATTTCATGTGTTTGTAGGGCCCGAGGCACATATATATCAGACGAGTCCCGTCTCTAGGTGTATCATGGAGTCTGAGTAGTCACCCGTCGAAGTTGAACGATATTTTGGTCTCAGGGCTCTTAAGGGACTACGCCCGAACAAAGTAGCCTGATAAGCAACGACCTTGTCGTGCACCAAAACAACCACCTCCTCTAGCATTCACCTGGCCACCTGGACATGCCGAGCACAGTCGGTTTGGTGCCATGACCCACCATTTGCAAAATATAGCGTTTGACAACCAATCACTGGCTCCAACTGCACTATTTCACGCATTTGCAAACAATAGGGCAGCGAGAGCACCGAAATGAGAAGGAAAAAAATGAGAGAGGCTTTTGTAGAGGGTCCCTATGCTGAGGTGTCGGATTAGACGAGACGTCTCTAGGTGCCACGGAGTCTGAGTAGTCACCCGTCAAAGTTGAACGATATTTTGGTCTCAGGGCTCTTAAGGGACTACGCCCGAACGAAGTAGCCCAGAAGCAACGACCTTGTCATGCACCTAAAACACCACCTCCTCTAGTGTTCACCTGGCCACCCAGATGTGCCGATGTAGTCGGTTTGGTGCCACGACCCACCATTTGCAAAATATAGCATTTGACAACCTTATCACTTGCTCCAACTGCACTATTTCATGCGTTTGACAAACAATAGGGCAGCGAGAGCACCGAAATGAGAAGGAAAAAACCGAGAGAGAATTTTTTAGAGGGTCCCTACGCTGAGGTGTCAGATCAGACGAGGCATCTCTAGGTGCCACGGAGTCTGAGTAGTCACCCGTCGAAGTTGAATGATATTTTGGTCTCAGGGCTCTTAAGGGACTACGCCCGAACGAAGTAGCCTGGAAGCAACGACCTTGTCATGCACCAAAAAACCACCTCCTCTAGCATTCACCTGGCCACCTAGATGTGGCGGTGTAGTTGGTTTGGTGCCATGACCCACCGTTTGCAAAATATAGCATTTGACAACCTTATCACTGGCTCCAACTGCACTATTTCATGCATTTGCAAACAATAGGGCAGCGAGAGCACCGAATATGAGAAGGAAAAAACTGAGAGAGAATTTTTTAGAGGGTCCCCTATGCCGAGGTGTCAGATTAGATGAGCCATCTCTAGGTGCCACGGAGTCCAAGTAGTCACCCGTCGAAGTTGAATGATATTTTGGTCTCAGGGCTCTTAAGGGACTACGCCCGAACGAAGTAGCCCGGAAGCAACGACCTTGTCATGCACCGAAAAACCACCTCCTCTAGCATTCACCTAGCCACCCGTGACATGTCAGCGTAGTCGGTTTGGTAGCCATGACCCACCGTTTGCAAAATATAGCGTTTGACAACCAATCACTGGCTCAACTGCACTATTTCGCACGTTTGCAAACAATAGGGCAGCGAGAGCACCGAAATGAGAAGGAAAAAACTGAGAGAGGATATTGTAGAGGGTCCCTATGTCTGAGGTGTTGGATCAGATGAGGCATCTCTAGTGCCACAGAGTCCGAGTAGTCACCCGTCGAAGTTGAACGATATTTTGGTCTCAGGGCTCTTAAGGGACTACGCCTGAACGAAGTAGCCCGGAAGCAACGAACTTGTCGAGCACCAAAACACCACCTCCTCTAGCATTCACCTAGCCACCTGAGACATGCCGGTACAGTCAGTTCAGTGCCACGACCCACCGTTTGTAAAATATAGCGTTTGACAACCAATCACTGGCTTCCAACTGCACTATTTCACGCGTTTGCAAACAATGGGGCAGCGAGAGCACCGAAATGAGAAGGAAAAAACTGAGAGAGGCTTTTGTAGAGGGTCCCTATGCCGAGGTGTCAGATCAGATGAGATCCATCTCTAGGTGCCACGGAGTCTGAGTAGTCACCCGTCGAAGTTGAATGATATTTTGGTCTCAGGGCTCTTAAGGGACTACGCCCGAACGAAGTAGCCCAGAAGCAACGACCTTGTCACGCACCGAAAAACCACCTCCTCTAGCATTCACCTAGCCACCTGAGATGTGCCAGCATAGTCGGTTTGGTGCCACGACCCACCGTTTGTAAAATATAGCGTTTGACAACCTTATCACTGGCTCCAACTGCACTATTTTCACGTTTACAAACAATAGGGCAGTGAGAGCACTGAAATGAGAAGGAAAAAACTGAGAGAGACTATTGTAGAGGATCCCTACACCTGAGGTGTCAGATTAGATGAGAGTCCATCTCTAGGTGCCATGGAGTCCGAGTAGTCACCCATCGAAGTTGAACGATATTTTGGTCTCAGGGCTCTTAAGGGACTACACCCAAATGAAGTATCCTGGAAGCAATGACCTTGCCGTGCACCGAAACACCACCTCCTCTAGCGTTCACCTAGCCACTCGGATGTGTCGGTGCAGTCGGTTTCGGTGCCATGACCCACCGTTTGTGAAATATAGCATTTGACAACCAATCATTGGCTCCAACTGCACTATTTCGCATGTTTGCAAACAATAGGGCAGCGAGAGCACCAATAATGAGAAGGAAAAAACTGAGAGAGGATTTTGTAGAGGGTCCCTATGCCAAGGTGTCAGATCAGACGAGCCATCTCTAGGTACCATGGAGTCTGAGTAGTCACCCGTCGAAGTTGAACGATATTTTGGTCTCAGGGCTCTTAAGGGACTACGCCCGAACGAAGTAGCCCGGAAGCAACGACCTTGTTGCGCACAAAAACACCACCTCCTCTAGTGTTCACCTGGCCACCTGGATGTGTCAGCATAGTCAGTTTGGTGCCACGACCCACCATTTGCAAAATATAGAGTTTGACAAACAATCACCTGGCTCCAACTGCACTATTTCGCGCATTTGCAAACAATAGGGCAGCGAGAGCACCAAAATGAGAAGGAAAAAAATGAGAGAGGATTTTGTAGAGGGTTCCCTATGCCCAAGGTTTCAGATTAGATGAGGCATCTCTAGGTGCCATGGAGTCTGAGTAGTCACCCAGTCGAAGTTGAACAATATTTTGGTCTTAGGGCTCTTAAGGGACTACGACCGAACGAAGTAGCCCGGAAGCAACGACCTTGTCGCACACCAAAACACTACCCTCCTCTAGCTATTCACCTGGCCACCCAGATGTGTCAACACATTCGGTTTGGTGCCATGACGTCCTGAGGCATGACTTCTCACTCCTCACCTCCGTTCATTTCCTAGGACTCAAAACATTCAATGTCACTTGTTTACCTTCCATCTCTCTTGTTCTCTTTGGACTTGCCTCTATCCTCTTAGACCAGCTTCATCATTGTCCTTGCTTTTTTCTCTTGAGCTATGTTGTTGTGGTGATCTCTCTCCATCCTCTGCTGCCCCTAGCTATGTGCTTACATGCTCATTATTTTTGCATTGTAATAGGATTCTTCATCACAGATCACTAGACACAGAATTAGGAGTATAAGTAAATCATCAAACAATTAAGGAAACACATGTGTGAGGACCTTTTAATTCATAAGTTTCATCATTGATTGCATGAAGACTAATCATCTCTCGCCTGCAAATTGAAGCAATGTCTCCCATCTCAAACTTCAACCCCCCAGTCCATCAAGCAAGATCAAACATTCATACTGCAAAGAAGGACATGTGACCATTGGGTGAGCATGATCCTTGAAAAAGGGAACATGTTCTATTTCCTGATATTATCTCATTGTTTAGATTGTTCTTGGTAATATTTTTCAAAATCAATAGGAATAGAGTTGAGATCAAGAAAGATAAATTCCATTGGGAAAATAATCTCCCATTTGCAAGTGAGATGAATAATTTTGATTCTCATTCCCTAGTGAGCTTAGGTGTGTTTTCATCTGACTCGGAGAACTTGTATGACATTTTGTCCCATTACTATCACCTAGAGGTTTAATACTCTAAAAGAAGCCATTTCTAATTTTGAATCCCATGAGGATAATGTATCAAATTTTTTTGGAAGATCTTGGCACAAAAATGCATGAGCTTGGTACTCCTCTCAAGGAGAATAATTCCACATGAAGAATCTTCAGGATTCAAATTTTAAGAATTGGTTCAGGAAAATATTTGTGACCCTTTCCTTCAATAGTCAATACTTTAGTTCAGCCCTTGTAGAGATCATAGGTTATATCTCTAGAATCCTATGAAGAGTTAAATGAAAAATATTTTTGTCAATGTGGAAATATCAATGCCATTTATGAGAATTGACTCAACACATTGGATCATGTGAAACATCTTAGAAGATGAGAAAGTTTCATTTGTAGTTTCCAGATTCAACAAGATGGTCTATGGAAAAGCCTCATCATTCAAGATCTTTTGCGAAGGAAGACATGAGTTGATTCTTCATTAGAGGAGGATTCTTCATGTGATGGGTGGAACCTAAGAATACTAATAAGGGCTTACTGCCAAATTTTTACCCTTTTCAACTTGGGACATCAGAATGCACCACCACATGAAATCTCTCCCTTTCGTCACTTAAGGCTTGTAACATTCTCACTAGGTATTAAAATTCCTTAGCACCCCAACTTGATTATGTTGCCCCATCTCATGAATACTTAACCCCTTCTCACATTATCACCCCTTTAAGTCCCTTTGTCACTTAAGGCTTGTAACCATACCCTGTCATGCCATGTAACCCAGGTTAATCCAAAATGGTCAAGGATGAGTTAGCTAGGTTAATGGTACGAGGTGAGTATAAACATACACTTAGCCATTTTTTAATCCATTTTTAATATTTCCTTTTCCTTCATTTCTACTAGTATTTAGTGATGCTACTAAATTTTCAAGAAACCCTATTGCAAAAATCACATTTTTACTCATATCTCCTTCATTTTTGCTCCATTGCCCCTGTAATTTTACCCGTAACTTATACTCATGAACTCCTTGAAGATGATCTAAAAATATTTTCCATTGGTACCCTAATTTTTTATAGCATCCCATTTAAAATTTCAGAGAAAAAACTTGCCTTTTTAGATCCTTACAATTCTAGAGATCGAAAACACTTGAAATTTGAAGTAGGAAACCATATGAAAATAACTAATCAAATGAAAAAATTTCATCTCAATCCAAATACAAGAAGACATGATTAAATATTTAAATCAAACATACATATATTAGAGAACTAATTTAAATGGTTATGAAAACATACATAGAAGGATATCATACATGCAATGAAATCAAATCAAACATATATAGTTCAGATTTATCGTTATGAAAACCAACACACATGGATATATAAGAATCAAACAAAGTGTGCTCCAGACGCACATCTCTGAAAATATATACATAAGTTCATAATGTATGTGTACATCTCAAACTAAGTGTGTCATAATGTACATATGGGACCACATGCGGTCGCAAAAGGCTATATATTATATATATATATATATATATATACAATGGACTATATGAAGAAACTTGTTCACTAGGACCAAATGAGCCCATATATATATATATATATATATATATATATATATATATATATATATATATATATATATAACTATGTACATCCAGGTGGACTATGAATCTACTCATGAAACATCTTCCCTCTCTTCGCCCTGCTAGAAGTAGCACGCCCCACGACCTGCGGATGTAGTGGAGGAAGATGCCACTATGGATTTCATCCATGTGGTCCTAGGTGTCTCTAAGCATGCCTACCAACCTAACCTACACATTCATAAACAACAAGTTTTTAACACCCAAAATTTTAAAATACATTCAAAATTTAGAAACTTGTACAATTTAGTTAAAATGCATGTGAAGTCTTACCGCAATGTCGTGATCCCTATCAATTTTTTGTTGACGCATCGCAGGGACAACAATAGACTCACGAGGGGTAAGCTAGATACAAATAATTAATTTTCAAATTAAATATTTCACATACATACAAAATTTGATATTGTAGATTTAAGTAATAAGAAATAATGAACCTCCAAAATTTAACAAATTTGAAAAATTGTACCTTAGTTAGTGGATCTGTAGATGCTATGGCAGTATCTACAGCAACCTCCATAGTCTGCATTTATGGAGGATTCTCTCTAGCAGTCATAAGCTATACAAAAAACACGTACAAATCAATATTAAAATCTACATGACTGTGCACCACATAACAGAGGTCCAAAGCATGCAATCCATGTGAACTTCCAGTAATTAGAAACAAAGTGTAAATAGATTTACTAACCTACGTAACACTCATGTGAGGCATGCCAGTAGCCTCAGTTCCCAGAGCAGATGATGACCCGCCAGGCTCCTGTGTATAAAAGAGAAACATATTAATATGTACAACATACATGTGAAACATTATAATAATAATCCAGTGCAATCAAATGAAATTAAAAATGTAAGTTTGTACAACTTGAAACTTACGTTTAAAACACGCCTAGCTGCAGTAGCTAGCATGTCAACGCCGGATGTTTCCTTCACCGGCTCTTGCTATTTAAAATAAAATAAAAAATTAGTTTTTTACATGTATGTACATGACGTACAATCAAATATATATATATATATATATATATATATATACATATACATATATATATTAAAATCTCAAACATGTGAATTAAACTATTGTATATATATATATATATATATTATTTATATTTATTTGAAATTTACCTGTGAAAGACCAATATCAGTGGCACTAGTTCCAAAAACATTCCCCAGCATCTCATCTATAGAAAAGAAATCCTGTGAACTAGCAAATGATGTCTTGCCTGCAGTGCATACGGAACCACATGATCCATAGTGGTGTGATGCGCTAGAACTGGCACCTCCACCAACATCACCAGATGTAATCTGGTCACTATGCTGGGTCAGAGTGTCAGTGAGCTCCCTCAATGCATGTAATGTATCAATCTCCACAACCTCCTTCACTGTAGGAGGGATAACTGAAGGTAGTGGGGGTTTTGGGGCATGGGGGATCCTAGGTTGACCTATGCGTGCACTATCTCTACTCTGCGCAAAGCCACTTCCTCAACCAAAAAAGTCAGAAAAGTCAAAATAATTCGGGACCTCATTGAGCACGAACTCGCAATATAATTTCTTCAAAAAATAAACTTAAAGAGGAACCTCATTGTTGTTGCATGGTGGATAATCAAAAACCATCCACCATCGGTCCCAAAAAATTGTTTTTGATTCGGTCATCGTGGCACCAATGGATTGGGAACCATTTGCAAGTAACTACGGGGGGGCATTGGTTCTAGGGTCGGTAAATAATGCACAAATGAGGTCTTTTTACCAATTTTTTTGTCTTTTACGACCGCATGGGATAGTTTTATCCGCATACCACCGCCTACAGTCACCTCTAAAGGTATTACATCTATGTATTTGGTTAGTTGTGGACTCGACTTTGCCAATCAATGTTTGCAATGTATTGGCTAAAGTCATGCGAGATGGATTTGAGCATGATTTTGTCTTATAGTCTGAATTAGGTTCTCAATGACAATTTTATTTTCTCATATTCTTCCAATGATATTATCTTATGTTCCTGCTGGCTTAGTGGGGACAGAAAGAGCCACAGGAGGCGGATCTATGTTTGGAGGACGGGTTTTTGAGGAATGTTCGGAGGGTTTTGAGGAATGTTCAGTGGGTTTTGAGGAATTTTTTGACGGTTTGCATGATTTCGAGCTTTCCGACCAACTGATAAAACAAGAAAATTGTATACATAAACAAAAATTTCAAAAAACTCATGAAAATGCAAAAAAAAAAACCTAAAATGCAAAAAAAATTATTAAAATCAGGGGCTTACCTCCTTGTCTTGGCGGCATGGTTGAATCTATCACTATCTAGAACTCCGATGAGCAATTTTGAGGTGGTATTCAAAACTCGAGTGAAAAAAGTCTAGGAAAAATCACGGTTTGAAACGAAAATGGAGAAAATAAAGAGTCGCGGGACTGCTAATTTTTGTCTCAGCGTTCCACAATCGTGGTTTATAACCATGCTCGTGGTTCTAAACCGCAATCGTGATTTTAGGTTCGGTAATTTCCAAACTTGGAATTCAAGAACCGCGATCTCTAAACCGCGATCGTGATTTTAGGTTCGGTAATTGCCAAACTTGGAATTCAGGAACCGCGATCGCGGTTCCTGAATTTCGGGTTTTTATGTCCACGGAATTGTCCACCAACTTCGTGCACTTACCCAAATGCAATCCTAAAATCCAACTCCAAGAAAGCATAAGCTCATTTTTTTGAAAATTAAAACAAGGGTAAAAATGAATGGGGCCTTAACCCCTCCAAATTTGGAGAATAAATAGGAAAAATCCACAAAATTAAAAATCAATAAGAAGAGGTCTATGTGGCATCTAATCACTAGCTAACTATGTGTCATGTCATTCGTTTCCCACAAACCCAAGACAAATAATTGGAGAAATAAAAAAGGAAATTCTAAAATCCAAGGTAATTATTGACCCACTTGAGGTGGATTGAACTCACCTAAAGTGAAATTGGAAAAATAAAAAACCATGATGAAAATAGGTGATTAAATGCACATGGGGAGGTGGAAAGGTCCCTTTCACATTGGAAAGATCCATACCTGGGGGATATTTTCAAGGAAAAGATAACCCTCTACAAGCTTTGCACACTTTCCAAAAATATCATTCTTCCCAAATCCTAATTTGGGTGAAGGGGCGTCTTGGGAAGAGTATAGCCTCCACTTAAATAAAGTTAAATAAATCATTAGCTGAGTTACAACAAGCTTAAGAAAAATCCACTCAATTAAATTATGGGATGATATAAATATCAATTAAATTGACAATGGTTACCATCAATCTAAATAATTCAAATTAAGTCAAAACTATGAAGTTAAAAAAACTCAAGATAAATTAATGATCCAAAATAACTAATAACATAATCAAATGATCAAAATGCCAAATGGCTCCCAATCCCAATTCGCCAAACAATACGACGAAAAATAAAAGATATGGGGTAAAAATTTTCCAACAACCAATTGTGTTAACCACGAGATCAATCTCCTGAAATCCACATTCGTCATCCCTATAATTTGCACACTCAATGCACACACATCATATCTTCCCAATATAATGTAAGTAATGAACATAACATCCAATAATATCAACAACCAACACGATGTCAATGCAATAAATGGAATTCCAATATGATAGGTGTGTACTTCCCAAAACATGATACTCACAATTCTAATCATCATACATGTTACCATAAACATCATAGAAATCAAAGAGTATATACAGTTAATCATCATGAAATAACAACCATATTATAATCGCCATAAGGCTCATAGTGTCTAACAACTAAACATCCATCCTACCAATCAAGTTAGTATAATCACAATATACATCATATATATCAACATCATAGTGACAAGTAACTAAATCATAATCAAAACATGATAAAACAATCTCAATATCATACAATGGAATAAAATATGAGTCGGCATAATCCTAGATATAATGTCAAGAAGAGGTAGGAACTACAGTTTTCTTCCTATAGTTTTTAAATTGTGTCTTGCATAATTTTTTTTCTTTTGAAGATATCCCTTTTATTCCTTTCACTTTTTCTCTTCCTTATCTTTCTTCATTTTTATCTCCACCTTGTCTTTCTTGTCAACTTTTTCTTGTTCTACATTATGCAATTGTTCAACTTCCATATCCTTCATAATGTACCCATCTTCTTCTCCCTTTTTGAGAGATTCCTTGGTGACTTCCTCCTTTTAAAGTTTTTTATTTGTTTTTCTACACTTTCTCCTTATTTTTATTTCTTCCTCATTTTTATGATCTTGTTATTTTTTGGATGTTCAGTTTGAGGTACTTGCACTAGGTATTGCATCCCTTGTTTTTTCTTGCTTCAAATTTACACTTGTTTCTTTTCCCTTAGCAACTTCTAGAGGACTGGACCTCAATTGTGGATATGGGGTAGGAGAGGACGTATTTGTTGTGTGTTTTATTGTATTTTTAGGAATTTTTATTTTGAATTTGTTACGAGTCTTTATTTTTTCCCTCCTCTAAACATGAACCTATCTTTTGTGTGTAACTTTCTTTTTTACCTTTTTGATATATTTCTTCTCTTGTTATCAATTCCCTTGTTCTCATACTAACTCCCTAACCTATTTTTTTGAATATTTTTAAGGTGTGTTTTACACACTAACCTTAAGGGGCACACATTTGATCTTTTTAGCTTGTGTAGAGTCACTATAATTTTTTCTTTTATGCTAGTCAGGTTGATGGTTTAGAGGTGTTTCTTCAATTTTATGTCTACTTGTGATTCCTTTAGTCCCTTTGAAATATTGACCATAAAATGGTCTTATGTTACATTTTCTCTTTCTATATTGATTATAAGAGAGTGTGGCATTAGCGATAATTAGATCATGTCTTCATCCCTGAGCTTATGAGTTAGTGCATGTTCTCTCCTTTATGGAGTTCCACAAATACCACTCCCTCTCTTTTAGTAGGTACATTTTGGTGTGCATGTCCTCTAGTAAAATTGTGTGCACTTTTCTTCTGCTAGCTTTTAGTTTGCCAAACTCCATTTTATAGAACCAAATGGGTAATCTAGTATCTATTTCCAATTGTGGTTCAACTTGCTCAGGTTATACATTTGTCTTTCATTTTCCATTTTCTTATTTTTGGTTGTACCTTCTTCCTATGTTGCAAGTTATTCTATAGTACTTGTTTTTGTAATTACTTTGGGTTATAGGCTTATTATTATCAATTGTGTTGGTTATTTAGTGCATAATGGCTTAACATGTGTGGGATTCATACAATTTTATCTTCTCAATTTGGCCTTGGTTGTGTCCATATAAATTAAAAAATGGTATTTTCTTGGTGTGTTTAGATTTTTCATATTCTGAGTGAAGTATGATGCAACATCATGCAACAAGGTTAGCTTGACTACCATGGTGTTGTGTAGCATGCACACTTCCTTTAGTATTCATGAGAGTTTGCGCCTGAGTGTTTCTCTATGATTTTGTTCGCATCAATAGTCCCATCTTCTGATTTTCTTTATATGTTGTGTATGGCTTCGTCTGGAATATATTGCACAAACTGCTCTGTGTACAGGATAATACACATCATCCACTTTTGATAATTCCTTTAGGGGCTTCTCTAATGTGTAAAACATGGCAAAAAATAACAAACCATTAGTACGTGAAAGGTTTTATTCAGCAACTTCACATAACCCTTTGTCCGCATTGTTGTTTACTTCTATGGGATAAGAATTCAAGCCCGTTAAATTCATTCATCTTGCTCCCACATTATCTTGACTAGTTGTCAACTATGCCGAGTGAGTGATTGTTTATTTTCTTCCGGGTAATAGCTTGCCAATATCGATTTTTGCCACACTATCTTCAACCAAAACTCAAATTGAATGTTTCACAATTGCTCTTAAAGGAATCCCTCTTCCTTTGCACAAATGCCCATATGTAGTTATTGTTGTTTGCTTGACTAGAGGTCTGGTGCTTTTGATATGTGACCCTAGTATATACATCTTGTTAGACAACCTAGTGGCTTGCGATATTGTAGTCAGCGTTGATGAGAACCGCATCTTGTGCAGTTGAACTATATTTCACCATTGTTATTGTAGCGACTCATGATAGTTTGCATCAGCTTCTAAGTGGTATCCCAAGTATGGACAGCTTTGTGAGTCTCTCCATGTCAGATCCTCTTAATGGGTATTTGACTACCGGTTGTCCCTCTTGCTACTTCATCGTGAACTGTGGGTATTTCTATGCTACCCAATATTGCTCGATCCCTCTCCAAGATCTCATAATGTGGCAGATCGCTCCATTTGGTCTATGTCGAAGCATTGTGTTAATACCTGTATCTTACTTCTCTACATCACTTAATTGTCAAAAATGTGATATTTTGCTCCTCTATAATGCCCTTATAATTTTGGATTGATCGAGAAAGTAAAGGGGTATGTCCTTTTTCCTTGGGCTTATTTTTCTTCTATCTCGATCTAGACTTTGGTACTCAATTTTTGGCGAACTTAGAATTTTGGACTCAACTTCTTCCTTTTGCTCTGGTTTCTCACTTTGCACAATGCTTATGGATTCTTAACATTTGTCTCCTCTTTATATCATTCTAGCCAGTTGTGATGTTTCTTGTTTTCCACTCGCTTGTGGCTTGATATACCCTCTTAATTGTACGTAGCCATTAAGGGATTTTATTTTTGGATCTGTCGAATTGCCTCTTTCATTCTCACTTTTCGTGAAATAATTTTTGTTTGATGTTCCTTCGATATAAAATCTTTGAACAGATAAGATCTTTCACCTTTTTGAATTCTTTTATTCTTTTTTTCTTGTCATCTTTTATCTTGCCTTCTATGTCAATTTTCCCATACATGTATTCAATTTGTTTGGTTTCTTCACCATCTTTCCCGTGTTTACAAACCTAGTCATTTAATGACAAACTTGGTTGATGATTGATTACTTGATCTTCCTACTCCTATACACACTTATAGCCATGAAATTATCAAATGTACAAAATTCCTAACTACCATACATTAGCTTGAATTTGAAATTCCTGACAGTAACTTTATGTGCTAGAGGCACTTATTTCTATTGTCCTTGTTACTCCACAATTATGCATTGTAGGCCTTAACCCTGCATCCATGTTAATTACTTCTCAGTAACACATGACCCTGTACATATCTCTCTTTACTATTGTGCCCTATTTTATTATGTGGTGGATAACATAGGGGTCCTTTTCTAGTGAACACACAATTTGCTTAAAATGCACTCTAAATTTGCTTTCATATACTAGCATCAATTCTCTTTATTTGGAATTCATTAGAGTGGAGAGTTTTCTGTCATGCCAAGATTTTTTGACTTTGTTTATTTGTTTACTTGAATCCACTGTGTAGTCATCTTGTTTTCCTCCATTTTTTGTCCAATCAAGTAGCCCGTTATTCCCTGTGGATTCAGTCATCTCCTAGCCTATGTTATGTTATGGCAATGCACAAACTTGGTATAATATATTCCATGGGCATAACCGCTTCTATTCCATACACTAGATTGAAATGGGATTTGTTTCATGTACTGCATTTATGCATTCATCTCGTAGGCCCATGTAATATTGTCAGTATTATATCTTCACTAGTTTGTCTCTTTGCACATTGACATATCTTCATTAGTATTCTTTCCAATACCTTGTTGGTTACTTTTGCTTGTCTGTTTCCCTATTTTCCTATGGATGATATGTTGTGCTCTAATGATGCTATAATCTTAGACTCCCCTTTGTAGTAACCCTAATTATATTATTGAAAAAATGGGTTTCTCAATGTGCTTCCAAATTTCTATGGGCACCCATACCTTGTTATGATGCTTTCATATACAAAGTGGGTCATATCTCTTGTCAATGCACAATTAGGCATCGCAATGGCTATATACCCATTTAGTAAAATAATACATCATTGTACTTATATATATATATATATATATATATATATATATATATATATATCTAAGTACAATGATGTATTACTTTACTAAATATCTATATACATCCCGGAAGGTGGGTGGATTAATCCTACAAATTTTATCATCCATACTTCTCAAATGATTGTGTAGCGTAAGTACCATTGGGTTAAGCACCATCTCATCCCTTTGATTTGGTTTTCTGACCCTTTGACAAACATCGCAATGCTTCGTAATATGATGCACATCCTGAAATAATGTCGGCCACCAAATTCCATCTTTGCAATATATTTTTTGTAGTCAATTCACTCACAAGGTGACCCCCTGTTATCCATGCATGTATTTCCCTTAGTATGGTGTCCCTTTCATACTCCAAATCTTCTCTGTGCAATACTTTATCCTTTCCCAATTTATATAAGAATATATTGATGAGTGTGTATGGTAATGCCTTAGTGAAAAGATATTTTCTCTTTTTCTATATAGTAGTCTAGTAGAACTCTTTATTACAAGAATTTTGTAATCTCTTCTAGTTATTCTAGAAATTTGACAACCCTAAACAAGTATGCATCCAAAGAAACTTCATTTAGATCTTTTGGTTCTTTTCCTATATTAATTCAACTCAAATGATCTGACCCCACATGTTCCCTTCCTAGTTTCACATTGATTTTAAACATTTATTATTGAAATATCATCAACCATCTAGATATCCTTGCTCCCAACAATGGCTTGTCACTAGGTAGCATGATCATTGATGATCCGTGAAGAAGTCAAGAGGGATTTCCATTAGATATTGTCTAAATTTTTTAAGCGTGAAGACCTACACTAAGGCTTCTCTTTTTGTGACCATATAGTTCCTTTCTACTGGTGACATCTTATGGGTTGCCAAATGTATTAGTAGGTCAATACGCCATTCTCATAATTACACAAGGATTTCCTCAATTGAATTTATTGATGCATCTACATATACATGAAATATTTTACTCTAGTCCAAAAATACAAGTGTTGGTGCAATGACTATATTTTACTTGAGTTATGAGAACACATTCTTACATTATGGTATCTAGTCAAACTTAGCCCCTTTTAATAACAATTTTTCCATTGGCTACAAAATACTAGCATACCCCCTACTAAGTTTCCTATACTATCCCATATTCCAGACTTTTCCCTGACATAAAACTAACCTGATAGTTTTGTGTTTGTCTATAGAAAATGTGAATTCATTAGTGGTGGTTGCATGTTTTCCACTGTCAAACACACGTTCAATAGTGGAAGTTATAATTTTTTCATTGTTGAACATGTGTTCAATAGCAGTGGTTGTGTAACTACCTCTTGTAAAAGGTGGATGTTCCATTTTGAGTCCAAAAAGGTGAATTTGAAACTATTGGACACGTTTAAGCTTCCCAAAGATATTTTTGGACTTATTAAGTTTTTTCAAAGGAAAAAGTAAAAAATCTAAGTTTGACAGATATTAGCTATTATTAAGAATGGGCAAAGGAGTTACAAAATGAGAATCTTCCATCCAATAAAAGAAATTTAGAAGCTATTTGTTTGGATTCAAGTTGTTCCTAGCCAACAATGATGTGTTCTAATTGTTGTAGATATAGAGATAATATTTGTTAAGTGTTACTTAAGTCTTACACAAGGTTTGGATAGAAATTTCTTTCTACGAAGGCCATGAATATGGAATTATGATGTGAAACCTCTGAATTACATAGTGAAGGGGAGTGTTATTACCTCACCCAATGCAATTTTTTCCCTTATTCAGTTATTCCAGAGTAAATATTGTGTTCTTGTGTGCTTTTAATTGTTATAATCTCTCTTTGATGTGTTAGATAAGTTGCACATTCATTTCCATCATGTTATAACTTCGTTTGTATGTAAATCTTAATTATTATTCATCACTCGCTAAGTTAGAATAAGAAGTATCAGTGTTGGTGAAACCTAATGTGGAATATCCACCTAGATTACATATCATATTGGTATCAGACATGGTTTTTATTTTTTCCGTAAAATGTTTTCTAACACTTTCCGTAAATTTGTGTTAGTTTTTTGTTCAATCGCGGTTTGGTGACTTGTGTTATATTTTATGCCCAAAAATCAAGTGCTTGTGGGAAGGGTGACTTTTCTCCCTTGCAATAATATATCTCCACTAAGAAGTGGAAGAAATAAGCTATAATCATGGCACACATTGATGATGAGGAGACCCATACAGCTGAAAATAGTTCTACAACTTGGAGGAGGATGTTGCAAGTATTTATCTTTCATTGAAGAAGATGAATAGGTTAGGGTCCATCACGAATACTCTCATGGATAAGCTTGGTGTTTCGATTGAGGTACTTGATTAATAAAAATGGGACCTAAGTGACCTAAAAAGGGGTATCAGGACATTAATTCTAATCTAATTAGGACTAAAATGTTGTATAAGTGAACTAAAACAGTATGGAATAATTGCAATTAATTATTCTAAGTGAAATAAAACCATAGAAAAATAAAAAGATGCAAATTTATGGGTCGGACTAACCTCAACCACCAAAATAGTGGTCTTATCACTGAGAGTTGCACTGCATTTCGGACCCGTATGTATACATGTCGTGCCCTAGGTGCTCTCGTGTCATTCACACTTTGTGAAGTAGCGAGCAATAATAACTATAGAAAAATGTAAGTAGAATGTGTGCATGGAATACAATAGAATCCCTCCCCCTATGCAATGTGTGTGATAGATCTCCTAGCCTTGATTCATGACACTAATGGATGCAAGTGATGCAATGGATGTAGCTCTAGATGGATGCATAGTAATATATGACGATAGGACCTAGGACCCCCATTATGGTATTATAACTTTATATTTATAGGGATCTCAATCTTAATTTTGTAATTAATCCTGACTTAAAAACACTATTGGCTTCCCACCTTGACTTAGGACAGCACCAATACCCACATGTGAGGCGTCACAATCAACCTCAAACACTTTATCAAAATCTGGTAGTGCCAAAATAGGTGCTTTTGTCACCTTCTTCTTCAATAACCGAAAGGTATCCTCAGCTTCCTTTGTCCACAAAAAATCCCTTCCTTTTGTGCAATCTGTTATAAGTTCTACAATACTACTAAATTTTTTAATAAACTTTTGGTAAAATGTTGTTAAACCATGAAAGCTTCTTACCTTTGTTATACTCCATGGATTAGGTCATTCAATAATTGCTTTTATCTTTTCTGAGTCCATCTGTACCCCTTATACTGAAATAATAAAACCCAAAAATACCAAACTCTCTCACATAAACATGCACTTTTTCAAATTTTCATAAAGCTTCTCTTCCAGCAGCTTCATCTTCATGCTAAAAAGATAAAGCTTCTGATTTTCATAAAGATGCTAGAGACCATGATGGATAGGATGTTTAGAAGGCAAGAAGAGCTTTCTGATTTTCAGAAGACAGCTTCCATCAAGCAAGACTCCATGGACTCAGTGGTACGGGGCTTAGGTGAAAATTTTGGCATAAGAAGGAGCCACCATGAGGAAAGTTATGGGGAAGAGCATGAAGAAGAGACTTCAAAAACAAGAGAAAAGGTAAAATCTAATCATACTCCTTTTAAAGTTGAGATTAAAAGATTTGAAGGACAAGTAGATGCAAAATTACTTGATAAATGGTTAAAATAGTTAGAAGTCTACTTTAGTGTCCTTAATGTCACTGAGGCACAGAGGATCACCTTTGTACGTCTCAAAATGGAGGGACATGCTCTGGTTTGGTGGGAAACCCATCTAACCACTTGTGAAAAGAAGAAGCGTCCTATTGTGAAATCTTGGAAAGAATTTAAAGAATTACTTAGAGCTAACTTATATCATATTGGCCATAATACTAACCAAATGATTGAATGGCAGTCTTTTAGACAAGGCAGTGGTCAAAGTGTGCAGGACTATACTATAGAGTTTCAGAGGCAGGCCATGTTTCTAAACATGGACTTGGAGGATGAGGATATTATGACCAAGTACTTGGGAGTACTTCACACTAACCTTCGAAGAAAATTCATCTCCACCAAGCCCAAATATCTCAACGAGGTGTGTGTGCAAGCATACTACATAGATGATGAAAAGAAGTAAGGGGAAGCAGAGCCAAGGGCCAAGCAATTGACAAATCAGCAGAAAAAGAGTATGGGCAAACAAGTAACAAGGGTAAGTGGAAAGGAAAAGGTAAACAAATTGACAATACTTTTAATACTTGTAAAGATCCCAAGAATTTTTGTAAGAATTGTGATATCAATGGTCATACTGATGCTGCATATTGGAAGTTACATCCGAAGTTACATCCAAAGAACCAAACCAAAGACTCAAAGAAGTCCATGACAGTTGTAAAAACAGAAGGGGAGGTGGAAATCAAAAATGACTCTAATGTAGATGAAAGGCTTGGATGCACGACCACCAACATGGACAGAAAGGAAGAGGAGATGAGTAGACTATTCCAGATCAAAATCAATATCAAGAGAACTAAGGTAAATGCTTTGGTTGATACTGGTTCTCAATCTAACTTAATTTCTGAAGCAGTTGTAAAGAAGCTTGGTCTTGATACTTTTGAGCATCCACACCCTTATCCTTTGGGTTGGGTGAAGAAGGGTGTTGAAATTTAGGTAACAAGAAGATGTAAGGTCAATTTTAGGATAAATTCTCGGTATATTGATGTTTTGGAAGTTGGCGTTATTCCACTTGATGGTTTTGATGTTTTATTTAGGAGTCCTTACTTGTATATCAGGTATGCTACATTTATGAGAAGGGAAAACCGGTACAGATGGGTCAAGGATGGGATCACGTACAACATCTGAGCACACCAACATAAGACACAGGTTACTATGGTGAGTGCTAACCAAGCAAAATGAATTATTTAGGCAAATCATAATCAGTTTTGTTTACTTTTGTTAAAGGATAAAAAAGATGGGGTAGAAGTTTCAAAAATTTCTAACCAAGGAAAGCATGATTTTGATAGTATTATTTAGTCTTTTCAGGAAGAATTTTAGGCTTCCAGTTGGTTACCACCAAAACGGGAAGTAGAGCATGACATTCAGCTATTGTCAGAGTCCCCTCTACCGAACATTGGGTTTTATAGGAAATCCTTAGTTGAGAATACTGAAGTAAAGAAACAACTCCAGCAACTACTAGACCAAGGGGTGATATGTCCGAGCACCTCACCATGTGGTTCGCCTATTGTGATGGTGCCAAATAAGGATGGTTCTTGGAGAATGTGCATCAACTACCACACTTTGAACAAGATCACCATAAAGAACACATATACACTTCCCTGCATAGATGATCTCTTGTACCAACTTCAGCATGCCAAATTCTTCACAAAGTTAGATCTCAATTCTGGTTATCACCAAGTCAGAATGAAGGAGGAGGATATATCGAATACTTCCATCAAAACAAAACAGGGTTTGTATGAATGGTTAGTACTTCCTTTTGGGTTATGCAATGCACCCGCTACATTTACGAGATTGATGAATGATGTATTGTGGGATTTCATAGATTCATGTGTAATTGTATATCTAGATGATATTTTTATTTTTAGTGCCACATGGGAAGAACATATAACTCATTTACAAAAAGTCTTACAAATTCTCAGGGAGAAACAACTGCTTTGTAATATGAAGAAATGTGAATTTTCCAATTAATCACTTGTCTATCTTGGGCACGTGGTTAGAGGAGGAGAGGTACGAGTGGATCCAAAGAAGGTGGAAGTCATCACCAACTAGCTAACACCAACAGGAGCCACCAAGACTAGGAAATTTGTGGGAGCATTACAGTACATGCAGAAATTCATTCCAGGATTCTCCGTGATTACAGCACCTCTACACATAGTGGCCGCAAAGAGTAAGGGGTTTGAATGGGGTAAGAAACATGATAAAGCCTATGAGTTATTAAAACACAAGATTAGTCATGCTTCAATACTTGTTCTTCCTAATTTGTAGCAGCCTTTTGAAGTAGAGACAGATGTCAGTGATTACACCATGGGTACAGTGTTGCTTCAAGGAGGTAAACCTATATGTTATCATTTTAAAACTTTCACTTCAGCAGTTAAAGAATATTTAGTATATGATAAGGAAATGTATGCACTAGTTCAGGAAATTAAAAAATGGAATCATTATTTGTTTGGTAAAGAAACTATTGTGCACATTGACCACAAACCTCTCAAGTATTTGCAAGCACAGTCTAAATTACAGCAGGCAAGGCAATACAAATGGATGGGGTTCCTTCAACAGTTCCATCTGGTGATCAAATACAAGAAGAGTAGTAAAAACTTGGTGGTAGACATGTTGTCTAGGCCACCCACATAGGAGAAGTTTTCCTGTTTGGTCACTATCTCTCAAATCGAGCCCTTCATGAAGGAAGCTTACGGAGAGGCATATGCCTAGGATAGAGACTTTGGGGTGACATTTCAGCAATTGCAGTCCCAAGGGACTGAAAGGACAGGGATTAAACATTGTTATCTCAAGGACGGGTTGCTCTACCGATGGGGGAAGATTTGCGTGCCAAAATAAGAAATAATTCTATTGATGAGGGAAGCACATACCTCAAAAGTAGTGGGACATTTTGGTGTTGGTAAGACCCTAGCCCACTTGAAAAGGTACGTGTATTGGCACAATATGTAAGAAGAAGTATCAAAATTTATACATGGATGTAAACTTTGTTATACTAGCAAGCCTAAGACTAGGAAGGGGGGTTTTTATATGCCTTTTCCAGTACCTACTCATCCATGGGAGGACATTTCTATGGATTTTGTAAGAGGATTACCTATGTCTAAACATGGCCATGACTATCTATATGTTGTGGTTGATAGATTCAGTAAGATGTGTATTATTATAGCATGTAAAAAGATAGTAAAAGCACATGAGACAGAAAATTGTTTCTTTGCTAATGTATGGGTGCATTTTGGTTTGCAAAAATCTATTGTTTTTGATAGGGATTCCAAGTTCTTGGGGAAGTTTTGGACTACTTTGTGGGACAAGATGGATATCAGGTTACAGAGGAGCATAACTTCCCATCCATAGACAAATGGACAGATAGAGGTGATAAACAGGACTTTGGAACAGTTGATTAGAGGGTATAACAACAAATATCCAAGGACTTGGGATGAGTCCTTAGCCTACATTCAATATTCCTATAACCGGGAAGTACACACATCCAGTATGAAGTCACCATTTGAAGCATGCTTGGGATATCTACCTACAAATCCGCTGGACATAGCAGTTGGGAAGCAAAATGAGGATGAGGCATGAGACATAGAGGTGACTAGAGCAAACAAATTTATTGAGAGGATCTGGAAATCCATCTCAAAGTCAAAGAATGTCTAGAGAAATCTCAAGCCAAGTACAAAGCTAGGCACGATCAACATATGAAGGAACATAAAATTCCTGTTGGAGATAGTGTTTGGATTTACTTGAGTAAGGAGAGACTACAAGGTCAAGCACAGAAGCTCAAGCCACTACGATATGGGCCCTTCACCATATTGGAGCAGGTTGGAGAAAATGCCTTTTGACTTGATTTACTGTCATTTATGAGGATGTACTCTGTAGTAAACTGTGAGAACTTACACCTATATGAGCCACCCATGCTAGATGAAGATGAAGGACTACAGTTGCTACCTTCCATTGAGGATTGTGTCTTAGACTCATGAGGTGAATTGGAGGAGGATGAAGTGCTGCAGTAGAAGGTCGGAGAGACTAAGAGAGGTCCTCAAGAGTCTTGGTAGATTGGACTGAAAGGAAAGACACTAAGGCAATCCCGGTGGTACTCCAAGGAGAAAGTGAGGGAATTATTTCCTCATCTACTCCCCCACTAAGCTTTTGTGGGACCAAAATCCTCCTAAGCATGGGAGGTGTGATCCATAGGGATCCAAAATGACTCTACTTCATCAAATTAGTCAGCACAAAGAAGGAAAAATAACACATGGAGGTTCTGTATTTTTAGTAAGAGGACTTCTGCTCTATGCATAGCGACGGTTACAGAACTACTGCCCAATCATGGTGGCGGTCTTGGGACCTTCGGTCTACATTGGGTGGCAGTCCTGGCTCTTTCGAACAGAAAACAAAAATATGAAATGAACAACCCAAATTTTGGAAGGTTGTCCATGTCTCTTCTCCTCCATGACCTTTCCCATCCTCCAGTGCATGGGAGGACATGAGAAAGGATATAAATACATGTTTGTAGAAGATAAAAAGATCATCGAAGCATGAAATCAAGTGCTCAAGAAGTTCTTAGTGTTGGAACTGTGTTTCGTAGAAGAAAAGAGTGCTGAGACAGAGCAATCAAGTATTTGGGAGGAAGTAGTGTGAGATATTATCTACTTCTCTTTCATACTTATTGTAAATTTTGTACTTGTTATTTTGAATTGGCCAATACAAGTGGGAAGAAAGATCAATTGTCCTTCCTGACTATTTTTTCCTCCTCTAGAGGTTTCCAGGATATAAATCCTTGGCATGTGTGTGTAATTTGTTTCTCTTTTGCAATTCTAGTTCTAAGGCATAATAATCTAATCACTATCTTAACTTTCATTTTCTAAGTGAGAAGTAGAACAACAAGTTTAAATTGTGGTTTTTGAAAAATTCCAAAGTGAAGGCTTTACATATCACTTTTGATGTGATCTGGCTACTATAAACAATTGTGAATTAGTTAATATGATGGATTGTTCTAAATATTTATGTTTATAGGTCTCAAACCTAGTGTTCTTCATATTGCTCATGATTAAGATTTGATTCCTCTATGTTGTTATAATGTTTACATTTATATCATGGTGCATATGTGCTTAGATCTAGTTTCTTTACCTTTATTTTAGGATGAATGCATATATTTTTGTTTCTACAAATATTTCTCCATTAATGGTGAAACATTCTTACAAGGCTCACATAAGGAGGGAATCGACACCTTCACCGCACCTTGGGTGAGCACCCAGTCAAGGCTAGGTGATGTGTTGGTTTGTTTTGGGTTTAAAAGGGAGCAAGTAAAGGTGGGTACAACCTATACTTGATAGTAATTTTACCTGATATGGGTGCTCTACTAAAAATAGTACAGTCACCCCAAGAATTGGTCAAGGTGAAGGTAATGTGCACCAGAGTGAATGAAGAATCTGGAGCTGCACATCAGGACAATCAAGAAGAGGAAAAAATCACCTCTTACTAAAAAATAGTAAGTCTTCCCAGTTCTAGGCACTTGCTTATTCAATTTTGCATGTAATGTCGTGCCTCACTCTATAAGCCGTAGTTTTGGCACAATGAAGAATGTAGAGGTATCAAATCAATATCGGTGCTCAACATCATCATTCGAGATCATCATAGGCATCTGGTAGCTCATCAGGGCATTTGAACATCATACAGTGTCTTTCGACACTCACTTCATGGTTCAGCCTCATACTGGTATAACATGTGCAGGGTGGTAGTTGCGGTCCTTATCGGTGAAACAATTCATTCAACTTGACAGGATCCAGTTTCCTTAAGCTCCTTCATAAATTATTTTGCAGAAAGAATATTTATTAGTCAGTGTTCCATGGTCATCAGTGAAGTCATTCAACAGGTATTTTTGAATGCTTAAACCAAGGTGTCTTTGAACCAGTCCATAAGTAGTCTTCCTCACGTCATGAATAAATTTTCTATCAAATTGCCATGGTCTTACTAGAACAACATATGACATGTATCCATAGGAATAACATCACACCAAATCTCATCCTTATAACTTTTCCCAATGGAAAAATTTATTAAACATCTTTTATCAATAGTAACTTCATTACCCTTCTTAAACCATGCAATATGTTAAGGGTTAGGGTTCTTCTCACAATGCAGGCCTAGTTTCTCAACCATGATCATTTGAAACCATATTATCACAAGTACCACCATCAATAATAACATTAATACCTTTCCTCCTGAATAGTGCATCTAAGTTCTAAAAATATTTATATGTAGCCATGCATCACCCTGTGAACCTCCTTTCTTGGAGCAATCATCATCCTTTTGATCATCATATTTTCTCCTACATCTAGTGGAATTTCTAGGTCCTGTTCTTATTCTTCTTGTTTAGATTCAACAAGATTTACTCTTGTGAGGATCTGACTTGCCTCTTGTCATACTGTATTATCCCAATGTGGGCATTCCAAATTCTTGTTATGCCCCTCTTCACCACATCTATACAAAACAAGTGGTCTTCGTGGAGCCTCCCATCCTATACCACCAACATATCCTCTGCCCCTAGGAAATCCTCTACCTCTTTTGTTGATTTGGGAGATCTTTTCTTGTATTTTATTGCGTTTGGACACTCCATGAGTAATGGGTTCTCCTCTACCTTTACTGAAACCAGTTCTAGTCCCCGAAAGGAGGATGATGCCCCCCTATTCATCCCAGGTGATCTCCTAAAACTTTGACGAAATTTTGTTTTTCTTCAGGGGCCTTTAAAGCTAGTTGATAGGCATTCTCCACGCTCTTAATCCTGTGCATGTTTATCTCATCTTGAATAGAAAGATTTTAATCCATTTACGTACCTTACATCCATTTGATTCCTCAGTTTGTTCATGAAACTCCATGTGAATGGACAACTTGTAGAACTCATCTGTGTTTTCTTGCATGGTTTTGTAAGTTCTATTTGAGATTCTTAAACCTCCTGAAAAGGGTTTGTGCATAATCCATAGGGAGAAATTTTTCTTTGAAGAACTTCTTCTCCATCTTACTCTAGGTCCTAATCCTTTCAATTTGAGAGGATTTCTTGACCACTCTTTTGGTAGGTGATCCCACGATAACATACTCCCATGACCTTTTAATTTCATGCATGCAAATTTTACCTTCTTTTCCTCTGACATATCCTTCCACTCAAAAAAAATCCCCATGCTAGACCTCAACCAGTCTATCAGCTCCTATGGTTTTAGGCTACCTCCATACTCTGAAACATCAACTACTTGTCCCATCATTCTTTCCTTCTAATGACTAGCAGGCATCTTTTCTTCAAAAGCTAAGGGTGGTCCTTGTGTTTCCTCCTCTTCAGTCAAAATTCTTCTTCATATATTTCATCTCCACCTTGATTTCCTCGCTGGGATATAATTAGCAACAAGAGCGAGGGGAAAAAAGATTGCCTCAGTGCAGATCATGCATGTTTCTATTCATAGAGGAGAGATAGCCCCCTACTTCCTCTTCCTCTTCCTTACCATTGTATTTTTTCCTCCCACCAAGACTAGAACTTACTTTGATACCAGATAATGTAGTCAAATAGTAAACACACTCAATATACTGCAAATATACTTGAACTCAAAAGAAAATAAATCTCAGTTAGTTCGTTAGATGAATACATGACATTACAATGCTTCATAAATAAGAAAACAACTAGGCTCCACTCATAGTTGCCAAGAAAACTCTAACTAACTTTGACTAAATCTACTATAGATGGTGAAATTTACTATTTTTAGAAGTTTACAAATAGAACCTGCTATTCTTAGTAAGTTCAACATGCTTAGTTCATATTGGGCACAAAAATTGCCACACACCTTCTACAAGCCTAAATTAGAGGAATTGCCAAATTTCTAACATAAGGTTTGACATTCAAGAGACTAAAATTAACTAATGCTACAAAATAGGAGAAAAACTGAATTACAACTTAAATCCTAATTTTTTGGCATTTTTACATATTTGGCCTATAGAGCTTTTGGGCCCGAAAATGTGCCAAAAACGTGCTCCATCCTGAGCTATTGGTTGATTAGTGAGTTGTGAATCATCGAAACAAGTGGTTTTTAAAAAAATGGACTGAAACAGACACCCATATCACAAACCTCATATGACCATTTCAAGTTATTTGAATCTAAAAATAGTGCATCATATTGCAGTCTATTTGATCTATATATGTGTTATTAAGGATTTGCATGGGTCCATATATGAGCTGAGCAATTTTAGCTACTCTTTGGTAATGAAATTCAACATGCCAAAAGGTGGCTAATCCCATATAGTTTTACACATTTAAGTGCACCTACAGACTGGGATGGCCAATAAAGTTTCAAAAAATTGAAAACCTGAATGACAATGACTATGATGTTTTCACAAGGACGAAAGAACGTGCGACTGTATTTTTTACAATGACAATAGATTGCATTAAGAGATATTTCAATAGAAGAAACTGAGAATTCACCTAACGTAATACCTGTGTATGACCATTATAATAGCGAATATGTAGAAATCTAGGGAGTTATAAACCGTCACAGCATAGAAGTTGTGAGAACTAGTTCCATAAGTTGGCATGAGTGACCCTGAAGGAGCCTTATATGTACTAAAATAAATGTTAAATTATAAGACCTTGACTTATTATTATTTATTTTATAATAAAAGAAGATTTTTAGAGAAAATAATTGGTGTTTTAGGTTAGATATTTAATAAGTTTGTGTCACTGTGCGCAAAGATGGAAGTGGTACTCATGAGGAACATGATAGATATAACTCAAGTGGAAAAAGATTCAACCATGTAATATAGTCAGTACTTAAATATTTGTCAGAGAATGAAAACGAGTTTGAGATTATAGAAGGGATCAGGACATCTCACTTATCCTCAACATGGCGGATCTATACTCGTGTCATGAAGAGATAGGAAAGTCGTTTTATAGATTTTCTGCACATAAGTAGATTAAAGACACCAACTTCTAGAGCCCTAAAAGTGCGTAAAAATTGAATACTAATTGTGTAAAATAGTGTCACAAAAAATGACATTTAGTGACCAGGAGTCAGACTCTAGGATGCTTATCTAGTAATATGGATAAGTTGAGAAGTCGAAGATGCATCACTTTCTTACATAGAGAATTGATCCGTAAAACCTGGTCATTCCTAGTCAATACCTTTAGAATAAGCCTGATTCAGCAGAGGCTCAAGCTTCCATCCTTACGTGTTTGATCACACTACTAGGTGTTGAATGATGGGTTTTTATGAATAGTACCCATAAGTGAATTGCATCAAGTGAATATTCAGATGATTGCATCATTCTTAGAAACATGGTGCTCTATATAAAGATCTTGTCCCTTCACCTTTCGCTGGCTATAAAACCATCTTTTCATGATGAATCAAATTTAAGATTCTCATATGTGTCTTTTCTCACTATGTATCTCATGGAGATAGATGATTCCTTAATAGCTTCACATGATGGTCCTAGATACCTCAGTGGCATGACTAGTTCATTTTATCTTGTTCTTTGGAGAGATTTGGGTATTAATGACAGAGTCAGGATATGATTATCATCAAGGGTTAGGGTTTAGAGTTTAAGGTTAAGGGTTTAGGGTTTAGGGTTTACGGTGTATGGCTAGGTTTAGGGTTAAGGGTTCTAGGGTTTATGGTTTATTTCCATACAGTTTAGGATTTAAGGGCTTAGGGTTTATAGTTTAGGGCACTTAGGGTTTAGGGTTTAGGATTTAGGTTTAGGGTCTTATGGCTTAGGATTTAGGGTTTAGGTTTTAAGGTTTAGGGTTGAGAGTTGGGTTTAGGGTTTAAGGTTCAAGGTTTAGGGTTTAGGGCATTAGGGTTTAGGGTTTAAGGATCAAGGTTAAGGGTTTAGGGCACATGGTTTAGGGTTTAAGGCTCAAGGTTTAGGGTTTAGGGCTCAGGTTTTAAGGCTAAGGGTTTTGGCTCACCCATTCACTCACTGGAATGTTTTGTGTCTTACCCATTCTTATTAGTATTGATAAAGAGATTATTCAACTAAAAATGGTTCATCTACTTTGTAGGTAGAACATTCAAATGGAGTCATCACAATTTGATGCCTTTCATCAGCTGATATTTTGAAGAAAATTCAATATATCTAAGAACAATTCGGTATAAATAAATGTTACCCAATACATCTATCTTCTTTTTCCCATCGTCGGGGAACTATTTCACTCACTGTAATGTTTTGTTTCTTACCCATTATTATTATTATTGACAGAGAGTATTCAACTAAAAAGGGTTCATCTAGCTTCGTAGGTAAGAACATTCAAAGAGATTCGTCACAATTTAATGTATTTTATTTGTTGATATTTTGAAGGAGGGAAATTACAGATATCCAAGAATAATTTTGTACAAAGAATTTTTTTTGATGCTCTTTTGAATAATTCTTTCAATTGCAAGATTTCGGGAATGAAGGTTTCATTCGAAGAACAAAGCTTGATATGTCTAGTGCTTGTGTAAGCTGGAAATTTGAGAGGATTTCTAAGGTTCAACTTAATTTTTCAAGATGCATTACTCTAATGTTCAAAATTTTTTCTCCAGATGCAATAATATTCTGATTCAAACACTCAATGATTCCTGAATGTTCTAATCCTGCCACAGACCCCGGTAGTCCTCGATCCTTGGATATAGGGAGACACCGTTATTTGGATTCCATTTATAATGATAGAGATATTTGTAAATTCATGTTATGACCTCTAAATATGTATGAATTTAAATTTTTTTAGGAAGTCATATCACACCCTTCACTAGGCTTGATGACTACCCCTATCTTTTTTAAGGAACTTTTGAAAGCATCCATGAGTTTATCATAGAAGGAATTATCAATGAACTGGAAGGTCACTAAGTCGTAGGCCAGATGACTCCCATTCAGAAATAAACAAGAAATATTTACTAGGTGATTGATAAATCCTTTGTTTTCTTATCCATTCCTCGGTTTTTATGCTTACTTTGAACACTTTAGGAAGTTCTCTCAAATTCACTGTCCATTCCAAAAAAAAAGAGCTTTCTATTTTTTGTGAGGAGAGGATACTACAGGTAATTTTGTTATGATATTATACCTCCATGTTGGCATATTCTCTATGTCAGTTCCATTTCCTTTGAGATTAATTTTTTTGTTGTGATGGTTATTTTTTACAGCTTCCAATGGGTCATCTTGGCTTACATAATACCATACATGGAAATATGAGAAATGTGAAATTTGTTTCAGAGTGTGAAGAAATTTGCATTCAAGAGCACAAGTATATGTGGGGAGAAACATGTTTGGTACAGATGTGTAATATGCATTGCAAGGCACAATGTAGATGTCATATCCATTTAGTTAGTTTTCCCAACTCTCATAAACAAGGTGGTTGTACAAGCAGACTCAATGATGGTTCTAGGCACGAGACAAGGAAATATGGTCCTAATATTGATATTTAAAAAGATAAACTCACTCATGATACCTAATGGAAATATATGAGGTTTATAGGTTAGAGCTTAGGGCTTTGGATTTAGTGTTTAGGGCTCAGGGCTCAAGGTTTAGGGTATAGGGTTTAGTGTTCAGGATTTAGTGTTCAAGGTTTAGCGTTTGTTATTTTAGTTTCAAGGTTTAGGGTTTATTATTTTAGGTTTTAGGGTCTTAGGGTTAAGGGTCTCAGGGTTGCGGTTCTAGGTTACATAGTTTAGCGTCTAAGGTTTAGTGTTTAGGGTTCAGGGTTTAGGGTTTACGGTTTAGGGCTTAGGGTTTAGGGTTTAGGATTAAGTGTTTATGGGTTTAGGGTTTAGGGTTTAAGATTTAGGGTTTAGGATTCATGGTTTATGGTTTAGGATTTATTTTTTAGGGCATTTGAGGACTCATGGTTTAGGGTTTAGGTTTTAGGGTTTAGGATTTACCATTTAGGGCTTAAGTTTTAGGGTATATGGTTTAGGGATCAAGGTTTAAGGTTTAGGATTTAGCGCTTAGGGTACATGTTTTAGGGTTTAGGGTTTAAGGCTTAGGGCTTAGGGCTTACGGATCAGGGTGTAGGGTTCAAGGCTTAAGGTTTAGGGTTTAAGGTTTAGGGCTTAGGGTTTAAAGTCCATGGTTCAAGCTTTATGACTTAGGGTCTGGGGTTCATTGTTATAGGTTTAAGGTTTAGGGGTTATAGCTCAAGGCTCTGGATTTAGGGTTTAGGGTTTAAGGCTCAGGGCTTAGTGTTTAAGGTTTAGGGTTTAGGGCTAAGGGATCAGGGTGTAGGGTTCAAGGTTTAGGGTTTAGGGTTTAGGGTTTAAGGATTAGGGTTTAGGGTTCATGGTTCAGGGTTTATGGCTCAAGGTTTGGGGATCAGAGTTATGGGTTTAAGATTTAGGGGTTAGAGCTCATGGATTTGGAGTTAGTGTTTAGGTTTTAGGAATTAAGATCTCAAGGTTTAGGATTTAGGGTTCAGTATTTAGTGTTCAGGGTTTAGGGTTTATTATTTTTATTTTAGGGTTTATGGTTTATAGTTTAGGGTTTAGGTCTCAGGATTAAGGGTTTAGGGTTGAGGGTTAAGGTTTAAGGGTTTAGGGTTTAAGGTATTTAGGATTTAGGGCTTAGGGTTTAGGGCTCAGGGTTTAGGTTTTACGATTCAATATTTATGGTTTAGGGTTTAAGGTTTAGGGGTTAGGGTTTAAGGTTTAGGATTTATTTTTTAGGGTTTAGGGTTTAACATTTAGGGCTCATGGTTCATGGTTTAGGGTTTAGGATTTATGGCTTAGGGATCAGGGTTTAGGGTTTAAGGCTAGGGTTTAGGGTTTAGGGTTTAGGGACTCACATGGTATAAGGGTTGAATGTTTAAGGTTTAGGGTTTAGGGATTACGGTTTTAAGGTTTAGGGTTTAGGGATCATAGTTTAGGGTTTAGGTTTTAGGATTAGGGCCTATGTTTTAGGGTTTAAGGTTTAGGGTTTATGGTTTCAATTGTAGAATTTAAACCTTGAAATATTTAAGTTGGATGTTGAAATCCTAAAAATTACCTATGTACCGACCGGATTATACTATAAAAAACTATCTCCTAAACCATGAATAATGGAGGTGTGAGACTAGTTCCATAAGGTGTAGAGTGACAATAATTTTTTATATTTACTTACATAAATTTAAAGTATAAGTTTTTTCATTTATTATTATTTATATTTATAAATAATAATAAATGATAAACTTATACATTTAGTTTTGTAAATAGAAGCATGCCAAAAGCACATATAATGTTCATACTATGAAGACCGCGTATGATTATGCGTACGCATTATGTTATTTCACATTTTCCAAGCCATGCCTCAAGGCTTGGCATCAATTTTGGATCCCGAAGCCTAAGGCACGGACCTGCACAAAGACATCAAATCACGTGTTTTTGTAGGAAAATGCAAAAATGCCACTTCCGCCATGATAAATCAACATAAAACAATTGATTCGTTTTAAAAAAATATACCACGACGTAGATAGGAGTTTCTTCTTTCTAAAAATATAATTTTTCAAATTTTCTAACTAATATAAGGTTTGCATATTATTTATTTTATAACTATACCATTTTATAGATATTTTTTGAAGTTTAAACATGTCTATCTTTTGTCATATATATATTTTTTGGCTCATCAAAATTGAAAAAAAATTATACTAGCCCAAACTAGGCCTAATTCTGAGACGTATTCAAAAACAAAATATAATTTTTGATATTTTTTGAGGTAGTTAAGGGGGGCATGGTCGAAACTCCGTTATGTTTTTAAATTTAAAATTCATGTACTAGAAAAATCATTAAAAAAATACTCACTAAAAAATCTTTAAAAAATGGTGCCCAAACTAGATGCTCCTAGTTACCTCTCTACCAAAGGGTTTTCAAAAATACTAAATGGTGCTCAAAAAATGGTGGGGGGCACGAAAATCACTCTATTATATTTTTTAACAAAAAAAGGAGCACCTGCTAGTATTTTAGTTATTTGACCCACTTAAACTTATCCGTTTTCAATAAAATTTAGTATCTTAGAAACTAAAATAAAAATGCTATGATTCATGTTTATACAACATCTTCCAAATTTGAGTGTAACTATATTCAAAAAACTTATACAAGTTTAATTTTTTATTTTTCATAAAAATGCGTCCACTTAAGACCCCCTTTTAGCCCCCAACTTGTTACACTTACCCACCTCGAATCTGGTCTCTGTAATGTAATATCATACCTTCTGTAATTGTGCATATTTTAAGCAAGTATAATATGTTTTGTGGCACGTTTTGTCTTCCCTAACTTGTTTTACTTATGCAGTCTTACCTTTCCTTCTTCATTTCTTGGCATGTTGTGTGTACTTTCTTGCTTACATGTTCCATCTTTGTTGTGTTGTAAATGTGTGGGCGAGTGGAGAATGTGTGGTTCTAGATCTGTGGCAATTTGTATGCACTCTCTCCCATGTTTTCTCTCTTTCCTTCCCCTTGTGGAGAGCTCTCACCCCTTATTTTAGTGATATCACCTCTTTTAGTGTAGGATTTCATTTTCTTGCATCTTTCTAACCCTCTCTTTCTCTCCCTGGTCCCTTGGAATGTTCAATTTAGGATTTGCATTTTCTACATTATGAGTAGTGTTAGAATTAGGTTTAGGTAGAGGAACTATCCTTCTCTGGAGGTCCATCTCAAATAGCATGTCCCACAACTTGAGAGATAGTCCCATGCTACCCCCACAAACACAGATTGCTTGGCCATTTCTTGAAAAATTAGTGGGTGTTATTTTTTGGCGATAACAGTTTTGACACGCCTGGTGGGACAGGTTTGAAGTGCCTTACCACTTCATTTCATCAATATTATGTGTTCTTGGTGAGATTCATCCTTTGGAGGCATTTCTAAACACATCTGATGGCTTCATTGTTTTAATAAACCCATCATCTCAGTTGTAGATCATCATTTTCATCCTTCCATCCATTTCCCTTCTTTCCATTTTCCATTTTCCTCTTTCATGAAGTTGTGCAATCATGATTTCATTCCCTTCTTGGTATTCTTATTTGCAGCAACACTGGTTCCCTTCATCCCTACAATTTTAAAACCCTCCAAATTAGTTCTATGAGCCCCATCATGATGAATATGCATATAACCCAGCCCCCACTAATCCATATGGTTATTTTTCTAACCATGATATTTATGAAGAATAGGGTTTTGCATGTGATGGTGGCAACTTCATGGTAGATATTGATTTTAAGAGGAATATTCAAGAGATGGAGTTGAAAATGGTGTAGATCAGGGCTAAATGTACCATGAGGGATTTCACGATTGGTTTCAAGGTCCTTTGTCCATGGGTTGGCTCTACGCCAAACTGGTTCAATCCCCATCTGAAGCGGGAATTCATGGTTGAAATGATGCCCATAATTACAAAATGGGCTGAGTTGTTAGAGGCTCATGAGTCTAGTGTTAAGAAACTCTATCAATGGGGCAAACCTACACTACCATCTTATAGCCCTCCCATTCCTCCTCCCCAATCTACACCATCTCAACCAGTTTTTCATATTCTTAGCTTTCTTCCCGTTTCCCCCATTGAGGATATCCCTTCTCCATCTTCTTCCCTTCCATCCCATCTTCAATTCTTTTCCCTATTTCCTTCTAAATCTTTGTCTCCTCCACATGAATATCATACACCTTCCCCTCCACCAAAAACCTTGAAAAAATTAGTTGAATCTTAACCCACCCCTCCTCTCTCATTCCAAAATGCATTTTGGGAAGAAACAAATTAAAAAATCAATGGAGGAGGGCAACAAGTTGAAGAATCTAGTAGGGAAAAGCTTGTGAAAATTTTGAAGAATTGGGCTACAAATTTCAATTCTAATCAAATGCCACTATTGGTCAAACCTTCAACAGGGGATGGGGTTGAAGAACATAAGGTGGAAGCTGATTTTGCGGAGGAGAAAACACAAGAAGATGATTATAAATCTTTGTGTTTTGAGTGTAGTTTACACAGTGGCACTATATTCATAGAGGCTATTGTTTCATCTTTATAAGATTCAACAATAGAGGAGGACAAATCATATTTAGAGGCCTTGGATGAAGAAGATATTATTGGAATATTCTTGCTTTCATTTTTTGAATCTGATTTTGTTGATGAATGCCATGGAGAAGAACTTTAAGGAAGAGCCTGTTGAAATCTATCCTCATGGAGATAATAAATATGAGTTTTATCTTTCAAACTTCATGTTCGAGCAAGGGGAAGATGATGACACCATTTCAAAATCAGAATTCATTATGGAAGAGGCATAGTCTTTTACAATTTTTTTTGTAGAAGTAGAGAAAATCATATATCAGCTTACAAGCAACTTCATTCAGGAAAATCTTAATGATGTCCCCATCCATGGGGATGAGCTTCAAAAGAATGGGAAGATCAAAAGGAATAGCTCATTGGTTCTCAAGGCTACTTTTCCAATCAGGTATAAGCTAGCTTGGAGCAAAAAAGGAAGTTGCAACCGGTCATGCTCATTTTAAAGCACGAGGAAGAGTTTCAATGTACCAAACGTCAATAGCAATGCCTCCAAAATCCAAGTGCAGAACAACTAAAGGAGATATTTTTCTTATTTTTTGATACTTTGAGGAGAAGGATGGAAAACCAACCTCAATGTGGCTTTTCACTCTTATTAAAGGCCATGTCTATTGCCAAATTAATTACATGGCTGTATTTTGTAAAGAAGGGAAACTAGTTCTCCCTACCTGTTGCAAGCTTTATTTAGCTTATTTTGTCTCTAGTTAGAGTAGAGTAGGTAGGTTTGTTTTCAGTAGAACCAGTGGTTGTACACACTCTGCATGTCTCCACTTGGAACATGTATGACCTTCCTTTTGTATATATTTTTTGTGGTCACATGGAAGAATCAGATATGGAGCAATATTCAAAGAGTTTTCATTCAAACCCCAAGATCAGTTACATTTTAGGTCCTCCGCACCCTTTCTTCATAAAAAATTTAGTCTTGGGGAGTAGCTACAAATTTTAATCAGAAAATCTCAAAAATCAGCTTCAAGAGCAATCAAGGTGGTTCAAGTTCAGTGTTGAGTTCTTACGTATTCTGGAGACAAATTTTCAAAGGAAAAGATCAGTTTCTTTAAGGTTAGGCTTAACTCCATTACCAATGGATGCTTCAAGGAAATTGGTCTTCATAATTTAGCAGGAAGATGTCCCTTGGAGGTCACCAAACTGTTATTCAATTTTGCATCCCCTGTAAATTTGCTAACTTGACAAAAATTTAGATTTGGGTTGTATGATGAAGCATTAGTGAACAAGCTGAAGAAAAAAATGTTGAGGAGGTTGGTCGGTAGAGGAATCAAATTTCATCTAGTAGTAGCATGTTTTTTGCTACCAATCGGTAGCATGTATGTTGCTACTGGCTAGTAGTATTTTTTTGCTACCAGACAGTAGCATGTATGTTGCTACCAATCATTAGCATGTATGATGTTACCAGTCGGTAGCATGTATGCTACTACCGATCGGTAACATGTATGTTGCTACCAGCCGGTAGCATGCATGTTGTTACTGGTTGTAGTAGGTTTACTGCTACCGACTGGTAGAATTTTTTCCGCTACCAGTCGTAACAAGGTTGCTGCTACGGGTCGGTAGCATTTTTGTTATTATCGGTCATAATAGGTTTGTTACTACTGGTCGGTAGCATTTTTGTTGCTATTTGTCGTAGCAAGTTTTTTGTTACCAGCTGGTAGCATTTTTGTTGCTACCAGTCGTAGTAGGTTTGTTGCTACTAGACGGTAACATATTTTGTTGTAACCAACCAACATCAAGAAGCATACAATTGGCCAACTATAGGACCAACAATGACGAGCCAAGAATTAAAGAACATTGTATGAAGTATCTCAACTACCTGTCAAGCACTTAATACCTGGTAGGTGGGAGTCCATTTTCTATATATATGTAAAACTCATCCATTTGAATGGTCTTTGAGGTGATCTTTTAGAGCTTGCTTTGTTGTAACGACACCATGCCAAAATGGTGGCCAGCTTCCCATGAGTTCCAAACCTCGAATCTAGTCTCTATAATATAATCTCACACCTTCTGCCATGAATATAATGGAATTGTGCATATTTTAAGCAATATAATGTGTTTTGTGACACGTTTTGTCTGCCCTAGCTAGTTGTATTTGCAGCCTTTCCTTTCCTTTTGTTTCTTGGCATGTTTTGTGCATTTTTGCTTGTAGGTTCTAGCTTTTTTGTGTTGTAAATGTGTGGGTGATTGGAGAATGTGTGGCTCTGGACCTGTGGCACATTTTTCTACCCTCTCTCCCATGTTTTCTCTCTTTCCTTCCCCTTGTGGAGAGATCTTACCCCTTCTTCTGGTGGTATCACCTCTTTTAGTGTAGGATTTCATTTTCATGCATCTTTCTAACCCTCTCTTTATCTCCCTGGTCCCTTGGCGTGTTCAGTTTAGGATTTACTTTCTATATTAGGAGTTGTGTTAGAATTAGGTTTAGGTAGAGGAATCGACCTTCTCTAGAGGTCCATCTCAAGTAGCAAGTCCCAGAACTTGAGAGATGGTCCCATGTTACCCCCAAAAATATTGATTGCTCAGCCATTTCGTGACAAATCAGAGGGTGCTATTTTTTGGTGATAACATTTCCCTTGACTTGCTTTGGTGATTTTGCCTCCTAAGGTGCAAGATAAAAAATCTAGAAAAGAATGAAGGCACTAAAATGATTGTCACTGGCTGGGAGCCCATTCATTATGGGCAAGTCTTTCCAAGTGGCGAGTGGGGCAAACCCAACAACAGAGACCCTCCGCCTTCCAATCTCTTCATCGTTGCTTCCTAATTGTGCTCTTTGTTTTTTAATGTGATCTCATAGTTGGTTAGTTACCTATGGACTCGTTTGTTTTTTGTTTCTCCTATGCCTTCGAGATGGTTCAGACTTTGTGGCGTGCTTTCATACCACCAACATTTTTTAAAATAGTTGTTAATATAGCATGTATTTCATCAAAAGTAATAAGATTTACAATAAATTACAAAAAAACATAGCTAATAAGTATACACGGCCCAAAAATCAAGATGCGACCGGAGAAAACACACGAAATATAGTACTGACATATTACAAAATATATATTATTCAATTATTTGTCTCCAAATTTTAGATTATGTAAATACTACAATTTAATTAGATAAGAAATGAAAAATTAATTGAAAGTTGATATATAATTGCCTCGACATAAAAGGTTTGTTTCCTTATGGATCAATTTTCCTAGGGAAATATGCTAAGTGCTTTTGCATTGAAAATCTTACACCATAATGCTTAATGACACTATTAAGAATACCCATTCCTATTGGAGTTCAAGCTCGCTAATTATTTTTCAAGCTCGGCTACTTGGGCCATATATAATGTGTAAATGTTTTTCAAAGGATTATACTTTTCTCTAAAACAAATAATTAGAGCTTAAGGAATATATGGGTAAATATTTAGTGTGCTAATGAATCATTTCCGAGTGGGTGTGTAACACCCACAAAAAATTCTACATGAAACCCAAGACAAACAAAGGTTATATTAGAAAAATTACGGAATAATTTTTTTTTTAAAGAACGAATACAATGTTTAGTTATCCCCTTGGTTAACAAATGATCGTCTCAAAATTAATTAAATAATAATATTTACTCTTCAATTATGTTTAAAATTTTCATTTCAATAATCCTTATTTATTTTAATAAAGTGGTTCATAAGTCATTTAATAATTTATTCTATTTTAGGGCTAGGTTTGTTTTGCCCTTCATTGATTAAATACAGTTAAACTAAATTCCTATAATCAACATTTCCTAATTTCTAAGGAGTAATTTGACTTAATTTATTATAAGGGATCATGGCTTTTATTACAAAACAATAATTAATCAAAAATGTTATAAAACAATCTAACTCCTACACCACTTAAGTGGCCCCAAACAAAAAATGACCCATACACTTTATTTAAAACATTCTCACCTACTCTCACCTAACTTTTGTAGGGGACATTCCCAGCCATTGGATGGAAACAATCTAAGCCATGGATCTAAGGATTCCAAAAACCCTAATCATCTCTATGGAAGGCTTTTATTCTTTCATTTTACTCATTTCTTCTTTTCTGTTTTGCAAGTTAAGAGGAGGAAGAGAAGGAAGCCATGGAAGAGGAAGATAGAGCTTGGGAATGGATACACGCAACTCCAAGCTTATCTCATTTTGTTTACTATTTCTACTCTACCCTCTCCTAGGTTTTGATAGGATTTTATTATTATTATTATTGTAAATTTATTTTAAATTTTGGGTTTGTTTTTTAGAGTATATATGTATGTATTTTTATAATTCAATATGTGGAAATGCGTGGTTCATATTATGTGGTTAGGAATGATGGTGGTGATTTTATGGATCATTCTCAGTGAGTTAGTCACATCAAAGGATGATATATAGTTTTAAGTAGTTTGAAACGATGTTTGTTATGTGGTAAGCTATAGGACAGATAATTAAATGTTAAAAGTACCAAAAATTGTATATGACTATTACTTTAGGAATCTTAATCATTTATCTTGTATGACAACTCCAAAATTTAAATTTAATGTTTATATTTTCTTTTATTGTATATTTTATATTTTTTAACATAGATTAAGAACTAGCAATCGCATGTGTACAATGCAATGTGAACGCCGAACGCTATATGTTATTTGTTTTATAGGGATAGTTATTACTTTTGTAGTTGATTTTGTTTAAACTATGGGTGATTGATTTTCTAAGTGTAGAAATATAGATGAACCACTTCATTTAAAAAACTCAAACATGAGGTCTAACCCTTAAAACAATTCAAAATGCAAACAAGTGATATAATGTACAAAGCTTTGGATGGAAACAACTATAAATGTAAGATAAAGTTGTTTTATGGAACACTTAAATCAAAGGTGAATGGAAATCATTAAAAATAATAATAAATTAATCTTGGTGAAAGATAGAAAGACGCTCCTTAAAACTGTACTTCAAGATTTATAACATGCCAAAAGATTTCTAAAATATGGATATGGCAAACAACGAAATGATATTAACAATGATGGAAACTAGGAAGGCCCCCGAAGCTGATTGGGCCAAGATGAATTTCGATGGTGCCTCTAGAAGTAATCCAAGGATTGTTGGCTTAGGATATCTCCTAAGAACACACTAAGGAGAACTAATAATATTTGCTTCTTTATCCTTTATGTCCAAGGCAACAAATAAAGAAGTAGAGTATCACATTTGATGGATTAAAGATAGCCCAAGCACATGGTTGACTTTGCTAGAAACTGAGGACTCAAATTGTAGTGAATTCTATCTCTAAAGCTCTACTCCAATATCTTCTGCAGGAAGCTATTAACTCATTCTCACACGCCCACTCCTCATACTACTTCCGCAAAGCTAAAAGGACATGACCTCTTGGCAAATGCAAGTGCTTTCCTAGGAATTTTCTCCTGTAAAGAGTGTCCAATGGCTAATGGTTGGTCCAGACTTGAGGACTTTCTAGCATATGATTACTCATCTAACTCAACCCCCAGTAATTCCCCTTTAAACACTCATTTCTCTAGCCTCAGTTGGCTCCTCCTCCATTTACTCAACACTCAGCCCATCACCTGCTTTGGATGGGACATAATTCATGGGCATGTGTCTATCCTGTTAGATCTTCTGCCTACACAAACCATTAATACTCCCGCATATTCATTGTAACACTTGTGCTGCCACCTTTCATCCCTTGCACAACTCTTCCCCATAAATTGCCCTTTCTTCTACTTTCACATTTCATTCCTTTATACAGAAATCCCTTCGTTGAAAATTCATTTGCATTATCTTGCGTTGTAACATATAAAGAAGGCTCCTCTTGCCATGATGAAGCTTTTGAAGGGCCAATTACGGAGGATCGCCTACATTCTTGCTTCACAATGAATGGCATGGTGGAGAACTTTTTCTAGCATGTTCTAGGATTAAGTGGCACTGCAAATATTCTTGAAATTAAGCATTCAATCTCCTTAATCCACAATAATTTCCTCTCCAAATTAGCAGCAGTCTCCCCAACATTTCTTTCAAGTTCTAAATCAAAATTATTTTTCCGTCAAAAGTTCTTCCTTCTACAGAGGATCTGAAGACTACGTGGGAAATCTACAAGCCAACTTTGATTCTCTCTAAGATGGATGAGGTCTAACAGTTCCACCCAGGGTTCCTTACTAAGGTTGTGCCAAACTGGAGACCACTTCCTCAAAGAAAGTAATAGAAGTTGCAATTAACGTGCCTAGATATAAAAACTTACAAATTTCAACTGGACTCAATATTGTCGCCTTTGTTTGCTCATAACAGGCAAAACCACATATCAAAGCCCCACCTCTATTGAATCTCCTATTGACTCGGCTAGTTCTAGATTTAAATTCAAACCTAGCAAAAGGATAACATATCCACCTCTTATTAGTTCACACTATTCTCTAAATACAATACTTAAACTATGTCTGAGAGATCTTTCAAATTAACATCCCAATAACTCCATTTGATATGAATTCAAGATGATCAATTGTGTATTGTAGTGCTTCAAATTTAAGAAGAAAATTATATACCATGAACAGAAAATTAAGTATAACATAAATAAAAACGCGTTAACAGTAGATCAAATTTATACGAACAAAAATCATACCCTATTTTCGTACGGCTCTGTTGTGGCTTCATCAGTCTGAGACTTTTTTCCAGGTGCTTGCTCTGATCGGACGGTGAAGAGCGCTAAACCAAGCGAGTTACAGGGCAAGAGGGGAAGTTGAAAATTGTTCTTGGCACTGCTGAATAAAGCTAACAAACCACACATACGAGTATTTAAAGAGCTAAAAACTACCCCTGTTGCATGCAAAAACCAAAAAACTGAACTAAAAAACACCACACCTGCAGCATGCAAAAATGGAAAAGTAAAATTGTTAAAAATAACAAATCTGCGAAAAATAACAGGGAAAAGCTAACCTGTCACAGCAGCCATCGGAACCGTCATTTCCGCCTTCGGCATAATTATATATGTCGTTCTAAAAAATGTCAATAAAAAATAGCATCAATCCATTTTAGATTTCTGCTCTTCACTTCTATCACAAACCTATCGGCATGACCATTACACATTCTAATTCACTTGTTAGGGGAAGGGACCCCATAACCGTGCAGGGTCCAATGATTGAGAGTGTTTTAGCTGTTTTTGGAACCTTTGGTAGAAACTTGTTTGCTCATAAATTAAATGAAAAGTGACATAAATATGTTCAATATTTCCTGAGTTATTGTGAAATTTATTATGTATTGTTATTTCAATATTGAAGTGTAAATATATGACATTCTCACCAAATAAAGATCACATCTGCAAATTAATACATTACATATTAATATCAAGAGGTTATTTCAACATCAACTACTGGGGCCATTTAAGTTTTTTAAGGCTCCAACATGTACAATGTTAAACAATTATTTGTGCAGTAATAAATATATTTGCTTTCAATACTAAATTCACTTGCTTACATCATATTATATTTTTATGTACATACATCTATTCTAGTAACAAATTTAAAAGGCTCATCAAAGTCCAACTATTTATATTGATTTTGACAAATTCAAATCCATATCTACAATTTATTCATCCAAAATCTCCCAACCTCCAATGTCATCTTCTATATTAAATGCAAGCACCTGCAAACAAGAAAAGTGTTGTAAGGCTCACTATTTACAAGAAAAATCACAATTAATGAAGGATTGAACAAGATTTCAAAAATATAATTAATAATTTCACAATCAAAGTGATGTATTTCCCACTCCATCTCCACTGAACTCTCTCACCCAATAGAATTCGAGTGCATGGATCAACTAAAGTGTCAAATATAACAAATAAATTGTTTTATTTACTTTACCAATCCATGTCAAACTTCCTCGGCCAATAGAAATGAAGCACACGGATCAAACATGGATCCAAATTTCTCACTAAAATCTATAAATAGTAGAGTTGAGTCGAATACTTCTTTCCCATTCAAAAAAATATTTCAGCTTGATTTACATTTTGCTGTGCAAAAACTAAAACTTACTTGTTGCTGCTGACAGTTTACATCTTCTTGTTGTGCAAACGCTGCTAACTAGCCAGGGGCAATCTCTTCCATGCTGTGCAAAAGCTGCTAACTAGCCAAGTGCAATATCTTCCATTTCCTATTTATTTACATCTTGGTAATCTTGTTCAATCCTTCATTAATTATATTGTATAGAAGTTTATTTTATATATTTTTTGGTAAAAAAAAAAATTGTAACTCAAAATAGATAGTTTACCATTAAAATTGTTATGAACAATAATGGTTGATTTAGATAGTTTATAAGCAACACCCGATTTCATTTATGATGAACAATAAATTGTTTTTTTGTTAGAAATCCAAAGCGTTTATATTCTATCTCCAAATGAGCAGCTCATTATTATTCGTAACAATTTTAATGATAAAATCACTAAATTTACAGTGAATCCTATGTTTTTTCAATTGATCATCTGTCATTATTCATAACCTGCACTTTCCTGGAAATAAAATATTTACTGCAGTTCTGTTAAAAATTTACTGCAGTTTTGCTAGAAATTTACTGTAAGTTTTGCTTAAAATATACATGCATTTAAATAGTGTAACCCTTCCAATTCACGAGGCGTTTCACTTCGCACATAGCTCATTGAAAACATAATCCATATGAAAAGCCACAAGGTTGCCATGAAGGAAATCTTTTAGTAATAAAGTACGCAGAAAGTGAATGGTGAAACTGTAATTTCAAGCCATTATTGGATTGGCAGAAGCATTTCAAAAAACTTGAAAATGTAATTTCTGGCCATTATTGGATTGGCAGGTGCATTTCAAAAAACATTAAATTAAGTTGTCCCAAATTTAAAGCAAAGGATTTGAGAAAACATGCAAATGATGGATGTATTTTCAAAAACCCTATGTTAATATCAGTTTTGACGTAGAAACAAAATCATTTTGCTCTCTAGACAAGATATTTCTGAACATAAAACATGTGTAATTTATAACTTATTCATACGTAATGTGACATGTGGAAAATAACCTATACAAAATGTGAAAAATGTAACATTTTAAACTAGTGACCCAAAACTGTTAATTTTTAGAACCACTTGTTATTAGTTTAATACTTTATAAATGCTTATTTGTTTGGTACATGGTGCACATTAAATATTGTCAGCTGTAATCAATGTCACATATCACCGATCACATAGGAATGTATTTATTTCTGCCAGGTGTTTAATTGTGTTTAATTGTGTGGTAGAACTACTTGTGTTGGGACAGGTGATCAGCACGTGTTGGGGCAGATTTCATAATGGCGCGTGCAAAGCAAACTGCCAAAAGACCAGTTAGACAAACGAGGAGTAAGTTACAGAGGGCGGTGAAGTTCACAAATATCTCTTCTGATGAGGATAACATAGTTGACAAACAACCTCAAAAAACCACCACAGTGAATCCAAGGAAGAATCAGTCAAGAGCCAAAGCACAAAATTTTGCCTTCATCAATGCAGCGAAGATACATAAGAAAAGAACAGCTTCCAATAAAATGAGGCATCTGCCAAAAGGCAAAGAATTTTCTTTTGATGAGAATATCACATCTGCCCAAGATCCTGAAATCAACCTTACTAATCCAACTGTGGAAGTAACTAGAAGTACTGCTATAACAAAGAAAGTATACATAATAGGGAAATGGACAGAAGCTGACATGAAAGCAGCCTTAAGGGACGTGGAAGAAAATGGAATGTCCACGTGGCAAGCAGCAACTAAGTGGGGAATCCCTAGTACAAATGTGACTGATTGGTTGTATGGAAAAAGAACCAGTAAGAGGAAGGGACCTCCAACTGTTTTAACAGATGAAGAAGAGAAAGAAATTGTTACCTGGTGCCAAGATATGGCTGAACTTGGCCATGGTCTTGAAGTCATTCACCTAAAGGCCTATGTAGCACACATGTGCCAATGCAGACCAAACCCATTCAAAGATGGCCTGCTAGGAAAGTCATGGTGGTATGGTTTTCGAAGACGTCATCCTGACTTGACAATAAGAACTGCAGAAGGCCTTGACCGAGATAGAGCAGTCATGTTAAGGCCAAGAATTGTTGCTGCTTTTTATGATAACTTGCAAAAAATGTATGTTGCAAATCAGTATGGGCCAGACAAAATATGGAACTGTGACGAAACTAGTGTTCAAGCAGGCAGGAATTGTGGCATGCGTGTCATTGCTAAGTTGGGATGTAGAAGTGTTCCACATATTATGTCAAAAAGTAGGGAATGGAGTACCATATTATGTTGTGTTAATGCAGCAGGACAAAATATTCCTGGATTTTATCTTTTCAAAGCAAAGAGACAACTGAAGAACTATATAGCTGGATGTGAACCTGGAGCATGCATGGCATCCCAACCACATGCTTGGATGACAAAAGAGTTGTTTATGAATTGGTTACATCATTTTACAAGATCAGTTCCAGGTGGGGTTTCACCAAAAAATAGGCATCTTCTCATATTTGATGGTCATGGCAGCCATGTAGCTTTAGGCACAATCCAAGAGGCTAGAAATTTAGGCATTGACCTTCTGACTCTACCAGCACATACTAGCCATAAGCTTCAGCCATTAGATGTTAGTGTGTTCTCTCCATTCAAAAACTACTTTAAAACAGTGAGGTCTAGACGGATGGCAAGGAACCCAGGTCTTGAAATAAGGAGGACAGAATTGGCAAAACTTGGCAGTCAGGCTTTCCAACTTGCACTTACACCTAAAAATATCAAGGTAGGTTTTCGAAGGACAGGTATATGGCCACTAGATCAGAATGCTCTTTCCAATGATATGAGGCCAAGTGAGGCCTTTGATGTTGAAGAAGATGAGGTGGAAGCCGTTGAAAACATATTGAGGATGGCGGGAGTGGAAGATGCAGATGTGCAACGTTGTTTAGAAGAACTTGCAAAAAATGTGGTAGGTAATGAGGAAAACCAAAAAACAAGGGAAGAGCATGTTGAGTCTACATGTTTTGGCATGCCTTTAGATTTTCGTCAGCCCCAAACACTTAATGAAGAATATGATCACCTTAGTTCAGCAAATCATGTGAGCCAAACACAAGAAGCTACAGATATTGATGATAGCATGAGCTTACCAACACAATTCAGTGCACCTCAATGGATTAAAGAAGGGGCTGCTAACTTGGGCATGCAAATTGATTTCAACAATGAGGAAGTTTCAACTTCTATGACATCTCCTCCCTCACCTCTTCCAAGCGAGGTGGTGCACTATTATGCTAACACATCGGAGTGGGGAGATCATGATGCAAATGGTTTAGATACAGGAAATTTTGAAGCTGATGACTTTTTAGCCAATCAAGACAACCAAGAGGTGATCTGTAACCAAGATGAGAACAACCAAGCATATAAACCAGTAAGCAAATTCTTAAAACTACCAATTGAGAAGGTTGTACAGCTAAATGATGATGCAATTAGAATTGGAAGGCAATCTCAAATACTTACCTCTGATGACTACTTGCATTTACTTCAAGAACAAGAGACAAGGAAAAAAGAAATTGAAGATTTGAAGGCAAGGAAAAGGGGAGCAGGAAAATGAAAGGAAAGCACAAAGGTTAATAGAAAAAGAAAAGAAGGGGGCAACTTAAAATTGAAAGAGAATTGAAAAGGCAAAAAAAGGAAGAGGCACAATTTCAACGAAAAAAGGAGAATGAGTTGAAAAAGGAGCAGGCCAAAATCTCCAAAGAGCATGATAAACGGATGAAGGAATGGCAACAACGACAAAAGGATTATGACCAACAAAATAGGCAATTGAGTAGTTCCTTAAATCCCCTACCTGATCAACATCATATTTTGTTGAGCATGTATAACACATTCATGCCTGCTTTTTCTTCCATTTTTAATAACCAATCTAGCTACCCATCTTCTCCTACAAGCAATGTTACAAATTCTGGAATTTTAGATCAAGCGTTGTTTAGTCAGATTGGCCAACTTTCAGAAGCTAATGCAAATGTTCAGGGTACACCTCCTACCATGCTACCTACTGCAGTTCAATCTGTGAATGCTACCACATCCGAGAATCACAACGAAGTGCAACCTCCACCATTTCTAGGATTTTGGCCAAACTATTAAGTGAAAAGTTGTACAAATTTTGGTTTACATAACCTTCTTAGTAAGCATTAGTAAAATTTTTCGAACTTGTAACAGAATTCCCTAATGGTAGCTAGGATTTCATATATTTTCACAAATATGTAAAATGCATAATATAAGTCTTTAGACCTTAAACAAATATGTTATCAAATATGTAATCGAATGCCTTAGCAGCAGGCTGAAGTAGATATTGATAAATGTTATATATGTAAAACTTTTGGAAGTTTTCTTTACTGTAATTTTCTGGAATAATGTATCTAATATTTTGAAATGGAAAACAATATGCTGTAATGGTATGTCAAATAACTCGAGTTTATGCCATTCAATCTAACAATTGCACATAATATCAATATATCATTACCATATCTAAAATATTGCTTTCCATTTCAATATGTTAAATACAATATTCCAGAATATTACAGCAAAGAAAACTTCTTGCTGTAATTTTATGAAATATTGTATCTAAAATATTGAATTCGGAATTGTGTTCATTATGGCATGTTTTGTGAAGTACAGAGATTCTAAAAATATTAGTAATTTCTTTATTTGATATTAACATCTCATTCAATCTCAATTCTTTAAAATAGATCATTGCCTTAGCAAGGTCACACTTGACCTTACCTGCTTGAATGGAATTTTAATTCTGAGAAGGAGATGCATGGACATGTTAGTGTAGTGGAAATGCCGAAATTTGTAATTGTTACTTTAGAAACCCATGAAACTCCTATCGAAGACGTGAAACATGTGCAGCTGCAAAGGAAAGACATTCTTGGTTGTGTGAGTGAGAAAAAAATACAAATTTATTCAGCAGCAACTTACAAAATTCCTGCAAACAAATTAGTGTCAACAAATTAAAATTTCTTGTTAAAAAGATAGTTTAAAGAAGAAGTATTGTCAAATTCCCAAAATATAATGTGTTTAAAAACACATTTTTGCATACTGTTTTTTTACTGAGATACAGTTTGTGCCTGTCTATTTTAATGATGCCTCCATGTGAGCCACTAGAGATGTTGCTGAACTCATTGGAGTGCAGAGTTTATATGTTTAAGAGATGCTGCTAGACTGAATCGGGGAAAACGCAAGCAAACCGGTCCAATCTGCAGGCCATAGTCCCTTATGACTCAATCAAAAGATGCGTTTCTGATTGTTTTAGAAAATGAAGGAGCGGAAATTGACCAGCATCCTGCAAACAACCTTCACACAATCAGTCTTAAAAAAATGATAGTCACTATTCATATTTCCACAGCAAGATGAAAGACATGAAAATAATGAGAATGTTATCAATCTCTTCGAATGCTTGGCCTCATTTGGAACGTTTTTTTCTAGTTTCAACCATAGCCACGAGGAGATGGGATGTGGGGGACAGTGACACATTTTCGAATTTAAACCTAAAAAACAATGTAAATTTGTACTCCCATTCTTTTGAAGAGTTATACAGTAAGGGCAAAGAAACATTCTTGCGCACAAACCTGATTATACTGTATCTTGTTCATGTCCAAGACAGTCTGTGAAAGTCCAGGAAATCTCTGCTACAGGCTTAACAGAAGGCTTTCAGTCTGTCTTCCAGCAATTCTCTCTTCTCAGCATCTCCCAACAAGTCTTTCACAATACCCCAGGAAGATTTCATGTTTGGCCGGTTCTCCTTTCCAAACACTGATCGTCTCCCATGAAGTTTTCGCCGCCAAAAATGGATAACAGCTTCTATGCGACTTGCAATTTATAGTGTATGGTGCTCATATGACAAATCCAGGCAGTCCAACAAACAGTCTGGAGAAAACTGTTCCGTATTTATGGAGAATGGAAGATTCATTTATTCCCAAGACTGGCTCTTCCATTCTGAATAAATGGACCTTTGTGAGGACTCCGGAGTGAATAGCGATGGTGGATGCCTGACCGAAATTTCCTAATAACTTATATGGAGTTCAGACAAACCGCTGCAAGAAGAAAATTTTAGTTCTTAGAGAAGTAGGCGCAACAGGCCACAAAGGATAAAGCGAGGAGTTTTGGATCAGAAAGACAAAAATGTTGGTGCGGCCGATCAATCAGGTTCTATGGTGAAGCTAAGTAGCGGAGATAAAAAGATAAAAAGTATATTTGCAAGAACCAGGCCATTAAATTGGATTTAAACATCCTTTTAGGATGATATCATTTATAATAAGATTTTTTTTTTGGTTCGTGACATAAGGTAGTGAAAGATATGGTAATGGTGGAAGACATGGAGCCATTCTGGGGTTGAAGCTTACGAAATAGATAGAGGACTTGAATCATCCTCTATTTCATGTGTCCGCGCGGTTTTGTGAAGCATGTAAGTCCAACTGTGCCTTAGGCGAGTGTTTTATGGCCTGATCTCTACAAGCGGCGGTGCTTGACATTGCATATACTTTAAACAAAATTCACATCAAATGTATAAGAGACCTAAATAAAAAGTGGTGTCGGAGATAAACCAGTCGAGCAGATTAGGATTCCGATCTTACGGCCGAACTCATGGCGGAGGCCAGCTCTATAACCACCAGTGACTCTCATAACAATACTACTACGCCCCTGGATGACTCTACTACGCAGTTAACACCATCTTCTTCCACCATTCCAGACGCACAGTTTTCCTTCCAGTCTATTGCTGGTTCCAACACAATTACTACGTTGTCAACTACTTCTGCCACACAATTAAGCACCTAGCATAAATGAATTCATTCCCATGTGATCGGTGATATGTGACATTGATCACAGCTGACAATATTTAATGCGCACCATATACCAAACAAATAAGCATTAAATTAATAACAAGTGGTTCTAAAAATTAACAGTTATCGGTCACTAGTTTAAAATGTTACATTTTTCACATTTTGTATAGGTTATTTTCCACATGTCACATTAGGTATGAATAAGTTATAAATTTCACATATTTATGTTCACAAATTCCTTGTCTATCCGATTGATGGTTTTTCGAAGGCTTAATCAAGCACTTACATGTCTATACACACCCTCAAAGTTAGAGTGCACGGTTATGGGGTCCCTTCCCCTAGTACTTAATTTTTTTTTAACAAAATCAACTTATAAAATAAACATGATAATAACAAATAAAATAGACCACCTACCCTACAAACACGAAAAAGAGAACCCAACATCATAAACCTTTAAAAGTCTTTTTTGTATAGGGGACCAGCCTAGGAAGGTGCCCCATAATCTCTTACCCTAGGAATAACGTCCTTTTAAGGGCACATTGGCACGAATTTATAAAGCCTCGTCCAAGAGAAAGTTGCCCACCAACCGATTAGGCATTTTCTCGTCGCCCTTGCTCCCTTCTGCGGCTCCTCCAATTCTGTTTTGTTTTTTTGCCTAATAAATACCCTAGCTAAAATTAAAGAAAATGTACCCTTAAAAGAGAAGTAGACAAGGACAGTGCATATTTAATTGGTCCCTCACGGCCGTAAAACGGTGTTGTAGGTACCTTTGGAGCCTCATTCAATAAAGAGGCCTAAAACAACAGGCTGTAAAAGCACATGCAAGTGCAGTCCTTTTATAACAAATTAATCTTTAAAATTAAAAAATAAATAAAACTCTCTCCTTACTAATTTAATATTTTCTTTCTTTTTCATTTTAAAAATTAAAAAAAAAAACTTAATATTTTTTCATATATTAGTTAAGTTTTTTTTTAATTATTGGAATGCATTAATATATTAACCGTGGATACAAGATGATTACAATAAAAAGGTGACCAGAAAAATCGTGATGTTGAAAATAGTTAGAAAACCACTAAAGGACAAGCACCAAAGAAACAAAAAGGCAAAGGGACCCACGACACAACGCTAAAGAGGCAAACCAAAAAACCCAGATTACATATTACTTGAGCATTAAGCACACACAAAGTGCAAGGTCGAAGACTCGTGCACTACTATGGATGGGAAGGTCATGCACAAAACTTGTACATTGTCCTTTGCACATAGTTGTCTTTGTGCACAAAGAACTTTCATACCTTTATGAAAGTCATATGATCCTACATAGCCTGTGAACATCGACATATTATGAGTTAGCATGTGGCCAGTGACTTGATCTAGAAGACACACATCATGTTGATTTGAGTTTCGTTTGAAATGAGAGGTGTCGCACACTATGGAGAATGACGGTCCTAATAGCCCACACACTGTAACCAAATGGAACTGAAGCATCACATAAAGACAATGATTATCTAACATCTAGAAAAAGGAATCTTTCCAAAGTCGTAACAATTTATTAATTGGCATGCCTATATAAGGCTTGCATATTGTTCAGCAAGGGGTTGGTTCGTCGAGTAAAAGAGATTACAATTAGTCTATGGTTGTAAGTTTGTTAGAAATTATGAATAAATAAGAAGGTTGCAAAGATTGTGAGTTAGTAAGGTGATCTTCAAGGAGACAACCAAATTAGAGAACAAAGTGTGGTTTATGAAAATATTTATGTGTCATAGATATGAGCATTGAGATAGGTTGTAATGCATCTCTTAAGAGATATTTGTGATTTTGCAAATAGATTGTAAAGTTTGTAATCGGACTGTAGGTATGTATGTGCAAGTTGTAACTCCTTTATCATATCAATAAAGTTCATGTTTGTTTCACTCTATTTTTATTCACATTCTTGTGAATCAATCCAATGGTTTCGTTGATTTTATGGGATGCATGGTCTAAGGTCATCCTTCATTAGACCCTCTAACCATGACTACATCAATTGGTTTTATAGAAATGTGTATTCCTTGCTATGTAAGTGCATAAATTGTAGGTTGTATCGTGGAAGGTGAAATTTGTTTTTCACATTTTTTGGATGTGTGTACAAAGCATGCGAGTGTTGGGTAGAAGGTATTAGGAGTTTGTTTTGATTTGAGAAAAGATGTCACATAGAGGCCCTATTGGCAAAGTGATGATAGTTGATGAGGGTAATTAAAGCCAATCTAGAGGCTTTGGAAATTGTGGAATATAAAGGAGTTGCAGCAAATGATGAAAGTAATGATGAAGTCGCCAAAGCATCACCTAAGATTAATGTAGAGATAATTTTTAATGAACCCAAGGAAAAATTATTTACTCATTGTCATGAGAATGATAATTAAGTTGAGGTAGGACACTAGAAGAAATTTTGATAGCTTGTATCTTGAATAATGCATTGATACCGAGTTAGACAAATATTTTAACTACGAGCAATTGAAGATCCCAAGAAAGTGATATTTTCATGCACAAATTTGAAGGGTGTAAACCCTAAAAACTACAACCTATTTTTAAACTTACAGTACAACATTGGTTTTATGTACATAAATGAATCAAGTGTGTAGTTAATAGTTATAAAGAATGACAAAGCAACCGTAGATTAAAAACAATAACTTATCGAGCTCGTCTTTGCCAACATTTTTTGGTAAGTCTTAAAAGACAACTTTTTTATTTTAATTGATAAGCGAAGTGTTTAATTAGAATCTTAACCATGTTTCACAAAATACCAACATATTCCCAATTGATCATGATTGGAACTCTGTATGCTCACTTGCCTTGTATTTCCCACTTATCACAAGTTAAACAATATAAGGGACACTTGTTAAGGGGTTAGAATATTTCAAGTACGCTTATGAAATATGTGTCCCATTAAGTAATTATGGTTTCCTGCTTGATTGAGTCAAAGATAAGTATAGTTCTAAAAAATGTTAACATTAATTTTACTAACCTATAAGGCAAGGTGCTCCTTTTTAGGTTCTTTGTTACATGATATTTTCCCTTGTAGGGATTTGATCATGTCAAGTGTTGATAAAATAATTTACTACACAACAACATCATACTCCCATTAAAATGAGAGAAGCTATCACAATTACCATATCTCAACTCATAAATGAATAACAAATATCACATTCACAATATAAGAGAAACTTTTGGATTATCGTAGTCTAATGCCCATTCATTTTCTTGTCAAGGATAAGTTGTTCAATGTCACTTGGGTAACATTCATCCTAATAACTCCACATGCGTGTTCACAAATGCACACACACACACACATGCACACCACTCATTATTGAAGCAACTGACATAAAAGATATCCGGTAAACTTAAGACCAAATCAAATCATACTAATGCATATACAACTCATTACTACCAAATTTTAAAAGGCACGAAGTCCTTTCAAGAAACATACTGCAAAAAATAGTTCACAACAATTTCCTACTACCTTTAGAATGTTTGACTTAACAATATATTCTTAGGTATTTTACTAATATGGACAATTTTCTTGATAAGTCTTAACCAATATAGTTCACTATGTCAAACCACATATAATCAATCCATCCATAGGGTTCCAAAGTATATTTTTATTTCAAGATATAAAAATTATTGATCACTAAAGGTCTTGAAGTAAAAATGCATATGATTTTAATATCCTTATAGAATTAGATAAATAGGGACACAAAAATGAAAGATGTGATACTATTGCGGATACCTAAAAATGGCACAAGCCCTTTTTATTACGGCTTTTAGATTATTTTGTGTGTGTGGTTGATTAACTCAAACAATTGGGATTAATTGACCCATAAACACTTGTGTCTAAGTCAAGTTCTTCCATAATATCTCATAAACACCTCTATGGTCACAATTCATCTATTTTCACGTTTGATAGGAATCCCACTTTGTGGGTATTTTGATTTGGGCTCATTATTATATAAATGGTACATATTTGACCTTTTTAGACAAATTATCCTAAATAGCTTTGTCCTAGATGGTTGATTTCATCCTCCCTTGATTTTCACTTAAACTTGTTCGAAGAAAATCTCTTCGTGTCATTCTTTTGGGTCACTTGATTCCAAATTTTAGTCGGTTGTGTGCCAAAAGGGTTCAAAATTCGAGGTATGATGAATATATCAACAAAACATTAAAAACATTGTAAAGGGGGGGACTCATTACAAGATCAATACACAAACCAAACATCTAGAATATCTTGCACACTCAAGTGCACAACTAATTACTCTTATTTGTAAATTTGAGGCACATCCATTTCATGGATTACCTCTTATGTCATCATTATCTAGGCAATGACATGTAGTATTGCATTGATTATTGAAAGAGGGATTGAAGATTTCATGGAATGGTGTGCACATCAACAGAGTTGAGACTCAAACGATATCATGAATTTCCTCCAAGTAATTAGAAAGGAAAACATGAACTCAAGGAAAAGTGAATGCATAAAGAAAAATGGTCTATCCTTCTCATATATAAAAAAAAATAAGTACATATAGGAGTGTTGTGTAGCTCCCATACCTAGAATCATCATACCTCCTCAAGGGAGAAAGGAGTTACAATCTAGAAATGGAATGCAACTCCTATATGATTCACAATGATGCATATGACTGATTTAATGACGGAATCTGTCATATAACTCCTAATGACAACCTAGAGACATGTGACTCACCTAAGTGAGGTGACTCACTATGGGTAAGGGAAATTCACATAATAAATAAATAAAAATTAAATGATATCCCTCACACAAACACCCCTCATTCATTGAAGATTAGGTAGAGGCAAGGTAAGTCAGAGAGCCAAATAGAATTCCCCTAGACAACTAATAAAGATGCATCATATGGGTCTAGACAACTAAAAGCATGATGAGGTACCCATGTACAAACTACAATATTTCTAAAAAAGAATAAGAGGAGAAGAGAAATGGGTCCCACTAGCTACACCTGATAAGGTACCCATGTCTAATAAGGATCTCAAGTAATGAAGGAAAACAACAAGGGAAAAACATCCACTTACAAGAGATAAAAGAATCCCATAACAACCCAAGAAAGAAGTGTCATATGGGTCCCGAAAACTAAAGGCTTGATGAGGTACCTATGTATAATCGAAAATATTTCTAGAAGAAGGGGAGGAGAATGAGACAAGAAATCCTGAAGTAGATGTGTGGTAGCATTGGACCTCAATCCAAGATGATGGTACAAGTTAAGATACTTGGCTTCAGCGAAGGGTTCGGTAAAGAATCTTACAACCTAATCTGAAGTCTGCAACTCTATGAAGTCTCCAAAAATTGTTTCAATGATGTGGTCTTCTTCCTGTAGATTGAAGAAGGTCCATCTACATCGAACAATAATTCTACCCTTAGGAAGAACAAAAATGGTGTAGTGAAATTCCACCCACTCCACGAAGGAAACCAAAGGTAGTAGTACGAAGAACTCTGAAGCCGGTCCACTAAAATGTGACATAGGTCTACAAACATGTGTAGAAGAACTGAAGGTAATTACACTGAAGTAGCACTATCATAGTATGTGTATGGATCATTCGCTGAAAGAATGTCCATATGAGGTGAATTCACAACGGTCGAAAGAGGATCCACAAGAAGAGGTGGATCAATGATGCTCTCCACAATAGTAGAAGTGATGGAAATCTAGGAAGGGGCACTTCCAACAGTGGAAATTAAGGAATCCTCCATAAAGTACAATGTGTGAAGGATATGAAAATGGAAGAGAAACTCCTTATACTGCAACACAAGTAGACTCTGTGAAAAGACACCTAATTTTTTTATAGAAAATCATCCCAAAAGAGTTGCTCGACAAACAGATAAGAAATTTTTGACACTAATGAATCATCAACACAAGAAATAGGAGGAGTAAAAGATGCAATGAAATTAGGTGTAACACCATGAAGCTGGGTAACATGTCTTCCTAGTGTTTGACATATCTCCTAAGGTGGGAGAGTAAGGAGGAGGTTCAAAATTTTATGAAAGGTGACCAGGAGAGGGAGGAGATATATCATCATCAATACTCTCATCAACAAAACTAGAATAACAATCCACATCTTTAGGAATATGAACAGGTAAATATGTGTTAGTAGAATTATCATCACATAAGTAGGTGAGGAAACAACTATATCACAAGAAGAAGAAACAACTAAAATCTTTGAAGGGTCTCTAAATAAGATTTGAAGAATTCTCCAAATGGTGCAAGAACACTTTATGTGTGCCACATAAAGGTGGAGATGCATGTAAACATACATCAACAAACAACCAAGAACCATGTCACAAGTGTTAAGCCATTCATTGAGCTGATATGGATCACTAGGATCAGGTACTTATCCATACAAGTATGGATAGAGGTCTTGTTGAATGAGAAAATGTTCCATGATCAAACACCACAATGCATAATTTTCCCTACCAAGCAAAGTGGCAAAGGATGTAATGCACATGGGTAAGTGCACGAAGTTGGTGGACAATTCCGTGGACATAAAAACCCAAAATAAAGGAACAACGATCGCGGTTCCTGAATTCCAGGTTCGGTAATTACCGAACCTAGAACCGATCACGAGCACAGTTATAAACTGCGATCATGGAACTTTGAGACAAAAATTAGCAGTCCCACGACTCCTTATTTTCCCCTTTTTCATTTCAAACCACGATTTTTCCTAGACGTTTTTCACTCGAGCTTGTAATACCACCTCAAAATTGCTCATCGAACTTCTGGATAGTGATAGATTCAACCATGCCGCCAAGACGAGGAGGTAAGTCCCTGATTTTAATCATTTTTTTGCATTTTAGGTTTTTTTTTTACATTTTCATGGGTTTTTTGAAATGTTTGTTTATGTATATAATTTTCTTGTTTTATCAGTTGGTCGGTAAGCTCGAAATCGTGCAAACCGTCAAAACATTCCTCAAAACCCACCAAACATTCCTCAAAACCCTCCAAACATTCCTCAAAACCCTCCTCCAAACATAGATCCACCTCCTGTGGCTCCTTCTGTCCCCATTGAGCCAACAGGAACACAAGATAATATCATTGGAAGAATCTGAGAAAATAAAATTGTCATTGAGAACCTAATTCAAACTATAAGACAAAATCATGCTACAAATCCATCCCGCATGACTTTAGCCAATACATTGCAAACATTGATTGGCGAAGTCGAGTCCGCAACCAACCAAATACATAGATGGAACACCTTTAGAGGTGACTGTAGGCGGTGGTATGCGGATAAACTATCCCATGCGGCCGTAAAAGACAAAAAAAAATGGAAAAGACCTCATTTGTGCATTATTTACCGACCCTAGAACCAATGCCCCCCGCAGTTACTTGCAAACAGTTCTCAATCCATTGGTGCCACGATGACCTAATTAAAAAAAAAATTAGGACCGATGGTGGATGGTTTTTGATTATCCACCATGCAACAACAATGAGGTTCCTCTTTATTTTTTGAAGAAATTATACTGTGAGTTCATGCTCAATGAGGTCCCGAATTATTTTAACTTTTCTGAATTTTTTGGTCGAGGAGGTGACTCTGCACAGAGTAGACTTGGTGCACACATAGGTCAACCTAGGATCTCCCATGCCCCAAAACCCTCACTTCCTTCATTTATCCCTCCTACAGTGAAGGAGGTTGTGGAGATTGATACATTACATGCATTGAGGGAGCTCACTGACACTCTAACCCAGCATAGTGAACAGATTGCATCTGATGATGTTGGTGGAGGCGCCAGTTCTAGTGCACCACACCACTGTGGATCATGTGGTGCCGTATGCACTATGGGCGAGACATCATTTGCTAGTTCACAGGATTTCTTTTCTATAGATGAGATGCTGGGGAATGTTTTTGGAACTGGTGCCACTGATATTGGTCTTTCACAGGTAAATTTCAAATAAATTATATATATATACACACACAATAGTTTAATTCACATGTTTGAGATATTAATATACTTATATATATATGATTGTACGTCATGTACATACATGTAAAAAACTAATTTTTTATTTTATTTTAAATAGCAAGAGCCGGTGAAGGAAACATCTGGCGTTGACATGCTAGCTACTGCAACTGGGCGTGTTTCAAACGTAAGTTTCAAGTTGTACAAACTTACATTTTTAATTTCATTTGATTGCACTAGATTATTATTATAATGTTTCACGTGTATGTTGTACATATTAATATTTTTCTCTTTTATACACAGGAGCCTGGCGGGTCATCATCTGCTCAGGGAACTAAGGCTACTGGCATGCCTCACATGAGTTTTACGCAGGTTAGTAAATCTCTTTACACTTTGTTTCTAATTACTAGAAGTTCACGTGGATTACATGCTTTGGACCTCTGTTATGTGGTGCACAGTCATGTAGATTTTAATATTGATTTGTACATGTTTTTTGTATAGCTTATGACTGCTAGAGAGACTCCTCCATATATGCAGACTGTGGAGGCTGCTGTAGATACTGCCATAGCATCTGCAAATCCACTAACTGAGGTACAATTTTTTAAATTTGTTAAATTTTGGAGGTTCATTATTTCTTATTACTTAAATCTACAATATCAAATTTTGTATGTATATGTGAAATATTTAATTTAAAAATTAATTATTTTTATGTAACTTACCCCTCGTGAGTCTATTGTTGTCCCTGCGATGCGTCAACAACAAATTGATAGGGATAATGACATTGTGATAAGATTTCACATGCATTTTAACTAAATTGTACAAGTTTCTAAATTTTGAATGTATTTTAAAATTTTGGGTGTTAAAAACTTGTTGTTTATGAATGTGCAGGTTAGGTTGCAATCATGCTTAGAGACACCTAGGACCACACAGATGAAATCCGTAGTGGCATCTCCCTCCACTACATCCCCAGGTTGTGGACGTGCTACTTCTAGCAGGGCGAAGAGAGGGGAGATGTTTCATGAGTAGATTCATAGTCCACCTAGATGTACATAGATATATATATGGGCCATCTGGTCCTAGTGAACATGTTTCTTCATATAGTCCATTGTATATATATAGCCTTTTGCGACCGCATGTGGTCCGATATGTACATTATGACACACTTAGTTCGAGATGTACACATACATTATGAACTTGTACATATATATTTTTCAGAGACGTGCATTTGGAGCACACTTTGTTTGATTTCTTATATATCCATGTGTGTTGGTTTTCATAACGATAAATCTGAACTTATATATGTTTGATTTGATTTCATTCACATGTATGATATCCTTCTATGTATGTTTTCATAACCATTTAAATTAGTTCTCTGATATGTACATGTTTGATTTAAATATTTAATCATGTCTTCTTGTATTTGGATTGAGATGAATTTTTTTCATTAGATTAGGTATTTTCATATGGTTTCCTGCTCCTCAAATTTCAAGTGTTTTCGATGTCTAGAATTGCAAGGATCTAAAAAGGCAAGTTTTTTCTTCTGAAATTTTAAATGGGATGCTATAAAAAAATTATGGTACCAATGGAAAATATTTTTAGATCATCTTCAAGGAGTTCATGAGTAGAAGTTATGGAAAAAATTGCACCAGGGAAATGGAGCAAAAATGAAGGAGATATGAGCAAAAATGTGATTTTTGCAATAGGGTTTCTTAAAAATTTAATAACATAACTAAATATACTAGCAGACAATGAAGGAAAAGCAAATATTTTAATTCAAGGGATTACAAAAAAATGGCTAAATGTATGTTTATACTTACCTCTTAACATTAACCTAGCTAACTCATAACTCATCCTTGACCATTCTGGATTAACCCGGGTTACATGGCATGATATGAGGTAGGGTTACAATTTCTTAAGTGACAAAGGGACTTAAAGGGGTGATAATGTGAGAAGGGGTTAAGTATTCATGAGAGGGGGCAACATAATCAAGTTGGGGTGCTGAGGAATTGAATACCTAGTGAGAATGTTACAAGCCTTAAGTGACGAAAGGGAGAGATTTCATGTGGTGGTGCATTCTGATGTCCCAAGTTGAAACTTGGGTAAAAATTTGATAGTAAGCCCTTATTAGTATTCTTAGGTTCCACCCATCGCATGAAGAATCCTCCTTATAATGAAGAATCAACTCATGTCTTCCTCCGCAGAAGATCTTGAATGATGAGGCTTTTCCATAGACCATCTTGTTGAATCTAGAAACTACCAAATGAAACTTTCTCATCTTCCAAGATTTTCACATGCTCCAATGTGTTGAGTCAATTCTCAGGAATGGCATTGATATTTCCACATTGACTATGTTAATATTTTTCATTTAACTCTTCATAGGATTCTAGAGATATAACCTATGATCTCTACAAGGGTTGAACAAAAACTTATTGAGTATTGAAGGAAAGGGTCTACACAATTATTTTCCTAGAACCAATTCTTAAAATGTTGTAATCACTGAAGATTCTTCATTGTAATTCACTCTCACCTGAGAGGAGTGACCAATCGGGGTCAATTATGTGCCAAGATCTTCCATTTACATACATTTTCTTTTATGGGATTTGATTCATTTTCAGAAATGGCTTACTTTTAGATCTTGTGGACATACCTCTTGGTGACAGGTTGTTGGTCCGAAAATCTGTTGCTTGGACAGATCTATGGATAGACGAGCCAACAGTGTGCAGGGCTTAGCCCCTCTTTGAGTCAGCAAAGCGAAACTGGTTTATTGCTATTCTACCAGCAGGAATCTATGCAAGTCTCACAGATTCTGCCTTCGGGGTTTGGGATCTCATCCCAGTAGAGTATTTCAGGCTGCGAAAAGAAAGGAATGAAAGAGAGGAGGAAGAAGGAACAGATCCGAAGGGAGAAAAGAAATGAATTCCAAAGCAGAAAGGTCAGAAGATTTATGTTTTTGGGTTGGTAGTAAACAGAGCCAAACCTACTTGCATAAATAAACAAAGCAATACTGATAAACAAATGACAGGAAAAGTAGATATGAATCCAACAGATTAAACACATACAGATCTAACATAAGGAAGATCTAATGTATATAACACAGCTATTGAGCACAAAGTCTTAATAATTGTATTACTGTTTTCTTCTGTTACAAGAAAGCTCAAAGTCTTTCTCTCCTCACTTCTATTTCTCATCTAAAAAATGTTCATCCCCTGAATACAACAAGTATTCCAGTATTTATAGAAGAGAGGAGAGGAAAGAAGGCAAAAAGGAGCCAACAACTATTTACAAAGATATTTACAAAATATCTAAAAGTCATGTTGACTTTTGACAACTTGATGGATGACATCATCCCATGATGCAACATGGATGATGTCATCATTTGTGCCAACACACTTCAGACATTTCAACAAGAAAGTCGGAGAATAGAGAGAAGAAGAAGAAGAAGAAGAAGAAGAAGCTACTCGTCATCGTCATCCTGCGGCCGAAAGGGGGTTGCCTGCTTTCTGATGCTGCTCAGGAGATGATATGTGGAACTGAGCGCGGTATTCCAAAAACTTGTTAATCATGGGCCCAAATTGATCCTGTGATGGATCCTTGTGCCGTTCGCTGATTGCTTCGCAAGTCTCCCCGCTCGTCTATGAGCTTTTCATGGGAGTTTAGAATAATCTTTCTCCGCCTCAATGAGGAACCCGATGAAGTCCCTACAGGCCAGCAGGTTGTTGATAGATTCAGTGTCAAATGTGACCTCTGGCCCCGTTCCTTGAGAAGTGATCTCCTTGAAGATCCGGATAGTTTCATCAGCTGATCTCATGATAAAGGAAGGAGTGAGCAGCCCTGGAGACATGTTAAGAACAATTCACTCCATTTGATGCATCGCATCCAGGGCCTCTTCCTTCACCTTGTCTATCTTTTCCAGAACAAATTCCAGCTGATCTATCCGATAGTCCAGAGTGGACATGGTTTTGTTGAGGGCCCTTGGATGGCCGAAAACTCCGAACTTGACCAGATCTTCGACTGAACAGTCGAACATTTGTTGAAAGGTCTCATGTTGGAGTCTAGCATGATCTAGCTCTTCTGATATGGGACCTGCTAATGCTTGGAGTTCCTTGTTCACCTTTCTCGATGTTTAGATATGAATTGACATACTCGGCGATCACTCTTTCACTGTCCTTGAGGATCTGGCTCCTCCAAGCAGAAACAGCCATACCCTGCTCGCCAATCTTTGAATATTCATTGATTTTCTCCTGGCTGAGAAGCTCAGAAGTCTCGGCGGTAGTCGTGGGAGGTGCACTACCCATCTTCTGTAAGGCTTGAAGCAGATATTTGTTCTGCTCCTTCAGTAGCCTTTTCTCTTCTTTTGTTTCTTGAAGCTTTTGACAAAGGGCGTCGACCGCGGAAAGAGCTTCCCCCTGGAGACTTTCAGAAGATGTCCCCATTGTGACTTGGGTCACGGTAAAATCTGTCGGAGACAGATCCTTCTTTCTCTTTGAGGGGATCGGGGTATGCTAATTTCCATGACTCTCTCACCTGCAGCACTTTTAGAGAAGCGTGCAACAGGCTTCAGCTTCTTTGCCCCTTTGGCTGGAATTACTGAAAAGTCCATCGGAGCGATGGGAACTTTCCTCTTTTGCTGGCTCAGCTGCTGAGAGATCCAGGCTGGTCCTATGGAAGAAGGACCAGAGACAGAGGAGGGGAGCAACTGCAGTAGAAGAGGGGAAAAACGTGGAGACACGCGGCGGTGGCATTGAAAGAATAGCCGAAGAAGTGTCCACGGGAGGAAGGGAAACTGTAGCTGCGGAAGACATAGGAAGGGAAGGGAGCTTGGAGATGAGGGAAGAAATGGAGGAGGAAAGATCAGTGAGGGAAGAGAAGATAGACGAAGAAGTAGGGGAAAGAGTAGAAGAAGGGGCGGAGGACACGACCAAAGGGATGGTCGCTTGAGTCACTCGAGGAGGGGAAGGAAGAGAAGAAGAAGGGATAGAAGGGACCTCTGTTGTGGTAGCAATGCCGACATCCTGAGTGGATGGGCCAATGGGACTATCCCCTGCTGCTTCTTTCTCTGGCGAATCCAGAGTTATTACCTGTTCTGGCGCTGTGGAAGGAGGACTTTCAGGGGCTTCTTCCTGAATGGTGCTAGGATTCACCTTCTACACCTTTGCCTTTTAGCTGCTTCTTGGACCTTGGAGGTGTGTTGCCCAATGGGGAGGTTGTGAAATCTACCCCGAGGTAGATCAGTCCGTTCATGCGGCACCAGTGCTCTGTTCTACACATAGTCTCCTTGACCCTCTCCTCAATTGTTTGAGGAGCCTTGCTTCTGTCAATGGCCGGGAAAGGGCCAATCATCCCCTTCCGTGTCATTATACACCTTGTCTACTTCATCTTCCGTAGTTTGGAAGCCTTTGGGGACAATGGCCACTCCGTATTGGATAATTTCCGTCCAATGCTAAGCGAGAATGATCCTTTCTTCTGAGTTCCACCTCATGGATGACGTCAATGTAAATATCCTCAATCTGAGGAACATGGATCGGATCAAGCTTAGCTCTTGGCAGGCAGCCCCTTGGGTCAAAGGTAGGCCTGGCTGGGAAGTCATGTTTCAAATTGAGCAACTCCAGCTCTGCAAACATTTCCTTCGCCTTGTGATGGGAGGAGCATGTGTACCGGCCCACTGTGAGGGGGAAAGGAGTTCCGCCCTTCTTTCTTTTGAGGCATTTCTCATGGTATGTGACCAGCTGCCTTGATAGCTCTAGTAGAATCAGCTTAGGTCCAGCATACCTTGGTAGCCTGGTTGGCTCGCCCAAGAAGTTGACCGCCCTCAGATAGGTAAATGTGGGAAACTGGGTGAACAGGGCCCCCCATTTCTCTGTGGTTGACACAATGTTTCTTGGTCGTGCGACCATGAGTTAGATTTGGCCTCAACAGGCAAATGATGTGATAAAAGAATGCATCGTTGATTTTGGTGAATTGAGGCGATGCTATTCTCTAGCTTCAACTCTGGATAATACTCATATATTTTGACCTGAGGCCAAACTCCACTTCGGTTTAGCCCTGGATAATCCCTCTCCGATGCTGCAGCGTAGACTACGTAGGAGTTCATATGGAATACTCCCGTTGTGGCGAACTGTTGTAGCTGCTCGGAGATGGTGCTGCTTATTATTTCCCCCCAGCAAAAGCGCTGCTCAGGCACATTTTTATTCATTGTCTCCAAGTACCGCAGCATCCATTTATGGAAGTAGTGGGCGTCAGAGAGCCCGAAGACTCTGCTCAGGAAAGTAATAGTATCACTGAGCTCTTCTGAGAAATCACTGCGGTGGATAATTTGGGGCCACCGGGTTACCACCTTCTTGTTCTTTAAGTAGACTTCGTTCATTAGTTGCATGCATTGGTCTTCATTGTCTTCCCAGGCCTTGATACACTCTGCTTGGCTGACGGCCACGAAGTGCCGGTGGTGAGGGATGCCAAGTATCATCTCAAAATGACGGGCAGTGAGGTTAATGACTACCTCGCCCTTACTGTTTTCGACACATCTGGTGTCTTTGTTGTAAGACTGAGCAACCACCATTATGAATTCATTGTTGACTGTGCTGACGGGGATTCCTCCGGCGAAATGCAGGGCACTGCCTATCAATTTGTCCATCCATGGACTCCTTGTAACTTTCTGAGTTCTAACCCAGAATTCTTCCATGTCGATGTGACCCAATTCTGAGTCTCTGACATCCATGCTGCATTCAGCCTGTGATTCGGGCATCCTGACCCTTTGATATTTGTACTTCATCTCTTCTTCAGTAAGCTTAGCCTTCCCTCTTGGTTTGGTGGGTCTCTTGCTGGATGTAGACATATGTTCTTCGAACTCAGTTGCTGATCTGCATGAAGAAGAAGCGAGACCCAATCCAAAAAGGTTGAATTAGCCATTTGATCTTCCATTGGAATGTTAGCAGAAGAAAGAGTTAGAGATTTTAAGGCTCAGGGCGCAGGAAAAATGTAGCTTACAGGGCTAAATAGGCAGGGCGCATGGGAAAGGGCTGTTGCAAAGGTTAAACTGGCGCCAAAGGCGCATGGCGCATGGATGCAGAGTGCAGCGCATTGAACAATTTTATGGAGACAGGGCGCCAAAGGCAATGGACCTTGCATGTTACATTGGGGATTTGGTGCGCCCTTTGGCGCATGGATGGATCGCATGTAACATTGAACTTTTTCGTGCGCCAAAGGGATATGGCGCGGCGCACGGAGGGTTTACACAACACGAATGTTATTGCAATCGGAGGATGCGCCTGCGCCTTTTACGACTATACTTGGCGCAGATATAACTTGTGTTGCATGAAGCTAGCAAGTGCGCCTAAGGGTGCATGGAAAGGCGATGCAGCACTGAATGATGGTGCGCCAAAGGAGGCGCAAGTTTAGACTTGTGCAGCATGTGAAGAGGCGCGCCTTGAGGGCGTATGAAAACTTGACGCAACAAGCATGGATGGGTGCGCCATTGGCGTGGGTTCTAGTTATGCTGCAGAGGGGACAGATGCGCCATGGGGATGCAACTGTTTATGATGTTGCATGACGCGCTGGTGCGCCTAAGGGAAAAACAGTGTTTTTTCATATGGCTCAACCCTTCTTGCTTTTCAGTTCTAAGGCTGCCTTCTATTCAATGGTCCAATCCAAAGGGGTTTCAGACCAAGCTTTCAAACTAACTCCCTCTACCAGCAGATTTAGAAAGAGGGATGAAGGAAGCAGCAGATCTGGATAAATAAGGAGCATGGGGGGGACGGCACAGGGGAGGAAAAAGCTAGCTCAAACATTTGATATTTTAAACTGCTAAACCATAAGACCAAGAAAACCAGAAAATGAAAGCATAAAATGCACGAGAAAAGAACCTCTTACCTGGATAAATAACAAAAGCTCGAGAACGGGTCCACAACGTGTTGAAAACGACGAGGCAGGGGCTGACAGGCTTAGAAAAATCACGTGCACAACGAATAGTGAAAATGACATTTGGGCGCGTAAACCATATATATATATAGGTTAGCTGGACATAAATGCGCCACCCACTTTTTGAAAAGGCGCATGAAAACTGCTGTCGATAGGAAAAAGCGTGCGCCCTTTGGCGCACCAAAGTATGCCTGCCAACATGGAGATAAAGCGTGCCTTTGGCGCACCAAACAGCTTTCTCGACAGGAAGTTATGTGCGCCTTTTGGTGCACCAAAGCATTGTGTTGCAACAAAAATATTATGTGCGCATGCCCTTTGGTGCACGCAAAAAGTGGCGCAACAAACGTTGTGCCAACACAGGCGCATGCGCCTTGGCGCACGCAGGGAAGGCTCAACACATTTTGGCGCACCGAAAGTCGTGTTAACATTGAAAATCACGCGCCAAAGGCTTTTAAGGGGGCGCACCAAAAGTTAGTGTTACATAGCAATTTCATGCGCCCAGCCAAAAAAGGCTCAAAAGACTAAGTTCGAAAAACCAGGTTTCCCGGGAAGGGATTTTACAACGTTCCGAACGCAAGGGATCCCTAACAAGGGATCGGGACAAAATTTTGGTATGGTTATCGGTAAAATTACCCTTGTCAATTTTACGGAATAACAGATCTCAACTCTATTCCTATTGATTTTCAAAAATATGACCAAGAACAATCTAAACAAAGAGATCTAATCTTAGGAAATAGATCATGTTCCCTTTTTCAAGGATCATGCTCACCCAATGGTCACATGTCCTTCTTTGCAGTATGAATGCTTGATTTTTCTTGTTGGACTGGGGGGTTAAAGTTTCAGATAGGAGACATTGCTTCAATTTGAGGTAGAGATGATTAATCTCATGCAATCAATGATGGCACTTATGAATAAAAGGTCCTCACACATGTGTTCCCTTAATTTTTTGATGATTTGTACTTATACTCTAATTCTGTGTCTAGTGATATGTGATGAAGAATCCTATTACAATGCAAAAATAATGAGCATGTAAGCACATAACTGGGGCAACAGAGGATGGAGAGAGATCACCACAACAACATAGCTCAAGAGAGAAAAATCAAGGACATTGATGAAGCAGGTCTAAGAGGACAGAGGCAAGTGGACAAAGAGAACAAGAGAGATGGAAGGTAAACAAGTGACAAATTAAATGTTTTTAGTCCTAGGAAATGAACGGAGGCGAGGAGTGAGAAGTCATGCCTCAGGACAACATGGCACTGAACCAACTACGCCGACACATCCGAGTGGCCAGGTGAACGCTAGAGGAGGTGGTGTTTCGGTGTGCGAAAGGGTCGTTACTTCCGGGCTACTTCGTTTGGGCGTAGTCCCTTAAGAGCCCTGAGACCAAAATATTGTTCAACTTCGACGGGTGACTACTCGGACTCCGTGGCACCTAGAGATGGCTTGTCTGATCAGAAACCTTGGTGTAGGGACCCTCTACAAAATTCTCTCTCAAATTTTTCTTCTCATTTCGGTGCTCTCGCTGCCCTATTGTTTGCAAATGCGCAAAATAGTGCAGTTGGAGCCAGTGTAAGATTGTCAAATGCTAAATTTTGCAAATGGTGGGTCATGGCACTAAACCGACTGTGCCAAAACATCTCGGTGGCCAGGTGAATGATAGAGGAGGCAGTGTTTCGGTGTGGAACAAGGTCATTGCTTCCGGGCTACTTCGTTTGGGCGTAGTCCCTTAAGAGCCATGAGACCAAAATAAATCATTCAACTTCAACGGGTGACTACTCGGACTCCGTGTCACCTAGAGATGTCTCATCTAATCTAAAACCTTGGCGTAGGGACCCTCTACGAAAGCCTCTCTCAGTTTTTTCTTTCTCATTTCGGTGCTCTCGCTGCCATATTGTTTGTAAATGCGTGAAATAGTGCAGTTGGAGCCAGTGATTGGTTGTCAAACGCTATATTTTGCAAACGGTGAGTCGTGGCACTGAACCGACTACGTCGGCACATCCAGGTGGCTAGGTGAACGCTAAAGGAGGTGGTGTTTCGGTGTGTGATAAGGTCATTGCTTCTGGGCTACTTCGTTCGGGCGTAGTCCCTTAAGAGCCCTGAGACCAAAATATCGTTCAACTTCGACGGGTGACTACTCGGACTTCGTGGCACCTAGAGATGGCTCATCTGATCCAACACCTCAGTGTAGGGACCCTCTACAAAATTCTCTCTTGGTTTTTTCCTTCTCATTTTGGTGCTCTCGCTGCCCTATTGTTTGCAAACGCATGAAATAGTGCAGTTGGAGCCAGTGTAAAGTTGTCAAACGCTATATTTTGTAAACGGTGGGTTGTGGCACCAAACCGACTGCGCTAGCACGTCTAGGTGGCTAGGTGAATGCTAGAGGAGGTAATGTTTTGGTGCACGACAAGGTCGTTGCTTCCGGGCTACTTCGTTGGGGCGTAGTCCCTTAAGAGCCCCGAGACCAAAATATCGTTCAACTTCGATGGGTGACTACTCAGACTCCGTAGCACCTAGAGATGGATCATCTAATCTGAAACCTCGGCGTAGGGATCCTCTACAAAATTCTCTCTCAGTTTTTTCATTCTCATTTCGGTGCTCTAACTGCTCTATTGTTTACAAACATGCGAAATAGTGCAGTTAGAGCCAGTGATTGGTTGTCAAACGCTATATTTTGCAAACGATGGGTTGTGGCATTGATCTGACTGTGCTGACATGTTTGGGTGGCCAGGTGAACGCTAGAGGAGGTGGTTTTTTTGGTGCGCGACAATGTCATTGCTTCCGGGCTACTTTGTTTGGGTGTAGTCCCTTAAGAGTCCTGAGACCAAAATATCGTTCAACTTCGACGGGTGACTACTTGGACTCCGTGGCACCTAGAGATGGCTCATCTGATCCAACACCTCGGCATAGGGACCCTCTACAAAATCCTCTCTAGGTTTTTTCCTTCTCATTTCGGTGCTCTCGCTGCCCTATTGTTTGCAAACGCGTGAAATAATGCAGTTGGAGCTAGTGATTGGTTGTCAAACACAATATTTTGCAAACGGTGGGTCGTGGCACTAAACCGACTGCGCTGACATGTCTGAGTGGCCAGGTGAACACTAGAGGAGGTGGTTTTTTGGTGCGCGACAAGGTCGTTGCTTCTGGGCTACTTCGTTCGGGCGTAGTCCCTTAAGAGCCCTGAGACCAAAATATTGTTCAACTTTGACGGGTGACTACTCGGACTCCGTGGCACCTAGAGATGTCTCATCTGATCCGAAACCTTGGCATAGGGACCCTCTACAAAATCCTCTCTCAGTTTTTTCCTTCTCATTTGGTTGCTCTCGCTGCCCTATTGTTTGCAAACGTGTGAAATAGTGCAGTTAGAGCCAATGATTGGTTGTCAAACCCTATATTTTGCAAACGGTGGGTCGTGGCACAAAACTGACTGCGCCGACACATTTGGGTGGCCAGGTGAACGCTAAAGAAGGTGGTGTTTCAGTGTGTGACAAGGTCATTGCTTCCGGGCTACTTCATTGGGGCGTAGTCCCTTAAGAGCCCTGAGACCAAAATATCGTTCAACTTCGACAGGTGACTACTCAGACTCCGTGGCACTAGAGACAGCTCATTTGATCTGAAACCTTAGCGTAGGGACCCTCTACAATATCCTCTTTCAGATTTTTCCTTCCCAGATTGGTGCACACGTATAGGTATGGTCTTGTAAACACTTGGGGAGTAGTCGTTTTCAAAATTTACAACATTTTCAAAATTTACAACTTTTTCAAAATTTATGTAACTTTTTCAAAATTTACAACATTTTCAAAATTTACAACTTTTTCAAAATTTACGACTTTTTCAAACAATGAAAACTTCTGTTAGCTTCAAGAATTTAAAATTCTTTACTAACAGTGCCAACCACGTGAAGGTGGAAGCTTTTCTGGCACCACTAACCTAAACATAAAATTGTTAGTCAAAGAAATTTAAGTTTCAAATCAAAACCATATACTATCTATATATGTACAAAATACACAAATTTAAAATAAAATATATATTCAAACTTAAATCTAGATCTTTAAACTAACAAATATATATATATATATATATATAATATATATATATATATATTGAAAAGAAATTATATATACCAGACATGAGCATTGTAAATTCATTCCAATGAATCATCAGGATCAGATCTACTCTGAATAGTGGACAAGATTACTTCATGATCTGACTCTTGAACCTTCTAAAGAATCTTGTTATTAGGCCTTCCTTTATATCTATACAACTGAATATTTGTCACTAGAAATAGATGCGAATATAAGAGTATTTTCCTGTGTGTCTCAAAGTCTTCAAACACCCAAACAGAGGAGTTTTTTAATGGATACCGTCGAAGCCAAGTTCTAGTAACTACCACTGACCCTGTAGGATACTCAATATCTTCGCCATCTATAATAGGAGAAGTCAACTTCTTTCTTTCATCGATGCAACGACATAAGAAATAGTCTGTTCCGTCTTCATTGTCTTCTGTGGCAATTACTGCAAACACATGTCCTACAAAAAAACAACTTGGTTGAACAACTCAAATTTAAATTATATACTAAAATTTCAATGGACATAACTCAATACAAAAATTAAATAAATAACCATAAATACCTTGTCGCACCAAAATCAAAATTTCGTCAAAGTCCTTGGATGTTGTAACTTCATCTACAGAAATAAGTCGTAATGCTTGTGGAGGTTGATAACTAGGAAGCGGAGTTAGAGGCCTACAAATCCATCCTTCCACCCATTCTTGTGAATCACACTCAGCAGTGACAAATTCGATACAAGATGCACAAAAACATGTCAACTTTCTTGTCCATACAACCCACGAAGTAGCATCTGATCTACAAAATGAGTGCATATCACTGGACCCAGTGAGTGTCATACAATCCTCATAGTTAGCAATATGTTGTTCCTCTATCAACCAAAAATATCTACGAACTGTGAAATTTTCTTGAGAACCTCGGGCCATGTTAGATCAGTACACCATTCCACTATGCTCTTTGCATCTTTTAATTTAGCACCATCTTTGTACTCCAACTCTTCTCTTGCAAAATCTCTTTTCACACATGCCCCTGCACCGTCATGCTCTTCTTTTCCATGTCCAGCCTCAGTGAAACTCCAAATATGTTGCACACCCATCTTGAGATGCATTGTAACTCATCCAATAAAACATTCGTGAGATTCTTAAACTGAGATGTGTAATTATCTGACCTATATATAATGTTGTTTGAAGTGGATGTCCCTATCAGACAAGTTTCCATAAAATAACTGGAAACACCCTTGCACAAATTGCATTAGAATGAGTATGATCATCACTGATATAAAAGTGGTACTCTCTTTAAAATTTTCAATCATTCTATGTACTGTTAGGAGAATGTAGAAATGCTATATGCACAAAAATGACAACTTGTACTGAGTTTGTAATATTACAAATTGAACCTCCATTTGTGGTTGCAATGTGTAATTCTCTGCAAAATCGACCACTGAAACAATAGTACCAATAGGAAATGTGTCTTTGCATAGCTTGAACTGTTCATCCAACCATCGAGCTCTATGTGTATGACTTAGCATACTCATAAACAATTTCATCCTTAAATTTTCTCAAAAATTAAAAAACAAGAGCATTTGTTCTGTAACTAGCTCACACCGTTTAGACTCTTTTCCATCTTTCAACTGGTATGCAACTGATTTATATTTATCAAACTCAACTAAATTATGTCCTATTGTACCTTCAATTTTCTCATGGATGCAACTTTCTAATTTAGGTAATCCGCCGCATGTACTACAACTTCCATCTAAACAATCCTGACTATAAAAAAATTGTCCAACTTCTTTTTCAAAAAATATAGTAGGAATGAAATCCCTGGAAGATATTGGTGGAACTTGAACACCACATTCTGATAACATAGTTTCAGAATGAAAATTAGAACGAATACATAAAAATTTAGCATAATGCATCGCAAATTCAACATGTTGCCTACAACAACAAGTGGTGCAAGCATGTTTGATTTTCACATAGAATGGTTTCAACATTTCAAAAAAATGTTGACTAATTTTAATTTCCAGATTCTCTTGTTCAAACTTACGAAAAAATTGAGTTTGAGTCATATCTAAGAAATGCTTTGGATGTGGTTCATGATTAGTAGAACCAACTCTCCGTTTTATAACATCTCTTGTATTAGGTGAAACTCTAGTGTTATCATGCTAAAATTTAATAACTTCTCTTATAGCATCAGAATTATTTTTGTCCTTATGTAGTGCTCTAGCAGAAAATGCCCAAAAATTGACATTATTGAGTGATTGAAGGATATTACGTCTTTCAATTGCTTTCATTAGAGTTTTTTCGATTAACTTGCAACATTCGACTTGTTTGCGTAATCAAACATTGTTTTTTATTGATTCACTTACAACACTAGTAGCAAGTACACGACGCACAATATTACTATCCCTAGTGCGTCTCTTGACACCAACAGTGTGATATGCATCATGAAGGTTTTCAACAATTGTAGAGGTTTGACCACAGTATATTAGATGTTGTCCAATCCTAAGGTGTTTAATGTAGGTCTCATTTTAATCAATTTCATCAAACTAACCAACAACTGACATCTTTGGGAATCATTTAAAATTTCAAAATGATTATCCCAAATTTCAGTGGCTTTCCTTCTGATTTTTTCATTCAGAAAGTTTGTCAGACATTGGTTTCAAATTTTTTTCATCAATTTCAATAAAAAAATTAGGTTTCTTACGTAAAATCCTAGGAGGTGTTTTTGTCAAAATTTGCTTGTCTACAGTTTCAACATGAATTTCCTTATTCACATTTTCATTGTCTCCTTCAATTTCAACATTTGCTACATCATGAGTATTTAATTATTCTTCAACATTGACAGTAAAAACTATCTTCATCACGAGTATTTAATTCAACTTCAACATTGACAATAGAAACATTACCTGGTTCTTCATTGCTTACAATAGTTGGGAGTTGAAGATGAACCTCTTCTTGATTCACGAAGTTTCCACATTCACTCAGCATTTTGAATTTTGCTGGCCTTTAATTCGTTTGGTGTTTTTTTACTTAATGACTTCCTTTTTTGACTTCATTTTTTTGTCTCCCATGATATTTTACTTCCGGTGATAAGAAAAACGTGCAGAAAAAGATAGAATTTCACAGTAATTCGTATGGTAAGGTCAGAGAGTAAAAATCACATGGTAATTCAGACATTGGGATGTGTGTAAATATGATTTATAAACTGTGAGCGTGATTTATAAACCGCGATCACAGTTTATAAAGAACGTTCGTGGTTTGTGTTAAAAAAACTGCGATCGCGCTTTATAAACCGCGATTACATGGATCTATCTGCCGAACCTAAGCCTCTGGAAAATCTTTTTTTTTTCCCTAACCAAAGCTATGGAAGGTCATTATGAAGTGTAAAAGGTCAAAAAAAACCTCAAATCTGCTCTTCCAAAGATTTGAACCATGCTAAAAAACTTAAAACATTTCACAAAAATGGTGCCATCGCATAGGGGAGACTCTTAACTTCGTAGAAATATTGTTTTTAAAGTGAATAGAATAAGATAAATATCATTTTATAATTTTTTTACTAACAATAGGTCTTTAAGACATTTTTTCCTGTGAATGTTCATGTCTATGTTTAAGACTGTAACTTTTGTTTCGCTTATCAAAATATGATAAAACTTATACCATCCCAAGATTGGACACACTTCTATACACGTTAAAAAATATATATATTTGATTTCGATATTTTTTGATATAGTTATCGCGAGCAAACAGAAAGCACTCCGTTTTCTAAATATTTTCAGACCACTTTCACGGAAAAAATCATTAAAAAAAAAAATTGCTAAAAAAAATACAAAATAAAATCCATCCCAAGATAGACAACTACATCTAACATTTCACCAAAGAAAAAAAAATAACAAGATTTGGTCATCCAAAATGTGGGCAAACGGACTACAATCTTATAAGTTTTTTCAAAAAAAAAAACTAAGTCATATAATTTTAAGTGTTTAATATAGCTAAACTTGTTCGTTTTTAAAAAAAATTAGTATTTTAGAAACTAGATTCCGAATGCTACGATTCATATTTATATAATTTTTTTCTAATTTAGAGTGCGTGTTAGCTAATAATCCCTGCAAGTTGAGATTTTGCTATTTTTTACAATATGACGTCCACGGATGACCCTATATTTGTCCATCAACTTCCTGCACTTACCCACATTTAGTCCTATAAAGCATAATTATGCAAAGAACATCCTCCATTGCGCATCCAAAAATAAAATAAATTAGTAAAAAAGTGTCAAAGGCGATAAAAAATGCTCAAATGTACATCGGACTTGGCCAAAATTACATATGGGATGCAAGAAAAGAAGGGTGCAAGAATACACTCAAGGATATGAGACGTTTTACTTAGCCAAAAATGTGTCTACATTTGATTACAACACCACATAGCAATATTTTTAAACCCCCTATTTGTGAAACTTTATAGTTTAGTGTGTTGATTACAATAAGATGTGATTGTACATCATGAAACAGTTGGCCACTCATGTTGAAATTGGCATAAAAATGTGCAATGGTGGAGATCACAATGAGTTTTTGAGCGATCACAGTAAATGAACACCATAACAAGCACAAAATGAGGTGAAAACAATGAGAAGGTAGAAAAACTAAGTCCCGTGTGATAAATATCGTCTAGCGTCGCAAATGGGGGCTCCCTTGCCACAAGGTTGTGGAGTAGGTGCTCACTATCCCACAAGCAATAACAAGAGCTCTACAATGAAAAACTGACTCAGAAAGAGTCAAAGGAACTTCTTGAAACGTAAGAAAGAAAAAAAACACCCCTTCATAGCCACACAGTTAGAAATGCCCATTAATGCTAGTTTTTCAAATAATTTTACCCGATTAATTTTAATTATCAATAATAATAATAATAAAATAAAAGGGGATTTAATTTTAAAAATTAGATATCCTTGGAAATAAATTAACGACCTATTTATAAATTAAATTTACTTCTTTTAATAATCATCGCCCTAACTTAGATTTAAATAAAAACTATGCTCTAAATTATATTAAGTTAGATTTTGTAGGCACAAAATCATGCACATATTACTATTACACTATGTCGTCAGTATGTTGTTATATGCATGAATCTTAAGTAAGAAAAGTATTCACTGGTGACACTATTCCTTGTCCATCTATGTCTTTGATTGATTTTCATTGTAGCCTCTTTTAAATCTATCATAAATATGTGTTATGTCTTTTTTTTTATCTTTCATTGATTCATAGTGTATGCATTTATGTGAGTGCATGTCTTACAGTTGCTTGCAATGATTCTAGAGAATACACAATCACTTTAATATGGTATAAAGATAAATAGATTCTTCACCTCATATAATATGCAAGTATAAAAATCAGATTTTTAGTTTTCATTTTTATACATATTTAGATCTATTGTAGTTTTTTTGTAAATTTTCATTTAGATTTAGTGGCCCACTACCAATAACCAATTTTATGCTCTGGTGTGTCCCTTTTGTGAGATTTGGGTTGATCAAAATTAGTGAATGGAGTGGGATACTAAGAATTGAATCTAGATTTTCCTTGGTGATTCTCTATGTCATAATTGTGTTTTAGGAGTTGTCATTTTGGGGGAAACAATAACCAATTTTACCTTATCCATGATGTAAGGGGTATTGCACCAATACTTGCAGTATATAGAATTTAGCTTCCATGTACCTCACGGTATATATGAAGTGCCTAGAATTTTTCTTTTTTACAATATGAAGCATCTTAGTATTTTGATTCTATGGTGCACTTGTATTTGTTTATCCTTGAGAAGTTACTCTCTGCATACATTTGAGACAAGATAATGTGGCTACAAGAATTTGGAATCCTTCATAGTTATTGGGCTACAACATTGGTTTCGTTAACTATTTATGATCAAGATAAGTATACCAAATAACATGCAAATCAAAACACTCCATGTCTTACTTATTCCAAATCAAATATGTTCCTTTGGTTAGATCGAAAATATTTTGTCATATTTAGATAGTTTTGAGCCACCTTGAGAATCACTAAAAAATCAATTTTCTCTTATTTACTTGAAATTGTACCCAAATATTGTTATTTGTATGTACAACAAACTATCTTTATGTGTCATGTTTAGTCAACCTCAAAACAATAGTTTTGGGCCACCTTGAAATTCATATAAAATTAAAATTTCTATTTTTCACTTGAAATATTACCAAATGGTATATCTCAACCTTCACAACAAACTTTTCTTTTGTTGTAGGTACTAATTTTGTAACATCCCAAAATTTCTTGTAAGTTAAATTAACTACAGTTAAGTCTAAACAGGATTAGACGAGATCATCATTGGGTGTAAAATTCATTTGGTTCATCGTATCATGACCCACAGCTTTTGTTGTGGGGCATGACACTGCAGAACGAATAACCCCACACCCACCTTGATGATCCTTCCTAAAACATGCTTAGGCCTTAATCATAGGTAAAACAGTTCATAAATGATAATGAATCTTTCGATTATTTGTATTCTGGTTACTTTATTTTAATCAGTTTGGTCATCTTTTGTTTTGTTTGACTTTTGCATGACCGCGATGATAATTGTCTCTGTTTAATTTGACAATGTTATATCAAGCCAACTTTATGAGAATATTTGAATTATTATTTACAGACTTGGTGATTTTCGTATTGGAATGTTTTATATAAACTTGGAAATTCAACTAATTTTTATGGTAATATATTGTTGGAAATATGTGGACTTGTATTATGAAGGTTAATTTTAACTTAACCATTAAGCTAGGTAACAACTAAAGTAAAAAAAAATGTATGAAATATTAATTAGTATATATATTAGAGGGATTTGGCATGTAAGCCAAAAGTTTTATTTAGTTATTGAAATTTATGGGTTTCATAAAGTGAAACACCTTCACATGGCACAAGTGTGCGGCATGCACTAAAACACGTACCAGCATTGTGAAGCCCGAAAATTCTTCAATATGTTGCTTGACTATAGTTATTTCATTATATTTTTAAATTATTTTTCCTTCGTCTATTTTCATTCTCCCCTTCTAGAATACCTGCGTGAGTTTTGGAGGAAAGAAGGATTCAACTTGTGGGAGTGGGAAGAGTAGAAGGTTGTTGATTCTGGGTTTACGAATATCTTCTCCTTTCTCTGTTGCATTATTTGTAAAAAAAAAGAGGAAATACACATTCTATTTTTAATGGCAATCAAGGAAATTGTGGACAACTTTTGATTTAATTGTTTGGAGATGAAGTATGAAAAGGAAATTGATGGATTCTGTATTCTTTTTAGTTTTCTTTGTGTGGTTTTAACCTAACCCAGAAAAATACATAGATGGGGTTTTGGGTTTTGATCAGCAAAAATAAAGTAAAAGAAAGGTTAAAAATTCCTTCTCTGCATTATAATAAATTATACCCAAAAGGAAAAGAGTTGGGTTTTTCCTGTACAGGAAGAAGGAAAAAATTTTGTGAATTTGTGTGTTTAAAATCAATTTGTGCTTGTGGGTTTTCATTTTGTTAAACTGAAATTTGGTTGTGTGTTTTCTGTAAACAAATCGATTTGGGTATACAAATCGATTTGCATAAAGGAATCGATTTGGGTAACCCAATCAATATGGGTATGCAACCGGTTGGGGTTTTGTATTTTTCTTCTTGGTTGTTATATGCAGGTCTGATTTTTAATTTATTGAGATCTTTTGAATGATAATTTGTGGGTGTCAAAGCTCTTGCATGGGGCTGCATTTTCCAAAAAAATTATTATTATGGACCACTAAATCGGTTCATGTATAAATGAGGGTGTCTTGTTATGTGTGAATAATTAAAAAAAATGGCATTTAGCCTGTAACTTCCAGCCTGGCAATATGACTTGGATTCTTGTAAGACTGTGAAAAAGAAATTGCTTGTCTTGGTAAGGGCATGAAAGCCAGGATAGCTTGACCGAGATGCACCAAGGAGTAATTGGAGGCATGATTGGGTTTAAAATAATGATATCTTATGAAAGAAATTATTAGTTGTTCTTTTACTAAAAAGAGTATGTTTAAATGATGTAACCATGGTGCTGCTATATTGTTGGTTGGGATGTTTGTTTACCAGATAGAACATGTTAAAGTGATGTAAATATGGTGATATTTGTGCTAATTTGTAGAGCTGCTCATTGACTGAAAAAAATACTCTTCTTAATCATATTGTTTTTACGAAGTTATGTAGAAATTTTAAATGTCAAATGCTTATTGATTGAAGCTGGAATACAGATGTATTGACCTTTGTGATTAGAGGGAAACATGATCGCTGAAATAGAAATTGGTTGTTCTATTTGTGTGCATCCATAGTTGTATCTTTATAGAAACCAGGTAGTAATACATTTTCAGCTGTATTACCATGTGCTTGTTGATAAAACAACATGTATATCCTTTCATATTTTATTAATTAATTGCATCAGAAAATGGAGTTAATATTCATGCCAGTTCATTTTGAACTGACATCATACCACTACTCCAGTCTTGCAGGACCATTAGCCGTTACATTCGGATGTGCGGAAACTCATGTCTTGTGAAGTTTTATCGTAGCATGGATCTAAATGAGATACTTGGATTTCAATTGGTGAAAGGATGATATCCTTGAATTTTTGGCTGAATTATTGGGATCTTGGACCCATTGTAAATATTCAAACCTCACTATGTGAGAATTATTATACCGGTTATATATTTCGCCTTAACGACATATGTAATATATGATTTTAATAAAGAGATGATTACTTTGTGTGTAATAATATCTCAATATGAGTAAATGATGAATACTTGAGTTGTGAAATCTTACTTTTCACAAATTGTTGAATACATTTATTTGATAGTTATCAATGTATGAAGCCGATAATTGGGCAATTATTGTAACAATCAATTGTCTTTAATTTCTAAATTAAATAAGCTATTTAGTGGCGTAGCTAATCGAAGGAATAATTAAATATACATGTTTTAATATATATTTAATTTGGCCTTTTGGTAAACTTGGTATTAATATGATAAGATTGTAAATCCTGTTGTATAGAGAATGGAAGAGTATCGTTGTAAAAGGTAATTTAAGGTTAAAGAATCAAACATCAGGAAAAAAGAGACTAAATGGGATGGTAAATAGATGAAAAGATCCATTAGGCATATTAAGGGATAAGTACATGTGGAATGCTGATATAGTTACATTTCAGCATAACGAATGTACTTATCTCATAAAGATCCTAGTTGGCCTTTGGCATCTATCTCAATATAAACTCTTGCAAGATAGGTTTAATTGGAAATAAAATAAAAACAAACTATAAAGATCTAGATAACTGTGAAAGGGATAGTTGTGAGGTGGTGGAAGACTTAAAACTCATAAGACTAGTGTGTTGTCTTGAGTTTAGCCGTAACCTGCACGGCGGATAACTTTGGCCAAAGTAATGCATTGATGGTTGTGCATTGTCTGATCACCTAGTCCTCCAATTAAATAAAAAAATTGTCTGTAACCTGATCATGGGAAGTTGAAATACTGAACATGAGGTAGACAATGGTCGGATACCGGAATACGAAGTCGGGAAACTAGCTTCGTGGTAGACCCAAGGACTTTCACATAGTTCCCATGACCTTTAAAAGGTTGAGCCGAAATGCTAGTAAGCATTGTCACTCGAAGTAGTGACGAAGGGAGATCGTGGAGATCTGGATACACCCTTCTCAGCCGCACATGGCTTACATGGATGTTATTAGATAGATCAAAAGAGAAAAATTGATTAATGAATTTGATTAAATAAATCTGTACGATTGCAGCTGTGTAATTTGTTATTATGTTTATGTGTTAAAAAAATCCTCATTTTTCAGCTCTTGTAATTTTGAGCGTTACATTTTGGTATCAGAGCCAGAGGCTCAGACACTTGGACATTAATGGGACACACGTTCTAATAAAAGTATCCTCTTTTATAAAACAGGAAACTATGGCTAGGCCGACAACAAGAGCTAGTATGGCAAGTGACAGTGGGGTAAATATTGATGACGTGCCAGATAATATGGCTGCTAAGTTAGAAGAAATCCTCAACCTTTTGAATGACACCCGAAACTGAGTTGTTGCCTTAGAACAACAAGGTCAGGGTGGTGAAGAGAATGAGGATCGTAGGGATGAGAATCAGGGTGATGAGCAATATGATGATCAACCTGAGCACCTGAATGAAAGGGAAAATAAGAAAGCAAGGCTGGCTGCTGAGTTAGCAAGGGACATTAAAAGAATATCCCCACCTAAATTTGATGGTACAACTCTTGGGGATGGTGCTGAAAATTGGCTCTCTGAAATGGAAAAGTATTTTGAGATTAGGGACTTTTCAGAGGAGACAAAAGTAGTATGGGGAGCCTACCAATTGTCCCGTGAAGCATCTTCCTGGTGGGATAACCAAGAAAATGGAACTAGGAATTGATTCTGGTATGATCACGTGGGAGCAGTTCAAGGCCTACTTCCATCAAAGATGGCTACCTCAGCTATACTTTGACCAAAAGATGGCAGAATTCCAAAATCTGACTCAAGGAAAGTACTCAGTTACAGAATATTGGGAACGTTTCACTCGATTGCTGAAATATGTTCCTTTGTATCAAAAGGATGAGAAGTTTAGAGTGAGAAAATTTATAATGGGATTGAATCCTAGTATTGGTGGTGAGGTAGATGTTCATGGACCTACCTCGATGGAAACAGTGTTTGAAAAAGCTATCAAGCAAGAACTAAAGCTGCGAAGTATTTATGCCTCTAAAGAGGAAAACAGAAGGAAAAATAGCAATTTCCAAACATCAACCGCAAGTAAACCAAGCATGGAAAAAGGGAAACAACAAGTTCAGGCCTGTCAATAAAAGAGGAATAGTGGGTAGAACTGTTGTGAATAATAATAAAAATGGGCAACAAGGAACAAGTTTCAGCCAGAATAAGATTGAGAGAAAAGGACCATTGGGAGGATGTTTTAAGTGTGGTGGTGATCATTTCGCTAACAACTGTCCGCAAAGAGGACAATGGAATAATCAGCAGAAGGGATTTACTACAGTAAATAAAGAGGGGCAACAACATAAGATTTATGCTGCAGTCCATAATAAGCAAGCGGAAAAGCAAGTGACTCCAATAGAAACTTCAGGTAAGCTTTTTGGAGAACCTGTTTCTGTTTTATTTGATTCCGGTTCAACAGAATGTTTTGTTTCATCTAAAGTTGCTGATAAACTCAAAATAAGAGTTGGGTACATGGAACACACTTGGACTGTACAGTATGGAAATAATGTTGTACACAGAGTGAATCAGTGTTTGTTTGAGGCACCACTAGAATTACCTGAGTTCATGACAAGATTAAACCTGTATGTGGCACCTCTTGGATCCTATGATGTTGTCATAGGTATAAATTGGTTAAGTCAACATAATGCAACCTTGGATTGCTTAGGGAAAAGTGTAACCTGCTGCGATGATCAACAGAAAACAACAAGTGTTCAGGGTGTTAAAAGAGAGTTTGTCACTAGGTAGATTTCTGCCATGCAGCTAAAAAAGGCAAAGCGGAAGGGCTGCCATCTATATGCTATAAAAATAACAAATTCGGGACAGGAAATTGAGCCTGAAATTGAAGCATTTCCCATCCTAAGGGAATTTAGAGATGTGTTTCCAAATGAGTTGCCCGGACTTCCACCTAAGCGTGAATTTGACTTCACAATAGAGGTCAAACCAGCAATGGAACCAATCTCCAAGGCACCATACAGAATGACAACAACTGAATTAGTTGAGTTGAAAGCTCAATTACATGAATTGTTGTCCTTGGGTCTGATTAGACCAAGTATATCACCATGGGGTGCACCGGTTATCTTCGTGAAAAAGAAGGATGGGACCCTCAGACTTTGTATTGATTACCGAATGCTCAACAAGGTAACAGTGAAGAATCGGTACCCGCTGCCCCGAATCGATGATCTATTTGATCAAATGGGGGGTGCAAAAGTGTTTTCCAAGATTGATCTTAGATCCGGTTATCATCAACTGCGAATCAAGGATGAAGATATCCATAAAACCACTTTTAGAACAAGGTATGGGCATTACGAGTTTACAGTTTTTCCCTTTGGTCTAACAAATGCACCTGCCGCTTTCATGAACTTGATGAACAACGTGTTTAGGGAATACTTAGACCAATTTGTACTTATCTTTCTCGATGATATATTAATATACTCCAAGAATGAGGAAGAACATGATGAACATTTAAGGATTGTGCTGGGAATTCTCAGAAAACATAAATTATATGGAAAATTATCTAAGTGTGCTTTCTATCAATACGAAGTACAATACTTAGGCCACTTATTAAGTAAAGAAGGAATCTCGGTGGACCCTTCGAAGATCAGTGCCATCATGGAATGGCCAGCACCAAAGGATGTGCATGAAGTGAGAAGTTTTATGGGTCTAGCAGGCTACTATCGAAAGTTCGTAAAGGACTTCTCTAGGTTAGCAGGACCTATCACTTCTTTGCAAAAGAAGGGTAAGAAATTTTTTTGGGACAATAAGTGTGAAGAAGCCTTTAATGAGTTAAAAGGTAGACTCACAAGTGCTCCGGTGTTGAAGATTCTGGATCCAAACGGGAACTTCTTAGTGGTAACCGATGCTTCAGGGGAAGGTTTGGGTGGAGTACTACTACAAGATGGGCATGTGGTAGCTTTTGAAAGTAGGAAGTTGAGGGTGCATGAAGTAAATTATGCACCACATGATCTTGAGCTTGCTGCGATTGTTCATGCGCTGCAGGTATGGAGGCACTATTTGCTAGGAAAACCTTTTGAACTCAAAACAGATCATCTTGGGCTCAAGTACATTTTTACGCAGCCGAATCTAAATGCAAGGCAACGAAGATGGCTGGAGTTCCTAGCAAATTATGACTTTGATATAAATTACATTAAGGGAAAAGAGAATAGGGTGGCTGATGCCTTAAGTCGCAGAAAGCAGATTGCTGCTATAATTACATTAAGAACCCAGTTCAAAGATGAAGTTAAAAATGAGTTAACCAATGACCCCTACTACAATCATGTTAAAACAACTCTAGAAAAAGATCCAAGGGACAAAAGGTATGATGGTTTCAAGGTGGAAACAGATGGGATTCTGCGTTATAACAACAGAATATATGTACCAGAAGGTAAAGAACTCAGAAATAAAGTCATGAGAGAATTTCATGATGCTCCCTATTCGGGACATCCAGGAGTAACAAAGATGATGGCGGACATCAAAAAGCAATACTTCTGGAAAAAGATGAAAAATGATGTGATTCTTTACGTCTCACAATGCCTGGAATGTCAGCAAGTAAAGGCTGAACATTTACATCCAGCAGGACTATTATATCCTCACAACGTGCCAGAATATAAGTGGCAAGTTATAAGTATGGATTTTATCCAAGGTCTACCTATGTCCCAAAATAAACATGATGTTATACTTGTAGTTGTAGACAAGTTAACTAAAGTGGCACATTTTATAGCAGGTAATTTAACGGATAATTCACCCATACTGGAAAAAAGGTTTGTACAAGAAGTTTTCTGATTACATGGAGTTCCAGAAGTAATAATTTCAGACAGGGACTCAAGGATAACTTCCAGATTTTGGCAGACTTTGTACGCTGCCTTAGGGACAAAACTGAACATAAGTTCTGCCTACCATCCTGAAACTGATGGTCAAACCGAAAGAGTAAATCAAGTGTTAGAAGATTTACTAAGAATGTATTGCATGGATCAGCAATACAAATGGGAAGAGTATCTTCCCTTGGTTGAATTTGCCTATAATAACACTTACCATTCTTCCATTCAGATGGCTCCTTTTGAGGCCTTATATGGTCGTAGGTGTAGAACACCTATAAGTTGGGATAATCCTGAAGATAGGGTACTGATTGGACCAGAAATGCTTTTGGAAATGGAAAAAACAGGTTAAATTAATCCAAGAAAGATTGAAAGAAGCAGCAAATAGGCAGAAAAGTTATGCAGATTTAAAAAGAATTGACAGAAAGTTTAACGTGGGAGATAAAGTTTTTCTTAGGGTCAAACCTAAAAAGAGTTCCATTTCATTTGGCAAGTCAGCCAAACTATCTCCTAGGTTTGTAGGACCATTTGAAGTCCTAGAGGTCATTGGACCAGTAGCCTACAAGCTAGCACTGCCTCCCGCTCTATCCAGGCTGCACAATGTATTTCATGTATCCTTGCTTAAGAAATATGTACCTGATTTAACACATGTACTTAATTGGGATTCATTGCAGGTTCTGGATCCAGGGGTAATCGCGGTTGATCCTATAAGGATACTAGAAACCTGGAAGTTGCACTTGAGAAACCGTGAGGTTTCACAATGTAGGGTCCAGTGGGACCAATATTCTGAAGAAAGTGCCACTTGGGAGAATCTGGAAGATATCCAGACTACTTTTCCGCATCTGTTTGACTGATTTTTATGAACATGTTTTGTTAAAGTACTAAATTCAGTTTTTCTGTAAAAGTGGTAGATAAGAAAATTCTGTAGATAAGCCTACAACTGAATATTGGGACTAAGATACTTTTTGATTAATAGTTACTGTTGAAGATTTTGTTAATGAACCCAGAAAATCTGTCGTTTAGGCAGTAATGTATTATGTCTACAGATTATATGACTGATTTTCTATATGTACAAGGGTTGTTGTGACCTTTATGATTCAGCTGAAATAATATTGCTACAAATTCTAAGCTGATTTGAAATATATTTATGCAGCAAATGAATAGTGGGTTAGTTTATCTATTTATCCTGAAATCATCGAGACGATGATTATTCTAAGGGGTGGAGTATGTAACATCCCAAAATTTCTTGTAAGTTAAATTAACTACGGTTAAGTCTAAACAGGATTAGACGAGATCATCATTGGGTGTAAAATTCATTTGGTTCGTCGTATCATGACCCACAACTTCTGCTGCGGGGCATGACACTGCGGAACGAATAACCCCGCACCCACCTTGATGATCCTTCCTAAAACATGATTAGGCCTTAATCATAGGTAAAACGGTTCATAAATGATAGTGAATCTTTCAGTTATTTGTATTCCGGTTACTTTATTTTAATCGGTTTGGTCGTCTTTTGTTTTGTTCGACTTTTGCATGACCGCGATGATAATTGTCTCTGTTTTATTTGACAATGCTATATCAAGCCAACTTTATGAGAATATTCGAATTATTATTTACGGACTTGGTGATTTTCGTATTGGAATGTTTTATATAAACCTGGAAATTCAACTAATTTTTATGGTAATATATTGTTGGAAATATGTGGACTTGTATTATGAAGGTTAATTTTAACTTAACCATTAAGCTGGGTAACAACTAAAGTAAAAAAAATGTATGAAATATTAATTAGTATTATATATATATATATAGAGGGATTTGGCATGTAAGCCAAAAGATTTTTATTTAGTTATTGAAATTTATGGGTTTCATAAAGTGAAACACCTTCACATGGCACAAGTGTGCGGCATGCACTAAAACACGTACCAGCATTGGGAAGCCCAAAAATTCTTCAATATGCCGCCCAACTATAGTTCTTTCATTATATTTTTCTGTTATTTTTCCTTCGTCTATTTTCATTCTCCCCTTCTGGAATACCTGCGTGAGTTTTGGAGGAAAGAAGGATTCAACTTGTTGGAGCGGGAAGAGTAGAAGGTTGCCGATTCTGGGTTTACTTCAGGCATGAATATCTTCTCCTTTCTCTGCTGCATTATTTGTAAAAAAATGAGGAAATACACATTCTGTTTTTAATGGCAATCAAGGAAATTGTGGACAACTTTTGATTTAATTGTTTGGAGATGAAGTATGAAAAGGAAATTGATGGATTCTGTATTCTTTTTAGTTTTCTTTGTGTGGTTTTAACCTAACCCAGAAAAATACGCAGATGGGGTTTTGGGTTTTGATCAGCAAAAATAAAGTAAAAGAAAGGTTAAAAATTCCTTCTCTGCATTATAATAAATTATACCCAAAAGGAAAAGAGTTGGGTTTTTCCTGTACAGGAAGAAGGAAAACGTTTTGTGAATTTGTGTGTTTAAAATCGATTTGTGCTTGTGGGTTTTCATTTTGTTAAACTGAAATTTGGTTGTGTGTTTTCTGTAAACAAATCGATTTGGGTATACAAATCGATTTGCATAAAGGAATCGATTTGGGTAACCCAATCAATATGGGTATGCAACCGGTTGGGGTTTTGTATTTTTCTTCTTGGTTGTTATATGCAGGTCTGATTTTTAATTTATTGAGATCTTTTGAATGATAATTTGTGGGTGTCAAAGCTCTTGCATGGGGCTGCATTTTCTAGAAATTTTATTATTATGGACCACTAAATCGGTTCATGTATAAATGAGGGTGTCTTGTTATGTGTGAATAATTAAAAAAAATGGCATTTAGCTTGTAACTTCCAGCCTGGCAATATGACTTGGATTCTTGTAAGACTGTGAAAAAGAAATTGCTTGTCTTGGTAAGGGCATGAAAGCCAGGACAACTTGACCGAGATGCACCAAGGAGTAATTGGAGGCATGATTGGGTTTAAAATAATGATATCTTATGAAAGAAATTATTAGTTGTTCTTTTACTAAAAAGAGTATGTTTAAATGATGTAACCATGGTGCTGCTATATTGTTGGTTGGGATGTTTGTTTACCAGATAGAACATGTTAAAGTGATGTAAATATGGTGATATTTGTGCTAATTTGTAGAGTTGCTCATTGACTGAAAAAAAATACTCTTCTTAATCATATTGTTTTTACGAAGTTATGTAGAAATTTTAAATGTCAAATGCTTATTGATTGAAGCTGGAATACAGATGTATTGACCTTTGTGATTAGAGGGAAACATGATCGCTGAAATAGAAATTGGTTGTTCTATTTGTGTGCATCCATAGCTGTATCTTTATAGAAACCAGGTAGTAATACATTTTCAGCTGTATTACCATGTGCTTGTTGATAAAACAACATGTATATCCTTTCATATTTTATTAATTAATTGCATCAGAAAATGGAGTTAATATTCATGCCAGTTCATTTTGAACTGACATCATACCACTACTCCAGTCTTGCAGGACCATTAGCCGTTACATTCGGATGTGCGGAAACTCATGTCTTGTGAAGTTTTATCGTAGCATGGATCTAAATGAGATACTTGGATTTCAATTGGTGAAAGGATGATATCCTTGAATTTTTGGCTGAATTATTGGGATCTTGGACCCATTGTAAATATTCAAACCTCACTATGTGAGAATTATTATACCGGTTATATATTTCACCTTAACGACATATGTAATATATGATTTTAATAAAGAGATGATTACTTTGTGTGTAATAATATCTCAATATGAGTAAATGATGAATACTTGAGTTGTGAAATCTTACTTTTCACAAATTGTTGAATACATTTATTTGATAGTTATCAATGTATGAAGCCGATAATTGGGCAATTATTGTAACAATCAATTGTCTTTAATTTCTAAATTAAATAAGCTATTTAGTGGCGTAGCTAATCGAAGGAATAATTAAATATACATGTTTTAATATATATTTAATTCGGCCTTTCGGTAAACTTGGTATTAATATGATAAGATTGTAAATCCTGTTGTATAGAGAATGGAAGAGTATCATTGTAAAAAGGTAATTTAAGGTTAAAGAATCAAACATCAGGAAAAAAGAGACTAAATGGGATGGTAAATAGATGAAAAGATCCATTAGGCATATTAAGGGATAAGTACATGCGGAATGCTGATATAGTTACATTTCAGCATAACGAATGTACTTATCTCATAAAGATCCTAGTTGGCCTTTGGCATCTATCTCAATATAAACTCTTGCAAGATAGGTTTAATTGGAAATAAAATAAAAAAAACTATAAAGATCTAGATAACTGTGAAAGGGATAGTTGTGAGGTGGCAGAAGACTTAAAACTCATAAGACTAGTGTGTTGTCTTGAGTTTAGCCGTAACCTGCACGATGGATAACTTTGGCCAAAGTAATGCATTGATGGTTGTGCATTGTCTGATCACCTAGTCCTCCAATTAAATAAAAAAAATTGTCTGTAACCTGATCATGGGAAGTTGAAATACTGAACATGAGGTAGACAATGGTCGGATACCGGAATACGAAGTCGGGAAACTAGCTTCGTGGTAGACCCAAGGACTTTCACATAGTTCCCATGACCTTTAAAAGGTTGAGCCGAAATGCTAGTAAGCATTGTCACTCGAAGTAGTGACGAAGGGAGATCGTGGAGATCTGGATACACCCTTCTCAGCCGCACATGGCTTACATGGATGTTATCGGATAGATCAAAAGAGAAAAATTGATTAATGAATTTGATTAAATAAATTTGTATGATTGCAGCTGTGTAATTTGTTATTATGTTTATGTGTTAAAAAAAAAAATCCTCATTTTTCAGCTCTTGTAATTTTGAGCGTTACAGAAGGTATATATATACTTCAATAGTAAACTTTTATTGTAGGACAAGTATTGATTCACCCTCTAAGTTTTATTTTTTGTGACCTTGATATTTGGGGAAAAACATTGTAAAAGTGCATAACTTTGCAATTTTTTTGAATCTTTGTTCACTTGCAACAAGTTTCCACACTACAAAATGGTTGAATCTAAGTCGATTGATTTTTGAACTCCACATAACTATCACACATGACTACAAAAAAAGAAATGATTGTTGCAATCTAAAGGTTTGTGGTCTATGTAGAAAGATACACCTCTAACCTTTTAAAAAGGAAATGATAAATTTGTATATGAGATTAAACAAGATGAAGCCATTGGGTCACTAGTAAGAATGTTTTTTTATAGTCAAATGTTTCACATCATGGATTGCACCACTCCAAAATCAACATGGAACAATTTTGAATAATTATTTTTGAAAATCAATTAATTCACAACATACATATTGTGTTGAACATTTTGTATAATTGGAAGTAACACGTGATCTTGAAACTTATCATCAAGAATATAAGAATCTTGAATGGAAAACATTTAAAATTATTCTTTGAAAGACAACAACACATGGGTTAAAAAGAATTAAAAATAGTGAGGTGTAAATGGGTGTACCACACTAAGTATGTAGTGAATGGGTCTACTGAAAGGTACAAATCCTAACTTGTAGCAAAATGTTTTCACATGTTGAAGGTGTTGATTACCACAAAATATTTTCTCTAATATCAAAATTGAATTGCATTCTAGTACACTCCTTAGTTGCAACACGGAGCTAGGAAGTCCATTAGATGGATGCAAAAGTACCTTGTTACATGGAGACTTGCAAGAAGAAATTTATGTGTCCCATGTCTATCAATAGTGAGAAATCCAGTTATGTGTGTAGATTAAGAAAGTCATTATACAACTTGAAATAGGATGCTTGAGCTTGGTATGAAAATATTGACATATTTCTAATCAATTATTGTTTTAACATTCCTTCTAACCATACAATCTACACTAAGAAAGTAGACAATAGAGTTTTGATTCTGGTTCTCTATGCCAGTGAATTAATCATCATAGGAGCTTCCACAAAACAAATTCATTATTTAAAAATCATGGTTAATGAATTCTTTTGAGATGAATAACATGTATTTTTACATTTTTGTTTGGTATTCAAATTACACAGTCTAAGAAACTTACTTTTGTTCACCAATCCAAATATGATAAATATATTATGTGATGCTTAAACATGGAAAACTACAAGTCTACAACAACTTGATTTCAAAAATTTCCACCAAGTTTTCTTCTCCTTGGATTGGTGGTACATTTTACACAAAGTTAGTGGGAAGTATGATATACCTGACTCATACACTTCTTGATCACTCTTTTGTTTTGAATCTTGTCACACTATTTTCAGGATCCTACTTGAATCCATAAGTAGATTGCTACGCAAATTTTATGGTATCTTCATGATACTACTAATTATGGGATCGATTAGAATTTAGTTGGAAAAGCCTCAATTTTTAAGAAAACCTCATTGGGAAAAAACAATAATATTTCTCATTTTGATGGGAAAGTAACATTGTAGGATACTTAGATAATGATTGGGTAGGAGATCTAGATGATCATAAATCGATTGTAGGATACATATTTCATCTTTGGTAAGTTCATGTGACTTGATCTTGTAAAAAAAGACTATTATTTCTTTGTATATAATGGAAGTTAAGTATAATGGAATTTTTGTTGGCCATGAATCAGTGTAGATTTGGCACATACTTTCTAAGTTTAAATTTCTGTAGACCCCAACCACAACACTTTAGTGTGATAGTTAAATTATTGTCCACGTCTGTCGCAACCAAATGGAGCATCAACACATAAAGCACATTAAGGTTCATATGCATTGTATTTTATAACTAATACAAGACAAGGTCGTTGATCTTAAGTTATCAAACAAATGATCAAGTTGCAAACATCTTCGCAAATCCCTTGCTTAAGTCTCAAGTTTTTACCTCCGAAACTTTTGGGAGAGAAAGGAAGTGTCAAGTGGAGGTATTTAAGTGATTCCTCCATCCTTATCTTCATCAAATTAAATCTTAAGAGGGGATGTTAGTGTATTTAATTAACCATACACTATTGTATGATTTTAAGATGCACTTGTAATATATTTTTTCGATAATGCACATATGGGTCCACACTTATCCATGAGCTATTAACAATGGAGATTATCAATCAAGTTATTTACTTGATTGAATTACAGTATTGATCTAGTATAAATAAGATTTTGTATGCAAGATAACTACTCTCCAAACATTAACCATAACTTGTTTTCATCTTTATAAGAGTTTAGAGAGCTAGTGTTTTAGGAAATCAATGTAGATGAGAGTTATTGTTATAATAGGATATTATTCCAAGGATTTTAACAAAAGAGGTAATTATACTACCTATGATATAAATTGTTATTATGCCTTTGTTTTAAGCTTTCATTGATTTATAGTATATGCATGTATGTAGTTGTATGTCTAATGGTTATTTACAACAATTCTAGAGAATTTAACTATTAAATTTGATAAGGGTGAATCATAGGGATGTCAAGAAATGACATTCTTGGGTTTTGTGTCTTTTTGAAGGTTAGTATAACAGTTGGGCAGAATTTGGTGTCATGTTATGTTATCCTAGACATGTGACTAGGGAGTTTTCATGGACCAAGGTAAGAGAGTATTCTATATAATGTAAATAATTGAGCATAATCATTGGACCTTGACTTATTACACATGTTCTTGGTATATAAAGGCCAAGGCATTGTATTTAATTGCAACTTGTTTGGGTTGGGCTCATGTTGTAACAAGTATAAAATTTCTCCTTGAATTTGATGATTAATTTATACCATTCTCTATCCTTTTTTCCTAATGATGGGCAAGTTGTGTGACTCAAAACTTGGAATTTTAAACTACTACAGAGATTTCTAGATACATTTGTACAATGTTAAAATATGGAAATATCATAAACTCGAGTATAAAAGCTCTTCTTAAATTCGATGTTATACATTTTGGTGTGATTTTTCCCCATATGGGAGTTTCATATCTATTTATGCAAAGTAACTATTTGGTATCAAAGAAAAGTTGACAATCACCCATGCATTTTTTTTGGTTGAAATGTTGGTAGGTTTCAAGTATATTAGTGAAGCTCTCACAAGGTCTGATCTTTTTTGTAACTCCAAAAATTATCTAACTTTACAATGAAGGAAGATGTATCGCATATCAGCCTAAGGTCACACTAATGTTGAGGGCATTACTGAGATAAAGTGGGGGAGTCAAAAGAATGAAGCATGTGCTCGAATATTCTATATTCTATATAATATATGAGGGATTCACACTATATATATATATAGGGGGACAAAGGATGTCCCTATTGTATCAAGCAGTTATCACAAACTTGAGAGGAGTTTCCGAACCCAAGCCATGAATTTAATTTCTTTAGTGGCATTGTGAAGGCTAGAAGGGCCTTTTAAGAATGAGTCAAAAAAATTGTTGATTAGATCCTTTGAAGGGAAAGTTATGTGAGTTTTTCAAAGGAGATATGGGTATTCTTGAAGTGTTGTTCATACCATCTTTTATGTAACATACAATGTGGAGGAATGGTCCAAGGACACATCCCCACATTATGATAATTTAGGATTTAAATAAAAGTATAACCATGATTATGGTGATCTGAATTATGGTCATCGTCGAAAGGAAATTGTTTACAAGAGTTTATATAATTAGGATATATATCCCTACTTTGGGTATGTCAATCTAAGTACTTGGTCATTAAACCCTGGTTCCCCTCTTTTAACCCGCTCACTGAGTCTTTTTCATGCAAACCTATTTGGATCTGGTTTCCCCATTTACCCCTCCAATTCTAGAGTTGTGACTGTCTGAAATCTATTGGCAACACCTTAGGAAGTGCACTTTATATATATTCTCAAACCTCTAATTACACCCATACTACCTATGCCTGGATCTTGGTGGAACTTGACACGGCTAAAAACCTTCCTACAACCATTGATCTTAGAGTGCAAAATAGAACTTGGTCACAACCTTTAGATTATGAAGGCCTTCTGTTTTGGTGTAGAATGTGTTTCTGTTTAGGTCACACCTCTACTGATTGTGGGATGGCAAAGTGCCAACACGAGAAATGCACCTGGTGGAAAGATGCCCTCCCGGAACACTTGGTTTTCGGTGCAAAAGAGGACCTACTCAAATACAAATACAGAAGCTAAATCTGACATTGTCCTAGAAACCCCTTTATCTAAAATTTCAATTGTTGACAACAAGGAAAATGCAACAGATCTATCTCATTCATTTGTTAACAGCAAGGAAAATGATTTTTTATCTCAAGTTAACAACATTGTTGTTTCAATTAGAATTAATGCGACTCAGGAAAATACTCCTCCTTTATCTAACCCTCCAATCGTGGAGGCCTCATCAAGTTGGGTAACGACCCTTAAAAAGAAAAAATTTATTACAAAGAATGTCACTTCTCTGCCTCAATGAATTGATTCTCTACTGTTGTTCGGTTGTTCTATATTGTTCCTTTGTCTTTGTCGAGTAGCATCTTGTTGCTCTACAATGGTGTTGCGGTGTTGTTGCAGATTGGTAGTTATACATCAGTTGTTTCTGTGTTGATTTGATGTTGGTTATTGGTACTTTTCTGAGAGGATTGTTTTATGTTGTTGGGCATTCATGTTCTATCCTGATTTTGTTCATTTTGTTATGCTTTAATTGAAATATCTGGCTTTTGAGCCTTTCTGTACAAGGGTATAGTCCCTTTCGAAAAACTATTTGCCAATAAAAACAAAATAGGATATATATCATGCTTCCAAGTGTAACATTCCCATTTTAAGACACTAGAACAAGGGAATTTTTTTTTTTTTGGATAACATTCTCTTCTCTAAATTATGTAATTAGGAACACACGTTTCAAGTTTTAATAATTGTTCTCTGTTCTAAATGACGTAATTTAGAACACACAATGCTTTTTATATCGATGTTCTCTGTTCACATATTCATAATATGGAACACACATTCCATGCCATTTAATCATATAATAGATAACCATATGTTGTTGTAATGACTCGAAGAACTACCAATCTCCCATTTCATGGCTCAGAGTTTCATCGATCTCTCATTTCATGACTCGGCTACTTACCGATCCTTCATGTTAATCCATGTATTGTATACTAAGTATACTTGGTCCCCTTTACCTTTTCAGTTATTGAAGTGTTCCATTTAAGAGGCCTATCTGAATATATGTTACCGATATTCATCTGAAATCCTACTTCTTAAACTAGGTTTGTAGGACAACGCAACCAACAACTTGCAATACTTTGGCCAAAGATTTTTCACATGCTTAGCATGATCATATTCCTAGATGCCATACTCGTCAATGGAATACGTCCTTCACCCCACTTCACCTGTTATCTAGAATGGTCTTTTCCTGACTCCTGTCAGTCCTCTTGCCCAAAGCTGAACCTTAATCCAAGTTAGTAATATGAAAAGGTGTAGAGAGTCACTCGTGACGTCTAAGGGTACACAGACATACATCTTCGACCCATATCGATTACATATGTCTAGTCACCTTTAGTCCTCACAAGTCACTTCCTACATAAGGACATATTCCTAACTTGGTCCAAAGTTGAGTTGATGCCAAGTTCAGGGTTATGTAAACCTAGATGATTTGACTCGGAAGGGTGTTGCAACATGTCAGCTGCAACATAGTGTCATCATGAAGGCCCAGCCTTCATGAGGACACCTTATTGCAGTTGGTGGGTTCCAACATCCTTTGGAATCCTCCCATCTAGGGATACATATTCCTCAAGAGTTTGATCACTTTCTTATTATTTTTGTAATTTATTAATAAGTTCAGCAATCTTGCTGGTCCTTTAATCATTTTTTATTCATTAAAGGTGTATGGTCATGAATGAATTAATTTGTCATGAAGCTAATATACAATCACTTCTCTTACCAAAGAGTTGTATCTCTTTTCTTGGTTCATTAAGTAAAGCTTCAGACTTACAGTCCAAATCAATTTGATTAGTAAGATTAATTTACTAGGCTTGATCAAGTTCATTCGTAGTTGATTCTAAGTTTAAGTTTCCTTTACATTATTCCTCATTTGAATAAGGTCCATTTCCTATGCACATGTATTCATTTATTTGTGCTTACCTTATGTTAGTTTAAGATTTAATAAAAGGAGATATGATTTCCCCCTTCCGAATATCCTTTGGGCAAGACACCCCAAAGAATATTAACAAAATCTGAATACAGAATTCAATTGTCCTTTCCTTAATATTCATTAGTTTAGAATCCAATTCCGAATATTATTTTCACAAGAATTCATACGTATTTTTAATCTTTTACAAATGGCAATTAATAGTCCATATTGACCTAAGTATTAACCAATTGCACATTTCAACTTAAAAGTTGTATTCAAGAGAAAAGTAGAGTGTCAATTCCCTCTTCCTCATTATATCCTTTTAAAGCTAACAACCATCGTATATATAAGTACAAATTCAACTAATAGGAGTAAGTTCACGATTTTATTTTCACGATTCAATAATGGTACAACCAATAAAATATCACTACATTCCTTTTTCTCACTCCACAAGTAAAATTTACACATTTTACAAGTCCAAACAGCCAGACTTCATTCATCCCAATCAGCATCGATAGACTCAAACAAGACTACCATTTTTCCTTTTTCAATTACATTTGAAAGGAGTAATAATAATACTTCATACAATTCCAACCTTTATTAAACAGGAGAAGTATCCTAAAGAACATGTCTTCTTCTAACACTTATGTACTCCATCTGCAAGAATTACCAGCAAAGTTCGACGAACTGAGCATGTTAAGCACTTACTTATTAAAATGAAGTGCTCTTGATTAACTGTCTCAATAAAAGAACCCTGCTTTAATGAAACATCTCGAAATTGTGATGGACATCACATAGGAGTTAAGTACCAGTAAGGATGGATAGTTTAAACAACCATGTCACAATAAGTAACATCATGATCAAATAATGCTAATCATTAACAAACTCCTCAAATTTAATTACAACAACAAGCAACGTTATATCATCATTCCCTAACTGTTTCCTTCAAAAACGAAAAGAGTTCATTCCAGATTTAGACAAATATTACAAGGAATATTATCTCTAACTATTCTCAAATTAGAAGCATTTGAAAGAACTAATATATTACTGTTCAAATGCAATCACTGTCAATTCCATTCCATCATTGTAAATGGGATTCATATAATGAATTGGCTATAAATTTAAACAGAGCTCCTTCCCCTTTTTACTACTCACTTGACTTCAACCAATTCAAATGCAGAAGAGAAAAGTAATCATACACCATGACAACAACCTATGTCACTTTGCAGAATTCAACCAACAGCATAGTATTCATCCAATTCAGAGAGAGAAAACAGTAGGTAAAATGCAATTACTTACACCTAAAGGCAGTCACAAGTTGTTTCAATATCCCTTTGCTAAAAAAAAAATTAAAAAGGAGAACAAGAAAAGAAGTATTTTTTTTTCAGTTAACAATTCTGTAATCTCTTCCAGTTAACACGACCGAACTAGTCAACCTTATGCAAGGAAGGATATCGACTAGAAATAACAGTCAAGAAAAATTAATCTATAAATCAATAATCAAAACAAAATAGAAATTCTCATTACTTCTTTTCCAGACATAGCTGAGACATAAAGCAGTGATATGCAATCCAGGTTAACAGTAATGTATATCTCTTCTGCACATAAAACTGAGTCAGTCTTAGTAGCTTACTAGCTGCCGAAAAAAAATAAATTCAATGAATTCATTTTGCAATTGAACCAAACGTATCAATAATAACTGAACTTCCAATTGCACCCGTTTCCATTAGTTATTTTCACTGAAAACAAACATATCTATCCCAGGTATAAAACGAGTAAGAGTATACAAAAAATCAACATGATCCCGATTTCACTGGAATAAATAAAAGAAATCATTTTTAATCACGAAGGACAAGGGATCTACCCTCGTTTAGTTTCAATGAAACAACAAATAAATTTAAATCCACAGAATATATACCCATCCTCGAGTTCAAGAAAGAAAAGGAAAACTATATATCCAAACACCATCCTTCAAGTAAGTGAACTGAGTTAATCTCAGGTTCTAATAATGATCAAAATCCTTTTAAATAATCATTATGGGTACCCAAAAGTAATGGAATAACATATCTCTTCCAAAATGTGAAATATGAATAACAACATGGTAGTCGCAAAGATTTCAAGACAACCAATTCATATTCAAGCCACAACCCAACAAAGAAAAAAACAATATAAACAATTTCCCACTTTATCATTCCTCGAAGTCCATAACTATCGAGCATACATAAATCGGAAAATAGTAAATATATTACTGTTACCTGTAGTAGTTTCAAATCCCAAGAAAATAGCAAAACTGAACACCCATGTTGCATTCGGTACATCTTAACAACAGTGAGGAGATTCACCCACCCTTACAGATTCAACAAAGAACACCTATTTTCTCATACATGTGTACACAAGATACCCATATTGCATCTTTTCTCAAACAACAAGCTCGAACAAAAGATCACAGCCAAGCATACTAACATATTTTCACAAAAACACGCATTTATTAGAGCAGAGTTCCTTTTTATGAAGACGTTTAATAAAAGCATAGCTATTTAATAGGAAGAGCTTAACTTGCCTGATAAAATTTCTTGTTAGCTTGCAGAAGGTCGCAACCGAGCTTTTCAAGAGTTTCTTCCCTCCAAACAACGTTAACAACTAGATCTCTCAACTGCTTCCTCATTTCCACATGCCCAGAAACCACTCAAAGGCGGTCAAAACAACAATGGCTGAAAAACGAACTTGCAGGTTCGAAAGACAACAATATGTAGAGCAAAAACCCGAAAACCAAATGAATAACAATAACCCTACGAAAATCCACTTTCCTCTTTCCTAGGCGGTCTGGTTGCAAAAACCAATGTCATTAAATTCATTAAACACATTTTCCCTCTCTTTCCTCATGCCACAGCCAACTCAAAGTTGGCGAGTTCTATTTTATAATTTGCATGTAATTCAAATTTAGTAATATTGTTAGTTAGATGCCTCTAACTTCCTTGCTCTTGCCAAACTTGGCGATTAATACTACAAGGACTGCATTTAAGTCCTTCAGTAAAGTTTAAAACCTTCCCCTTTATCCTCCCACTTGCCATGTATCCCATAGGTCCCTCTTAGGATTAGTAATAGTCTAGGTTACATATTAATAGTTAGGTTTCCTTCTAGGTCGTAGATCCTTAGGATTCACCTTAGGTTAGTTTATAAACTTTTTAATTTAAAATCCATGTAGGATAAATATTATTTCATAGGTTAAAACATAATCCTTAGCAATTCAAAAATAGGTTCCAAGTAGGTCTTACTACCTTAGGCTTAAAACCAGTATAGTGCAGGACATCCTGTCCTAGACTACATATATGCCTTAACATCCTTATACCAACCTTTTTTCTATCTTACGCTTTCTAGCGTTACAACTCATATGTATCCAGGAAATCAAACCTTATTGTTGGCAGCATGATGCCAAGTAAGTATACCTGTAACCAGGTTCTTTAAAATTTACAACAAATTCCAGCTCGGTTCCAGACTTCATTTTATTTGGAAAGTCAATCGACAAGACGACAATAAAGAAGGCTGAAGCATACCTTGGATCAATGTAATTGATTCAAGGTGTGTTGTCAACATATATAAATTCATCGAGTGCAAAGGCAATTCTACAAGTTCTCAACTTTGCAAATTACAAGATGTAATGACATCATTTCCAAGTAAGCAAAGTTACAGTATGCGTGAATTCAGAATAGTAATACTTACTCTTTGTAAGCATGATTTTCAAAATCGAAGAGTACACCTTCGCACGACAATTCTCGTTGCAACAATTGCAGTGTCAGAAGTAGAAGTTATCATAATAATAGTCATGACCAAGATGTTACACCAAGTCCTTATCCCCATTGAAAAGTTTGGATTTGCACCACCGAAAAAGCACGTGTAACCACCTTTTTGTATATTGTCTTTATTGTAAAGCATGAAAATAATTCAAGTATTCACAAATTTTGAGTCTGTTATCAGTGTTTATCTTTGGATAAATGATGCTTGTGATTCCCCATAGATATCACAGAGGCAATTGTAGCACATGTCCCAATCATCGCAATGAATGTCTCTAACATTTAATGCAATGCAAAAAAATGAAGGGCTTAATTGAATGAATGAAATATCAATGGATTAATTAGGTTAGCGCAAATTTCATGCTTCAATCCAAAATGCAAAAGCTAATAGAAAACATCACAAATAACAACATCAACCGATTTGTTTGATTTAATCCAATACAACAAAACATAAATTGAAATATACAATGAACGATGGATGAATTATGTAGTGCCCCATATTAAGACGCTCAAAATAAACCAAGTTAGCGATAAAAATTACAGAATAATTTTTTTTGAAAACATTAATGAGGATTGAACACAAGTTTTGTCACTTTTACATTTTAAACGCCACAAATTAAGATGCCAAAATTTTGATTTAATCCAATACACCAAAACATAAATTGAAATATACAATGAACGATGGATGAATTATGTCGCTTTTAAATTTTAATCGCCACATATTAAGATGTCAAAATTTTGATTTAATCCTATACACCAAAACATAAATTGAAATATACAATGAACAAAGGATGAATTATGTAACACCCCATATTAAGACGCTTAAAATAAACTAAGTTAGCGGTAAAAAATTATAGAATAGTTTTTTTGAAAGAATAAATGATAATTGAACTCAAATTTTGTCGCTTTTAAATTTTAATCGCCACATATTAAGATGCCAAAATAAACCCATGTCAAAAAGTAAAAGTTACAAAGTATTTTTTTTAAATAATTAATAACTATTTGCACGTCCCTCAGTTACATCAAGCAGTTGGTAGGACTCAAGAGACCCTTAGCCATGACTGGGGTAACATTTTGAAGACAGGAAGGGCCTTCTAACAACGAGTCACACATATTGTTGATTGAATTCTTCAAAAGGAGAATGGGTGAGTTCTATAATAGACTTAGGGTATTCCATGAAGTGTTGGTCCTACCATGTTTCATGCAACATACGGTGTGGAGGAAAACCGTTGGAACTCAACCCCACTTTCCCTATATAATTTAGGATTTAAACATAAAAATAACCATGATTGTATTTGTGGTCATGGTTGGATGGAAATTGTTCGCAATGGGTTTAGATCATCGGCTTCGTATGGACGGAGGGGCTCGTCGTGGCCCATGGATTTCATGCTTCAAGTCATTGTCCCATTCCAAAAGTTTGGATCTGCAGCACTGAAGAACCACATGCAACCACCTTTTTGTATATTGTCTTTATTGTAAAGCACGATAAAAACATTCTACTTTTGAGTTTGTTATCAATTTATAAGATTTTATCTGTGGATAAATTATGCTTCCAATTTCAGGCAGATAACAGAGATTCGATTTCAGCGCAGTTCCCAATCATGGCAGTGAACATTTCAAGCATTTAACACAATTCAACAAATTAAAGAGCTTAATTGAATGAATGAAATATTTAGGTCAGGGTATTTTTTTCACACATCAATCCAAAATGCAGCAGGAAACATCACAAACAACGATGCCGACCGAGTTTTCGATCAAATCCAAGACACCCAAATACACAAAATCAGAAATTTACATCAAACAGAGGAGGGAGACGGATTCCCTTAATGTTTTGAACAATCTGTGGGAGCAAACCCGAGTCTGGAGTTTCTCCGATCGAATTCCACCAAGAAATTCTGCTGCATTATGTTGCCAATCACGTTAAACCCAACCGGAGACGAGCTGCCGAGAATCCCGAGGCATTTTACGTCCGGCGCGGCGTCGATGAAGTAGCTGTCGAGGTGCGGGCGGAAGCACGCACCGCCGTCGAAATCGATGGAGAAGTGGGGGCAGCGCGGGATGCGGAATTCCAGAGGAATTGAAGCAGATATCGAATGGATCGAGGTCGATGCGCGGGTAAGGAACTAGCGGCTCGAACGCGGCGCGGAGGAGCAAATACGCGGGCTCCAGAACGTAGCTCAGAGTCGTGCCGGAGTCCACGATGGTTCCGCGGTTACCATCGGGATTGACCAGCCAGGCGCTCCGCGGGATGGGGAGCCGGATTCCATTTACGTTGACGCCCTCGACGCCGACGTAGTAGAATGTGTCCGGCGCCGCCGGAGGATTTTTCACCAAGGGTGTGTATTGCAGAGGGAAATCCAGGTTGCGGTGGCCGAAGACGAGGAAGTTGGAGCTCCTCGCCGGCGAGTTGAGGTGGGTCGACGAGACAGTAGGAGAATGTGTCGCCGTACATGTAGCCGATTTGCGAGGGGAAGGAAATCGGTCCCTGTCCGAGCCCGACGACGCCATCGGCTCTGTCGAAGCTCTGGCCACTGTGACGGGTGCTGCAGCCCATGGCGACGCTGGGGATACGGATCCCGCCGCCGACGGCGCCGCCTGCGGCGGCGGAGGTGGCGTTGATGGTGAGCGTCTCGGAGGCGAAGACGCCGCGGCTCTCGGAGCGGTCGGCGTAGGTGTACATATACTTGCAACTAGTCGGGTGGCGGGCGCTGCAAGGCGCCAGCGGCGGCGCTGGCACGAGCTGGCACTCCTCCGCAGCGCACGACACGGGGGAGAATGTGGACGACGCCGCCGCGTCGAGAACTCGCGCGGCGGCGGCGGCGGCGGCGGAGGAGTTGAAGCGGGGTTGCTTACCGCGGATGCGGCAGTTCACCCACACCAAATCGCTGCCCGTGTCGGCGATGAGCAGGAAGCGCTTGGGCGGCGTGCCGATGTGCAGGTCGACGAAATACTGCCCCGACCCGACGAACGACCCGGAGAACATCGGCGCGCGGATCGACCGACCCTCGCTCTCCCCATACGGTGCCTCCGCATCCGCAGACTCGTCCCTCACTGTGCTCCGTATGGAATCTGAAAACACCCCGAGACGGAGGCGGTCGTGGAGCAGCAGAGACCTGAGCGATTCCAGTCTTGTTTCGTTTCTCTTCCGGAAGGGTGACCCGTGGGCGTTTCTGTGCATCAGCTTCACCCGCATTGTCTTCCTATATTGCAGTTCCCTCCTCGCCACGACTGGTACCCTCTCTTCATCTCTCCCGCTCGCGGAAAAAAACCACCACCAGAGCTATAAACACAGCTAACAACACCCATTTCACCATTCTCCGCTCCATTCTCTTACACGATCGCCCCCTGCTCCAATGTATATTTCCCGCGGGTCAAGGAAAGCATCTCCGTGAACGCTAAATTCTAAAGATCCCACCACAATGCGGCACTCCCATGGCCCGTGGGATTGAAACGAAGAGACAAAAGTGGGCCTGCGCGACTGAAAAACAAAACAAAAGCGGCTTAAAAACCGTTTATAAACCGTGCAATGACCCGGACTCGAAACCTTCCCCGGAAAGAACTGCTCCTTCACCAGCGCATTGTGACGGGGACCGAGTTGTTTCCAGCTTGACTTCCCTTCTGTTTTCCGTCCATGGAAACATTTTATGCGTCGCACATGCAAATCCTCCTCGTATTATAATACACCCGACGCCTCTCTCTAAAAAAAATGCAAGTAATGGATCAATGATTGGGGCAGAACGTGTGGCGTGCACGACGCATATGCGTATTCTTCTCACTAACTAATCCGCTTCCTCCTCCCTCCGCACCAGAAAAAAATGGTTTTTCCTTTTCGTTTTTTTTTCAGTTTGTCGAGCTGTAAACCAGAGGATCGTGTCATAAACCGCGTAAAATGTTGAATACGTTCTTCATTGCTTTGTCAAACCAAACCAAACTTTCTGGCGCCTTCTTTACTCCTCTTTCTCGGGTTCACGAGCAGACCACTTTCTTTTATGACCGCCGTGATAAAAATGTAATTTAATGAACTGTAACATCAAAAAACGGCTCCTTATTTGTCGGGTTCCCGGATTTGTTATGACTAAACATTGGGACCTGCATTTGGTTACAGACGTGCTGTGTTAATTGAATAAATTCCCCCTTCATATTCCAAGCTTGTCATTTTCTGATATCTCTGCCATTTAAATATATATAATTATACCGTGTCTTTGGCCCCATGGAGATTTTGTGAAGATAGTAAATTAATTCTCCCCTCCAAAACACGGATAAGTTTTTTGGATAATTGAGCAGAGTATTCTCGAATTAGCTCAAGTCTTTTCATTTTTAAATTTTAAAAAAAAGGACAATTGCTTCAATTCGATTTTTGTTTGGGAGTCCCGTCGGCCCCATCCTTTTATGGTGTTGGGTTTTTCATGGTACGAGAACTAGTGTTTTGAGCCCAACAACTTTATTAGCCAAGAATGTTTGGACATGTATGATATCAACAACTTTCTAGGGGTTGTGAATTTCAGGGGTTAAATTTGACGGCCGTTTAGACGTTTTTTGTGATTTTAGACATAAAATACTTGTAAATATTTTATCTAACCATCAAACGTGACTCGCATATTTAAAACGTGACCGTCAATTTTTATATAGATTTATATATAAATTATAAAAAAATATATAAATATATATAAAAAACATATAATAAATATAAAATAATTAATAAAAAATAAAATTACTTTGTGTTTTTGAAGGGCAATATTGAAAAATTACCGTCACCCGAAAATTGTTTGACAGGCATAGGTGGCCGTCAAATTTAACCCCTGGTTGTGATGTATTGGTGGTTAAGAAAATCGTTTCAGGTTTCGAGTTCAAATCTTCTCGTTATGTATAATATCGCGTTCAAGATTAAAATTTTATCTACGTTCTAGATTCTATTGAGAGTTGTCGCTGAGTTGTTAAAGTCGGCTCATGTTGTGTGGTCTACTTTCAATCCCAAGTTGGATCCTCAAGTATAAGGTCCCCAATAATTCTAACTTCAATAATTAGTGCCTATCCTTTATTTCTCTCAATCAACAAAAATATAAAATTCTGTATAATTATAAATAACTCTAAACACTAAATTGTAAAATATTATTTCCTTAGTAAAAAACCTAAATCAACTTTGGGAATTTAATTGAAAATATTCAAGAACTTAATAATACCAATCCTATAAAGTTGAATCCTCACCATGATAATGTCGTGAGGAAAATGGTGTTTACTAGTTTCACTTGTTGATCTTAGATGAGACAATAATTAGTACACATATGATTAGAATCAAGAAAAAGTTCATATCGTGTACTCCCTCATGAGTGTTTTCTTATATAATTTGTTTTGTTCATCACTAGCTATATGAATTACTGCATCAATCTCCTTATGGTGTGACCTAATATGCACTCTAAAGTAAGGGGAAACGTCATTATCAAGTTTCAAGGACCTTTGAAGGATCATAAGAATTACAACCATCACAAATTCTACCATATATAATATGCATTAGACTAGGAAAAAATAAATAAATTATTTACATGTTTTACATTTATATTCACATTAACATTGGCATCCATTTTAACATTGAAATTGAGAGAAGAAGAAGCATGAACACCTTCAACAATTTTGAAATTTGAATATAATAAATTATAATACTACTAAACCTAACACTTCAACTGACAGGTGTTCGAGGCTTAACTTTTGTAATTGGCATAAAACATAAACATGAAAGCACTAAGAATGTTAGGCTACTTGTGAAACCTAACAATATCTAATCAATATAAAAACTAGATCCTTTAAGGGAAATGAAAGAAACCTTACAAGGATAGATGAAACATAGAGGTTGGTGTTCAATCAATATACGGAGATACTAAAACATTCTAAGTTTTTTACACTTAATGCTCTAAATAATTAAGGATTGATGATAATCCAAGAACTAATAAATGGAAATCCAAGTCAAGCCTAAATAATGTGGATTTTCCTATTACTGCAATTTACATTGTTGTTGTTGGCATTGGACTTTATCTTTATCCTCGTCCAATCATTCAAAAAAGCTTCGTCAGATCACTAAGGTCGGCTTTCGTCCCTACTTGACAGAACGATCTTATAGTCAAGCTCCCTTTTGTAATTAGGATATGATCTTCCACCATGTTCCAAACGATTTTTTCAAAATAAAGCAAGTTTTATTTTTGTTCTCAAAGTAGAAAACGTTCGGTATTTTCTTGAATAACTTCTTTTAAAAGAGTTTAAATTGTTTGTTCTGTGAATGTCCCATTAGAACATATAAGTTCTCCAAACTAGGGTTTATATCTTAATAAATATTCATGCAACTTAAGGATAATTTTTTTCACCTGTACAATTTCTAATACATCTACATATCTAATAGTATGAAATACAAACAATCTAATCAGTCGAAAATCATAAAAGTTACAAGAGCCTAAGTAAAGGAATAAGCTAACATAATTTTTTTAGTAGAATAAATACACAGTGGACTCAATAGTTTGAAATGGGCTCAGGAAACACTCATCAACAAGTTTTAAAATTTTGATCTTCTGAAAATTTATTTGGGTCAAGTTCGTAGCATGTGGGTTTGTTTTATTGAGAAAAGGTGTGTTAGTTGGGTTTGTGGCGACAAGCATTTGCATTGGTAATGTTCGGGTCTCAAACTTCCAAACTTGTCCTCTAATGTTCTAATCAATCAACAAAATATAATGTCAGTTCACCCACATCTATACATCTAGATTACGGTTCTAAAATAGCGCAAAGATATGTGATGACACACACACACACATGCAACTCTCATGATTTTCCATTCAACCCACCTTGATAATTATGTCTATGCTAACATAAGAAAGATATCCATTTTGAATAACAAACTGTTAAATAAGTGGTGATCATATTTGGAAAAGGTGGACAATTTCATGACTAAACTTGTCCAAAGGGCTATGAACCTGACCTAGGAGTCAAAAAATAAAAAATAAAGAGTGAAGAAATGTTCACATATGTGAAATGAGGTTCATGTATAAACTGTGAGTGATTCTAAACGCATAGATTTGGAAGATTAGGTTGACTTAATAAACATGAGGGTAATCAAAAGGGGGAAATGTGTGATTTTGAGCAAAGAAACACATGCACACTCATTCCTCATTTGTGTAACTTCATAGCCATTTTTGTAAAGCTCACTTTGGAGACATTATTGTTTGATTCAAGCATTCACAACATAAAGTATGCAGCTACACGCAACACTGAGAAACTTGCACTTGCTCACATTTTTGCGTTGAACACCATCATGCAAATTTTGTAATCCTTCTCCCTCCATCTCATAGTTGTGCACTCTTGTGCATTACACAATACCTCCACACCTCACAAAAAACTCAACATCTTACTACACATGCCAAATTTACTCGACCTCAGTATTGCATACTTATAATGTTGTGTCAAGATAAATTTAAACATCCACGTGGAAGCTTCTAGTTTTTACATGAACTACCAAGTTGCACCTTCCTAAGTCTAAGGCATTTGAGGAATCCTACTATTAACGAATAGTTTCATAAGCATTACTACCACATAAATCATGAAGGTAACTTAGACATCATGATGCAAGAGCATCATTTCTTGTAAATAATCAAAATTTTGGTTTTCATTAATATGTTAGGTGTAGGGAGTTTTCTTAGGTGTCTTAGGATGGATCCTAGTCCACTTGGATCCTTTTTGGCTTGTAATAATGTGATTTTGAAGTTTCCCTCCAAAATCACCATTTCAAATATTTGAATTTCCAAATGTGTGTTTAGGGGTCTTAGTGATAGGTTATGGTGAATAAGAGGTTTAAATGGATGTCAAGGAGCATTTACAAGTCTAGTCATGTGTCTACATGCCTTTTGATATGTTTTGCTAACTATGATCACTCTCACCATAGTTGAGTTAGGTAAGTTTGTGACTTAACTACCTCATTTTTTATCCTTTAGAGAATTTATTTGAATTAGAGATATATATATATATGGTTTTAGGAGAAGAGAAAATGTTTTCACAGAGCTAAAAATATTAGAAGTCATGTATTATTTCATGAAATACATTTTAATAAAGGATTTCTTGAGTTATGTTTGTGAACATGAGAATAGAATGTGTATACTCCATGAATGATGAATGTTATATGTTGTTTATAGAATAAGAGTGTTGTTAAAATTGTATAGAGATTGTGCAGGTCCAAGAAGCACATGAAGGTGGTGTTTAAGGTGATTGAACATCGGTGAAGCCATATCTATGTAGGGACATTGGCATTATGAGATGTGAGGTAAGAGGTTTTGTATTATTTATGTTTTTAAACATTTGAAGTGACTTTATAAGGATTAAAATTAGAAAGGAACAATTTTGCATAGTGTGAAAGAGTGGGGATTGTTGTTGAGCATTATCGCATACAACTATTTGAGAAGAAATCCTTATGACTAATAAACTGGAGGTCACAATCTTGATATTACTGGTTTTTTTATTGTTAGAGAGATTTAGTGAAGTCGTAAGGAAAATTTAGATTTGGAAAACATTAAAGGAAGAGTATATGGTTGTAAAGGAGTTTTTAGAGCCTTAAAGAAGCTTTAAAACTTGGGGAAATGAAAAGATTTCAAAATATACCCCTCTCGGCTTATATACCCTACTCTAGGGTTTGGAATGTAAAACATTTAGCATAACTTCAAACTTATCTAGTGATTCTTGCTTTAACTTGGAGGAAAGAGAGTGTTAGCGCTAATAAAAGTGTATGTGAAGTTTCAAGATGAATGGAATAGGTATGATAGGTTAAATAATGGAAACTCAGTCTGATAATGTGCATGGGAACTATTTCATTACATATTAGAGTTGGGCTTCAGACTATCCTCACCGACTTCTACGTTATAGATGTTTCATTGCAATTAAACCTGTTATTAGGTAGACCTTGGATTCATGCAATGCAAGTGGTCCCATTCCATCTATTGTACAATAATGCCTCAAATTATTCCATGATGGATGTGAACATACTATTGTTGCAGATCCTAAACCCTTCAAATTTTATCGCATAGACCCTGTTACTGCTATGCCCATTCCTCATGCACAATTTATTCCATATAGTAGTATTGGTACATATGATGTTGGTCAGTCTAGTGCTCCACAATCTTCTTCTACAGCTCTAATCACTCCAGTTATTTCTACTCATACTACTATCATCATTTTTCCCAAAGTGTCTGCTCCTATACAAACTGTTAATCAACACGTTAACGCTCCAATTACATCTAGTACACCACCTACCAACATGCTTGATACTGCAATACAACATGACAATACAAACACCAACAATTTTGATGACTCTGACGACGACATCGATCGTGTCAAACTTATGGATGAATCATTAGGCAAAATTAACTTCACTCTTATTGATGTAGATGACTCCTATTTCAATGAAACTTTCATGGCCGATGGTCCTGGTGAATATAAATTCAAGACCCCTCCCTCTACTAATGTTATGGTACTCTATAAGGGATCTATCCATACTTTAGATGTTGTTTCACCCTCTTATGAGCAATCGGTATCTACACCACACCCTTTCACATGCACGTTTTCCATCAATAAATATAACTAACATCATATTCCATTGTCTAATACTATTTTCACATCTGATGGCCTATCTAGGCTTGGATTCGTGCTTAATGATATCTTACCACGTCCTCACTTACCCCATCTTTATCACGGTTATTTTCACATCACAACCTCCTATGGTCTTTATTTTTTCCATTTAACAGTCTTCATTACACGTACGTAGTTCTCGCGCTTGCCCATTGACATTGAGCCAATCTTGGCTTGACTATATTGGATGCACTATCGACACCAATCACACTTATCTTACTTTTCCCATAACATTTAGCAGTTTTTCTATTGATAGTGATTCATCTCCTAGATATTCTCAAAATATTACTCTTTGGTATGCACATGGGTGTCCACCAGCACTGTTCATTGACGAGGAATATGTAATGACTATATACACTCTACATATCAATGGCTCTCTATATGACCATCCTCATATTATTTCATATCAGGTCTCTAACACTGCCCCAGTCGGCTTCGATTAGGAAAATTACAATCTTTTAGATAGTGGCACTTGATCATTTTTCTCATCACATACTTGGGGGGCATTGCGCTCCCCCCCAACCTTAGCATTGACACGTATTCATCTCATTTCACACCTAGACTTTAGTATGTACATCTTTAGTCACACTCTAGCATCGAAATTACCTGATGATGTTGAGGGCATCCTATAGACATGAACCTCACACACTGCACAATAGACACTACACATTGTGCATCTTCACACATCTTACATCTTTGTGCTTCATGCATCATACACATTCTACACTTATATCATTTACACATCTTGCATTACATACTATACATCCTACATTACACACTACACATTACACGTCATGATGATTTCTCATCATTGCATCTACTACACATATTACACATTCTACTCATCTACTTATACATGTTGCACTCACTACCCTATGGCGCACTCTAGTCTCACAGTCCATACTGGACTGTTGAGGGTATACATCTCCAATGGACCACATCACATTCACACATTCAATCTTTTTCTCATGCGACATTCCCATATTAGTGATATACGTTATATGCTACATCATCACTTCCACTTGCATCATTTAGTGATATAAGCCATATGCTACATCATCACTTACTCTTACTTGCTTAGTATGGACTTTTCACCTTTCGAAATTTGTCATTCTAGACACCAGCGCCCAACCAGGATGCCAACTCTAGGTGCCCCCGTCCCCTCTGGGCTCCCTTTTCCTCTTGTTACTTTAGTCACACTTTTTGGGTCCTTTCTAGCCATTTGAGCATCTACATGGACCAAGGCACCTACGGGCACTTCTATCCCTCTCTAGGTACCATAGTCTAGTCAAATTTGTCAGATCTGCATTTTTCTAGGCTTCTTTGTGACGGTCTTCCACTCCTATCATCCGGTCACCACTGTGACACAGTCCAACAACCTCTGCAAATCAACTAAGGCTCTTCTAACCCTCTTTGGCAAAAATAAGGTTTTCATTATTTTATTGCTTAGTTGCTTGGGTTAAGTTCGCTATTTCATCATTCATTTATTTACTGCTGCTATAGAATTTAGAATAGGTTATAATTTTAAATTTTATCATTAATCAGTGGGAAAATATTGTGATGCATATAGGTGTAACATGCCTCCAAGTATATACACTAAGATCAAATTGTTGCACAAAGAATATATATTTGCATGTCATCATTAGCTAGTTATCATGAGTTTATGTAATAGCATAATAAGTCAAGAAGGTAAGGGAGGATGTAGGAATTAAATCAAATCCAATGGATATAAATATGGTTAATTCAAAGGTGTAACATGTTCATCTCCAAATTGAAGAATGGAGAAATCAATTAGTCATTTCAAAAGAGGTTAATCAAGAAAACAAGCAATATGAAGTTATGTGAAATACATTTCATTAAAGCTACCATATGAAGATAGGTTATATTTTTCTAATATATGATCCCATAAAAGGGATTCCCAAGTTATCACCTATATCAATTGATGTGAACATCAAACATAATGGGAGAGGGATAATATGCATTTCACTCTCTAAATCAAAGAAATGATTAATATCTTGAATCGTCAGTATGGTATATATAATTTAATATGTGTTTTAAAGTTTGAGTACTCTTGGTAACATGTGAAATCCTTCATATACCATTATAATGCATTGATGCTAACTATAGAACACACTCACAGGGCCCCTACAATACCATCATAAGGGGTGTCATATCGGATAACACAAATGAATCATGAAAATCAATCATTCACTAATGAAACTATTTTGAAATTAAATGTAGAAGTCACACTTATAGTGGGAAATAAATTGGCGATAACCTTATTTTAGTTCCCCCAAATATAGTCTATTAATAAAGAGAGGATCTTTGCAATAGGAGAAAATACCCTAGGTCTAAAGGCAGTGCTCTGGGTAGTGGATGAGTATTAGGAGAGGTGTTTTGAATGCTTCTAGTGTATACCACATGACTTGGATGATGTTTCATACCCCTTCGAGTTGTGATATCAACAAATTCCATATTTATTATAAGTCTCTAGGAGATTATTGGTTTCCCTTACCGTCAGGTGATAAGAAAGGGAGTGAAAGGAGTCATGCATGATCCTTCCCTCTAAGTAGTAAGCAAAATCATTTGGATTTGACATTAATGCAATGTTTTTTCCTAAGGGACACTAATATTTCATCATGTACAATACTATACCTAATTTTATTGCATTCAATTTCATCAAACTTTCTTGCATTTGATATGAATTTATGATATATAGTATATGGAAGAATACCATGACTTTGGATACAATAGCTCTAAGTGCAAGATATATATATAATTTTTACCCATGGGAAAAAGTGTTTAAGAACATATATGATATTCACATGGCTCTAATAATCTGAATACGATATTGAAATTCCAATCATACTTGGGAAATATCAAAACCTAAGAAAATTTTGAAACCCTAAAGTAGAAGGAAACCTATGGATTTCATGTTCAAATCAAAAGTGGGGTTCACTAACATGTTTTAAATATTTTCATATAATGGCATAAAATATAATTTAAAATGGAATTAATTCTAATTATCGAAATAGGTATTTTAGGTGTATGATAATTTGAATTGTTAAACCAAGTATTTATTGTGATTATTTGATCTACAAATGAAAAAACAATAGAGAGATGCATTGCTTAGATGATATGTGATGTTTTCTTACTCAAAAAATATTCAATGTGACATAGATATGATTTGGAATTAATTTTTTTAGGATCTAATATCAAGAGCATGGGATGAAAATAAGTTTTAACTATAACAGTAAGCTCAAACGACTATGATAGGCCCATCAAACATTACTATTAGTTTCTGGGAGAGGTTTGAGGGTATAAAATTTGCAATAAACCTTCATCTTTAGTTTTATTTTACTTCTAGGATCCTATCTAGTTATTCAATCTTGTGTAATGATGACTATTTTTTCTCTTCTCTAGCTAGAACTTGATTATGTTTAAATGGCCATGAGGAACCTTAAAAGCAGGGTTAATATTTTGGGTTGGACAACCTCGCCATGCCTCCAATAAAATGATGAAAATTTCATTCATGCCAATGATAAAAACGGACCATTTTGCATGTAATTCTCCCTCCTATGTGAATGTGTGATATATCATGCACATAAGTAATTGACCTTCCTCCAAACTTTGACATTTGGCATCATGCAACTTTATCCTCTTTGTTTTTAGATTTGGATCTTTGGAATGCTATAGGTACAATCCTTGAATATATCATACATGATACTGCTATTTAATAATGACCCTCAATAAGAGAGATCCAAAAGAGTGTGATGTGTATAAGAGATGAAGAATTTGAGTAATGACCCATTGAATGATTTATATATAGGCAACTCTTTGTTAATTTTACATTGTAGCTAACCCATGAAATGTGCATAGGATAACCTAAGGGAGATTTACCAATTTAAAAGTAATATTGAACGCCCCTAGACACTATAGGAAAAAGTTTACCCCTACAAAAACAACATTTGTTGAGTTTACTTATAGTGTCATAGGAGTGCAAAACATGATTTTGAAGCACAAAGAAAGTTTTTATAGAATTTTGAAGGTGTTCTTGTATATACTAAGTTGATCCTAAATAAATATGACTGGTAGATATAAGTGGGTAGAATGATAGAGAGAAAGTGTGCTCAAGAATCAAATATATGTGAGTTTTCCAAGTATGCTAAAGTATGTCAAATCATGTCAAAATTGATGATGGCAAAGTTTAAAATACCATATTTAGGTGTCTATTGAAGGATTTTAAATTTTTCATAAAGGTATTTTATGAGGTAATATACCCTACATTCTTAGAAAAAATCTTCTTATGTTATTTTGTAAGTTCTAGAATTTGAATATGCTTTCCATTGGATTGAAATCCATATACTTATTGGGTAGTTTATTGGAATAATCCCATATGTGTTGATGCCCGTGATATTATTTTAGTTTGTATGACATCCATGTGGTCTCAAGCTTGGAGTGTAGAATCCAACCAAGTGCTTCTTCCAATTTAGTTTTTCAATCCGTAACCATCATGTGGCCATTCTTAAGAATGGGCCCTAGCTTTTCAAAATATTTATTCTTGTTTTCTATGTGTTCTGGGGATTTTTATGTCTCTGATGAAGCCAAAATTAAGGTCATTGTTTCTGTTGATTTCCTAAAGTTTTTTCCCCCCCTCTTATGGTTTATCGAAAAAAATTCCAAACCCTTTGGATGTGTTTTTTACTTTCATCTAAATAGATTCTACACATCCTTGATTGAAAAGAGAGTTTAGTGTTAAATTCGTACTTTCTCAGGACCTTAAGGAAACGATTTCTAACTAGGTTGTGTTCGAAAAATCCCCCAACAAGTTATGTATATCAAGCTAGCATACATTTTCTTTCATTTCTAATCAATCAGGTTTAAAAGATAATTTCCTCTTATTATTTATACCAAGTGCACAATAAAAAACTCTATAGAATAAGGAAAAGCCCAAAAAGGGATGAAATATAGTTATCACGTCATTAGTAAAAATAATAGTCAAAATAATAGGAATAATAAATATCATAATATAAATCCTCAACTAGTATTTTTAGCCACCTTTACTAAAAAATGGTATTACTTCAACCCCTCAAGTCAACCCTAGGCCATTAGTGACATTCAATCCACATGTAGCGAGCATCATCATAAGCTCACAAGATTATTTCACTTTTCTACTTGCATATATGGAAACTATTCAGTCCTTATTGGCCTTTCATCCATGATAAGCCCTTTGTTTCTCCATGTCGGAAAATTACTTTCCAGTCATGGAGCCCTTCCTTAAAAGGCAAGGAGGAATAATATGTCTACTAAGCGAGGAAGTTGGTGTAGCTTGGCAACTTTACAGCCAAAATTCAACTCCAAAAGAATTTATAGAATAGTTATATGGTGCTAGCAAGATTTATAGCGAGAATATGAACCTTGATAGTTATACATGAATATATTCTCCTAGAATGTTCATGCATGAAGTGACTCAACCTAAAAATATATGGTTAGGGTTAATGTTATCACCAATATCATATGCATGTGTTATTTCTAAAAGAACTAAATATCTCTTGTTTTCCTTGTAAAGATCTCTTGTTTGTCTTTGTTCCTTGTCACATGTCCTAGAAAAAAAATGTCATAATGGTTCCACCACATTGATAACTTTGTTATAATCCTCCTTCATTATGCACTAGGGGTGGACCCATCTAACCATGTTGTTTGTAAGGTTGTTGAATTTGATGGATCGTCCTTTGTCTTGGTAAAATTCCATTCTTCCAACAACACCATGGAATGAGTAGTTCTTTAGTGATGGGTTGTGGAGGAGCTCCCTTTATTAAATGGTTTATTTGTGGAAACTTTAACATGATGGAAACATAACATATATAAGGTGGGCTTCTCTTGAAGCACTTGTATGCTAGTGAAATAGAAGTATAGTTTTATATGTGAAATAATATTGGTTGTATGACCTTTATTACCAACACAAAATCTCTCCCTCACCATGTTGTTCACTTGGTAAAATTTTAAACAAATATTTATAAGGTTTCTTAAGCATTTGGAAATATTTATGATTACAAAGAAGGATACTTTTCTTTTGCGTATTGATTTCATAAGCTTGTCATCTTCATATTTGACTATGAACCCATCAATTTTTGCATTAAATGGATTGTGCCTCCTCCAAAAATAGTTGGAAACCAATTCTTTCTCATAACTTTGTATGTAAAAAATGATTGCACCCTTATGTATATCCAAAGGATATGGAACTTAGCCCCATCTCTCTCTAGTAAAAGGGGTCATATTGAGTGGTGGGAAGGCTCGTTTTTTCACATCTCAACCTTTTTTATTATTTTTGAAAGTAACTACTTTTTTTTAGAATGAGGTTCAATTAGGCCACTATTATAGAATTCACTAAGGCATCTCAAAGACAAGTGCTATTAATTATTAAAAAAACCCTCCAATTAGATATTTTTGCACTACACCATTGGATAAAATTGGAGGAGTTTCGTCAAGTACATGGTTCTCAATTATGAGTTAGAATATACTAGATTAAAATTGAAGAAAGTTTCCAAATAGTTTTTCAAAATTTTAGAGTTAGGTACTCCTCTAATAAAATCAATGCACTTAAGAAAGCTAGAGATCATCTTACTACTTTCCTATACATCCTTAAAGATTTGGCTAGTTGTCATATAGTTATCTTTTAAGTCCAATATTCTAATGTTGAGAGAGAAGTTGCTCTTCATGAATGCATTAATTTTGTGCCTTATAAACTCACCACTTCTCAATGGGTGGCTTGTGACACACCAATATATATTGATGAGTTGTAGGATGTATTAATTATATGTCCCATGATAAAATCCCATGGGTTTATGTATTTACTTTTGAGTTAAACCAAACTAGGTGGGATTGTGTGGGTTTGTATTTGCACATCTGAATTGAATCCATATATAATAGGTCCTTAGGAAAGATTATTATCAAGGACAATATTAAGTTCATCCCCAAAGTTAGATGTCCCTATGTGGATTACTATCCTCAATATTTCATATAAGATCATTGTTAAAGATATGGCTCTTAGAATCAAGCACCTACTACCCATTGTGGTTAGGCCCAAGTGAATGAGATTTATTTAAGGAAGAATTAGTATTAATAACATAATTGTTATTTGGAAAGGTACGAAATGGGTTCACACTTCTCATAAAGAATATTATTTGTTAAGATTGATTTTAAAAAGACTTACGATCAAATCGACTGGCTCTTTATCATTGTTATCTTGAAAGATCTTGGGTTTAGTCCCAAAATTGTGGATTATGTTCAAACCCTTTTTTTAAGTATGCCACTACCTACTTGATTATCAATGGGAACATTATGAATAATTTTTCCTTTTTAGATCTATCCAACAAGGTTTTGCTCATGCCCACTACCTTTATGTCCAAGTGTTACAAAAAAACTGGCTATATTTTAAGTGATTATACTTCTAAAGGGCTTGTGAAATGAATCTCTCACTCAAACACCCATGAACCTCATCTTATTAATGATAATTTCATGTATGATTCTTTCCATACTATTTCGGAGGAAGAGGAAGTGATCAACAAAACTACATATTGTCTCCTGAATTTCTACCCAATATTAGGTTCTAGCATTCAATGGAGAAAACCAACTCATATAAGCAATATTTTAGGCCTAAGCTAGAGTGGTTTGATAATGACAATTGGAAGTTAATCTTGTAGTGAGATATGTTCAAATTCTTGGATGTCTTATTTTCCTTTCAAGCTTCTCAAATCAAGTTACATAACAATATTAACATATTAATCGCTACACATATTTATCACTCTTCCTCTTAACACCCTATGAAGCTACTTAAAACATATTAGAGAATTAATATTACAGCAGATTTTTACATTGACATACCCTTTTTTTTTTTGGGCATGCATTTGACATTTGAATAAGGGCATTTGATTTGTTTATGATTTAATGTAATTTTGGTGGGCTTCGGCCTTTTTGTTTTGTTCTTATCTTGAGCTTCTAACTGAATTTGACTCACAATTAACGATTACTTTCAAACCACCCACCTTTTTTATTCAAACATGTACTTACATTAATTTAAAATATATATATTCTAACAATATTTTTGGCACAAGACATTCCGTTGCATGTGCATAAGTAGATGGTGTGAAGAAATAATACAAATTTAAGCACGTACACGCAACTCTAAAGTATATCTTTAGAAGTGTTCCCTCGTTTTAAAATAAGACCACTTGTTTATTAGGTTGTAAAGTCAAAGATACGGACCAAATTTCAATATATCTAGTTCACATGTAAATCGGCCAATATATCTATTGAGAATCACCATTACATCAACAATTTTCAATTGGAAAGTAGAAACTTAAATATTAAATGATTTTCAATAATTTTAACATTTTTTAAAATTTAGATTTGGTTTTATTACACAGAGGAGCTCCCACTACCACTTGCGCAATTTATAGCTTTTATTGATTTGGTTATGTTTAACTTTGGATCCAATTTTGAAATATTTCGAATACTACGTGAAAAAAGGAAAATAAAAGATGTTATTAAGGTTTATGATGAGGTACTTAATTTTAACATATTTTAATTGTAAGACATATATATTTTTAATCTCCTCCAATTTGAAATTGTAACTTTTTTAAGTATAGAAAATCATTATCATTAAGTTATATTAGTTGTGGTATCCCTTTTGGAAACAAAAAATCTAATATATATAAACTCTTATATTATTCTTATCTTTTATATTTGCAAAAATATCTCGTAGAGAAATATGCCATGGTTGATTGAATATGGTTCTTAACATATCGACTCGATCATGTATGAGCAATAACCACAATGACTAAGCATGCACATTTGGTTGCAAGTGTGGACTATTTCTTTTTCATTTTTACACGTTTATGAAATTTACAAATAAGGTCAACATTTGGAGGGGATTGATTTGCCCCATTTTTGAAATTGTATGTTGTATATGTCATCCATACAACCTCAATAGGATTTTTTAAGGACCTGATAATTATTTCATGCTCGTGGAAAATCCAATATGCACATTTTTACATTATTTTTTAATTTATGAAATCTTAAAATGTAAATATATGGATACTTGATTAGAAAAATAATGATTTTTATCTTTATCTTAGTATGATGGAGGATGTTATACACATGCAAGAGTTCTGGCAAATGGCCATAATATAAAAATTCAGACACTTAGGCTTGATGATGGTAAATGGGAATATTTTGATCATATAAAATTTAAACAATCTTTTCAAAACCTTTTTCAACTTTCACAAGTCTTAAAAATTTCCTACACTTATTTTGTTGTTAATATTTGATTAGAAAAATAATGATTTTTATCTTTATCTTATTATGATGGAGGATGTCATACACATGCAAGAGTTTTGGCAAATGGCCATAATATAAAAATTCAGACACTTAGGCTTGATGATGGTAAATGGGAATATTTTGATCATATAAAATTTAAACAATCTTTTCAAAACCTTTTTCAACTTTCACAAGTCTTAAAAATTTCCCACACTTATTTTGTTGAGGTAATATGAGCTTCCTTAATGGTTATTTTATAGCATTGACCAAATTCTTAAAATCTTTCTTTGATTGAAATCCATTCTCAAATTACCTCTAGGCTTAAAGTTGATCTTACTTACATTAATGGATGATATAACATTTAATCCATACAGAAGTATATTAGTATATAGAAGTTTTATTTTAAAGTCTCCAACAACATGGAAATATTCATCAAAAAAGATAATTATTGGAGAACACTTTGTCCTTGATAATAAAAGTAAGTTGATAAAAATAATACTTTTAGGTTCATTGTATAATGGTCAATTATCCATCTTTGTAACTATAATCTTGAAATTATTACTAATAATATCATTTGGTCCTTATCTGATTTGATTTAATTAGACAAATATAATCTTCATATTAATATTATTTTAAAATGGACAAAAAATAATCAACAAAATGATAAATATATCCATATATAGTAATCATAGAACCTATCAAATGTGTAATCCTTCAAACCTTTTGGAATTATATTTGTAATCACTTGTCGTTGTTGGAAACATATAAATAATGAGAATTAAATTATCTAGTGTGAAGAGGCATATCTCCCTCCCCATCGAACAGTTGAAATATTTAAGCAACAAATCATATTAGAAATAGATGTGTAAGTAATTCATAAACGAAGGGTTTAAGAGAGTGTTATTAGAGGTCACCATGCCATTTAGATTTTGAGAACCTTGAAAAATAAATTCTATTTAATTTTTCAATTCACATAGTTGTTTCCTAGTAGTGATCATTTCATGTTTTGAAATAACATTAGAAGTAGAATAAGTTGGAGTGGAAGAAAATTTTTAAAATTGAATATTGTGAAGTAGAAATTGGTTATTAAAAACAATATATTATTGAGTAGGAGTAATATTAGCTAGGAAATAATATTGAAGAACACATGCATAAATAAAAGCATGGTGAGAGATAAAAAAAAGTTTTATTTATTTTAAAGAAATACCATATTAAGATAAGAAATATGAACATTTTAAGAAATAGAAGGAATTTGAGAAACAATAAAAAATTGAAAAGCATTTAGAATAATAATAGAATTTAAAGGTTAGTCAGAATATGTGAATTTTTGGCATGCTATTTCTTTCAAGATCATTAATGTATTCCAAAATATCTCATCGAGCTTATTTATGACATTTTTTTTTTATCAATCCTATCTTATTCTTTTATTTCAACATCTTATTCTTTCTCTTTAAAATTTATCTAAAATTAACCTCGCATTAAAATGAATAAATTTTCAATCAATTCTATAAATATCATATCTAAGCACTTATAATGCAATGCAATTACATTCAAGTACCATAGGGTTTGAATTTATTTTTGAAAATCAAATCATCCTAGATATTACCATGAATAAAAAATATGATAGGTTTTATTAGATATAGAATCATGTAATAGGACAATTCTAAGGAAAATTAGAAAATTTGAAATTAATAGTATGTGGAACAAGATTTAGCCCTAGGGGGATGATACAATCATAGTTAGGGGTCCTAGTGAAGGGATTCATTAGATTTGAAAACCTTAAAAAATAACATGCTTACATAGTGAAATTTACAACAATAACAATAAATTTTGGCACATCAATTATTTCTTGAATTTGGATTTTTTAAATATTTCTTTGACTTTAATTTTTTTAGATTCAATGACAATAAGGTTCTTTATTAGTGTGTAGGATGATGTAAGATGGGAGGCATTGTTAGATGCCCCTAAGCTAGAGGATGAGCGATAATGGACATTCTAAGATGCCTCAATAATAAGAATAAGATGAAAGTAAGAGATAATTAATATTAAGAAAAGGAAAACATAAACATCAAGAGATACCCCAAATCCTAAAGTGAGAGAGGGAGAAGCATCAATATATGCCCCAAAATGTGAGAAAATAAAAGGATGGATATTATACTCTACAAAATCAGTTGTGTTGGAAGCACAATGGCTAATACCGGTTGACTAGGGTGAAATCATGAATGACAGGATCGACCTAAAGTGGTGCTGGGTTGATATAATTTTAGGAGGGTGAAATGGCATAGATGGGATCAAGTGTGACTTGTGTAGGGTTGATAGTGATAAACATGTTTGTGTTGAGTTGAATGGGATTGGGTTTGTTTATACTACGAACGATCTTGTTAGGAAAATGAGAATGTTGGTATTAGTGTTGGTGGTGAAATTGGTTTTTTTGGAGGACCAAATTGGTATTTTCTAATAAAGGTGGGGCAAGGAGGGTTAAAAGATGAAATGCCATTGATAGAATTGAGGTAAAATTTGGTGTGTTCATGTTGAAATGGGTCATTGATGGAAAGACCATTATTGGAATCTTTGTCTAGATATATGTTGAAAATGGGAAGATCCTCTTGTGGATTTTTGGTAACGTCAAGACAAATCCTAAGAGGAGACATGATGAGGAGATGGATACGACTCTCAGAAAGTTATAATTTTCCACAAATCTTGACAATATCAGTCATGTAGAGTCACACAGGGGTCGAGGGTGTTGAGAAGGGGAAATGTGAGAGGTATCAAGAATAACTAGGTAGGATTGTCTCTATAAGTGTTTCCAAAGGGGTTTATGGTGTAATGTTTGAGAGGATGATGCACAGGTAAGATAATCCATATAAGAAGATTTACATAGTGTCTGATCATGTAAGAAAATTAGGGTAAAATTAAAATTAGAGTGATTATGGCTTTATCTATGGAAGAGTAAGATTCACGTTGGGTTCACTAGAATGCATGATGGGATAAGATGGATCCCCACTCGTGCTATCAAAATTTGGGGATTAATTTATCTATGATTGCACACAACATATAGATATCAAAGGTGTTTAAGGAGTGCAAGTATTGTAATTATAGAGGATAGAATCCCTAACCCCAAGGTAGTTATCGGTTTCTAAATCGTATACCTAAGATAAAAAGAGGTATCCTACTAGAGTGCAAGTATTGTAATTATAGAGGATAGAGTCCCTAACCATAAGGTAGTTATCGGTTTCTAATCCATATACCTAAGATAAAAAGAGGTATCCTACTAGGATTCATAATAAAGGCGGGTGAAGAGAATGTTAAATCCAAGTATCATAGCATTATAAGGCAAGGCAATAGACTAATGAAAATATACATCCACCCTAATCTATAACAATGGGTGTCAGTGATCAACTATCCACACATCAATAAAAATGTAAAAAATGACAAATAAGGGTTAGAGATGTTTACTTGCATTGTTACCACTAATGCATGATCCTCCCCATACACAAAAACATAAAGAGAGAATCGCTATGGGTGGATAAGGGGGAAGCTCGATAAGAATACCTTTAGTCCTATCTCACTATGGCGACATAGATACAAATAGATAAGCTCCAATACCTCAAGTATAATAACTACATGCAAAAATTTTGTGTAAATTTTCTATGTGTAAGTAAAGTTAAGTGTTTGAATGATGAATGTATGATGATAAAATGACAAGTATGGTCAAGTACATATACTCAACATGATCACTTGTGGGAAATGACATCAACCATGGGAAAAATCAAACCTAACACAATTGTTCATTGATGATTGTGTTGGCCTTGGGGGAAACCTAAGGTCAAATGGTGAAATATAATGGGTAATGGAAGAAAAATAAAAATTGGAGGCATGATGAAGGTTCAATATGTTTGAAAGTGGTAAAAATACTAGGAATGAATGAGATAAAGTAAACATAATGATATAAACCTGTTCAAATAAGAGGGGAAATAAAGTGAAGATAGGGTTACCGTGGTATAAAGGAAAACATGACGATATCTCTCTAATGTTGTGGTCTAGCACACATGACACATTCCAATCATACCCCAATCCCAAAATGTCCTCTTGAGGCACCTTCTTAGGAGGATAATGCATCAATACCCCCTACACAAGAGAAAAGGTTAGAACACCTAAAATGAGGTTTACACACAAAATTGTTTCATTCATGATCATGGACATATATCATATAATGTCACATATGCCATTTACATAAGGGGTTTTATATATTTTAAAGTCATACAATGTTATGCATTAGAAAGGCATATCGAGGAAGATAAGGAATTTAGGAGTTTGATACAATTACCATACCAGGTAGAAATGAATAATAGTGAGTGTGTGATGAATATATTGATGGGAATGTCACCTGAAAAGTTGGATACCACGATGATTGATGCCAAAAAATAGAGAAATTAGAAAAATATAATCATGTAAGATACAGAAGGAATGTTTATGAGGAATTTGGTGACATTGCATAAGAAAAATATGGAAGATAGTTGTTGATGGTGATGAAATTATCGTTTACTGCGAGTTGAAGCCTAATGAGAGAGTATTTGGAGAGACACTAGTAAAGACATAATATATTATAACACAAATGGTTAGAGGGATTTTTATTACTGAAGAGGTTGTGAAGTAACACACAAAAAAGAGGCATGATAGGATCAAACATAACATGTGGTTGAGAGTAAGGAAAAATAAAAACTGGCGGTGGATGTTTCACCTAAGTTTCACTATAAGATGAATATAGGGTACAACAAAGGGCCAATTGGAACATCTAGAAGGGAAAATTTCCACACAATCAAATATTGGTAATACAATTTTACACACTAGGGATAATGTGGGAGGAGGAACTGTAGAGATTAGGACACAAGTGAAATAATCACAAGAACCAAGGGTTGAACTAAGATAGTGGGTGGTCATGAAGAATTTAAATAAATAATTTATGTAATCAAAAATACCTCATGTGACTACTTGTAAAATTCAAGTACCTACAAAATAAGTGGAGATGAAATAATCTCCTAAAGATAGTTTAGTGAAGGAAGATTTTGTGCTAATGACATGGAGGTAGAATATATGACACATGGAGGTAGAAGTGGTGAATATAGACACCTCTTAGGAGGATAAAAAAGGGATTAAATGGATAATAAATTGGTAAGACTCACATGGATGGATTTTGAGGAATCCATACGAGCTAAGGCAATTAAATACAAGAGATGATGCATCAGGATGATAATGAGTTGACTAGGAGAGAAGAAAAATAGTCAAGATTTTGAAGTCAAAATCAGAGGGATAGAAAAATACAAACATGAGAGGCCTATTATCCAATTTTTCCCGTCAGGCAAAATTGAACAAACATGAACTTGTTCACATGAGAAATTGAAGGGATCATTCGGCCATGAGAGCTCATATTTCGATTCTGATGGTCAGGTTGTAGGTGGGCTTGGTAATGGAAATGATGTCAAAGGTAAGAAATTGAAGGAATCTCAGAGTCGAGATAAGAGAAAAATGGGGGCTTCGAAGTTCAAATTTTAGACTTCAGAGGTTTTATAGTTCGGAGTTTCAGAAAAAAAACAATCAAAAGGACCTGAAACCCTGAAACCACGAAGTTCTGAAAAGGCTCAAGATTTTTCGGGTCAACTCCCCTTTCAGGGTCAACGGTGCCATAGATCAGGGATGGTGGAGTCCAAACTCTGAACTCTGAATTCTCAAACTTTGGAGGTTCAGAGGTCTCGACAAGGTCAAGTAGTGAATAGTACCCACACGAAGGAGGGTCGAAAGTCTAAAACCCAAAGTCTGAAATTTCAGAATTTGGAGTTTCAGAGGTTTCATGTGCTCAGATGGATAAGAAAACCCCCGAAATCCCGAAACCCGAACCCTCGAAAACCTGAAGTCTTGAAAACCCAAACCCCCGAAATCCCGAGAGCCGAAGTCCCAAAAAGGAAAAAGGTCTGAAACTCGAAAGTCTAAATTTCAGACTTTGGGGTTTCGGAATTTCAGAACCTTTACCCCCCCCCCCCCTAGTTTGAAAAATCACAACTCGAAGTCCAAAACCCGAAGTTTTTTTCAAACTTCATGGTTTCAAAGATTCAGAGGTTTTGTTGACTCAAACAGATGAACAGTAACTTGACCTCCGAAATCAAAAGGCCCAAAGTTCTGAATCTTGAAAATATAAACTTTCAAATTTCGAAGAATACAATGCAGTTCGGAATCCAAAAAGGCAGAGATAACCACCCACATTTATTGCAGTATGACACCCTCATCTTCAGATGGCCATAACTTTTGATTAGAAGCTCATATTTGCACAAAATCATACTTTTTGGAAATCTCTCAGTGTCCTCTACACAACTATGATTGGTTTTCTTAATTTTAGTAAGGCTATGTATTTAAAATGAAGAAATAAAATCCGCCATTTTAGAGGGTGTTTCCATATTTCTCACCTACCAAAATGATGAGGTATGTGCATCCTTTCTTTTCCTAACAAGGCAAAGTGCATTGAAGTATGGGTTTTGAAGTGGCACCCATCATTGTTGTAAGAGATTTTAATGCATTTTTGGGTGGTTGAAGTAAGATTTTGAATTCCTCTCTCTCTCTTCCTTCTCTCATTCTTCCTATATATTGTAAGGATGGGCTCATTTCAAAAGGTTGGACATCTTGTATATTCCCCTCCCTTCTTCTTATTTGTAAGATATTTTGTGGAGATTCCAAACCTCCCTACTAGACATTGTAATGAAAAAATTGTGCCTTTGGCCATAAATGTGATGTATTGTATCAATTTGAGAGCAATAAAATCATATATGTGGATGTTTCAAACCCTCTTCTATGTTCTATTCCATCTTCCTGATCTTTCATTGCATGAAAATTTATTATGTATTGTTATGTTTTCATTGCAAGATTCTAGTTGTGTTGTGTTAATTTTACAGGTTGTCCAACGTTCCTTTTGTTACATCACCTCTTGTAGATTAGGTTTGATTTCTTGCAATGTTTTCAACCATGTCTCCTTGGCAAGTCAGGGTAGATTTTATGAAATATCCTCTACAATTTGAGTGTGTGTATTAGAACAGAGGAATAGGAACCGACCTTCATCTAGAGAGCTTTCCCAATTGTAAAGTCCCACACTTTGGGAAAATCTCCATGTTATGCAATCACACTGACAGTTTCAATCCATCGAGTTGCAAACAATCAGGGGTGTTGTAATTACGCATCAACAAGGCCTAGAAAATATATTTCAAAATTATATGGGAAGATGATGTAGACATACACAAACTATCCAACATTTTTATGTTGAGCCAAAATTTGAGCTCCCACCAACGAGTTTGAATTGACAACTCAAAAAATAACAACCTTAGGTGGCGAATTTGATGGAGGATATAAATATATGATCTAAAAGAATAGAGTGAGGGAAAGTGATAGTGATGTTGGTAATGTGATTGATAGAATTTTTGGTGTAATGTATAAAGACCAACGAGAATGAAAAAAAGGTGTAAGATAAGCACAAAGAAACAAAAGACTATTTTGAATAAATGGGAAAATATTTTGAGGTATTGAAGAAGAACAAGGTTGTAAATATGACTAGAAATATTAAATGGGAGAGACCTTAGGCATGGGATGACACAAACTTGGATAAACTAGAAAATTTCTAATCTTGGTCTAGCTATCAAATGCATCTTGAAAGAGACTCTTACATCAAAACCTAGTGAAGAAGAGTTATAAAAGAGAGTAAACGGGAGTAAAATTTAGTTGACTTAAACTGTAGAGGATATGACCATGGAGATCAAATATTTAAAATAAAAGGCACACGAATCCATGATAATTCAGGAAGAGTTTTTATAAATACCAAAGTTTATAAAGTACTATATGAAGATTGAAGAGGATGTATGATTGCAGTTGGGTGCACATGCGTATATGAAGGCCAATTCACTCAAGAAAATGTATTTAGTAAAGTAATCCATTTGAACAAGGAGGGAATTGGATAACAAGTGTATATAGATAAGAAAGTTCTTTTATATCTTCTATGAGAGATTGATTATAGAAGAAAATGTTGCACAAGATAGTTCTGAGCACCACCAAAATAAATGAGAGAACTTATAGAAAAGATTTGTGTTCATGGTATAAATTTGTGTGCTTATGAAAAGAAACTAAATTCTACTAACTTCAAAGCACTAATAAAACCTATACTAAACCATCAAGATAAGAGATAAACAAATGAACTTCAAAATCATGCATTATGAATTAAACAAGCAACATGCTAAGTTTATTCTACTCTTTAGAAAGCTTAATGAAAGTGAACTTAGTTTAGATTCTAAGCAATCAAATTATGTGTTGTTTTCTCCCAAAAATAGTGAAGAGATCTCTCCAAGTTGGCTACAAGGCCAAGCTTTAGATCTTCCCTTACTAACTATATTTGGAGTGGATGGATGCAAGATGGGGGAGCTCTTAACAATGGAGTATGGCCAAGATCCAAATGTTTTATAGCTTAAAGCTATCACAAATGATTTTTAATGCCTTTTCAAAGTGTTTGAGAGATTTTTTATGTAAAAAAGGTGTTAGGTTGAAAGGGAGGGGTGACCCTTCTATTTATAGTTTTCCACTTGGGAGAGTTTGGAATTTGGGTGCATGTGGGACTAAAGGTAAGCCAAAAACCACTTTTAGATTAGATTAGGATAAACATGCTTTAGGAGTAGTTAAGCTAGTTTTAGGCTAGTTAAGCATGATTAGCGAGTGATTAGAGACTCATTGAGAGTTGGGAGGAGTCTAATTAACCATTTGTGACCGATAGATAGCCTAGGAAGCCTACAGAAGTGGTTCAGAGAGAACTAGGGAGGTTATGAATGGTCGAAAGGAGGAATGTATAGCTAATAAGAGATATATTAGCCCAATTAGCTGATTATAGGAGAGATACGATCGAAAGGTGTCGTAAATGGGCATCCAAGAATGGAGTGAAGAATAGCTAATTAACAAAATTTAATCAATTGGTTGAATTTGGAGGAAATGCAAAGTGTAAGCATATTTTAGGTGTCTACATTTTCCCCTCTTTGGGGTGGCATAAGTGATGTCACTTCAAATAAAGTAGACAAGCATAAACAAGTAGAAAATTTTGAAGGGATAGAAGAAAAATGAGTAGAATGAAGGATGTTGCCTCGGGTGTTCGATGGCGTGATGGAAGAACTCAATTGACGATCGAAAAGATGACAGAAAGAGAAAAGAAGAAAGAATAGTGTGATGAAGAATAAAAGAAAGGGGATATAGAAGAAAAGGAGTATGAGGAAGGGGGAATGAACTAACATCCATCCAGTGCCTTTTAAACAACTTTATTTTCATCATATTGCTAATGATCTTCATCATCGGTCCTTATTAAAAAGAATGAGTAAAAGTGTAGTATGACATGAAAATCCATATACTAACAAATGTCCATTGCTAAAAACACTAACTCCATGCAACATACAAAATGTAATGTAATACGAGAAAGTAAAAGATGTCGAACTCCATGCAACATACATAATGCAATGTAATACGAGAAAGTAAACAAGCTAACCTAACAAAGAAACAAGTACAAACACACATACTCAAACAAACAACGTCTAAGATAGTGGTACCAAATTTTTTGTTAACGAGATTCAATTCTAACCTGTGTGAATTAACAACAAGGGTTAAAAAAGATGCCCCAAGAAAATTGTACATGCAAGGGGAAGAACGGAGGACACTTGGGTCCTATGATAAAGCATTGTGCACTATGAAACAATACCAGGCAACTCGTTGTGCCCCAGAGTATAGAGGAAGTAAGCAGCTTAGCTTTTTTTATGGAGGTAGATCAAGATGATCCACGAGTCACACACATGAACATGTGAGAGCCAAAGAGCGACGTTTTATAGGATGAATTTTTTGATTTTTAGAAGTTTTCTTAAACATATTTGAATGTTTTGATTTTTCTAACATATTTGACTATTTTTTATTTTTCTAACATATTTGAATGTTTTTGTGATTTTCTAAGGTCTGTTTTGAAAGTAATGTACAATGAAAAAGAAGTGTGGATGCCCCCAGTGTGAGAGATGAATATACAAAAGGCAGAATGCCATGCGTGTATGTTCAAGAAGGTGAAAATGTGAAAATTCCCCAGCATTAGGTGGGAGTATTCAAAGGCTCACGTGCAGAGGCTAGATCGAGGACAATATAGATAAGTTCAATGTGATGATGGACTTAAACCAATGACATGCTAGAAAGGAACAAGGATGCCCGTAACATACATTGGCCAAGAAACACATGATAGAAAGGAAGTAGAAGATTTTTTTTGTGGAAGGGGACAAAGATGTCCATAAACATTGCAAAAAAAGAAATACTATACACATGGATGTTCTAAATGAAGTAGAAGAACAATGAATTTTACAAATGTAGTTTAGAAGCCTCATGACAAAAAAATGATTAGCCAAAGGCACAAATCATCAGACAAGACATTCACTAAAACAAGAGTTTGAACTAGGTCCAAAAATGACACTTGGTAACATACTAATCTTGTTTGCTCATAGAGATCCAGTGTGTGCAGGTGGAAATTAATTACCTCTTGAAGGGAAGATTTAATAGACAATAAGTTAAGACACCCTAGCCAAGGTGTAGGAATGATTGATTTTGATAGGTGATTTATGAATGGAGGGTGGAGGGAGAGCCGTACATAGATATGCTACCAGCCAGGCGTCCACAGCCTCAATGGAGGTGTATTTGATTCTAATTGCAACATTGCTCTACTATCAGTCAGATGTTAGGTTGTGGAGCCTATTTTCATGTGAGAAAGTGTTGAAGACTGTACACTAAGAGTACTATACACTTTCCATGTTATCTTGTTGGGGTTCGGGGGCGCAACCCTTGAAAAAAAATTGGGCCTTAAAACGTGCCCGATATATCAGGAAACGTGATTTTCTCATATGGGCGGGTTTTTTGACCCATAGGTTTATGGGACGGTTTTGGCCCATGGTTTTGATACCCAGGGTTCTGTAAAATTGCTTAAGCAGTTGTCTATTTATATGGTTTTGTGCATATGATAGAATTAATGAAAAACATTGCAAATGTGCTTTGAATTCAGGTGTGAATTCTGTAGAGTTTGTTGAGCATAGCTCCAAACAGATCTGGGTATTGTATTGAGAGAGCGGTGGCTTGTAATAAAATCTGAGAAAGTGATTCTTGGTGGACGTAGCCCAAATTGGGTGAACCACGTTAAATACTGTCTCTTTGTGTTGTGTTATTTTATTCTGCACTTTTATTTGAGATCTATAATATTTTTTGCATATTAATTTCTACTATTGTGATTCTGTGAGGGATTATTCTGCATATTTTATCCCTTATTTCCTAACATCGTACATAGCTTTGCTACCATCTAGGCATCCATAGCCTTGATGGAGGTGTATTTGATTCCAATTGCAACATTGCTCTACTGTCAGTCAGATGTGCATATCCTCAGTAGATATTATTGGAAATACCCCAAGAGAGATTTATATATCAATTTGCTTTTTCTTTTATCTTTTATATTTTTACTTTTGATTGATTTTGATTCTTTTTCTTTCTGAAAACTTATTTCAGCTCTCTTATTTGACAAGGGGTTAAGAACCATGGATGGCTTGATGGAAGGAGGTGGAAGTGATTGTGATGGCAACATTGGCTAGTGTCAACAAATATGTTCAAAATTTCTTTGCAACAAAGTTATTAGATGTTGAGTGTGATAGGATCTCTAAGAGGTCAATCATTCTTTAATTTACCTAGGTGATAAAAGACCAGGGTCAAACGGATACCATAGAGATAAATGTTGCAAAATGCATGTGAAAAGGATAACCACAATATCACCGAAGGGATGAAAATGGTAGGAAGACTTGCAGAAGAATAACAAGGGGAAGAAAGAAACATCCATGTGTACGCAATACCTGATTACAATGTTTGATCTTTTTACCTTTGATTTTTTTATATTTTCTCAATTTATTATTATTATTATTATTTGAATTGTTTTTTATTTTTAGATTTTTGATAGTTTTTGGAAGATTAGGAATAATAAAGTCACTCCATGTGATAGGATCCCACAACAATGTTTGTAATTTTCTTGATAAGGGAGATTAAGTGTGTTTGTTTATCAAGAGTCATATTATCTCCAATCTCAATGATTGTGGTGAGCTCATACTCAACAAATGACTGTGATTTATCCTGAAACATGGATTTTGTATGTGGGAGCTTGAGTTCCCTATCTAGAGGTTTATGCACTCTGCACTATACTTGATGGTTGCGTTCATGCATGTTCTTGAAGCACGTTTATTTTTACCTTAAGATCGTTGGAATTGTTGGGAAATTTGGAGCTCTTTGGTGTTTTGATCTTAGCTTAATAAAGGATCTGTCTGGGTTTCTTATAAGCTAAGGTATGACTTGTCTGATCTAGAGAAGTGGGAGAAGAAAGTGGACGTTTATGATTGATGATAAGAATGAGAGAAATGATGGTGGGCTTGCCCCAGTAATTGATAGAAGAAGAACGTGATGGGTGAAAATGATACAATTGAAGAATTGAAGAGGATGGGCTACTAGGAGGTGAGCGGCTAATAGAAGATGACGAAGGGCTGCCAGGATATGGTCCTAAGATGGAAGACAAGGGACTACTCAAAGGTTTCCCATAGATAGAAGAGGAGGAAGGGATACTAGGATACGACCTAGAAGTAGAAGATGATGGGCTACCCAGAGGTGTCCCATAGATGGAAGAGAATGAAGGGCTACTAGGGTGCGACCCAAGAATAGAAGGTAATGGGTTACCCCAAGGTGACTCATTGGTAGAAGATAATGGAGGGCTACTAGGACGTGGCCCCATAATGGAAGAAGATAACGAGGGAATACTAGGGAGTGACCCAAGTACAGATGAGGAGGGACTACTCGAAGGTGTCCCATAGATAGAAGAGGATGAAGGGATACTAGGACGTGGCCCAAGAATAGAAGGTAATGGGCTATTGGGAGGTGACCCACAAGTAGAAAACGGAGGGCTACCCAGGGGTGGCTTTAGGATAGAAGAAGACGATGGGCTACTCAACAGTGACCCAAGGCAAGATTTTGATTGAGGAATGAGGATATATAAGGAATGATTTGGTAATGAGAAGATAGACCATGGATCAATGCTAGAACCTAGCATCTCATCATGATCAGAGGAAAGTGAAGATGGAATAATAAAAGAAGAGTCAATTTCTATGACTTTAGGATCATCCTCTATGTTCTAACAAAATGGATCAATTTCTTCACTCTAATATGTGAGCGTATCAAGTTCAATAAATAACCCTTGTTTGCAATCCTATAGGGGGATATCATCATGTAGTCTGATTGTTCTGTCATCTTGAGAGAAATCAATCAGTAGAGGTTGTTGTTCTTCGGCCATAAGAGGTTGAATAGAAGAAACGGGTCCACTAAGCGGAGAAGATTGATTGACATAAGAAGATGAAGATGTTCGATGATGTGGACGAGGGGAAGGCTTGACCTTATCACTCCCACAAAGAGTTTTGATAGTGCTTTGAAAAGATATCTTAGCACATGGATTTTTTTCTAATGGTTTCAACATTGTCACAGACATTGATATTTAGAGGATGGATGAGGAAATGGTACGATATGATTAAAAGGGCTCAAGGGCTAAAGAGGGATTTAAGTTGGGCTAATAGCAAAAGAAAATTCAAGAGAGGAAGTAGGCCTGGAGGTAGGTGTCTCATGAATGGATGATTTCGATCTGGACCTAGGTCCTTTTTCTAGAAGACAACGTAATGTAGGAAGAAAAATAGGATCACATAGCCATCCATTAAGTTGTGACGTAGGATTCAAATTGGATGATTAACTAGAGGGAATCTGAGTCATGGAACTCTTTGATGGAGGAAGGGGTCGTCGAGGCAACTGATGAAGGAGGTCCTGCGAAGAAAGGGAGGACCATGAATCAAGAACCAAATTAGATTTTCGATCGACGGAACTTGAAGTCACACAAGTCTTCAAAGGAGGAAGATTTTGTTGATGTGATTTGGAATAAAGGTCCTGCGAAGGAAGGGAGGACCATGATTCAAGATTCGATCTAGGGGTATTCGAACAATATTTGGGATACGAATCTTTAGAAGAAGAGTGGGAATCTGAATGGTAGTTTGGATATGAATCAGAAGAAGAGTGGGGGGAACCTGAATAATAATTTGGATCAGAAGCGTCCAAACCATACCACTGACTATGAGCTGAAGGTGGGGAACAGGGTACTCAAACGGGCCTTCTAGCGCGAAGAACCAAATGAGGTTTAGTCATAATGGGAATCTTTTGATTTGAATTCCTAAACCTAGGTTCTTTATTGTTGTAAGTGTGAGGAACCGCACGATAGTCAGTCATTTTTAACGTTGTTTAGGTACAAATGCCTAGACCTAGATAGTGTGATGGAAATCCTTCAAAGGGAAGGAACTTCCATGTCGATTTAGGGAAGCATAATGACATTCAAATAGACATTCATCGTGAGTATGGAAATGCTTGTGTGATTTTCCAAATGGAACCTAAGAAAATATACATCGTGATGACACAATTTTGATAAGCCAACAAGATGTTCCTAGAATAAGTCTATGAGTTTGTTAACTCACAAGAAGCAATCCTGCAAGTCCATTAGTAAACCAGTGATTCACTCAAATGGTTTTATGGAACACTATACCTTTAAGATGCAATTTCAATGATAGGCGCAAAGTCAGATAGTGAAATACCCTATCAATACCTATGTCAAGTTGAAATATCAATAAAATGTAAGCACCAAAGTTGCACTGACATGATCTATCCACAATATACACTATGACTAGTTTAAATGCCGACAAAACCTAAGTCTTTGATAATGGAAGTTTCGAATGTGGATAATGTAATAACACTATTTTGATACGTTAACCAAGAAAGAAAGGTGTTAGTATCAATATGATATCATCATGATATAAATAAACTAGTGTCAACACTCTCAAAGTATTCAAATGATGTTGGAATCAAAACTAAGTACACATATAGCGAGAAGTTATTATCCATGTGAGCAGCGTAACAATACTATAAATAAACTTATATCAAGTTCTCAAAAATCGGAGAAACAATATGTAAGTATCATAATTATATAGCTAAAATGTGAGAAAAAATAAAAACTCATAGGGGAAATAGTGATGAAACAAAATCCTAGCTGTGAAGACGTTCTTGAAATAAAGATCAAAGGACTATCAAAGATGTGAAAATGTACTTACACACTTTAGATGTTTAACAACCCATCCATAAACATGGATGGGTGTAAAAAAACAAAAAGTGGTGAACATTTTCTATGATAACACTTGTGAGGTATTCCTCCTTGTCCCAAATTGGTAACAAGGATGCAAGGGTATAGACCAAATGAGGTGGAAATAAACTAAGCGTCACTTGGGTAGAGTTTCACTTTCATCCTAAGGAAAGAAAGAAACTAAGCTAAGAGATACATTTTAAATCTTGTGATGAATGAAACCTAGATATAACTTAAGTGGACTCTTTTCCTTGTTCAAAAAATAAGGTTTAGACTCCAAGTAAGTTGTCACTTCGTGATGGTTCGATAAGACGTGATAATGGAATAGTAAAGTGGGCTCCTTCATAAAATGACTTTCCTAAGTAGATCACTCAACTTAGTGTCAACAATTTATATGATGCAAGCTTTGTTTACCAAGGTTTCCCAAGGATTATCTTGAATTTACTTTACCCCTTCAAATACGATCAGCAATAAATGCATTCACACATATTTTCACTAGGGTTGCGATACAGATAACTATGATTCTAAACTCACAATGTAAAAAATAGTCAAATGGGTAAGCATAGTGCTTCTTATTTCATCCACGATGTTACTCAGTGGTGGATTACTTTAGGGTTCCTAGAACCACCCCCATTATTTTAGTTTAATGCGTTATGTCAAAGTGGTTACATTCTAGTTGAGTGGATAGGGACGTACCATTTTCTGAAACCTACAATACATTGTGATGCAAAGTTGTGTATTTTTTTATATTGGTTAGCTTAATTTGGTTTAAAGTAGCACACCATTTGGAAACCTATAATAAAACATATATTAGTGGGTTTGTGTTTTACAAACCTTCCGTTTCTTTGACAATGAGTTTTTGTTCTATATACAAGGAGTAAGTATTTTTCCACAAAAGATCATGATATAAAAAGAGAGTTTGTGTGTTGTTTTTTATTACTAAGATCAAAGGCACACTTGGAAAGAGTATACACAACGTGAAAACCCAACTAAAACAATATATGGAAATACTTTAGGTGGTTTTTCAAAAGGAAACTCGTTTTAGCCAAATTTGACAAGTTAATTTATTTTTAAGCTTAAATTTAAGTGTTTTGAAAGCAATAAAAAGGTTTTGGAAATGTTTTTTGTTCCTAAGATCACCTAGAATGTGCGAGGGAAGAGCATACACACTTTGAAAAAATATATCAACTAAGAAATGAAAAACTTCACTAAGTTATTCAAAACAAAACCAAAAGAACCCTGCAAACAACTAATTAGTCCCACAAAAAGCTTTCAAAGTGTTATAATGACAAAGGAAACAAATTTTCAAAATTTAAGACACGTTATTAAATGATTGGTTATTTAACAATGTAAAGCATAATTTTTCATTAAGTAAAAATCCCAATTTTATGTTTCCATTCTGAATTTAACTTCAATACCTTTCCAACACAAGAAAATGGATTTGTTTCGAGTTCGCGAGCAAATGTTATGGCCTCCGGAAGATAGGTAATGAGAAAATTTCAATGCATGTGTGCCCAGAATGACATGTGCATGCATGTTTTAATGGATACACACATGTTTTGATAGATATGCACCCAGAATGACATGTACGCACCCGTTTTGATGGATACGTGCCTGTTTTAACAGATATGCACTCCTTTGTAAATTGGTTTGACAGTCAAGGTACAACCAGACATATGCACAACTAGTTCGATGGGTGTGTTCCTATTTCGATGGAAAATCTCTGATCCATTACACCTGCATGTACCCCTGTCAAAACCTAAAAAATCACAGAAATGAAAAACTTACATAATCAAACAGGTTATTTTATGCTTATGTAAACCTACTTCTAGCTTGAACCCATTAAATTCTTAAGAAAAGGGGAGATTTATCTTTATTAAAACATTAAATCCATTAAACGACAAGTCTTTTAACACTAGAAATCATAAAAATGATTAAAAATGGACATAAAAATTCTTAAAAGACTTCCATTAATGGAGGATGGACTAAGATACCCACCAGGCATGCCAAATGTGTTCATGTGTAATTTTTTGTGCTTATGAAAAGAAGATAAATCCTACTAACTTCAAATCACTAATCAAACCTATACTAAACCATCAAGATAAGAGATAAAAAATGAACTTCAAAAGCATGCATTTTGAATTAAACAAACAACATACTAAGTTTATTCTACTCTTTAGAAAGCTTAATGAAAGTGAACCATAACTATAACGTCTTGATTTTTAGAAGCTACTATGATAACCTCTTTTCATGATGTTGTAACTGTGGAAATGAGGATAATTAGGTTGTGATATATCTTTTAATCTTAAAAAGAATGTATTACTGATCTGAACCCTTGTTGACTGTAACTTGTTTACTTGGGACGGAGGTCATTATAACTTGTGTTTTGCAAAGTGTGAAACAACAGACTACTTATGTGTTTGATGAACTCTTATTGTTGATTGACAGCACACCTTGAATCAATTCCATTGATCCAAGGTATGTTGCGGCCTTCTTTTTGATCACTTTGTTGATTTACTTTCTAATTTGAACGAAGTCTGGAACCAGACTGAGATTGTTATAAATTTTACAGAACCTGGTCATAGGTATAATTAGCACCATGTTGCCAATGGAAAGGTTTGATTTTGAACTACATACAAATAGTAACGCCAGAGAGCGTAAGGCAGTAAGAGTTTTGGTGCAAGCAAACAAGGTATAGATATGTCGAGCATCGAACGAACGTCCTGCATTACGCTGGATATGAACGTAAGTTTGTAAAACTTACTAAGGAACCTATTAACTAAAACACTACGGGGTTAAGTTCTAACCCATGGCCTAACAACTAACCTATGTGGATTTTAAATTAAAAAAAAAAGGGATGTAAATTATTGCAAATCCTAATGACTTGCGACCTAGGTGGAAACCTAACTATGGACAATGCCACCTAAACTATTGTTAACCTAAGGAGGGGACCTATGGACACATGCTGATGAACAGATAAGAAGAGAAGGTTTAGAATTTAATAAAGGACATTAAATGATGTCCTTGAAGTTTTGAACGCCAAATTTGGCGGGAACATGGGAGTTGGGGATATCTAATTAGCAGTGTAGTTAAAAATGAAATTACATGCAAATATTTGAAAAGTGGAACTCGCCAAACCTGAGTCGGTGGTGGCGTGGAGATAGAGGAAAAAGCAATGCATTTAATGCATTTATTGATCTTGGTTTTGGTGACCAGCTCGCCTTGGAAAGGGGAAAGAGGAATTTTGTGGTTATCGTGTTCATTTGGGTTTCTTGTATTTGCTCTACATTTCTTTGGAGGTTCTTTCGAACCTGCAACCATTCTGGTCATTGTTGTTGTTTTGAGTAACCACGGCTATCTTTGAGCCTGTGGGAGTAAGGAGATAGTTGGGGAAAACCTTGTTGTTATCGCTGTGGAAAAAGAGTAACTCCTGTGGGCACGGACGCGGTTTTCTTCAAGCAACAAGAAATTTTACAGGCATGTTGAGCTCTTCTCTTTAAACCGTTTTGCTCTTTGTTAAGCATCTTCATTAAAAGAACTCTGCTCTTATGTTGGGTGTTTTTGTAAAATGAAAATGTTGATATGTTTGATATGATTTCTGGGTTGAGTTGTCTTTTGGAGATGAATACGATTTGGGTATTTTCTTTACAAAAAGGGGTAAATGAAATGAAATCTATCCTTGCTGTAGGATTTTTGACAGTATTGGGTATTCGGTTTTATTACCCATTATGGGTTTGAGTTGATGGAAGTAACAGTGATGTGAATATTGTTTTTCTGAGTTCTGTGCGTGTAAATGATTTGGGAAAAATCGTGAGAATGCTTGATGGAACTGTTTGTGTGAGTTATTTTTCTGGTTGCATTACGGTGCATAGAATACGAATTCTTTGGGGACAGCGAATTCGTTCCATCGTCTTACCCTTGCTTGATTTAAAACGATTCAATGTCTCCATATTGGGTTGAAGGCCGTGAATGTTTGTTGGGGAATAAATTATTTAAAAACTGAGAAAGAATAACTTGGTTATTTGGTGAATAGAGTAGAGTGTATTGTTTATCCTTCCTTGAATCCATTGATATGTCTTTATAAATAAAGGAACTGCATATCTGAACCTTTTTATGGTGTTCGATTAGAACCGTACTAGAGTAGATTCTTGTTCTTGCGGTTGAAAAGATGGGTTTTTTATTTAATACAGTGATATTATGGTCATATAGCTTGTTGTTCATTCTTGCTTGTTTCAGACCTAGCTGGGAATGTTCGTTTTTGGGGAATAATTATTAAAAACGATTTTTAAATTGAAAAATTCAGTTGTTGATAATTGTGGGTCAAATGTAAAACGAATTCAGGAGTACTTCCTTGAATGTTAGTTAGTAAATTATGATTACTGTAATAGTCTTGTTTAGGGGAAATTACCCTAGTGAAAACAGGTCTGTACTATATAGTTGATACTCGGCCAAGCATTGAGAAGAGATAATATGATTCTTCTTCCTTTCATTCGATTATTGACCTTAATTGTTCTCTCTCTTTGACTGTTATCATTGATTGTTATCACTTCTTGTTTAAATCATCCAGTTCAGTTGTGATGAAAAGAAAGGGAATATTGGATGGGTAATCGGAAGTAATAATTATTTTCTTCTCTTATCCAGTTGAAATTCTATATTTGATATTGAATGAATTTCTTACTGCCTTAGGCGTAAGCAACTGCATTTAACTGCTATTTTTCTTCTTTTCTGAATTGAAAGAAGTACTATGTTGTTTGTTGAATTCTGGGAAGTTAAATAGATTGTTGCTGTGACGTAAGGTTTCTTTTCACTTTTGCATCTGATTCAGTTGAAGTCCAATGGACAACCTAAAGGTAAGAAAGTTCTACCTTGATTTATAAATTGACTCAGTATATGGAATTCATTCTTGATGATGAAATGGGTTGGACAATGCATGCAATAGAATAGCAATCTATAAATCAGTTAATATAGTTGTCTTAATACGTGATTGTTTAGAGAAAATACTCCTTTTTGGTATTATCTAGGTTTGGAATGAACTCTTTTCTTTTCATTGAAAACAGCTATGAGAATGGTGAAATATACATCATGATAGGTTAGCCAATATAGAAATTGGTGTGCCGATATCTATTATTACTGTTTAAATTGATGTTAATTATTGAAATCAGGTTGTTAAAATTGTTCAACCTTATTGCTGCGTAACTATTACATGATGTTTATCTCTATTTAGAGACGTTTCATAAAAGCAAGGTTCTTTTATTGAGACAGTTAATCAAGAGCACCTCATTTTAATGATAAGTGCTTAATATGCTCAGTTCGATGAACTGACCCGTGCAAGTAAATTTTGCAGATGGTTTCTACGAGTAAAAATGAAGACATGTTGTTTTATGATGCTTCTTCTGATTAACTAAAGGATGGATCTCTTCTGAGAGATTTTATTATTCTTCACCGAAGAAATGGAAAAAGAAAAAGTTGTATTCTTTTTTTTCTTTACGAGTTGTTAATGTTGTTTGGCATGAATGAAGTCCGGTAGTATGGACTTGTATATTGTATGAATTTTAATCTAAGAGTAATGAGTAAAAGAAGAAGGTGTGATATTTTAATGGCTGTACCACTTTGAAACTGTTTGAATATGAATGAGAATAAGATTTAATTCGTTGAATTGAGACTTATTCAAATGATGGTTGACAAATTTATAGGGACATAATATCTGTTCTTTACTTGAATACAACTTCTAAGTTAGAATGTGCAATTAATTCATACTTAGGTCAATATGGATTTTAAATTGGCATTTGTAAAGAGTAAAGTGAATATGAACTCTTAAACGAATGATATTCGGAATTAGTATATAAACCAGTGAATATTAATAAAGAAACAATCGAATTCTGTATTCTTATTTCGTTAATATCCTTGGGACGTTTTGATCAAAAGGATATTCGGTATGAGGAATCATGTCTCCTCATGTCAAACCTTAACTAAAATAAGGTCATAGTAAATAAATGAATACATTCATTTGGAATTAGGCCTCATTTAAGTGACGTCTAATGAGATGAAATTCTGAATTTAAAATTTAGTTGCGAATAAAACTTGATTAAGTTTAGTAAGTTGATCTTACAACGTTAAGCTGTACTGGATTGTTAGTCCGAAGCTTAAATTAAGAAACTAAGATGGAATTATGCAACCCTTCGGTAAGGAGGAGTAAATGTATATTAAGCCATAAGACAATTTAAGACTCTCTTAGCTATGCAACTGTAACGAACAGAGAGGTTAGAAGATCAGCACGGTTGCTGAAACTTATTCTTAAAATATTTAAGATAATAATCTAATCACACTTCCAGCTAGATGTGTATCCCTTGATGGGGGGAGTCCGTAGGACTTTGGCACACGCCAGCTGCAATCTGGTGTCTTCACGAAGACGGGACCTTCATGATGACACAATGTTGCAGTTGACATGTTACAACGTCCTCCCCGAATCGAATCATCAAGTTTACATAAGCTGGGACCAAGTTACTTGGACGAAGTTAGGAATGTGACCGTGCATACGGAGTGACTCAGGAAGACTAAAGGTAACTAGACACACGTAGTCGATAAGGGTCGTCAAAGTATGTTTGCGTACCTTTAGTCACCGCGAGTGTCTCCCTATACTCTTTCATATTGCTATCTTGGGTTAAAGTTTAAACTTGGACGAGAGGACTGACAGAGGTCAAAAAAGACCATTCTAGATAACAGACGAAGTGAGGTGAAGGATGTATTCCATTGATGTGTCAAACGTCTAGGAATATGATCATGCAAAGCATGTGAAAATCTTTGGCCAAAGTATCGCAAGTTGCTGGTTGCGTTGTCCTAATCACCTAGTTTAAGAAGCAGGATTTCAAATGAGTATCGGTAACAGATATTCAGATAAGCCTCTTAAATGGAACACTTTGATAACCGAAAACGGTAAAGAGAACCTAGTATACTTAGTATACCTTGCACGGATTAACATGAAGGATCGGTAAGTAGCCGAGTCATGAAATGAGAGATCGTTGAAACTCCGAGCCATAAATGGGAAATCGGTAGTTCTTCGAGTCATTACAGCAGCAATGGTATCTGTTATATGATTGAATGGCATTGAATGTGTGTTCCATATTATAAATATGCGAACAAAGAACATTGGTTTTAAAAGTATTGTTTGTCTAAATTACGTTAATGGGACAGAGAACAATTATTAAAACTTGGTCGTGTGTTCTAAATTATATAAATTAGAACAGAGAACGTTATATATTAAAAAATAAATAAATACAAAAATTTCTCTTGTTCTAATGACTTATGCCTTTCCAAAGTGCTTGAGAGATTTTGTTATGTAAACAAGGTGTTAGGTTGAAAGGGAGGGGTGACCCTTCTATTTATAGTTTTCCACTTGGGAGAGTTTGGAATTTGGGTGCATGTGGGACTAAAGGTAAGCCAAAAACCACTTTTAGATTAGATTAGGATAAACATACTTTAGGCTTAGTTAAGCTAGGTTTAGGCTAGTTAAGCATGATTAGTGAGTGATTAGAGACTCATTGAGAGTTGGGAGGAGTCTGATTAACCATTTTTGACTGATAGATAGCCTAGGAAGCCTGCAGAAGTGGTTAAGAGATAACTAGAGAGGTTCTGAATGGTTGAAAGGAGGAATGTCTAGCTAATAAGAGATATATTAAACCAATTAGCTGATTGTAGGAGAGATACACTTGAAAGGTGTCGTGAACGGGCATCCGAGAATGGAGCGAAGAATAGTTAATTAACGAAGTTTCATCAATTAGTTGAATTTGGAGGAAATGCTAAGTGTAAGCATATTTTAGGTGTCTACAAGATCATAAGATGTTATTGAAGGAAATACCATCAAGGAAATGAAAGGGATGTGGTCTTTGATACAAAGTGACCATGAACAATGGAATATATTTAAAGGCAAGTGATGAAAGCAAACAACTAATGTTTTGGTAAAAAAAATTGGAGGAACATTGGGTGACTAGAAAATTTTACCTTGACTAAGAGAAAATAACAATTTTAGTATGGGGATATATTGACCTCGTGAAATATACTAAGGTAAACCTTCACACGTATATCTAAGGACTATGGAAACACAAGAGAGACATTGAAAGATATATTGACTTAGTTATATGTCAAAAGGAAAGTGCAATGGTTGTACTTGGATATATCCAACCTAAGGCAAGTATGAACTTACGAGTTATTAATGTCATATTCCAAAGGGGTATGGGAATGCAGATCAATGATACAAAAGGAGATAAGTTTTATCAACCAAAAAATGCGTAAATTTAGTATGGGATTGAATAAGTGAAGGATTTACGTGGGGAAACTGTTATCCATATTTTACCCCCCAGCAAAATATTGGATCAGCCACGACCCCACACAGAAAGAACCAAAGAAATCACATTTGAATCTTGCAAACAGGTTATAGGGAGGCTCTACAATGGAAGTGGCGGGGCATGTGAAAGATCAAATGACCCTGTGTGGGAGAAATTTAGAAAATGACTCTGTCGAGCGATCCATACCTTAAACCAATTCTATAAATTATAGGCAGGCTCAGAAATGGAATAGCAGGGTCGGGGTAGGAGGAGATAGTGTCTAGGAGGCCAGAGGTTCAAAGAGAAGAAACAGTGAAGATTCGAGGTCTTCAGGCTCTGGAATAGTTCAGAACGAGTCCAAAATTGACTGACTACGAAGGAGACAGTAGACGCTGCCAAGTGCCCAAGCAACACATCTCTAAAGTCGAATCCAAAAAGGAAGGCTCGAACAAGCGCCAGGCCACCACGTGTCCTAGGCCTAAAGCGGAGGCATATTTAAAGCTAAAAGTCAAACGATGGACAGGGTGGGCCTAAAAAAAAACTAAGTAATGAATGCAATCAGAAGGCGCCAATTGTCCAAACAACGCACATTCAAAAGCGGGACCCTAGACGGAGAATCAAACGAGCGCTAACTTGTCACGTGTCCCAGAGCCCAAAAAGATGAGGGTGGCTGTTGAAAATTCCAAAGGCCCGCGGAGGTCTCCACGTGTTGTATCCTTGCTACTCCAAAGGTAAAGTCTAGGGGAAATTTCTAAACATGCGTAAAGCCTCCATGTGTCTTGGGTCGGATACAGTGCCTTCGCCCACGAAAAAGACTCAAGAAGAATACAGAGGAGCCTGAGGAACCTGTGGATGCCACCACGTGTCACATGGGTGCTATTTTAAGAGTGAAGGAAAGAGGAAAATCTCAAACGAGCAAAGAGCTGCCACGTGGACCCGGTATAGATAGACTCATTTAAATATTGCACGCCCGCGATCGAAAAAATTTCAAATGGCCATATCTTTTGACTGAGAACTCAAATTTGAGTGAGAGAGGACTTTTTGGAAAGGTCTTGATACCCTCTATGCTTTGGAAACATAAAATATCATTTTTATAGGCACTAGTGGGTGAAAATGGGAAAACATATATCAGGCCATTAAAGTAGAGCTTGATTTCTCCAACTACCAGATTTGATTCGATTTGATCCGACGTTTTTCTTCAATATGCCAGACAGACAGAGGGAGCTAGAATCGATAGATTTGGGGTGGATTTGAAAGGGGCATTGATTGATAGTGGTTGAGTCTTCAAGGCAGGACTCAATGCATATCCCGTGGTAGTTGAAACATGATTTAAATTTCCCCTCTTCTCTCTCATTTTCTTTCTATATATTGTAACACTTCTCATTTGAGAAAGGGAGATTATTTCTGGGTGTAAGGAAACTCTGTCAAATTTGTTTCCTGACTCCATTTTGAGTTGAAAACCTTCTCCTACGCCTGACAAGAATTTTTTTTCCTCTAAGCAGAAACGTAAGGGTCTGTGCACCCATATAGAGTAATAAAATGTGTTTTTGTGGTGTTTCTTCAACCCTTTGCGTTGTTTTGTTGTCTCTCTGTGCCTCTCCCTTTCAAATCTATTTTTTGTGCATGTATTTCACATTTGTAAGTACATGGAGTTCTGATTCATGGAGTTTTGATCATGGATTAGGATCTAGGTTTGTGTCACTTCTGTTTGACCTTCCCATCTTCCTTTCTCCCCTGTTTCATACTTCCTCAACAGAGCATCTCACCCCTTTCCTTCTCTAGTGTATCACCACTCTAGTGTAGGATTTTCTTTCACCCTCTCTTTCTCTCTGGTTCCTTGGAATGATTAGATTAGGATAGTTTAGTTTTTGTTTGCATTAGAGTAGCTCGTGGCAGGTAGTTTAGGAACAAGTACCAGCTTTCTCTGGAGAATCATCTCAGGTTTGCAAGTCCCACAACTTGAGAGATGATCCAATGTTATGTAATCACACTGAATGCCTCATTTTAATCACTTCACATCTTTGGCCATTCGAGGGTGCTGTGATTTTGCACTAATAGTTTTGGCACACCCAGTGGGACCTGAGGTTAGATATTCTATCTTTGTGAGGTATCACACTACAACAACAAATCATAAGCCACCGTGCGACCACACTAACAGTTTTGGCCTGCCCGGTGGGACAAGAGGACTTCACTTTATTTCATCAAGTTGATGTGTTCCTGGTGGGATTCAACCTTTTGAGGCACATGTAAGCACATCTGGCGACTCCATCTGGTCAAAAACCCATTCTCTGATTTGCAGACCTTTTCCATCCATTTCCACTTATTTTCATCCATTTTCTTCTTCCATCTCTTTCATTTTATCCCATTTTATGAGGTTGTGCAATCATGACTTCATTCCCTTCATGGAACTCACACTTACAGTAATGCAATCCACCTCCAATGCATTTCCCAACTCCTCCAAATCAGCATTATAATAAGATCCAGGACAATTATGCTTACCCATATGAGTAGGGTCAAAGTCAGTTTGGCCATGAAGCTTATCAAGAACAAGGGGATGTATACAATGGTGACAACTATGTGGAGAATGCTGGTTTATTGGAGAAAATTCAAGAAATGGAGGCTGGAATGGTTCAATCAAGGGGCATAGCACAAATGAATCCATTCAAGATTAGTTATAGGGCACCTTGTCCATGGGAAGGCCCTTTTCCAAGACATTACAACCCTCGGGAACAGTTATACTTCATGGTTGAAATGCTGCCCCAACTTACACAATGGACTGAAGAGATCGAGGCTTATGAGTTGGAGTCAAGACAACCTTGTTAATGGGTAAGTCCATCATCTCATAGCTTTTCTTTTTCTCTTTCTCAAGCAACACCATCTCAACCCAAGCTCTAATTTCCAAGCTTCCCAGTTGTTGCCCCAAGTGTTGATTCCATTTCTCCATTCACTAGTCTTCCAGCCCATTTCAATTCCTCTCCCCCTTTCCCTTCCAAATAGCCATCCCCTCCAAACAAACAAGAAGTTCCACCTCCCTCCCCACCACAAACAATTACAAAGCTGGTTGAACCCCAACCTATCACTCCTCTTGCTTTCCTAGGGAAGAAACTCAAGAATCCAGTCAAGGAAAACAACAAGAAGGGGAGCCCAACAGAGAATAAATGATAAACAATCTAAAGAGTTGGGCTGCCAAATTTGGGTTTATAAAGATCCCCTTGATGGTTAAGAAAATAGAGGAGGTCAAAGTTGAAGAGCCAATGGTGGCTAAGACTGAGTTTGCAGCAGAGAAGGAACAAAAACTAGAAGAAGAAGATCAACAGTCTGGCTGCTCCGGATACAGTGTCCATGATGTCACTTTGTCTGAAGAGGATGCTGAGCCGATCCAAGTTGCACAGCTAGTTGAAGAGGAAGAACAACCAGCTCCAAGTCCCATTGAAGAGGAGAAGCTGGGAGAGATCGAATTAGAGTTGAGGCCACTAAATGAAGAAGGCAACATTGAAGATTTTTTGCTTTCATTTCAATGAAAGAGGACCATACAGTTTCAACGGTTGCAAGTGTGGAGCAGGCTATAGGAGAACCTTCAGTTCTTCCTTCCACTTCATCCCCTTCAAGCTCTGATGTTGAAGAAGAGTTTGAGTTTGTAAACTTCATGTTTGAGGATGAAGGGATCCATGGTGATCAAGTTGTAGATCAAGAGGACACTATGGAGGAGGTTGAGTACATGCAACAGGACAACAACGAGGAAAATTATCTGTCTGACTTGGAAGATTGCTTTGATGGAGAAAATCCCATGGAGATCACATCATTTTCTCTTCCATCATCCATCTTCCAAGCACATGAGCTAGCTGCCATAAAGGAGGGCACTCAAAGACAACAACCTGTGTCTCACAACATCCCTCTGGAACCAAGGTTGGAAGATCATGGTCTTCCATGTTCTTTACAAGAGAAGGAAGAGAAAAAGTAAGGAGATGTCATCATCTCTCTCTCACCATCCATCTAAGAAGGTCCAAAAAAGACTCCATTTTTGGAGTTAGAGTTCAGAACCATGGGCAGATTCAAAGGACCATACCTTGCTCAATCAGATATTTGGCTTCATTGGAGCCAAGGGAGAAGCCAAAACTAGTCATGCCTACTTCAGGGCATGAGGATGAGCATCAAAGTACCAAGGGTCAACATCAACACCTCCAGGAGCCTAATGTCAACCAGCTTGAGGAGGTATTTTTGGTTAATGTAGATACCTTGATGATTTGGGTGGAGGACATGCTTAAAGTCAATTTTTTATTCATCCAGGCAGCCATATTCAGTGTCAAATCATTTGGATGGCTGCCCCTTTTGAGAAAGGGAAGCTATTTCTCCATGCCTGTAGTGGGCTTTGTTTAAGCTTTTCTTTCTTTCTAGTTAGTATAGGAGTAGGAGTAGATTTTGTTTTCAGTAGAAGAAGTGCTTGCGCACACTCTGCATGTCTCATTTGAGGCATGTATGATTTGATTATGTGCACATAGCGTTGTTGTTGTGTTTTGTTGCTCTAAGGTTATGTCATTGCAAAGTTCAATGTGCCCCAGGTAAACATTGTAACAGTCCATTCTCAGGACAGACCAAGGCCAGGATCTTCATTATTCACAGCAGAAAGATCCATAATTGTCTGTAGTAGTTACTAGTTCCAAAAAATGAAACAAATGCAGAGCAACCAAAGGACGTTTTTAAGTCAGTCCATTCAGGGACAAATGAAATCCCCAGGTCAATACAATTTTCTATTCTCAGAAACTCCATTTCAAGATTGTCTTATGAAAATTGAGGGTACAGACGCGTGGGCAGGCTCAGGGACAGGCAGAACATAGAAAGTGCAGGCAGTCGGGGAGTCCATTTTGAAGGAAGGGTAATTACTAGGCCATTAATTGTGACTCCATGCCCAATGGACGCTTCACGGCTACTAGTCTCTTCATCTAACAGGCAGATACCCCTGCGAGTCGCCAAAACTGTTATCCATATTTTGCCCCTCTGGAAAAATATTAGATCAGCCACTACCCCGCACAGAAAGAACCAGAGAAATCACGTTCGAATCCTGCAAACAAGTTGTAGGGAGGCTCTACAATGGAAGTGGTGGGGCATGTGAAAGATCAAACGACCATGTGTGGGAGAAATTAAGAAAATGTCTCTGTTGAGCGATCTGTGCCTTAAACCCATTCTATAGATTACAGGTAGGCTCGAAAATGGAATAGCAGGGTCGGGGTAGGAGGAGATAGTGTCTAGGAGGCTAGAGGTTCAAAGAGAATAAATGGCAAAGGTTTGAGGTCTTCGAGCTCTAGAATAGTTCAGAATGAGTCCAAAATCAACTAAGTATGGAGGAGATAGCGGACGCTACCAAGTTTCTAAGCGACGCATCTCCAAAGTCGAATCCAAAAAGGAAGGCTCGAACAAGCACCCAGGCCCCCCCATGTCCCCAGGCCCAAAGAAGAGGCAAAGTCAAAGCTAAAATTCAAACGGTGGAAAGGGCGGGCCTAAAAAAAGGCTAAGTAATGAATGCAGGCGGAAGGCACCAAGTGTCCAAACAACGCACATTCAAAAGCGGGACCCTAGGTAGAGAATCAAACGAGCGCTAGCTCACCATGTGTCCCAGATCCCGAAAAGGTGAGGGTGACCGTTGAAAATTCCAAAGGCCCACAGAGGTCTCCACGTGTCATATTCGTGCTACTCCAAACGTAAATTTTGGGTGCAATTTCTAAACATGCGCAAAGCCTCCACATGTCTTGGGTCAGATACAGTGCCTCTGCCTGCGGAAAAGACTCAGGAAGAATATAGAGAAGCCCGAGGAACTTGTGGATGCCACCACGTGTCACATGGGTGCTATTTCAAGAGCAAAGGAAAGAGGAAAATCTCAAACGAGCGCAGAACTGTCACGTGGACACAGTACAGATAAACTCATTTAAATATTGTGTGCCCACGACCCAGAAAAGTTCAAATGGCCATATCTTTTGACTAAGAATTCAAGATTTGGCAGGAGAAGACTTTTTGGAAACGTCTCGATACCCTTTATGCCTTGGAAACATAAAATATCATTTTTTACAGGTGTTGGTTGGTGAAAAATGGGAAAATGTTTATCAAGCCATTAAAGCAGAGCTTGATTTCTCCAACTACCAGATCTGATTCGATTCAATCCATCATTCTTCTTCAATACGCTGGACAGACAGAGGGAGCCAAAATCGACAGATATGGGGTGGATTTGAAAGGGGCATTGATTGATAGCGATTGAGTCTTAAAGGAAGGTCTCAATGCATATCCTGTGGTAGTTTAAACATGATTCAACTTTTCCCTCTTCTCTCTCCTTTTCTTTTTATATATTGTAACACTTCTCATTTGAGAAAGGGAGATTATTTCTGGGCATTAGAAAACTTTGTCAAATTTGTTTCCCGACTCCCATTTTGAGTTGAAAACCTTCTCCTATGGCTGGCAAGCATTTTTGTGCCTCTAAGCAGAAACGTAAGGGTCTATGCACCCATATAGAGCAATAAAACATGTTTTTGTGGTGTTTATTCAACCCTTTGCATTGTTTTGTTGTCTCTTTGTGCCTCTCCCTTTCAAATCTATTTTCTGTGCATGTATTTCACATTTGCAGGTGCATGGTGTTGTGTTTCATGGAGTTTTGATCATGGATTAGGATCTGGGTTTGTGTCACTTCTGTCTGACCTTTCCATCTTCCTTTCTCCCCTATTTCATCCTTCCTCAACAGAGCATCTCACCCCTTTCCTTCTCTGGTGTATCATCGCTTTAGTGTAGGATTTTCTTTCACCCTCTCTTTCTCTCTAGTTCCTTGGAATGGTTAGATTAGGATAGTTTAGTTTTTTCCTGCATTAGAGTAGCTCGTGGCAAGTAGTTTAGGAATAAGAACCAACTTTATTTAGAGGATCATCTTAGGTTTGCAAGTCCCACATCTTGAGAGATGATCCAATGTTATGCAATCACACCGAATGCCCCATTCTAACCACTTCACATCTTTGGCCATACGGGGGTGCTGTGATTTTGCACTAACATAAACTTATAAAGACTTGGAGAACATGATAACTCAGTGCCAACTAGAAATATGCTAGGGTATTTAAGAAGAAAACTTTGAATCTTTGTGTCCTAACTAGAAAGAACATGGTCTTATGGAGATAATATAACTACCCCCATAATGTTCTCATTTAAGACACACACATTTGGGACACATCCTTAGATATTGGATGTTTCACAGATCGAATAACTAGGGAATGGTTGAAGAAGCAACAAAACATAGTAGGTTTTGGAAAGTCTTAGTAGTGTTAGGCTTGATGCATGAATTATACACACAACTGTGACTATTATGTAATCTTTATTTATATAGTGGTTGATGAATAAAGACTGTGATTGTAATCAGGAATGTTGAGTACTATATGAGAGTTATTTCTATGTAGTTTTAGATATGATTATATTTGTGCATAGTGTATGATTTTTGGATTTTCATCATGCATAATAATGGATGATATTAGAAATGTTTGGTTTATCAATTATGTGGCATTTATTACATTCTATATATAAATGAATTATATATTAGGGTCTAATCAATTTAACTACATGTTTATATGAGTTACATGCGACACATTTTCATTAGAAGGACCCCAATGATCTCTCATCTATGCTTTAAGCGAGACTTATGCGCTTGTGTGTGGTTGAAAATGCCAATGTATGTGTGGTAGTTTATTAAATATTTCTTGCACACACATGTTGAGTCTTGTGTAGGACCCAATGGACTAGCAAAACTTATCTAAATGTGCAACCAAGTTTCAAGTAACAATTTTATATTTCCCCTAATGCCAACTTCCTTAGCTTCTTAATCTCATTGTTTTTTTCTATGATAAAAATGTATTTCTACACATTTTTATTAAATATCAATTCCATCTCCTTTCAATCTCTCCAAACGTGAAAGCTATGATTTCCTTTTCAATATTTTGTTCCCCAAAAACATTTTTCTAAAATTGATCCACTCATATGTTTCCATAACTATATCACACTTCTATAAAATATGGAAGAATGTGAATTTGAATTGAAAAATTTGTTCACCTACTCCTAAGCTTCTAAAACCTTGTCCACTGTTCCAAAATTCTATGCAAACACTAGGAAATCAATCTCCTTCCTTAGCAACATCAACACATTACTAAACTGAATAAAAATGAGGGATGTTTTGAGGTGAATCATGTTATCATTCCATTAGTATTAGGCGCCCCCATGATTGGAACAATTATTTGAAGAAATCACACAAAATAAAATGTAGTTCAACAAGCGTCCAGTGTAATGGAATTTCTCAGCCTTCATCACTTTTTATAACCTAATCAATGCAAGAAGTGAATGCTACACGCTCTTCTGATTTCTTAGATGGTTGACTATTTTTCTAAATGCTTGTAATTTATTTTGGCATGAGGATGTTTCTTCATCACTCTTTTCTCAATTGATCTCTATTGATTCCATAGACTAAATATACTAATGCACCTATACAAGTTAATAGACTTGTAATCAAATTAGGACTATTGACATACATGTTGACACACAATGGATAGGAAATGCTAATAAAGAAGGGTCGAAAACCCAAAGGAACCTAAAATAAGGGTCAAAAGGCTCCTATAAAAAGGATGGCAAAATCATAGTATGGTTATGGTATGATTTGAACAATATAGTATGATTTTGGCACAAACCTAGGGAGGCATGGGAAGAGAGAACACAAGGGGAAAAGAGAAAAGAAAAGAGAAAACTAGAAAAAGTCGAGGGAAAAACATAGAAAATATATCAAACAATGACAACAACAAAGAACATACACATACAAAAGTATAATCTAACACAATAATTGATAAGCAAAATTAAAATTTACCTTGTACCAAAATTAGGTGTCTACATGTGCCCAACATGACCCAATCAATTTACACCCTTGTTTATAATAAGTTCAATTTAAAATGTGATAGTCATCTAAAACTTCTCTCTGTAAAAAAAGATGGAATCATTCACCGCATGAATGGCTATCAAAATAGGCACCCTTAACCACAACCATGACAATTTCAATATTTAAAAAATAAATTAAAATTGAGGTCTCTATAGTTATTGAGAGAATCTCCATCAAGGATCAATTTTGAAGGGCTAGTCAAAATTTCAATGTGAAGGGTATATTTTCAACCAACCCTTCCACAATTAAAAGTAGTAAACAATTAATATTTTGCATGACAAGAGTAAATTTTTTAAAATGAAGGATTGAGTACAAAATATCATAGGTACGAGTATTTTGGCTACAATCAATTGCAAGATACATTATACATTAAGTCCAACCTGCTATCAAATATCTTAAGAGTCAATAAACTGTACATACTAGTTTATATGAATTGTGTCTATGAAATGTGTGATTGTTCCAAATAGGTAAAAGGACATTGAAGATGATGGTGAGCCACCGCAAACGACAACATTAACATTGTGCATTGCAAGATATTTATGGTACTTAGTAGCACAATACCTTTTACTGACATTATTGCCTCTCATTTCTTCTAGCTATTGGTTTATGTTGGTGGCATATAGGAGAAGTGTTAACACCGCTTCCACATAACTAACTAGTTTAACGTCTTAGAATAATTATCCTTGCGATTCCCCCTAGTTGTAAGTGATTCTAAATATTAGTTGACTCTATTTTTTTTCAATGTGGGTGCTTGTTTTTCTTTTGAATGTTGATACACAGTTTATTCCCTCCTACAGTAGGATATGATTCCCTATCTTGTATATTTGGATTCAATGAATTTATACATATTTTCTTGTGAGCACCATTCTATTTATGGAAAACCATAAATGTTAAAATAAACAATAAATAAAAAAAGATTTATAATCTTTAATTTAATTGGGACTAGGGAGGGGGGAGTGCGAGGAGGCAGGGAATAGTTTACAAGGCCATGAGAGTATATGGGGTGTAGCTATTGAATTTGTTGCTATGTAGGGGTATTGAAATCTTGTAGTGGCACTAGAGGTGTGTAAGAGTAAACTAGACCTAGAGAGGTGCATTTTTTTTCGGAATTCAAATCCAAGTGTTTTAAAGAAAGTATTACTAAGTGTTTTAGTATTTCTTACATTATAAATTTTAGAAATTTCTTACATTAGCAAATTAATATAAAAATATATTGAAATGTATAGATTTAGTCTAACAAACCTTGTAAATGAATCTTGTGCTTCAACAATCCTCTCTCTCATCAAATCCATCCTGTTCTCCTCCTTTCAAGTTTCAAATCTCATTTTTCTCTGTAAAGCCAAGCTTATTTTTTTGGGCATTGCATTTGTGGTATAAAATTTGGTAGAAGATTTTTTATTTGGTACTTCGTATAGCTTCGTTAGCCAGTCATGTCAAGGTAAACCTTGATTTTAGAAACCCCTAACAACTCAACTTTACATGTTCTATTGGTGGGCATTTGTTGCTCTGAGTTTATCCAAATGGTTCAAAAGTGGGTAAGGCGCAGTCCAAATTATTATTTTTGTTCTTAACCGATAGTGGTCTTGTGAGTCCTGAGTCCATGACATTGTCTATGCACTTAGCGAACAAGTTGTAATTGAATCCTCCATACAATATTTAATACTTTTGATTTCAGCAATAGTCTATTAGTAATTCTAACTTTTAAATCTTCAAATGTGAATTATGCAGAAAATTATGGCAGTATTTTGTAGTACACTCCTGGTATTCTTTCTTGGGATTTGGTAATTCGCTGTAATTTTAAATGTTGTCAGTTGATGAGTGGTGTGACACACCGAAGACCATTTTTAGAAATAACCCTTCTTTTATCATTTTTCATAAATATTTCCACTTCCACGGTGTCATTTGATTTTTATATTTCAATTTTTTTTTGAAGAATATTTTTTTATTACCCAACTCGGCGGCAGGGGTTAAATTTGACGCTTCTATGACGGAAGCACTGGGATGGGTGCAATTTTGAACCCTAGATTCTCCATACCCAACTCGGCGGCTCTCGGACGTAATCGACGTCAATATCCAACTGCTCTCGACCACGCAATTAACGGCCCGTACCGTGATCAACCAACGGATCTACGCACACTGTCTCTACAAAACATTAAAAATATCTGTCCCGTTACATACCTAAAGCAAGTCAAACCTCAAGTTACATAACCAGAAAACGACAGACAAAATGTTAAGAGTACATTTTATCTTTCGAAGTTGGGCAAAGATCATTTAACGCTGCACATAATCCAAAAGCAAGCAGAAAAGTACAAGAAAAGAAACGTTGCCGTAATGGAGAACTAATATTAATAGCTTTTATTTGTTGGACAAAATGTGTGAAGAAGACTATGGAATATTAGGTTATGGAAAGGTCGGTAAGATAATGACCCTCTATCCATGAGTATGGAAGTTAACAAAAGTTGGGTCACGGGTGTGAAAAGTAGTTTGATTGGCATTTGTGGAGTGTTTAGTTGAGTTGGAATTTGAGTGTTTACATACCTAGATCTTGACACCTCTCTATTATAATAGATGGAGTTAACATGTAATAGATGGAGTTAACATGTATCTGACTCTTATATTGAAATTTTAAAAGTTACTCGGGAAACAATTCTAGACTTGTCTATATAAGTCTCTTTATTGCGTATCTAGAGGGATTTGTAGCTTGATAGATGGCTTAACAAGTCATCATTCTCACCATTAAACAACAACCCTTTTAATATATTTAGAGGTTTTTCACTTTCAATCAAATTTATTGATAAAATGTGAGTATAGTGATAGCTCATTGAGATTATGATATAACTCAAAGTGGGGTATAGTAACTTGTAAATGTAAGTCTGCATTCAACCGAAGTGCTTGACAAGACACTTATAAAGTTTTGACTTATGGTAGCCTCTCACAAATAAAGGTTTGCACTGTTATTTCCAAGTGAGATGGGATTCGATTTGGGGTCAATTCATTTGTAATTGTTTATTTGAAAACATCAAATTAAGGCGTTTGACTAAGCATTTACATATTTTTGACTTATTGTAACCTTTCTCAAGTAAATTTTTAAGCTTGCTTTGCATAAATATATAAAATCATATTTACATTATGGCAGGATTATGCACATTTGCTCGTGTTTGTGAAGAAATAGCTTTAAGTAAGAGGCTTCTTGACAAAATGATTCTTAAATGGCAAAAATTTAAACATACTAAGATCTTAGATAATGAGAATATAACATTTTGATGTACATATGTCATTCACCAGGGCATCTCAAAGTTCCATGTCCCTAGGCCCATGTCCATCCACCCAAGAAAACTAGGCTCATGCCTATCCACTCAGGGAAAAAGAGACCACATCAAAATAAATAAGTTAGAATTTTTTGGAGGATGAAGACGAACAAAGTGAAGATCTAAATGAGAATCTCAACACTCAAATGTTGAAAGGGGAATCAAATCTTCTCTCAGGAATTCTTATGGAAGATATGAATTCCTCATCAAAAGAGGTCTAATTTGACGGAAAAAAAAGACTTCATGAAATTGATACTTCTTATTTTAATAAGGAATTGGCTCTTACTCTGAACTCAGATATGCCACCTTTTACATTATAATTGATTACTATGAATACATTTTTAATAGGGTAACAAGAAATCAAAAAAAAAAAAAAACGAACATATAAATATTTTTTTTTACACGGAAAAAATAATATGCATATTTTTCTCGTACTTCATTTTCAAATTGTGCTTCGAAAACATGGATATATAAATATAATTTCTTGGTAGGATTTGCTCTACAGTCAATCGAAATAATAACCGTAACTGTTTAGCTCATACGATTGGAACACCTAACCTCAACAAAATTATGATCGAGACAGAATGGATTCTCCTTAATAAATGAATGAAACAACTTTTTGCTTCATAGTTTTGACTTGGGAAGAGGTAAGTCTTTCCCATGTGCTTTCACAGCCTGGCTTCTTTATTGTTTTCAAGGGCACATATACCACATTCATGGATTTCATTCTAGTCAAGTGAGGGACCAATTAAATATATGCACCTATATTGTCATGTATCATTCATTGCCCAGTCCTCTTCAAGGGTACTTCCTCACCCCTCCTCTTTATTATGTTTAGGGGTATTTATTGCAAGTTAGAAACTTAAGAGGACGGGCAAAGCAGGAAAAAACAAAGAAGAAATGGACATAATCCGCATGAATTGCAGTGTACCAACTTTTATGTGGCTTATAAATTGCTCTGTTTTATGAGGCCAAGGTTTTATAACCTGTTGGAGGCATTCGTCCTAACGTGTTCAAGAAAAAGAAAGGGATTTAAGGTGCCCTATCTATAACGGAAGGGTCCCCACGTTGTTGGGTAGTCTAAATGTGGAAAGCTGTTTTACATTTAATAATGCAATACATGTCAGATTCAAATTTAAGAATGTTTTAGAATATTAATAATGAAGTAAACATTGTAACATAAGTTTAGATAAGAATGTCACTAAAGTTTATAAACTTTGGCATGAGTGGAAACTATTGATTAGAAATCTAAGGTATGTTTTATTAGGTCTGATTATAATTATGAAATATGTTTTTAGAAAGTGTTAAAATTTACTAATCAAATTGAATAATCATGTTTAATTGTTTTAGAGTTTCAAAAATCTCACTTATTCTTTCAAAATTTTGTGGTGAGTTTTGAGAAATTGTCATTTTTTTTTGGAATTCTGTTGTGACAACACCTTGTAAAACACAACACAAAAATGGATGTGTTTTGAAGGGCATGGTTTATCCCTCCGCTATTATCACGCTAATTGATGAGAAGAGTTCTTTGAAGGCAACATAACATGCATAATGCATATCAACAAGAAGTCTAAGTCTAAGTGTAATGTAAGTACCCAACCCTTATCACTTTCAAAGACCCAATCAATGCTACGATAGATGTTAGGTGCTCATGACATTCATTTAAATATTCAAACACTGCTCTAAATGCTTATAATCGCATTTGACATAGGATGTTTCTATATCACTCAAATCAATAATGTATTCTTTGTATTCTTCTCTATCATAAATGTACTAATGCACATATGAATTTATAGACTTCTAGACTTCAAATTATGACCATATTGGTGTGTATGCCAACACATAATGGGTGGGAAAAGCTAACAAAGAGGGTGAAAACCACCAAGGGACCCAAATAAGGAGGAAAAATAGAGGCTAAAGAAAGAATAGAGTGGAACATGCCAAAATATGACATCGAACAAGAAATGAATGTCTCTAAGAGCCCAATATGGACAAGTGATTGACAAACACACAAATACACTATAAACATATAAATTTCTAACAAATAGCTAATATCATACAAAAATTAGGTGTTTACACAATGCTCCACTTTGATGTAGTTGGGTGGGTGTATACATATCAAAGTAAAACAAATAATCGGTTACAAAAAACCCACCTTAATCATTTATAAAATTGTTGAGAGTTCTTGAAGGCAATAATTGAAAAATAGTGATTTAACATCCAAAAGGAGAGAACACTTGATATCCACATCAAAGGGATGCAAATTTTTTAGATTTAACATCCATGCTTATGTATTCTCGGATGTAGAAACTTGTGTCGATTCAAACAGATAGAGAACATATGCAAGTGAATAATTATCTACATAATCAATAATCAATAATCAATAATCAATAACCAATAACCAATGAACCACTGAAATTTAGGTAAGAATAATTGGAACAAATATACATGTTTTTGTTGAAAATTGTGAAGATGCCCATGTGAAATCCAGATTTTGGAACCTATGTTGAAGTTTGCATGCATTTTTAGTATATTATATAGCATTAAAAAATCAAAGTTGCATAATTTTGATGTAATATAAAGAGATTAGGGTTAGAAATCGTCCTAAATATATTCAATGATGGTAGTAAGTGTCATTTGTTTTGATGTCTTGGAGTAAACAATATGTGATTTTTCCATCTATAAGAGGAAAATAGTAGAGATTATCTTTTTTTTTTTGGTTTAGTGATGAAATGGGTAAAATATATGCCCCATTTTAGGTGCGGGACAATGCCGTGAATCACCTATCTCAACAAAAGGTATTATGCATATCATGATTAAGATGGGAAATAAAATCAATGACATCTAACCTAATAAAATATACTACAATAATATTGTGAAAGCATGCACAAATTATGACAGCAACATAGTATACAGTGTCGTATGTTTTTGTGCATAGAGATAAAGTGACTGGAATATATGGACCCCTTTTAGGTGTAGGAAAAACTTGCAATGACCACATATCTCAAAATAAAGGTATTACACATATCATATGTAAGATAGGAGATAAAATCACTAATGTCTAGCATAACATGATATCATCATGAAAGCAAGATTGTTATAAACAAGTTGCCCCATGTGGTTCAATGATGTAATCCTTATAAGAAAAATTTACAATATTCCTTGTTGGTAAGATACAAGAAATGCAACATCGTAGAATCATGCCCCATATGGGCCAAGTATAATCAATGAAAGCTCAAAGGCAGTATGACCACAAGTGAACTAATCTAATAAATGTAATCATAGGAACACACTATGCCCGCTTGGGAAAATACATAATCAATTTAAGAATACGGGTTTCACGCCTCTTTGTGGGTGATATATAAGCAATACAATCATAAGAATATGTTTCCTTGATAAGGATAATATGTAAGCAATATAACATAAATAATGATACGACCCTATATGGGTGATATATAGATAATGTAAGGAAAAAGTATTAGGTCCTTGACCCAAAAAGATTGATGATATAAATAATGGAAATGTAGGTAAGGAAATGTGATGTAGGAGCATCCACCTTCACGAGAAGTCCCATGTCACTCAAAAATATTTTTGAGTTAGCAAATAAAAATTTGCATAACATGACATTACTCTTATGTAATTCATGCGAAGAACCATTTCCTTAGTCATTCATGGAAGCCACAAAATCCTATCCAAATCCATGTAATACCATGTCACGGAAGCTTAGCTAAGCCACATAATACCATGAATGCCATTAAAGCTTACCAAATCTACACAACACTATGAATATTGTATATGTATATTTAAATCCACACAATACTATTAATGTCACACATGTTTTCTTGATTTCACATAAGCTTGTCATATGATGTTATATAATGTGGAATTGTCAAACATTATTAATGTCATACAATACCACATTTTTGTAAAACCAATCCTATTTGCTTTAATGATGAGATATTTTTTAGATATTATCACATGATTGCATTGATGTTAGGAAATAAGGGATAAAATATGTGGAACAACCCCTCATAGAATCGCAACAGTAGAAACTAATATGCAGAAAATATTATAGATCTGAAATAAAAGTGTAGAATAATAAAAGAACAACACAGAGATAATATTTAACGTGGTTCACCCAATGTGGGATACATCCACCAAGAATCACTTGCTCATATTTTATTACAAATAACCACTCTCTCAATACAATACCCATGTTTGTTTAGAGCTATGCTTAACAAACTCTACAGAATTCACACTTGAATTCAGACACATCTACAATGTTACATTAACCCTACCATATGCACAAAATCACATAAGTAGACAACTCCTTTAGCATTTTTACAAAACCCTGGGTATTAAAACCATGGGCCAAAACCGTCCCATAAACCTATGGGTCAAAAATCCCACCCATATGAGAAAAGCATGTTTCCAGGTATATCGGGCATATTTTTCGAGGCCAAAAAAAATCTCGGGAGCTACGCCCCTGAACCCCTGCTCGAGGCTCGGCCCGGCCCCAAACCCCAGTGAGACAACTGTGGAAAGCATATAATACTCTTAGTGTACAGTCTTCAACATTTTCACACATGGAAACAAGCTCCACAACCTAACAATCTCCCACATGGAATTAGTTTTCCTCTGAGCAAGCTTCTCAACCCTTCACTAGTTTCCGTGAAGACCAACCAAAGCTAAACACAACTTCATTTTTTCCCTTGTGACCACCTTGGTCGTCATGTTTGCAGGATTCTGACTGGTATGAATCTTCTCCAACTTCAACTTCTCTTCCTCCAAATATGTCCTAATGAAATGGTACCTAAGCTGTATATGCTTCGTCCTAGAGTGGAAAATAGAGTTCTTAGCTAGGTGTATAACACTCTGACTATCACTATGCAACTTCTCTTCCTCCTACTTATGTTTGAACTCCTCAAGTAATTGTTGTAGCCAAATCATCTCTTTACTTTCCTCTGTGGCAGCAACATATTCAGCCTCCACGGTTAACAAAGTCACCAACTTTTGTAGTCATGAAATCCAACTCACTGTTGTCCCACTTATAGTGTAAATATAACATGGCGTGATCCTCCTAATGTCTACATCTCCAACCATATCTGAATCTACATAACCATGTAAAGTGGTGTCTGATCCACTATAGCAAAAAATTGTCCCCATTGTTCTCTCAAATACCGAAGGATCCACTTTACTACCTGTCAGTGATCTCTACCTGGATCACTCATAAATATACTCACCACTCCCACTACATGGGCAATATTAAGCCTGGTGCACACCATGGCATACATCAAAATACCAATCGCTGATGAGTAAGGTACCTTGGACATTTTGTTTCTCTCCTGCTCTGTCTTGGGACACTGCTCCTTTGATAACTTGAAATGGCCTGCCAAAGGAGTCCCAACCAGTTTAGCATCCTGCATATTAAACCTCTCCAATACCTTCTTAATGTACCCTTCCTGAGATAAACTCAACTTTTTTTCCTTCTTATCCTGAGATATCCTCATACAAAGGATTTGTTTGGCTGTCCCCAAATCCTTCATAACAAAGGATTCACTTAGCTGCTTCTTGAGTACTTTTATTTCCTGCATGTTTTTACCTGCAACCAACATGTCATCCACATACAGACACAAGATAATATAACTATCATCCTAAAATTTATTTATATACACATAATGGTCAGAATGAAATCTAATATAACCTTGCTCCATCATGAAGCTATCAAATTTCTTATACCATTGACGTGGGGCTTGCTTCAAGCCATACAAGCTCTTCTTCAGTTTGCACACCATCTCCTCTTTACCTTTGACCTCATAGCTCTCTGATTGCTACATATATAGATCCTCCTCCAAATCACCATGGAGAAATGCAGTCTTTACATCAAGTTACTCTAAGTGCAAGTCTTCTATTGCAACTATTCCAAGAACAGTTATAATAGAAGTCATTTTTACTACAGGAGAAAAAATCTCATCAAAATCTATAGCTTTTCCTATGCAAACCCCTTGACCACTAACCAGGCCTTATATATTTTCTTGCCTCCTTCTTCCTCTTTGACTCTGTACACCCACTTGTTTTGTAATGCTCTTTTTCCTTCAGGTAGCTTCACCAAATCCCATGTATGGTTCTCCATGAGAGCCTGATGCTCCTCATCCATGGCTTACTCCCACTTCTTCCTGGCATCTACTTGCATTGCTTCATCAAAGCTCTTTGACTCTCCACTGTCAGTGAGTAATAAATAATAAAGAGAAGGAGAAAAACATCCAGGTTCTCTTCTTACCTTAGAAGACCTCCTCAAAATAGGAGTTTGGGGTTCTTCTTGAGGAGGTTCCTGAACTGATTCATTTGTCACTTTCCCATCTGGAAGATCCTCTACCACTACATATTATTTCTTGGATTCTTCTCTGTTTTCCTACAACTGCTGCTTATACATGACTTTATCATTAAAGACCACATCCCTAGATCGAATGATTTTCTTGTGCTTAATACTCCAACATTTATATCCAAAGTCATCACCCCCATAACCAATGAAAGTACATTTTTCTGATTTAGCCTCTAGCTTGGTCCTATCATCCTTGTCTATATGGAGAAACACCTCACATCCAAAGACTCTAAGAAATGAATAATCAACTTTCTTACCATACCAAGCCTCCTCAGGTATGCCTCCATCTAAGGCACTTGAGGGTCCTCTATTTATCAAGTACACAATCGTGTTCACCGCTTCTGCCCAAAAAGAAAGAGGCAGCCCTGCATGTAACCTCATGATCCTAGCACATTCCATTATTGTTATGTTCATCCTTTCTGACACCTCATTCTGCTGCGGAGTTCCTGGAACTATCTTTTTCCCATGGATTCCATTCTCAGAAAAATAATCATCAAATTCATTACTGCAATACTCCCCTCCATTATTTGACCTGTGACATTTTAGCTTAATACATGTTTCATTCTATACCAAGGATTTCCATTTTACAAAAGTGTCAAATACAATAAACCCAAACTTTCCTTGTTGCATCATCAATAAAAGTAACATAATAACTTGAACCCCCAAGAGATGATACCTGATCCGACCCCCACACATTAGAATGCACCAACTCTAACTTACTCTCTTTATTTATAGGTCCAACATTGAGAAACCTTATTCAATTTTGTTTCCCATATATGCAGTCTTCACAGAAATCTAAACCTATTTCTGTATGTCTAGGAAAATCCTTATTTATGATCTCCATGCCCTTATGGCTCATATGATCGAGCCTATAGTTCCACAATGTTGTATCTACTTCTGAAGCCATAAGATTACAAACATTAGTGCTATAAGTGGTTAAATACAAGGTTACTACCTTCTTACCTCTTGCCACCACAAGAGCACCCTTGGTAGCCTTCCAAGAGTCCACTGTAAATATCACAGTATAACCATCACTTCCTAACTGCCCTGCCAAGAACAAATTTCATCTTAATGTAGGCAAATGTCTGAAATCCATCAATAACCAAGTATTCTCATTTTTCATCTTAACCCAAACATAACATTTTCCAACTATGTTGAAATGCTCATCATCACCAAGAAAAACATGCCCAAAATCTCCTTAAACATAATCAACAAAATAATGCCCTTGTGGAATAGCATGGAAAGAAGCCCCCAAATCTAAAACCCAAGATTCAATAATATTGTGTAAAGAAAGAATCAAAGCATCCTGATATACATTACCTGTTGCCACATTTGCCTCCTTGTTTTCTTCATGTTGCTTTTTCTTGTCCCGAAGCTCCTAATAGTCCTTCTTTGCATGCCCAAAATTTCCATAGTGCCAACATACTATCTTGATTTTGGATTTTGACCTTACGCGATCCTTCGATTTTCCACAACTTCCTCTATTATTTTTTCTCCCTCTTGTTTCCACTGTCAAAGCATTCCCTAGAGTAGAATATTCCCCAAATCTTTTTCTTCACATTTCCTCGCTTAAAATCACCCGTAAAACATCCTCAAACTTCAACTTTGAGTTAGCTGGAACCGAGTTGCTTACTGCCATTACTAAGCTATTCCAACTCTCAGGTAAAGAGCACATAATTAATAAAGCCCTAATTTCTTCATCAAATTCTATTGTAACCAAAGCTAGCATATTTACAACCATATTAAAATCATTTAAATGATTTACTACTGAACCATTCTCAGACATCTTCATATTAAACAAATTTTTCATTAAAAATATCTTGTTAGAGGCAGAGGATTTTTCATAGAACTTCCCTAATGCATCTATAAGTTCTTTTGTAGTCTTTTCCTTTGAAACGTTAAATAATACCAAAGATGCAAGACATAGTCGGATTGTCCCAAGTGCCTTCCTATCTAGCAAATCTCATTCCACATATGTCATGTTCGAGGATTTGTTCACCTTCTGAGACATCAGAATATAAAGATCCTTCTGATAAAGGTAATCTTCCACCTGCATCTTCCAAAGATTAAAATTATGCCCATTGAATTTATCAACTCTTGATCTTCCATCATTTGTCATAGCTCTCACTCAAGCTAAAAATTTCCCTGCAATTCAACACTTCAGCAAACCAAACCTCGCTCTGATACCAATTGTTAGGAAATAAGGGATAAAATATGTGGAACAATCCCTCACAGAATCAAAAAAGTAGAAAATAATATGCATAAAATATTACAAATCTAAAATAAAAGTGCAGAATAATAAAAGAACAACACAAAGAGACAATATTGAACGTGGTTCACCCAATTTGGGTTACATCCACCAAGAATCACCTGCTCATATTTTATTACAAGCCACCACTCTCTTAATACAATACCCAAATCTATTTAGAGCTATGCTCAACAAATTCTATAGAATTCACACCCAAATTTAGACACATCTGAAATGTTACATTAACCCTACAATATGCACAAAATCACATAAGTAGACAACTGCTTTAGAATTTTTACAAAATCATGGGTATCAAAACCATGGACCAAAACCGTCCTATAAACCTATGGGTCAAAAATCCCACCCTTATGAGAAAAGCACATTTCCTGGTATGTCGGGCACATTAGAACCCTGATAAGACAACTGTGGAAAGTGTATATTACTCTTAGTGTACAGCCCTCAACATTTTCACACATGAAAACATGCTCCACAACCTAACAATTGATACAGTTAATAGAGGATACATGTGGTTCTTGGTATGTATATTTCAACTAGGGAACAAAATAATTATTTGTTCAATCCCAATCCAATATAAGGGAAAATTTAGAGCTGATCAATGGCGTCGAGAGCCAATCTAAGGATTACAAGTAAAAAAATTCATGCAGAATTCATTTTTTTATCCCACATAAAACATGTGAATTATATAAATAAAATAGAGTTGTTAACATGCAAAGAATACTAGACTAGACTAATAAGAATTCCAAGTTAAGGAATTGGATGACTATCCTTAAGAGTGTGAGTCAAGTGTGGTTCTGTAGAAGCTTCACAGAGTCTACAAGATTAAGATAGGTCTAGGATTAGAATTCTTGCATAGACTTCCCATAAGATTTTAATTGAAGTGTCGAGTCATAGTTCCTAATTTTGTAATATTTCCTTGCATTAATAAAGAAACATGTTTGTTTTCTTGTTAATTTATATTCCTGACATATTGCTTCAGTGAGGTCTAACTCTAATAATGGTTGTGTGGTGCAAGGAATTCCTTTATTTGGGAACCATGAATGTAATTAAATCCATTGGTATTATAGTAAGGACTTGGAATTTCCACTGAGGATATTAGTATAGATATCAATCTAGCTTGTGTGAGTGATCTTAAATTTTGTTTCTTTCTGTACTGGTGGTTTGGATAAAAAGTATTTTCAATTATCTTCAACATTTGTGTTATTGGGTAGAAGGTGTGAGGTCACATAATATTTTTGAGTGAGAGGTTGTGAGGAAAATATGGCATGTAGAGTAAATAGAGCACCAATATTTATAGAATTTCCTATGTGATTGTAAGAATGAGAGGCTATTTGGAGGCTATGTAAATTGTGCAACATAGAAGAGTTTGTATTGATGAAGATGAAAGTTAATATGAACATGAGGTTAGAGAACTTATATATTAGGAAGCTACAACAAAGCATATGGATGAGTAAGAGATCGATTCTTGCACGTAATCACGAGGATTGGATGCAAGTTGTGAATAAAATTTTGATACTATTTTGTGAAATTAGATCTAGAAGACCTTATAAATTGGGTTACAGAAATGGAGAAATAATTTGAGTATAAAGGTTTAGAAGATAACAAGAATGCAAGATTCATGAGTAACAAGTTAAAGGGACACACATCCTTGTGGTCGAATCATGTATATATTGAGAGAGTTCAAAAAGGAAAGGACAAGCTTTAAATTTGGGATCTAATGGTGACAAAGTTGAAGGTTAAGTTCTTGCAAGTGGATTACAAATCTAATTTGTTCAAAAAATTACATAGTTTACATAAGAAGGAACTGAGTGTGAAAAAGTACACAGAGGAGTTCTATCATCTCAACATAAGATCTGGACATGTGGAGGATAATGTAGAAAATATGTTGAGGTATCTCAATGGATTGGAAATTTCCATTCAAGATGAACTCAATATGGCTAGACTGAGATTTGAGGAGGAATCCTATCTGTTCTTACTGAAGGTAAAGGAGAATTTATCCCATGATTTAACTTAATTTGAATTAAATCTAAACTCAAAGTAACTATTGTAATAAACAATGTATGAATGCTAAAATACAGTAATGACACAAGCAAATAAGCATGCACAATGTAAAACCCTAAACAATGAGGAGAGATATGAGGACTAATATTATTTCCGAGTGAACATGAAGTGATCTAGGTAGGGTAAAGTGTTGGAAAATTTGTAGACAACGTCATTACTACTCACTATGAATTCTAAAACTCATAAGCAATGACAGATAAGGGCACCCAGTGCATGATAGAGATGCTAGGCGTTGGTGAAAATATTTGGGCGCTAGCGATTGTGTAAAATCTCAGGATATGTTTTCTTATGTGTTGCAAGGGTTCGACTGTTGGTTCTTATTTTTTACCTAATACCGCTAATTTATTTTTGAGGATACCTATAACCTGTAAAAGATAAGTTCACCTACACATACCCACAAACCACATTAAACTTAAAAAGGAAAATACATAATGGGTAGTCAGAATGACCTCGATGGTCACTTGAAGAGTGAACTTATGACCAAGCACTATGCTACATCTTAGACTCCATGTAATTTATAATGCACGTGCACACGCATGCGTGTGTAAATGATACCCTAGGATGCCCTTGTACAAGTTGCACAAATGATAATGGGCTAGTTCTAGAATGTATAAATGTATAGCATGTGTGAATGGAATATTTCCCCTTCCTATGGATTTTATGTAGGAGTATGCATCCCTTGTCCCTTGAATAAAAGCTAGATGGATTCCTTTGAACTGCTTCAATGCCTTTGGAATGCAAGCTTAGGTGATGATAGTAATGCTTAGTGTTTTTTCCTTCATTTTGAAAACATAAATGTGTATTTATATGATTCCCTTGTTTGAATTTTGTAATTGACAACTCGAAGGCCAACCCATAAGTGAAAAATATGCCCAAAAGATAAAAGAGACCCAAAAAGAGTAAGGTAAGAAAGGGTCAAGGGTGCCTAAGAGGGACAAGAGAGCCTAGGTGTTACTCTCCTGGTTGGGCGCTAGTGTCTAGAGCCATAAAAGATAAATAAGTTAAGTCCTGATTGGGCTTGTAGGGTGTATAAGACCAAAGATAATATAATCAACAAAGAAAAGAGGTGAAAGATAGTTGTCAACCACTAGTTTTCTTGCTTAGAAATCATGTAATTGTTATCATGCTTTTAGGACATAGAAATGTACTCAAGTAAGCGATTTTGTGTCTACATTTTCCCCCACTTTATGTTGTTGAGTGAATACTTGATAACATAAATTAGATAGAAGATGTGTACCTGAAAATCATGTAGAGCATGAGGCGAATAACGTGTCTAGTGGATAGGTGAAGTGTGGAATGATTGCAAAGTAAAGTGTGGAGATTGGGAAAAGGGAAGTGGACCTTAGGGGTGAAGCATGTACGTATTAGTTGTGTTGTTGTATCCTATGTGTTGCTTCTTGTAAGGATGGACCTGTAAAAGAAGAGCAAGAAAGTAGTCAAATTTTGGTATATGATAAATCAGACAAAAATATGTATAAGTATGTAAATATTGTAAACGTGTGTAAAAAGGAAAGTGTGCACTTGATATGTAAGAGAGTAAAGGATAGTAAAGTGTCCCATTGTTTGGAGATTGCTGATTTGAATGCTGAAGGTGATTTTTTTTGGTGATCTCACGCTAAGAATGAGTTTTTTGGGAGATCTCATGCCAAGGGTGAGTTTTTTGGGCAATCTTACACCAAATATAAAGTGTTGGGGAGAGAGGTCTAGTTTTACTCTCCTTCCACGAATCTTCCCAATAATCACTACTACAGATAGTGCATCCCGATTTGTTCCTTTTTTCTCAATTTAGTTACGAATTAGCTCCGATTGTTCTGATTGAAGGAGGTAGAATGCATTATGTAACTGAAGGTTTGTGCCTGTAACTGTAAAACTACTCTGTAAATTACTATAGACTGTGTTTTATTGAGGAAATGAAGAAATGAATATATCTACCCCTAGGACATTAGCACCCAAGGGAGGACAAGGGCGCACAGGCTCTAGTGTTTGGATCTAGGCACTGGTGTCCACTCTATGTTTTGGACCTTAAATAATATTATGGACAGTTATGTGACTGAGTTCCTGTGCCATTTATGTACTATGCTGATCTGGATTATAGCTCTGGGCTGCTATAGGGGTGATTTTTTCACCCAGTGTAAGCCCCCCTCATTTGGGGTGTATGCGATGATAGTAGGAGAATGCGGCCCAAAGGAGAGGACTTGATTTTGAGCTGAAATGGATACCTATAGGGGGTAGGGAATGTGCTTGGTAGAAACCAAGGAACATACAAATAAAGTGGGCTAGTAACATGTGTTAGTAGTGAAAAGTATCAAGCATGTAATAGAGAACATTGTAACAATCAAGTGTGCAGACAAGATAGACCATGATAAGTGAGTTCAAACATTGGACATCGCTCATAATGTCACAAGACAATCAGGGCCAAAGTGGCCAAAATCATACAATGATCAAACAAGACATTTGACATAGCCCATAAAACAATAACATACAATGGAAAACAAGATCAAACAAAGTAGATTAGATAATGATGGTTGTAGATAGTCCCACAAAGAAAATGCTACACATGAAGCACCCATTAGCATGTTAGAAAGACAAATATTATGTCATTGACATGTATGGATCATTGAAAGGTAAAGTAACTGTAATGAGATGTAATAATAGAACTTGTGTATTATGTGATAGTAGTGAGAGTAGATGCCCCCACGAGCTTCAGTGGGACTGGTAAAAGGTACAATGCCAAACATCATTGCAACGTGTAAAAATTTGTAAGAGATTTGCATTCACCACAAAAAACCAAGTAAGGGCACATGTGTATATATAGAAAGATGATGACATACTAAGAATCTATCTAGCATGAAAAATAAAGTGTAACATGCATATAAAATAAGCTAGCAAGAGTAAGTGCAACCAAGATATGAAAATTCAATATAAGTGTGATGGAATGGGATGAAAAGTGTGCAAATGGTAGGAGCAACATGCCCCCTAGCGGATGTGTATGAAATGAGGTTTGTTTATAAATGCCCTCTCAACATTCAATAATGATCAATAGAACAAGATTGTGTCATCAGGAAATAGGTTTTTCGTGTGCTAGAAAGTGCATATTGTGAAGCACTGAGCATAGAATGTGTAGTGAATGCGAGGTTCATTTCAGATTTAGACCCTCAGTAGTCGAGTATGAACCATGGAACTAGAGTGCGACATAGGGTAATGATGATACAATGCATGTATCAAAGGGTTTTAAAGTGCTTAGAAATATTAGATATGATGCACAAAGCACTGAAGTGTGGGCTAAACGTGCTAGAGATAAGTGGTTCTTTGATTGTAAGGGGGGGAAGAAAGTGTGATGCCCCCCCAAGCATGTAAATGATAGAAGGCTATCCAATGATAGTGAAGGGCGAGGGCCCTCCACCTGAGATCTGAGGAGACAAAGACATGTGATGATGCTCTAAGATTGGTGGTGTGGGTGAGTAATTGTGCACATGTGAAGGATTCCTATGCGGTGAAGGTGATGGTGAATACCTATCTAAAGGAGCTTCCCAAGTAGGGGACTTAAGCCAATTGTCTTGACTAAGAGAGTGGAGAAGATGAACACCTCTAACATCGAGGTAGGTTGTGTGCAAATAGGAGACCATGAGGTGATCATTAGTGAGCCTTGAATGACCAGAGAAGGGATGAGGACGCCAAGATTTCATCATTGACATGAGATGAAAAGTAGGTTGGAAGCCTAATGGTGTGCATGGTGGAACAAGTTTTCAAAGAAACAGACCACTTGTTCCTTCTGAATGGACTTAATCACCATTTGTTTATTCATGAAAGGATGATATATTATTATGGTTTTTGCAAGCCTAGACAGAAATATGAAATAATTTTTTTGTTACCTTTCACCCACTTTGAAGATTTCTAATGACGAATGGTTCAAGCCTAATAGCAGAAGCTCCAACAGTGATGGGAATCCTGACATAGCCAAGAGGACTTAGGACTTAGAGATGATGACATAGATTTTTGATAATCGTGCCCTCCTAATAGGAGTGAGCATACATTTCGTTAAGGAGCTAATTGATAGGTCATAGCTATCTACTCTGACAATTTTTCAACCAACAAAATGACTTTAATACTGGATCTTATTCAAACTTCCCAATGCCTAGCATGAAAACCTTGATCCTAAGAGTTTTTTGACCGAAAGTGATGTAACATATTAGATAGCAACAATGAAATCTAAGAAGAGTTCCTGACTGAATTTTCCAGGTACAATTTAGATATCCTTTTATTGGCTAAATCCATATAGGACCTTACGTGTCAAACTTGGGCAAAGGTTAAATCCAGATTTTTAGCGAGTTGTTAGCAAAAGATAAGAAAACTTAGGAAGTGATATGCTCCAGAGATTGGAAGGACCAAGTGCATTTAGTTAACCAATGAGATCTTGAAGCTAATTAGGATTAAGTTCCAAACAATCTATCCAGTATAGTTCTCAACATGATGTTGTTAAAATTACAGGCATGCATGTTTATCCATATTTAACCAACCATGTGGGCAAGAGGGTTCAATATTCAGAGGCAACTATTTGGAGTAATAGTATTTCTTTCGATAAGCCTTGAGGTATCTAGAAATTGAGGAGCTATAAGGTGACTTAGTAAATGTATGACCCTAAACTTGTCCACTGTAAATTGTAGTAGATTGAGTTAAAGTCAACCTCCCAAAATGCAGTTCATATTCTTTAGTCGGTTTAGGAGATTGCTCATGAATGTAGATCTGATGCTTGAGACCTGGTTTTTCAAGATAGAGGTTATTGAAAGAGTCATCATGACATTGAAAATGTGGAACTCAGATTAAAGTTTTCACTTCAAGGATTTTGAGACTTATGACATAATTGCATCTAGTTATGGTATCGAGAGGATCATCAAAGGAAAACACTTTCTTACAGTGGAGGTAAGATACTTTGAATGCCAAGACCTCTTGAGGCACCTCAGAATCAGCTAGACGACATGAGTCCATTCTTAGCCTAACCAATTGTTGTTCTAACACAATATTTTTGGCAATTAGACATTCCATTACATCCTTAGTTTCATTTGAAGCAAGTTGTGGATAAGATCTCAGTTGGTGTCTATTCCATTAATGGACAACACTTGATTAAGTGAAAACATTGGTTTGTTAGAGTAATTTAAGCCTACTAAATGTTCCAAGTAAATCATCCTCATTGGAAGTGGATGGGGGAGTTCCTTCCCCTAAACTCCTCAGGATTGAAGAAGGCATCAGCTAACATTGTATGGGTCATCTGTATAGTCTAGACATGCTAGCTTGGAAATTTTTCCTATGCTTATAATTTTCTACCATTGCCGTTGTCTAAAGTGCCAACAAGTGGGTGGGATCATATCTTTAAGAGAAGATTTAGGGTTATAGGAGTAATTGAGTATTCCATCAGATGGAGATGACCAAGTGAAGTCACTTGTTTGACATGTTGATGGATCTTTCTTTGTAGATGCCCATGGTCATCCAGAAGTTAGGTCTTGGGTGCTTGAAGAGGAACCCCCTTGGTCTGTATCATCAAGTGCTAGGAACAAGCTAAAATGGTTGGTATGAGGAAACATAGAAACGCTTTTCTTGAGAAGTAGAAGTTAGGAGAGAATGGTTGAATGAGAAGGTGGGGATCCAACAACTATAGATATGTCATTGAGGCTCAATATTATTGAGATCGGGACTAGATTAATGGATCCATCACTATGCAAAAAATATGAGGAGGTCTAGATCTCAGAGGCATGGTCAGTAAGATGGACTTACAGGTTATATCCATCTTCATGAAGGCCTCTAAAGGGATGTCCTCGCTTTGGTTTCCAGTTTCCTTTTTGTGAGAATTTGTCAATAGAATTTGTAAAATCAACGTAGGGTTTGAGTAATGGGTTCCCCATTTTGATTTACAAAGGAAGCATTTGAATTAAATATATATTTAGATTAAATATTGTAATAAACAATGTATAAATGTTAAAATATAGTAATGACACAAGCAAATAAGCATGCACAATTTAAAACCCTAAGCAAGAAGGAGAGATAAGAATACTTCGGTGATTTCTAAGTGAACATGAAGTGCTCTGGGCAGGGTAAAGTGTTGTACAAGCTATAGAAAGCATCGTTACTTCTCACTATGAATTATGAAACTCAGAAGCAAGGTTGAATAAGGGTGCCCAGTGTAGGACAGAGACACTTGAGCAATAGTGAATGTGTAGAAGCTCAGGATCTATTTTATTTTGTGTTGCAAGGGTTATGCTATTGGTTCATGTTTATCACTTGATATCCATTGATTGATTTCCAAGGATACCTGTAACTGAAAAAAGATAAGTTCATGCACATACCCACAAACCACATCAAACCTAAAAAATGAAAATATAGAATGGGGAGTCAGACTGACCCTAAAGGCTACCCGAAGAGTGAACTTAAAACCGAGCATTGCGCTACATCTTAGACTCCATGTAGTTTTGGTGTGTGTGTGTGTGTGTGTGTGTGTGTGTGTGTGTGTGTGTGTGTGTGTGTGTGTGTGTGTGTGTGTGTAAATGATACCCTAGGATGCCCTCGTGCGAGTTGCACAAATGATAAAAGGATAGATATAGAATGTAGACATGTATAACATTTGTGAATGGAATAAAATAGATTTTCCCTTCCTATGTAGGTATGCAGGAGTATGCAACCCTTTTCCCTTGAATGGATGCTAGATGGATTCCTTTAAAGTGATTTAGTGTCTTTTGAATGCAAACTTAGATGATGATAGTAATGCTTATTACTTGATCCTTTATTTTTGAAAATATAATTGTGTATTTATATGATTCCCTTGTTTGAATTTCATGATTGACAACTGGAAGGTCGGCCCGTAAGTGAAAAAGATGCTCAATAGATAAAAGAGATCCAAAAAGAGTGAGTAAGGTCAGAAATGGCCAAGGGTGCCCAGAAGGGACATGAACATATGGGCACAACTGTCCTGGCTGGGCACTGGTGTCTGGAGCCACAAAAGATAAATAAGTTAAGTCCCGAATGATTTGTAAGGTATATAAGACCAAAGAGAAAATAAGAAACAAAGTAAAGAGGCCAAAGATAGTTGTCAACCACTAGTTTTCTCGATAAAAAATCATGTAAATGCTAGCATGCTTTTAGGACCTAGAAATGTACCCAAGTGCATGATTTTTTGTCTACATCCCAAAGACAATAGATAAACCCACGAGGAAAAGTAAAATTCCCACATAGAGGTATATCTTTTTATAGTTAAAACCCAAATTCACGTGCTCAAAGAATATATAAAAATCTCACCTAAGTTTATTTATGTGCATAGAGGTGGAGGTAATTCTTAATATAGAGGAAGAGGATTTAGCAAAACTTATTTCTGTTGCAGAGAGACTGGAAATCATGAATGTGAGTGCCCACTAGCCACAAAAAATAGTGGTGGTAGGAGGAATTATGATATAAATCTTATTTCTCATCCCATCAACACATGAATTCATTTGTTGATATGTACCAAAAAAGAACTAGAATGTGGAGAAGTACTCATGATGAATCAGGTGTTATTTAAGCCCACAAAAGGAGAGATCGTGCCTGAACTAAGAAAAAAATGTTCAAAACCATTTACAAGTATTGAGTTAAACACTATAAGGCAATTTTTAATAGTGGTAGCATTGATAATATTATTTCTAAAAGAGATGGTTAAGAAACTTGGTCAGTCATTTTTCAACAGGCTAGTCAATTTTTGGTGTGTTTAAATATTATTTGCTTTGTTTTATCCCCTAAGCACCCATATAGCTAAGGTGGATAGTTGCAACGCACTAGGGGTGGAAGGTTTGTGGGTCGACCCCAACCAAAGCCATTTTTCTCAATATATCAACATTTAGCAGTGAAATGGGTAAAAATGCCAACATTAAAGGCCCTCTAAACTGCTTAGTTACAACTAAAACACCTGCTAAAATTTAGCAAGAAAAACCCTAAAAAGGGTCAATTTTTTTTTTCTCCTACTATGCTTTTTTTTTTATTCTGAGCACTTTTTGCCAAAGGCGAAGTATCTGAAAACTTCATTTTGAGCCAATTATTTTACGGTCTTTTTCTCAGAGAGCCATAGTGAGCTTCGGAGTCCACTGGGGCCCCCGAAAAACAAAAACATTTTTGCATGACATTCATTTTTTTAGAATTTTGAATGTAATTGCATACTTTAGGGTATTGTACTAATTTGTAGGTTACCATATTCAATCGCGAACCATTATAACTGTTGTAACATTAGCAGAGCTTTGTACTAAAAAATATTAAAATTTTGGTTTTGAATCACTCACGAGATCTTCGATCTCATTCATAGCGTTCAGTGTAAAAAGTGCCTCTGGGAAGCGCTTACGGGTAAAGTCGTCACGACTACTACTATACTTAACACCTAATATAGCTGCAACAACATTATCTGGGCATCGAACCTTTAAATCGAAAAGGAGTAATAAGGACACAATACACACACTTTGAGCCCTCACATCCATCTATGAATGATTTCTCACCTTAAATCTGAACTGAGAAATTATCCAAATATATAACAAAGTTATGAGCGCGTATGAGGATATTTCTTTGAGCTGGTGTCAATAATCACATAGAGTATTGTCTTGGTACCATGTATCGAATTATTTCACACATGTTAATGCCTCTTTCACGTACTGCCAGGTATATAGAAAGGGCGAGCTTCTTCCACGTACTGACGGGTATATTGGAAGGGCATGTATATAGAAAGGTTAAATATATCAGACTGACGGTATATAGATTGGGAGACCGTATACCTGGAGTGATAATAGCCTTACCCTTTATTAGTTGATTCTGCAAAATGGTAAGCAACACCCCCAAGTTCTTTCTTCCAGATTCACAACTACTCAGAGGAAATAACTATGCAACATGTAAGACAAAAATCAAGACACGACTTGAGTTTGAAGAGACATGGATTGTTGTGAATGGAACTGTAACTAGATCAACTGATGCAACACAATAGAGACAATTTGATAAATCTGATCAGAAGGACAAGTTGATCATCTTATTTGGAGTGTCCGAAAATGTGCAACCCCACATTCGAGATGCCAAAAAAACCAAAGAAGCATGGGATAAGTTGAGCATGGTATATGAGGCTAAAAACAAGAATGTCATACTAAATTTGCAGAGTCCGTTACACACACTAAAGTTTAAACAAAATGAAAAAATAGAAGCTTTCTTGAGAAGAGTTGCAGAGTTGAGGGCTTCACTTCTAGCCCTAGGAGAAGAGGTCACTGATGAAACTCTCATTCCCATTGTTATAAGAGCCCTCCCTTCTTCATACCACATTTTTGTGACAACACTAAACTTGTCAGATACGACAGTGAGTTTTGACAATCTGGTAAACCTACTACAACAAGAAGAAGCCATGTACAATAAAGATGATGAAGAGGAGCAGAAATTTTCTTCTCATCGGAAGTGGAAAGGAAAAGGAAAAAGACAAGCCTAATTCCTATCAAAAGTCCCAAAATGAGTATCAGCGTCAAGGAAAAAAACAAAAGAAGAAGAAATGTCCTATTTGCAAAAGAGGACATGAATTGAAATATTGTTGGTATAATACTTATAAGAAAGGTTCATCAAGCAACTCTGGACCTCAAAATCAATAATCTTATAAGGGATATTCTAACTACAATCAAGGGTAGAAAAATGGGAACTGGAAAAGAAAACCCCATCAGCAAGAAAATATTGTTGAGTAAGAAGAACATTTAGATAGTGAAGACTACTTATACACTGCTCGATCAAGTGAAGCCTCCACGTCATCTAGTGATGTCTAGTATGTTGATTTGGGATCCACTCGACACATGACCAGCCACAAAGATTGGTTTACTTCAATGAGGGATACACCTTCAAAAAACCATGTTTCGTTAGGTGATGATTCTTCATACACAGTATATAGGATTGAGAACATTTCTCTACCTCTTGGTTCATGTAATTGTAGATTGTCAGATGTACTATATGTCCCTGGGTTGACTTAAAATATGTTGTTAGTTAGTCAACTCATAGATCACAACTTGAAAATTGAATTTGATAGTCATTTCGGAAAGAAAACGTGTTTAATTCAAGACAAATCACGAGGCTCAAAATAGTTGCAAAAGCCTTCAATGTGGGATGCATGTTCCAACTTGATTTTGTCCAAAGAGATGATCAAGCACTTTTGGCTAAGAATTCTACCTCTGCACAATTATGGCAATGGAGACTTGGTCACATCAGTTTCAAATATCTCGACACACATTGTCGACACAATATGGTAAAAGGACTACCATCTCTCCAGAAGGATACAAATAAGTGTCCTCATTGCCTATCAGGAAAATAACATAGAGCTTCATTCCAGAAGAGTACTTATTGAGCTCATGGTAAGCTTGATCTGGTTCATACCGATATTTGTGGTCCAATGCAACTGAGTCATTCGAGATTTCAGTACTTCATGCTTTCTGTTGATTCCAGAAAAATGTGGATTTTTTGTCTTCGCAAGAAAGAGAATATTTTGAAACCTTCAAGAAGTTCAAAGTGGTTGTTGAGAATGAAACTGGTCATCACATTAGAACTCTCTACTTATATCGAGGGGGGGAATTCGCCAGTGATGAGTTCAAATCCTATCTTCAAGCTCACGGTATTCATCGACAAATTCCTCCTCCACACACACCGCAACAGAATGGTGTTGTCTAGAGAAGAAATTGTACTATCATGGAAATGGTGCAATGCATGATCAATGATTCTAGACTAGCAAAGACACTCTGGGTAGAAACAACAAAGACAATAATGTAATTTTTGAACAGAGTGCCCATAGTTTCTCTTGATGGAGTAACACCACATGAAGCATGTTTAAAGCGGAAACCATCTATTGCACACCTTAGAGTATTTGGGTGCAAAGAAAGTATGCACCTACCAAAACATAATAGAAATAAATTGGATATGAAATAAAAAAATCATCTTCATTGGCTACAGTGAAGAGACTCTTGGGTACATATTGATGGATCCTAAGACCAGGAAAGTCTACACAAACAAAGATGTTGATTTTTTTGAGAAGAAGGAAGCAGAGACTCCTCCTCTGAATTCACCTGATGTAGATTTTTCACCAGTTGTAAAAACAGAAGCTGATGTTGCCACTGATGATGAAATTGATGATGGGGATGATGGTGATGATCAGATAAAACCATGACCCATGGGAGCAGTACAACGTATGCCTAAGTGGTATACTAGTATGCTACGAGAGGCAAGAATGGATGCTCCAACAGATACATCCACCACTGGACCACCGACTTGCAATAAAGCAAGAGAAGAAATAAACTTTGCTTTGATGAGTAGAGTTATTGAATCTGATGAGCCCTCTACAGTCCAGGAAGCTCTATAGTCAAAATCTTAGAAAGATGCCATGGATGTTGAATACAACTTAGTAATGAAAAAAAACACTTGGCAGCTTGTCGATCTTCCACCTGGATGCAGATGGATATTCAAAACAAAGTACAAAACAAATGGGACCATAGACAAGTATAAAGAAAGATTGGTAGTAAAGGGATATGCACAAAAAAAGGCATTGACTATGAGGAGAAATTTTCTCCCACAGCTAAGATCAAAATTATCTGGATGATCTTTGCTCTAGCTACACAGTTTGGTTGGAAAGTCCATCAGATGGACGTAAAAAGTGTCTTTCTTAACGGAGATTTACAAGAAGAAGTCTATATGACTCAACCTGAGGGATATGTTGTACCTGGTGAATAAGTAAAGGTATGCCGAATTAAGAAATATCTGTATGGCGTTAAATAAACACCCCGGGCTTGGTACATAAAAATTGATGAGCATCTCGTACAACATGGATTTTTTAGAAATCCATACGATCCCAATCTCTACCTCATAAAGTAAGGGAGGGGAGATTGTGATTGTTGTTGTCTATGTCAATGATCTATTCTTCACTAGAAGTTTATTGAGGATGATCGATGCAATGAAAAAATATCTTAACTGATCGTTTGACATGACAGATCTCCGGCTGATGCATTATTGTCTTAGATTAGAAGTATGGTAGAAAGAGAATCACATCTTTGTTTCTCAGTTGAAATATAACAATAAAACACTCGAGAAATTTAGGATGATGGATTGCACACCTATTGCTACACCTATGGAGAATAGATTGTAGGTATCTCATTCAGATCCATCTCCTATGGTAAATGCCACTCTCTATCGATAGTTGATTGAGAGTATCATTTATATGACCTACACTAGACCAAATATCAACTTTGCAACGAGTTATCTATCCAAGTTCATGCAAGAACCCAAAGTTTGTCATTAGAAGGAAGCAAGGTGAATCTTGAGATATCTCAAGGGAACATTAGATCTTGGTCAAGAATACAAGAAGAATGATAAAAAAAATTTGTCTGCATATTCAAATTCAGATCATACAGACAACATTGATGATAGAAAATCCACTTCAGGGTTTGTGTTCTTTATGGGATCTAGACCAATATCATGGGGAAACAAGAAACAGCACTTTGTTTCTCGTTCTTCCATAGAAGCTGAGTATCGTTCTGCAGGTGAAGTTGTATGTGAAGTGATATGGCTACATCACATGCTTGAAGGACTTAGAATACCACAAGACAAACCGACCACCATGTATATATACAATGAAGGTGTTCTCAAAAAAATTCGCAATCCAATTTTTTATGAAAGAACAAAGCACATTGAGGTACAAGTACATTTTATATGTGAGCATGTCTTGAAACACAATATACAAATTCAATTTTTTCCAACAACTAAACAATGAGTAGATATCTTCACAAAGTCACTTGCACTTGACAAGTTCGAGTTGTTCAGAGAGTTCCTCTCCGCATCCCTTGAAACAATGCAAAATAAAGGGGGGGAATGTTAGGTTAAATTTAGTTTAACTTGGTTAATTATGCATTTACCTTAGTTAATGTTAAGTTGTTATTAATCATTTATAATTGGGAATAGTAGTCACATACTTGTCTTTTGTCTTTATTACATTTGTTATATGGTAATACTATTCAAAACCATATATTTGCAAATTATATGTGCACAAGATTATTTATTGTTGCATTGTTGCAACATCCTTTTTATCTGTACCTGGTTGTACAATTACTATAAGAATTGCAACACTCCATTGTAATGGTGATTTGATTAAACATCAATAAATTAACCTGGCTTCCGTCCATGTTTATAATTTACAAACCAGTATAAGGTATCATGGTTGTTGAAAGGGCATCATTTTATTATAAATTATCAAAGCAAAGGGTGTAGAAATATTGAAGCAATAAATATGAATTCATGTGTGATATAATTCCTATGGATGTATATCATGTGTTGTTGGGGATACCTTAACATTATGATAGAAAAATGGTTTATGATGGCCATGTAGAAACCTACACATTGGTGAAAGACATGGGAGCACACTATGAATCCCTTGAAGGACTCAAGTGTAGAGGTTGATATGACTCTATATGTATGTTTTGTTTGAGGGAAAGAGTTCCTAAACAAGGTGAATGTGGAGAATGGATTTTTTGCGTTCATTCTAAGTCTCGCATAGAAAATAGAGGAAGGAAAAGCTACATAAATAGAGGAGATCTTGTAAAATATGATAGGTATGTTAGGTGAGTACATGAATACAATAAAAATTGATATTCCATATAGTTTACCATCAATGCGTATTTGTTAGTCTTCAAATGGAATTGATACCAGGGGCTAGTTTACCAAAAAATACCACATATAGGATGATTCTTATGGAGTACGAGGAGATGAGGAAGAAAGTGCAAGAGTTTCTTGATAAGGTTTTGATTAGATAATATTTGAGCCCAAGTATAGTACCCACAATATTATAACCAGTGAGAGGATTATATTTGAGAATGTGCACCAATAATAGATCCATCAATAATATTATATCAAGTATCAATTTCTATTTATGGATGACTTGATGGACTATTTGAGTGGATAAAATCACTTCACCGAAACTTATCTAAAGAGTGGACATTGCCACATTAAAATCAGGTAAGAAAATGTGTGGAAGACGTATTTCAAAACACAGGATGGTTTATATGAGTAGTTAGTTGGTCATGTCATTTGGGTTAACCAATGCACCAATCATATTCATATAGTTAATAAAAAAAGTGTTGAAACCTTTTTAAGGTAAGTTTTTTATTTTTATCTAGATGAAATTCTTATTCCCAGTAAAACACAGGAAGATAAATTACTCTATTTTTGAAGAATTTTAGAGCTTTACGAGAGGAAAAGATGTTGGCGAATTTGAAGAAATTCAGTTTTAGGTTAAAAGAGTTAGTATACTTGGGGGTTGTAATATCACAAGAATAGTTAAAGATGGATATATATAAGCTATAACGTATAGTGGATTAGCCTTTGCTTAAGAGTGTCATGTAGGCCCAAAGCTTCCATGGACTTGTGATATTCTATAGTAAGTTCATTAGAGGATTCAATGAGATTTATAAATTGATTAGTGAGCTGATGTGTGTAAACACTAAAATTTGGTAACTTGTCCTTGTGCAATGCCAAGTTTGACCTTGTATCCTTGCTAAGAAAAATGCTCATATTTGGAATCCATTCTCCTCATCTCTCTATCCATTAGATAACTTACTTATATTTACACTATGTTATGTCACTAATCCTAAAAATATTACTAAATCAAAAAAACATAGAACATATGATATTCATGACAAAAAAATTAGTTTAGATGTTTCTTTCTCTTGTCCAAAACTGTACAGAAGGGTTAGGATGTGGGATCTAGTCTTGGTTGACTTGTACAATCCTACTCATTCTCAATCATCAAATCTACTTTGAAATTTAAATCATTATTTGCATCATTTCATCTTTCTAAGGCCAACCTTATCATAATATATCACCTACAAAGAACTATTTAAGCAAGTCATAATCATCTTATAACTCACCTAAAATTATCACAATCTCCTATTGCAAATATCGTTCCAAATTCACTCAAAGGGTTCCTAAATCTACTCAATTTAGCTATAAATCATCTAGGGAAATCCCTTCTACAAGTCTAAAACACTCAAATAGGTCGAGGAGTCTATCATCATCCATAGAGCATGAATGAAAAAGATCATAAAAGCCTTGTCTTAACAAGTGAAATGTTATCCCAAACATCGCATCAGGGTTTCAATCAACATAAGGGTTAGGTCACATAGTTGAGGCACACCATATCTCACTATTAGTATGCTGGGTACATTATATAATATACATTTAACTCATTATCTTGGTATCAAAGTGTATGAAGGAACCCCTAGGGGGTTGGTTAGCTATACACACTTGCACAAGCACTTAGGAGAACTACATGAAGATTGATTTTTGTAACGAGTATATATAGTGTAATATTGGGATTGGTTCAAAAACTAGGAGACTGACTTCTCAGGGTGTTCTAGCCTCAAATGCACACACATATTTTTCTCATTTTTTTCCAATGCTATAATGAAGGGTTATGTGGGCTACTAGGTTTTCTACTTTGTTGCAGGTCATCTCGAGGTTGTGCAAGCAAGAGCGACACACAATGAGCACCATTTCCAAAATAGTACAACACATAAAATGTTGTACAACTTGATTATCTCCCGGTCAAAACCATACATTCCTTGTCATTGACCGTATTGTTCTTGCATGGTCTGTACAACTTCTATACAATCATATACTTGCACATTTTCCAATTATAAAATCATTTATGTAAAATCTAAAGCTCTAGATATTTATATTCCAATGATATACACACCTAGATCACTTCATAAAGAGATAATTATATATCTCCTCTCATTTTTTGAGCAAGTTAATCATTGTTTATCAAATTTTTAGTTCATTTCAAGTTCGAATGCATTCTTCTAGTCATGTATAATGTATGTTGGAAGTTAATTAGATAGGAATAGTCTAGTTGTTGCCAACCCTTATACAATTCTTATTGTTATGATTTTTCATAACTCTAGAATTAAATTAGGGTGTAAAATTTTTGTGAATCCAACTTGAGATTGAATCTTCAAAGTTTTTTTAAAACCCTAGTTTCCCTAGGGTTTTATATTTACATTTTATATACATATCCAAACCTGATTTTTTTCTATCATGGCTTCCTTCTATGGTCATGTTTTATATGTTGGATACTATCTTTACATTCACCATACTGATCAAATTTTTTTGTCCCAACTAATCTAATCCAATCTAGTTCATCTTAATGCACCCTGAGAATATGTGCTCTCTATGTTTATTGTTGTATATTTTGTTCCTAGTGAGCTAGAAATTGTACCTATTCTTCAACATTCACATGATATACACTCTAATGGTGGTTACTATTATTTCCATTGTCATGGTGTTATGTACATGTGAGGAAATAATGTTAACTTTCACATTCATAGCATAAGATGCATGTTTCCTAATTGAAAGGGAAGATTTAAGCAAGGCAATAGAGAACCAAGAAGAGCATGAAAATGTAACAAGAAGGATGCATTTATGTAGGAATAGGACCATGAAAGAATCATCAATACTATACAGAGTAGTCAGGGGTTGCGATAAGGTTTTTTTCATCAAATATCACTATGGAGAGGAGCTAGAACTATATTTACTGAAAATATCTACACCTTATATTATAACTTTAAAAATTGTGGTGTAGATGAGTTAAATAATGAGGTGCAGAAAGTATAAAAGGAGGGAGAATATTTCCAATGGGGAACATACTTCATAATTATCATTCTTGATGTAATTGGATTTATGGAGAAAGATAAGTTTATATTGCTAAGTGTAATGGGGAATTTAACTGACACACACCAATTTAAGGTGTATGCCTTTGAAGGCTTGACATATATAGAAAATTACCTAAAGATCGCATAAATATGGTAAAATATGGTTTCATTCATGATTTCAGTGATTATTAAATAATATAAAATATGTTGATTATGTATTGGGCTACATAGAGTTAAAATTAATGAAGTGTTATGCATTGGCAAGGCATATCAAGGATGATAAGGAATTTAAGAGTTGGATAAAATTACCATACATGAAAATAATGATTTATTATATGAGTGTGTGATGAATATATTGAAAGGAATGCCACATGGAAAAGTTTATACCAAGATTATTTATTCCAAGAAAATGAGAAACTTGAAATTTAAGTAGATGAGAGACATAAGGAATGGCTATGAGGAGTCTGGTGACCCTGCATAAGAAATAAGAAAAACCTGGAACATAGTGTTGGATGATGATGAAATTATTTTGTACTGATATTTGAAGCCTAATAAAAGAGTATATGGAGAGACTGTTGGGGTTAAACCATATAAAAATGTTGCAGAGATCTATAATCAGACAAGGCATACAAAAAATGAATGCGGAAATAACCAGAAGATAAAATAAAGAAGAGAAAGATAACACCAGATTTAACGTGGTTCACCCAGTGTGGGATACGTCCACTGAAACAACCAATATTATTATTCAGTGCTTTACAGAGGAAATACAATGAAGATCTATTGTATTCCAACACCTCATAGGATGTTCAATGCTTTTTCCTCACTCAGCTACTCTTTATTTCTCACCAAGAAAACTTACATGAAAAATAATTGTTATTTCCTTCTCTCATGCCCTCATACAATGCATACATGAATATATAACTATTCTAGGAAACTAACTATGCTTTTACAATCAATAAATCATCTTTAAAACAAGTGATTTATTCTAATTCTCATAAAAAACAAAGCACCTTCACACAGGTAACCGTCACCGCTTACTGCCTGACCGTCGCCAGTCACTGCTTGACCATCATCGGTCACTGCCTGACCTATGCTGGTTGATGACTACCGTCACTAGTCACTTCCTGACCGATGCTAATTACTTCTTGACTGACGCTGGTTACTTCCTGACCATCGTCGATCACTCTAAAAACTAGCAACATGTAAAAGCAAGTTTCTTGTGGAGTAATTAAGCTCCATACTCAATAATTTCCCACTTGGAGATAAATTTACTGCACTGTACTATGCATCACCATTCTTGGTTCCTTTTTATTGGCCCGTTTCTTCCTCTTCAATTCTTAAATTTGAAGACCAATAGAAGTGTAGTGAAGCTCCAACTTCTCCCTTACCAATGGATTCATTAACATGTCTGCATGGTTCTCATCCGTATGGATTTTCTCTAGCTTCAATTGTCCATCCTCCAACACCTATCATATGAAGTGATACCTCAACTAAGTATGTTTCATTCTTGAATGAAATGCTGAGTTCTTTTCCAAAATGAATCATGCTCTGACTATTGATGTATAATATGCAATCCTCTTGTTCCTTACCCAATTCTTTCATGAACCTACTCATCCATATAATCTCCTTCCTAGCTTCTGTAGCTGAAACATACTCTACCTCTGTAGTAGACAAAGCCATAACCTTTTGCAATCTTGAAATCCAGCTAACCGTCATTCCACCTACTGTGAAAACATATCCAGTGGTGTTCCTCCTACCATCCAAATCAGCCACATAACCACGTAAAGAAGTACATGACCCTCCATAGCATAACTCCATGCCATGAATGTCTATCTCAAATACCTGAGAATCCATTGGAATGATTTCCAATGTTCTTTACCTAGATTAGCCATAAATCTGCTCATAACTCCCACTGCCTGTGCAATGTTTGGTCTAGTACAAACCATGACATACATAAGAATTCCTACTGCTTAAGCATAAGGAACATGTGCCATGTACTCAACCTCCTCATGTGATGAAGGACACTGATCTTTGTTCAATTTGAAATGTCCTACCATAGGTGTACTAACAAGTTTTAAATTTTGCATATTAAACCTTTCCAACACCTTATTGATATAAACCTCCTTAGACAAATATAACTTCTTGTTTTTCCTGTCTCGGTGAATTTGCATGTCAAGGATTTTCTTTGCAGCTCCCAAATACTTCATTGCAAATGTGTGAGATAACCTTTCTTTTACTTTACCAATGTCCTGTATACAAGATCCTGTAATTAGCATATCATCCACATACAATAACAAAGTAACATAGCTCTCATTTTCAAGCTTCTTAAAATATACACAATGGTCAGATTCACATCTCATATAACCATGCTCACAAATAAAACTGTCAAATCTCAAATACCATTGTCTTGGAGCTTACTTGAGCCCATATAGGCTCTTTTTGAATCTGTAAACAAGTTTCTCCTTACCCTTGATTTCATAACCAAGCGGCTGCTGCATATAAATCTCTTCCTCCAAATCACCATGAAGAAAATACATCTTAACATCAAGTTGTTCTAAATGAAAATATTTTGTTGCAACCAAACTTAGAACAATACTAATAGAAGTCATCTTAACTACAGGAGAAAAAATATCATCAAATTCAATACCTAATTTTTTGTGCAAATCCCTTTACCACAAGCCTCGCCTTGTACCTTTTCAGTCCACCCTCTTCTTCCTTGATCCTACAAACCTACTTATTCTGTAGAGTTTTCTTACCTGCTGGAAACTTGACCAAATCCTATGTCTGATTTTGTTCCAAGGATTCCATCTCCTCATCCATGCCATGCTCCCATTGCTCGTGGGTATCTACCTGTATTGCTTCTTCAAATATTTCTAGTTCACCACTATCAATTAATAATAAATAAGAAAATGAAGGTGGAAATCTCTCTGTAGGTCTACTTACTCTTTGTGACCTTCTCACTGAGATATGGGGTGTCTGGGGCTCATTCTATGTCTGTTGCACATTCATGTCAATCTCTTTCAGTGACTGACGCTAGATCACCTATAACCGACCACGGTTCTTCTGTCTGTTGAACGACACTGGTTGCCTTACCGACATCGGTTCTAGGAGTACCGATGCCGGTTCCAGTGGTTGTCTGTTATGAACCTTATCCTATCTGCCGATGCCGGTTAGCCTAAATGACATCAGTTTCTGAAGAACCGACGTTAGTGTCTGTGGATGTCTGCTTTAAGTCTGAAAATTTATTTTCCTTTGAAATCTCATCAACCTGATCATGTTTAGGCACCAAAACCTGATCCCTGTAAATTATTTTTTCATTTCAATTAACATCACAACTCTTAACAATCTTAGAATCTTCTAAATCCTAAAATTGATATCTGAAATCACTAGAGCTATAACCAATGAAAGTACATCTCTTAGATTTATCATCCAACTTCTTCTTATTTTATCTATCATCATGCATAAAAGCTTCTGAGCCAAAAACTCTAAGAAAAGAAAAATATACCTCTTTCCTAGACCAAGCTTCTTCTGGTATTCCACCATCTAGTGTTGTTTAAGGCCCACATTTGATAAAGTACACCATTGTATCCATTACTTCTACCTAAAACTTCAAAGGAAAGCTGACATGTATCCTCATGCTTCTAGCACGTTTCATGATTGTCCTATTCATTATTTATGCAACTACATTCTCCTAAGGAGTTCTAGGAACTGTTCTTTCTCTTTGTATTCCATTCACTAGACAATAATCATTGAAATCCTTGTTGCAGTACTCACTACCATTGTTAGATCTAAGGCACTTCAATTTTAAGTTTGTTTCATTTTGTACAAGGGCTTTCCCTCTTTTAAAAGTTTCAAAAACATCATATGTATGCTTAATAAAATAGATCTATACCTTCCTTGTGGTATCATCAATGAAAGTCACATAATATTGGGATCCTCCAATAGAAGCTACCTGGGATGGTCCCCACACATCTGAGTGTACAAGATCCAATTTATGCTCCTTCTTTGTTGACCCAACCTTGAGAAATATCACTATCTTTTGATTTCCAAATATGTAATTCTCACAAAATTTAAGATCCAATTGTTTCAAATATGATAACTTACCCTTAGCCTTTAAGTCCATTCCTTTTTCACTCATATGGCCTAGTCGATTATGCCACATGGTTACATTTGAATCTGTAGTAGATAGCATAGAAAAGGAAACAATAACATAGGTAGACAGATATAAAGTTCCTACCTTCTTACCTTTTACCACAACAAGAGATCCCTTAGTAAGATTCGACTGTGAATGTAACCACACATACAAATTCACCAAGTTGCCCTGTAGATATTAGATTTCTTTTGAGGCTTGGCACATGCCTCACATCTTTCAATACCCATGGATTTCCATTCTACAACTTTAGATAAACATCACCTTTACCAGTATTATTGCATGGCTCATCATATGCTAAATAAACATGTCAAAAATCACCATGAAAATAATTTTTGAAATAACCCTTATTAGGGGTAGCATGGAAAGAAGCTCTAGAATCTAACACCCAAGATTCTAATTTATTATCCAAGGAGAGAATAAGGGCATCTTGTCTTTACCTCACTTGCAACATTTGTCTCTTTACCTTTTTCTTTACCTTTTCCTGATGTATTCTCTTTGTTTTCCTTGGACCAACACTCCTTCTTTACGTGTCCTCTCTTTCCACAATTCCAGCAAAGTAAATCTCTGTACCTGGATCTAGATCTGCCATGTCTTAACTTTGATCTCCCTTTCTTCTTGCTCTTAAATGATCTCTCCTTAGATCTTCCCCTGATTTCTATAGATAAAGTGTTTCCAGATGATGCTTCTCCTGATATTTTCCTACATATTTCCTCATTAAGGATTACACTAACCAAATCATCAAATTTCAAACCTTTAGAAGCAGTCGTTGTATTACTAACAACCATTACCAAGTTATCCCAACTATCTGATAAAGAGCATAAGAATAAAAGTGATTTCAATTCATCATCAAATGGAATTTCTACCTATTTTAATTGATTTACAATAGATCGGAAATCATTCAAATGATTAGATACATATCCACCTTCTTGCATCTTAGAATTAAACAATTTTTTCATCAAATAAACCTTATTCGAAGCACTAAGAGTTTCATACAAATTTTCTAAAGATTTCATCAACTCTACCATGGTTTTTGTATCTGTAAAATTCAAAGCCACTGATGCTACTAGGCTCAATCTTATAGATCCCAGAGCCTTTCTGTCAAGAACCTTCCATTCTTCATTAATCATCATGCTCGGTTGTCCACGCTCATCCAATGATAAGTATAGATCTTTCTGATACAAATAATCCTCCACCTACATCTTCCATAGTTGATAATTACAACCGTCAAATTTCTCTACTCGGTATTTACTATCTTCTACCATTGCTCTTCTCCCACATCAATCAGAAAACCCTTTGTGAGTAAATCATGTCAACACACAAAACCTCCAAACAAAGCTCTGATACTATTTGTTGGGGTTAAACCATATAATAGTGTTGCAAATATCTATAATCAGATAAAGCATATAAGCAATGAATGCATAAATAAGCCAGAAGATAAAATAAACAAGAGAAAGATAACACCTGATTTAATGTGGTTCACCTAGTGTGGGCTACGTCCACCAAGAAATGGCCAATATTATTATTCAGTGCTTTACAGAGGAAATACAATGAAGATATGTTGTCTTCCAACACCTCATAGGATGTTCAATGTTTTTCCCTCACTCAGCTACTCTTTCTTGCTCACCAAGAAAACTTACATGCAAAAACAATTTTATTTTCTTCTCTCATACCCTCATACAATGCATACATGCATATATAACTATTATGGGAAACTAACTATGCTTTTACAATCAATAAATCATCTTTAAAACAAGTGATTTATTCTAATTCTCATAAAAAAACATAGCACCATCGCACAGGTAACTATCGTTGGTTACTGTTTACCTAACCATCGACGGTCACTGCCTGACCTATGTTGGTTGATGACTGACCATCTCTGGTCACTTCCTGACCGAACCGATTACGTTCTGACCAGTTACTTCCTGATCGTCGGCAGTCACTGTCAAAACCAGTAACATGTAAAAGTAAGTTTCTTGTGAAGCAATTAAGCTCCATACTCAACATAGATACCAATAAAGACACCAAAAAATTTATCATTTATGTTTAGAGCTATGTTTATTAATGAATTGGTTGTAAATCATCATAAAAAGAGGAGACATGTTATGATCATACATGAATTGAGGTTGAGGGAAAGGGAAAATAAAAATATATGAAGGATACTTCACCTAAGTGTCACTATAGTATGGATATATAGTACAATAGAGGTCCAATTGAGATATTTGGAAAGCAAATATCCCACACATAGAGATATTGATAGTGAAATATGGCACACTATGAATTTCTGGTGTGGGAGGAGAAATTGTAGAGATTATGACACACATGCAGTCAACATAAAGACCCAGGGTTGAACAGAGTCAAGGTGCGGCCATGAAGAACTAAAGTAACCGTATTATGGAATCAAATATACCTCATGAGACTAATTTAAAATTCAAGTACCTACAATAGAAGCAGAGATGAAATATTCCCTTAAAGATAGTTTGGTGAAGGAAGATGCACCACACAATGACACAAAGGTAAAAGTAGTGAAACTAGACACCTCATAAAATGATATAAAGGAATAAAATGAATAATAAGGGGAAGGCCTAACATATATGGATCTTGAGGACTCCATAGGAATTAAGGAAATAAATACAAGAGGTGATACATAAGATAATGACTTGACTAGGAGAGAAGAAAAATAGTCAAGATTTTGAATTTAGAGTTAGATGGATAGAAACATGAGAGACCTAGAATTTTTTTTCAAAAATAACATGAGAAATTTATGTAGAAATGCTTTCAAAGACTATCCAAAATTCATGCATAACTCAAATTTGAGCCCCCACTAAAGAGTTTAAACTAACAAATCGGAAAAAAGAATACAACTTGAGGTGAAAAATCTGATGGGAGGATCTAAATATGTGATCCATAAGAATAGAATAAGGGAAATTGACAATGATTTTGGTAATGGTATCGACATAATTTTCATTATATTGTATGAATGCATATGATAATGACAAAAATATGCAAGATAAGCATAAAGAAAAGAAATAATATTTGGAATAAATGAGGGCATATTTTTTGGTATTAAAGAAGAAGAAGGTTTCAAAATGACTATAAAGATTGAATGGGACATACCTCAAACATGGGATGGAAAAAACTTGGATAAGATAGAAATAATTTCCATACTCAGTCTAACTATCAAATGCATCCTTAAGGAGACTCCCACATCATAACATAGTGAAGAAGATTTATGAAAGAGAGTGGTCAAGACTAAAAGTTAGTTCACTAATAGTGTAGAGAAAAAGACCATGGAGATTGCATCTTTAAAATGGTAGGCCCAAGAAGCCATGAGAATTTAGGAAGGATTTTTGAAATTGCAAAATTTCATCAAAGACTATATGAAGATTGAAGAAGATGCATGAGGATAGTTGGACGCAAGCAAGTATACAAAGGCCAATATACTTAAGTAAAAACATTTGGTAAAGTAATCTATTTGAAAAAGGATGGAACTAGATAACAAGTACGCAGAGATAAGAAATTTATTTAATAGCTTCTAGGAGAGAGAAATTATATAAGAAAAGGTTGCATAAGACAATTTTGAGCACCATAAAAATAAATGGGAGAACTTATAGAAAAGATCAGAAGATGTTACTGAAGAAATGATCATCTAAGAAACATAAGGGATGTTATATTTGGTACAAAGTTTCCATGAATAATGGAATATATTTGAAGAAAAGCTATGTAAGAAAATAGCTAATGTTTTAGTAAAAAATGTTAGGGTCTTCTGCAGATAGAAGATTTTACCTTTTCTATGGAAAAACAACAATTTTAGTATGGGGAAATGTCGACCTCATGAAATATGCTCAGGTAAATATTCACACATAGATCTAATGACATCAGCTACACATAAGAGATATTTAAATATATATTGACTTGTTCATACATGGGAAGGAAAGTGGCAGGGGTTGTACTTAGATAAATCTAACCTAAGGAAAAGTATGGATTCATGAGATCTTAAAGGCATATTCCAAAGGGGCATAGGTATGTGGATCAATGATGCACAAGGAGATACATGTTATCAACCAATGAAGGGGTAAAATTAGCAAGGGATTGAAGAAGTGGAGGATGTACTTGGGGAATAATTTAGAGACTTGGAGAACATGATAACTCAATGCCAACTAGAAATCTTCAGGGGTATCTAAGAATGGATTTTTAAATCCATGTCCCAATTGGAAATACCAGGGTCTCATGGAAATAATATAAATACCCCCATGGGGTACACATTTAAGAAACACACATTTGGTACATGTGCTTAGACATTAATACCTTGGGTGTATTATAGATTGAATAATCAGGGAAAGGTTGAAGGATCCATGTAGCAAAGTAGGTTTTGGAGAGTCTCAATAGCGTTAGTATTAGTTCCTCAAATGTGTGCACACATGTGAGTATTATGTATTCCTCATTTTTATCATGTTTAATGCATAAGGACCATGATTGTAATCAATAATTTTGAGTTTTATATGAGATTTGTTTATGTGTAATTTTAGATATGGTTATTTTTTGCATAGTGTACGGTTTGTGAATTTTTATCACACATAATAATGGATGCTATTAGATGTGTTTGGTATATCAATGATGTGGTAGTTAATACATTCTATATGTAAATGACTTATATATTAGGGTATGATAAAGTAATATTTATGTTCATAATTTTTTTTTGTGGCACATTATAATTATAAGGAACCCAATGATCTCTCATAAATGCTTTGGGTAAGACTTCCATGTTCGTGTGTGGCTGAAATTTCCAATGCACATGTGTGGTAGTTTATTATATTATTGTACATGTAAGTTGAGTATTGTGTAGGAAATAATGGACACACACAACTTAGCTGAATGTGTAGCCAAGTTCGAGGCAACAATTCTATATTTCTCCTAAAACCAACTTCTATAGCTTCTTAATCTGATTGTTATTTTCTCTGATAAAAATGTATTTCTAAATATTTTATTAAATCTCAAGTCCATTGCATTTCAATCTCTTATGCACAAAAGCTACGATTTTATTGTAAATATTTTTCACCCCAAAAAGTTACTTTTTTTTAAATATTTAGTAAAATGAGGGTTTTAGCAAGGGCCCTACCCTGTTACAATAGGATATACAATCCAGATATGACAATACAAATTTCATGAGTCAAAACTAAACCATACACCGAAAACAAATAGAGCATACAACAAGACCAACATAAAACCAACCCTGATCCACTCCAAATATAGTTAAGAAACAATCCAAAACTAGAAAAAACCAAGCAAAGTGTAAAAACAGAGACAAATTGTCAAAATATTGCACTTACTTTCTACATTTATTGAGGCCTCTTATGGTAATATTATGAAGTTTTTTGGGCCATTTGTGGTCCAATGTTGATTGCTTCCCTGTTGCTATTTATTTTCCTCTGATTATTTTTTGCTCCTCTTTGATTGATTTTTTTCCTCTAATGGTGTAGCCTTCTACATCTTCTTTGGATTGCTTAGGAGTCCTAGAGGATGAAACTTCTTGAATCTTGTTTTTCCCCTTTATAGGGGTCACCATGATCTTGATTTCCTCGCTCTTTTTCTGATTGATCCTTGCCCTGTGTTTTTTTCTTCATCTAGAATAATTTCCAATCCTTCCTTGTCTTCTGTTGATGTTCCTTTTTCAAGATCTTGATGTATTTCTTCTTGTCTCTACCCTGTCACTTCTCTTGATTCTTCCTAAGCCATTTCTAATGACTTTTCATCTTTATTTTGTATTTCATCCTTTTCCTTTAGCTCTATGAATGGTATTGTTATATGAAATTTACCCCAAGGTGATTTCAATAACTTGCACAATTTATGTAGACTCAGATAGATAGAAATGGTGAAAACAAGAAATCTAGATTTTGGGTGCACGCCTTTGATTTTCTATAATTCCCCTTTTCAAGGAAAATCTAAAGAGATAGTGAAAATTTGCTAAAAATTTGAAATAACTAAAAAGGGACCTATTTTAATGTATTGTGGGTTTGGGGGCTGTGGGTAGAACAACTGCGGATGGAACTAGGGTTTCTCATCCTCGACTTGGATCCAAATGATAAGGAAACAATGATTTGCGGATAAATTAGGTCCCAATGGCCTAGGCAACACAAGTTTCATTGGGCCACGAGTTCCTCAAAAACTCGTAATACCTGATTTGCAAAGGAATAGAAGAAAATACAATGAATTGCAGAAAAGATGGAAGTTCACGGCCAAGCAACATAAGTTCCATTAGGCCACAAGTTCCTCGAAAATCTGATTTACCTGATTTTCTAGGGAATGGAAGCAGATCCAATGAATTGCGGAAAAGGTGGAATTTTGCGGCCCAGGCGGAACAAGCTCCATCGGGCCACAAGTTCCCCCAAAAATCTGATTTACCCAATTTGTAAATGAATGGAAGAAAATCCAATGAATTGTAGAAAAGGTAGAAGTTTGGGGCCCGGGTGGTCCAAGTACTGTGGGGACATGAGTTCCCCACAGGGGAGAAATTGTCACACATCAAGGAGACAAAGTGCATAGTGGATGAAGTGGAGTTTGGAGGCCCAAGTGACCCTTGTACCCCAGTGCCATGAGTTCTTTGAAAACCTGCAATACTTGCATATCAAAGGGAAAGTATTTTATTGCAGATTATGAGAGCCCGCGTGGAACACCCAGACCTTGAACTTCAAACGGTCATAACTTTTGACCCGGAGCTCTGATTATGACAAAATTAGACTTTTTGGAAAGGGCTCGACATCCTCTACGCCTCCAATATTATTTTTAATGAGGGTCAGTGGGTGAAAATAAAATAAACGTCTCCATATCTATGGATTGAATTCTCAATCTTGTGTATTACAAGAAATGCCATGGCAAACTCAAAGTAGCTACCTGTGCTCAGAAGCTCATATCTTGAGCAATTATCAACAAAATCGCGCAAATGAATACTCGTTGGAATCTTGGCTCAAATACCAATGCAAAGAAATCAATAAATTCAATAATTTATGTATATTTAGGTAATATTTTTAAGTAAAATGGGGCCAGTTTCAAAACATTGATTTTATTGGTGTTTGGGAGTGCAATTAAGAGGCATGGGCAGGCATTTTTCACTGCTTCAAGTCATGGGATAGTATGGGGTGCCTTCTACAAGTTAGATATAACCATTTGGGATCATTTATGACATATTTAAAGTGGTTGGAAAGTAGATTTTAGGAATTGCATCCCCTATCTCTCTCTATCTTCCTAAAATTCTATAAATTGAAATGTTTGGCTCATTTTAAAAGGGGGATAGTTTGAGTAGTAAAACTCCATCATTTTGGTTTTATGAAGCTAATGTTCTACTAGCCTTTATAGTGGACTCCTTGCATGGTGATCCAAGCCTTTCCTTTGTAATAATTTTGACGGTGCATATTAATGGAGCAATAGATGCAAGTTTGTGGATGTATCTTTCCTTGTTGTGTTTATTTTCATTCTCATTGCCTCTCTAATATTATTGTAGATGTTTGTGTCTACTCTATGATATTGAAAGGGTCTATTATTATTGTGTATGCATGAAAATTTGTTTTGAATATTTTTATTAGACTGTGGAGAACTGTCATCACCCTCTCTAATCTACATATTTCTTCGATTCTCAAACATTGGAGACTGTTCTCATACCCTCCTTTTCTGGTGTATCACTACTGCTATTGTAGGATTTACTTTCATGTTATCTCTCTCCCTTGTCCCTTGGAAACTTATAATAGTATTAAATATTTTCCCACATTAGGATTAGATGGTGGCAAGTATTTTAGGAGTAAGAACCAACTTTCTCTGGAGGTCTATCTCAAGTAGCAAGTCCCACACTTGGAGATAGTACCCATGTTACCCAATCACACAATGAGGTCAAATAAACACACTTGTGTAAATTAGAGGGTGCTATGAATCAATGATTACATGTATAAAGAGATAATTTATATGGGTTTGTTAAAAAAATCCCTTCCTCTAGTGAATCTTGTTCTTGTGTTCCAAGACATGCAAAAGGGTTTTTTTATGCATATACTGATTTCATATGATTTTTTTTGTCTTGTTCTTTACCTTTACCTAAGTCTTTTTCCTACACTTTATATTCATTATTCGTTTCTTGCCATTCCATTCTTTTTCTTGGTTCCCTTGTATGGCCTTTATTAAAAAAATTCAGGTACACTTTGATATTATGACCCATTTTATTACATTTCTTACATCTGGATATGGATTTCTCATATTCTAGCATCTACTTCCATCTACTTATCTTCAAATCAATGGTGAATACTTCAGGCAACTCTTTGTCAAGATCAACATTAATACATAGTGTAGTGAAGGCTAGTCTAGTTCTAGATTTGGTTACTGCATTGATGGCCACTAATGAGCCTAAATATTTTGCAACACTGGTAAAAAACTCTTCTTCCCATAACTCAAGGGGTAATCCTGGGAGTTTGATCCATAGGGGCATGTCATTGATATTTTCTCTATCTGGGTCAAATCACAGGGTCCATCTTTTTAGAAGCAGGCCCATGGATCCAAAACACGAGGGACATCCCACTAGAACTCGATTACAATCTTCCATGCTATTTAAGTGGACAAGGAAAAAACCTGTAGTTAGCAAAGAAATTTCCATGTTACCTTTTGGTTGTCATTTTCTCCATTCCCATCTTCTTATCACATCCATGTTGGGTCGTGGCCCATGAAATTTTCCAATCAAGGCTAATTTATTTCTTTGCATTTCTCTATCTATGATCTCATATGAAACCATGAAATGTTTCCCGCTTTCAGATATTTGATGTGTGAATTTTACTTGGGTGGTCTCTGTTTCAACTCGTGGGCTTTGTATAAAGACCACCCCTTCCCACATGGGTCTGGGGCCCTCTACTTCCTGTATTTGCATAAAATCATGTTCACCTTCTTCATTTCCATCTCCCTACTACCCTTCTCTATCTCCACCTCCTTCATCTGCATCCCCATCCCCGTGCCCATTCTTCCACTCATTTGCAGATTTCAAACTTGTTCTCATCCCCAAAAAGGTATTTTTAACATTGACCCACGCTTATGTTTACATAAATGTAGCACACTTCTAGAAAATATGATAGAATATGAGTATGAATTGATGACTGTACGTACCCAAAATTGTAAGGTACTGTACTGCGGAACAACGTAATAAGTGCCCCAATGATGATGCAGGTCTCTTCGCAAGGTGTTCGGGGTCCAGAAAAGCTCTCTGAATATGCGTTAACATCCCGCATACCCCGCTTAGCCCCCGCGTGCTTTGTTTTCCCCTTTTTCCCTCTTTTCTTGCCCCTTTTCTCTTTAGTAACGAAACCGCCGCCCTGACTGGGTGACGGTCCTGTAACCGCCGCCCTGAACAGGGCGGCGGTCCTGTAACCGCCACCCTGAGCAGGGCGGCGGTCCTTTACGCATTTTCCAGAACGTTCTTTTGACGCGACTCACGTGAAATATCAGCGTTTCACCAGCTTTCCTTGCCGACTTAGGCTTGCATTTATGTTTTTGGTCCCCTGGAATAGTGTTTTTCCTTTGTTTATTGTTTAGGAGTTCAGTTTGATTTTGATCTTTGGGTGATTGAATTCCTATAAATGAGTTACTTGTGCTCAAGCAAATGGCCCTGAAGTTTGCCTCTGAATTTCTCTTTGCTGTAGATTTAATTTTCATTGTTGCTTAGAGTTCTTAGTTCAGTTCTTTGCATGCTTAGTTAGCATTGTCCAGCTGTTGGTAAGCCACATATCCAGCTTGTGCAAACAGTGTTGCTGTTCTATCTAATCCATTAGAAGTAGAATAGCTTAGGAAGCCATTAAAGTTGCAGGTTTTGCTCTTCAAACAGGATAGTTTCAGGTTCTGGACGCATTATGTTGCATGATTCGTAAAATCCCGCTAGGAATTGCATAAGCCAAGCTCTGTACTCTTGCGCTATCCCTCTCCTACTCGCATTTTCAGTCTGCATTCTGAGTCGTCCTTGTCCCAATATCTATTTCTATCGATGCTGGCATTACACGCTTTTCTGGATCCACGTGAACACGAAAGAACGAGGAGATCATACTGAGGGGACAGGATCACACACACCATTAGATTCGCCACTGTTCTGCGGAATCCAGGTTCTAAGCTTTCAAAGTTCTAGTTAGAATCATATCAAATAGAGTAGTTAATCACTTTATTTCAGTAAATTCTATTCTCGACATTGCTAGGGAAGCTGTGGGGATTGATAGTTTCTGAGAAACTATGATTCACTCCTCACTTCTGAGGTAGGATCGAGAATCCTGCAAATAGATTAGTTATTTCATTGTTTAGAATAGATATACAAACTGCACAGACAAATAGCTACACTCGGCTATTTTGTTTGTTTTAAATTATTAGTTTAGTTGTCAATTCTAAATATTTTAAATAGCTGCTTTCTTAAATTCTTATAAATCATCAAAAAAATACAAAAAAGAAGTCATATATGCTTAAATATATTTCGTATACTTAGAGTTCACTTTATCACAGTTTGTTTATATTATTGCGTTTGTATGACAATTACGGGACCTAGGGAGCCCAGAGAATACGTTTTCGAGCCAATCGTGCCTCAGCCCAATCTCATAACAGCAATAACTGATATTGACCAGAATCTTAGAATCCAAGTCTTCCAAACAACAGCAGACTTCCAGCAGATCAGATCTCAGTTAGAAGGATTAAACATAGAAGACGACCAAGCACATACGTTTTGGTCAAATCAGCCAAACTACAGACTACCCTAGAAAAACATCTATATGACTGTAGAAGGGTTTGAAAGAGAACAAACATTCAGGTGTGACCCTTTAGTTCCCCAACCAGACATAGGAGACACCATCACAGACATAGATACCGGCCTAAGAATCCAGGTTGCAAGAACACCTGTGAGGTATTCTGAGAAGATCGCACAACTGTTGATTCTAAACATAGAAGCTGAGAAAGCATATGATTATTGGATACTAGGGATCAGGACTTGACTCCACGCATGACCATAGCTGGCCCACAACAACCACGAACCTATGGTTGTGACCCACAGATCCCGCAACCCAACGAATCCATAAGAGAATTAGATATAGATACTGGCCTATGCACACTAGTATTTTGGTCTACTCCACTTCCACCTATTATCATCAAACAATTGTCCTTACTAGATATAGCGGCTAACGAAGCTAGAGAATTCTGGACTAGGCCAGAGAATCGTCCATAGAGTCAATTGTTTCCACCATCCACCATATGACCTTATCTGGAGACATACACGAAACTATCCCAGGTCATTTCCCACGTATTCCACAACCCATAGATCGAATCACGCCAGAGCTCGATATTGATTGGAGCCTTCGAGCAGTCATCCTTGCTGATCGATCTATCACACCAGTCCAGGTTAGAAGGGCCTTCTTTGCCTTAGATTCACAAATTCCACTAGTGCGTGTCGAAGACATCAGATTGCCTAACTAGTCTGTCTGTATACCACGCATATTCCATCCCCACCGGCTGTCTCGGCACGACCTCGGGAGGTCGGGTACGCGGAAGAGTTACCTGTAGATTCCCATGCTCGCTTGTCACTTTTTCGGCGTACAAAATTGGTGAACCCGACGTGAAACTAACAACTGTTTCACCTTCTCTTTGAGAAGTTTCATCTCATCTCAATCACCTTCGCTCCTTCCTATTATTCTGCGGGTATTCATATACCCCCCGAATATGTCGGGATTCGATGAATATGGCAGACCCCTCTTGGGTCTCGAGGCATACTACGCCCAACAGAATAGGCAATCATCACCCTCGCTCTCAGTATGGGGTGACAATTATTCAACTAATCAGTTGTCAACACAAACCCCAAGACTCAGATATAATTCATCTTTTCAAACGGGGGAGTTAGATCAACCTCCTCGAACGCAACAAACAGAGCCTTCGGGCTCGAACAATATGACGTTTACCAGGGAATCTGGTTCATCTCCTCAGATGCTACTTAGACCACAAATTAGTAGACAATCAGACCCATATCTGGTCTTAGATGATGAATGGTCAATACGTTATCCTAGGAGTGAACAACATTCTCGGGGTATGTACCCACCTATAGGAGGTTTACAAATACAACCCGAGGTCTCTTTTCAAGAAAATACCTCTATGCCACTGCATATAGGAAATACTCTCAGAGAAACTTGGCAAGATAGCGATCAGTTCATGACAGGATATCACATGCCTATACAACACCAGGGTGTACAACAAATTCCGCTCAGGCAAAGCACCGTGACTTCACCAAATGAAGTCATTTCAACGTTAGTAGAAAAAGTGAGAGGGTTAGAACTTGCTCAAGCAAGTCAAAATTCTCCGTTCATTCAAGCAGGGAGTTCCAACCCGCCATACCACCCTGGCCAGGTAGATCTCCTCACAGGAGTAGGCACGTTGGGCATGCCGCCTCACTATCCACAACAAACGCCAACAAGGCCTGTCATCTCTAACACTATTCCTCCCAGTCTAGTATCAAGTAACCCATTACTAGACAATACCCCGTCATACTTAAACATGTACTCCAAATCACCGCAAGGAGATATGTTCTCCTCTCCCAGCATGTTTTCTCAAACACAGGGACTTCCCTATGCCCCTACCAATGCATACGTTGCACCGTATCAACAACCCATCCCACCACCACTCCCTCAGCAACCACCATCAATGGTTGAAACATATGCGATAGGGACTTACTCAGAATATTTAAAAGAGCCCTTAGATTTTTCCATACAAAGCGTCATGCTTCCAAGACCCCTTCCCGATTTACCCAAGTTCAAAGGTGAGGGAGATCCAAACACGCATATCAAAGCCTACGCTACAGCCATTTGAGAGCTACTCCCATGGGATGGGGTTGTTGCTAAAATATTCCCCAAAACTTTGGAAGGCATCGCTCTCGATTGGTATTATAGAATACCTGAAGCCTCCATCCATTCATTTAAACAGCTCGTATCAGAGTTCATTAAGGCCTTCGACATGAACAAACTGTTGAGAACAGGAATCAGGGAGTTCTTGCACATCAAACAAGAACACAACGAATCTGTTGCCCATTTCATCCAGAGGTGGCGTACAGTTCTTTATTCTTCAGCAAGTGCTCCAAACATGGATCAAATGGAACTATGTGATTTATTCCTTCATTCTCTCAGCAGAGAGGTGAAAGAAGAAGTCCAGAAGTTCCCATTAAGAACTTACGATGAAGTACTTGAGAGCGCTCTTCGAATAGACCAAGCAGCGATAGATAGTGGTCGTAAGACATATGGAGCAAACGGGAGGTTAATCACCCCCAATCAGAACACTACAAATTATCCCACTACCACAAATTCAACCAAGGACCCAAAATCCTTAACAAAAATTGGGGTGTAACAACGGATGGAGTAACCGACCAGCCCAAGAAGGTAAATGTTGTCAATACTCCATCACAAACAAACAACCAACAAAACAACAACTTTACCCCGACAATCAATACAGTGGATTTTAACCATCCACACAACAACAACAACAACGGTGAAATCCCATGCAAGGGCCAAGTCAAAACTCATTTGGTTATCAAAACCAAAGCCAGAAACAACAAATGCAAAATTTTAATCCTAATAGGCAACAGTTTGATCAGAATTTTAGGCCACAATATACACCAAACCAACAAAACAGGAATTACAATCCCAATTCTTATTGTGGTTTCCACAAAATTTGGGGTCATGATACTAGAACGTGTCGTGACTACAATAAATTCATGCAACGTTTACCAGAAGAACAAAGATAGTTCTTCACAGATTTGTTTTTGGCAGATCCCGTATCATCACCACCAAACACGCTAGCAGGGGCAGTTTCCCCTCAGAATGCTCCTCTCAAGATCTTTAACGATCCACTCCCAAATCATGATAGCAATAGGCTGAATCCAACTGGAACAAACAAAAGTGCAATGACAGGAAACAATGATCACGAAGCCTCGACTTCATTAAATCCATCAGTTGCACCACAGTTAGGAAGTCAACCGAGACCCAAGATAGTCAGTTTGGTAGAATTAGACGCTGAACTACCTATCGAAGCTATAACAAGAACGCGAGAATATTTCTCTCAACCGAGCCCAAGTCATCTGCCAGAAACAGATAAGAGTCAGCAAATAGTAGAAAAACCTGTGGGTGCTTACGATTTAATTAATGATCTAACAAAGACCTTCTCGCACATCTCATTTTTAGATTTACTAAAGAACTCTCCTCCTCACAGAGCTGCTCTTTTAGAAGCATTAGGTCTAGGTCATCTAATTAACATCACTCCACCTCCTGAAACACAAGTAAATCACGTAGATTTTGATATCCACCCTCCGGGGCAGCCGGACAAGGATGTCGAATTCATATTCGAAATAAGTAAAATGCCCACAGATGCTGAGATCACATGCCGAGGTGATCCAGCCTTACACTTACAAGTATGGGTTTATAATAACTATGTAAAACGGGCAATGGTTGACGATGGGGCCGCAGTTAACATAGTCCCTTTCTCTTTCCTCCAAAAACTAGGATATGGGGAAACAAACTGTTCCACCACTCGAAATACATTGAGAGGCTATGATAGCCTTAAAGCCACTTCGATAGGAACTATAATACTCCCGGTCACCTTAGGGCCCAAAACAATCCTGACTGAGTTTTATATTATAGATCGGGAAACTAATTATAATATGATACTCGGCCGACCATGGATACACCGAATGAAGGCAATCCCTTCTACTTTATTTCAAGAAGTAAGATTCTTGCATCTAGGAAAGGTATTTGTAGCCAAAGGCGATCCAAAACCTTTCGATTTGCACCTAGCTGATTTAAAGAAAAGACCAGGGGTGCACTCAGAATTTGAACTTCCAACAAACCAACTTAATAAACCCACTGACCCAAAACCAGAGGAGAATTTGGTACCTACAACGGATCTTGAAACTATCAGCATAGCCAAAACAATTCCAACCCCCAACGATAAAGCTAAAGAAACGGTATCGTTAGGGACTACTGCAAAAATCGTTGAGTTAATAGAACAAGATTCACCAATGTTCTTACCATTTGATTTAGTAGGTATAGGATATTCCCTAGGTGTTGGTTCCCTTCCAGCAGAGGACCTCTGCATGGTAGAAGTAGAGTGCGCAAACGCAGCAGATGCCCCAACATCTATACTCCCGGCTAAGTATTGGACTCTCCATTTCGATGGAGCTAAATTCCGTTATGGAGCGGGGGGCAGGTATAATTCTTACTTCGCCCGAAGAGAAAGTCCTCCCATTTGCCTTTAAGTTAAACTTTGAATGCACAAACAACGATGCTGAGTACGAAGCCCTCCTCCTTGGCCTCACCTTAGCCAAGAGAATTGGTGTTAACAACATCAGAGTCTTAGGAGACTCACAATTAGTGGCAAACCAAGTTTCTGAAGTATACGAAACCAAAGCCGAACACTTGCAGCTTTACAAAGAAGCCGTATTAAATTTAAGCAAGGCATTTAACTTCATATCCATTGAAGCAATCCTGTGAGAGAAAAATCTTCTCGCCGATTCAATAGCAACTTCAGCATCACATTTTACTCCAAGTAATGAGTTAGAAGATACCCATTTCACGGTGTCCATTCGTGATGAACCATTGATAAAAATAACGACAAATCCCCTTTCAAGCAGAAGTGAGTCTACCACCCCAGACCATGGCGATAATAATATGGCCACTTTGGAATACTTAAACACCTATGCGGCATTACATCTCTCCTATCATATGCTAGATTTGTCCTTAATTCCACATTCGTCTTCCTACTTCGGGAATCCCATGATGGATCTCCCCTCACAAATAGAACCTAGCATATACGGAGTAGAAAATGGGGAGGATTTGGATTTACCTCCAGCACCACCTGAGTTCGAAGAGGGTAATGCCTCTTTGATCGAGGAGACAATCGATGTCAACATCGGGACAGAAGATGAACCGAGAATATTGAAACTAGGTTCTTCGTTAACCCCAGAAGAAGTGGAAATACATACTCAGATCCTCAAAGAACATCAGAAGGCATTTGCATTTAATTATAAGGAGATGACAGGAGTCACACCCCACATTGCGGTGCACAACCTCGTCACTAAATCAGATGCAAAGCCAATTAAACAAAAATCAAGACCCATGAAGCCCAAAGTAGCTCTCATGGTAAAAGAGGAGGTAATAAAACTTCTTCAGGTAGGATTCATCAAGCCAGTCGACTACTCCCAATGGGTATCTAATATTGTCCCCGTTCTCAAGAAGAATGGGAAGATACGCATCTGCATAGATTTTTGAGATATCAACAAAGCATGTCCTAAGGATGACTTCCCGTTACCATCCATCGATGTTATTGTTGATGCAACAACTGGTTTTGAACTTTTGTCTCTCATGGATGGATTCTCGGGATACAATCAAATCAGAATATCTGAGCAAGATCAAGCTAAAACCACGTTTATAACTCCTTGGGGAACCTATTGCTACGCTGTTATGCCATTCGGTCTCAAGAACGCCGGTGCTACGTACCAGCGGGCCATGACATATATATTTCACGATCTAATTCATAAAATCGTGGAATCCTACGTAGATGACTTGTTGGCTAAGGCCAAGAAGCGTTGTGACCATCCCGAAGTACTCCACATCATTCTTTCACGCCTAATAGAATACGGAGTCACACTAAACCCAGAGAAATGCATCTTTGGTGTAACGGGAGGGAAGCTCCTAGGTTATATCATATCGTCACGAGGGATAGATGTCGACCCAACCAAAATCCGGGCTGTCCTCGAAATGGTTCCACCTTCGGATGAATCTGGAATCAGATCATTTCTCAGAAAAGTTAGGTGCAATCCGAAGATTCATCCCGAACTTAAGCTTCGCCGTTCATCCAATCAACAATTTACTCAAGAAAGACTATAGCACTGATTGGACCGAAGACTGCAATGAAGCTTTTAACGCAGTTAAGCGTTTCTTGTTGTCACCACCTACACTAATGCCACCTAAGCTAGACCGCCCGTTGATTTTATACTCACGAGCTACCAATGTCTCGTTAGCTTGCATGTTGGCCCAAGAAGACGATGACAAAAGAGAACGCGTGATTTATTTCATCAGCCGAACGCTGCTCGACTATGAAACACGCTATACACAGGCAGAACGAGAATGTCTCGCCATAGTCTTTGCAACCAAATGCCTAAGACACTATATGCTAAATCAAGAAACAAGGGTCGTGGTAAAAACAGACCACTTACGAACCTTCCTCACACAAGGGTCCTTGTCTAAAAAGGCTGGACGTTTTATAACCTTAATGGGAGAATTCAAATTAACATTTGTAAATCAGAAGTCGGTTAAAGGACAAATCATTGCGGATTGGTTAGCTGACAACCCATTAGATGGAGGTGATCTAGTAGATTTAGACTTTCCAGATGAGTGCGTATACTACATCGAAACCCGACCCGCTATCTCTGAGTGTCCCTGGTACGCTGACATCATTAACTATATCATGGACCATACATATCCAGAAGGAGCTACACCACAACAAAGAAGACGGTTACGCATAATCGTAGCTAAATACGTCGTTATAGAGTAGGTGCTCTATCGAAAAGCATTCGATGGAATGCTCCTAAGATGTGTCGACACAGAGGAATCCAAGAAGATTCTCCATGAATCTCACAGTGGAATATGTGGAGGCCACTTCGGTGGCCACGCCACTGCTCGAAAAATACACCGAATGGGCTATTTCTGGCCCACTCTAGAACATGACGCAATAGAGTTTGTACGCAGGTGTCGTAAGTGCCAAGAATTCTCCCATGAGATCCACATGCCGGCACAAGTCCTGCAACCAATCGCTACTCCATGGCCCTTTTCTACATGGGGCCTAGACTTAATAGGGAAATTCTCTCCCTCATCCACAGATGGCCATAATTTTATAATCACGGCCACTGAATATTTCACCAAATGGGTAGAGGCTATGCCTCTTACCACTGTACCTGGTTCTGTAATCGCCAAGTTCATTTTGAATCAAATCATTTGCAGGTACGGTATCCCACAAATCATTATCTCCAATAATGGAACCTCTTTTAAGAATGAAGAGGTTCGTGAGCTATGCAATAAATTTAAAATAAGCCATCATACGGCTTCCTTGTATTATCCCTAAGCCAACGGGCAGGCTGAAGCAACAAACAAGACACTGAAAGCCATTCTCCTTAAAACGGTAAAAGAAAACAAATGAGATTGGCACTTGAAGTTATATCCGGCCTTGTGGGCCCACCGAACCTCAATAAGAACACCAACGGGAGCAACTCCTTTCTCGCTAGTATTCGGGGCAGAAGCAGTTCTCCCACTTGAGGTCGAAATACCCAGTCTCCGCATTTCATTACAAGGGATTCTGGATGAAGACGCTTACAGAGAAGCACGTCTTTCTCAACTAGAAAGCCTGGATGAAACTAGGTTAGATGCTGAGCAGTGACATAGAGCTTATGCTGACCGAATGTGCCGGTAGTACAACAAGAAAGTCTATGAACGTGATATATACGAAGGTGATCTAGTTCTAAGACTAGACAGCCGGATCGACAAGAAGACCGGCGAAGGAAGGAAATTCCGGCCCAAATGGTTGGGCCCATACCGAGTCATGAAGGACTACGGAAATGGTGCTTACCTCTTATGTACGCTAGAAGGTGAGGAGTTTGGCGAAATAGTCAATTCCCTGCACCTCAAGCGGTTCTACGCATGAGCAACTAGCACTACTTGTATAATTATCTACATTGCATCTTCATACAGATTAAGATCATTTTGTCCACTTGTTTCTTACATAAATTGTGATCAAGGAATCTATTCTCAAAAGCAATTCACTACAAACTCATGATGTTGTTGGCATAAAGCTCTTCAATCATACCTCTCCATCTTCATATATCATCGAATCATCTCGGAATCTTTTATCAAATAAAGATAGACATGACAAAGTCTTAACGGTAACCATACCAAGATCTGCAAGTTTATTCTCACTTTGATTTCTTCTTAGGATAGGTGTCTTGCCTATGGTCTGTTCTAGAAGCTTCATGGTGTCACATCTATCCCATATGCATATCTCTTTGGGAATAAGCACATACTGACATTTTACTCAAGAAAACAAGTCAACAGGTAATTAAACAGAAAATTTTAATTTTACACATTTCCTTGCCCCACCAACCTTCGGTGATGAGCTTGCGTCTCTTACTAGTGACGTAGGGTTGGGAAAGGATGGAAATGCCCTTACTCGCCTATACCTTGCCCACGGTGATAAACCCACGCTTCTTACTAGTAGCATGGGGCAAAGTGTAGGGGGTCTTCTTGACAAATAAGTACAAATGGTCATACGCAAACAATGCAAATTTTCAAACTTTGAGTCAAAAACAAATGAAACAGATGTTCAAAATCCCAAAAGAGTTAAAATCCTAAAAACCCAGATTTTGTCTACTATGTGGCCATCTACGGGTCTAAGTCTGGATAAACCGCAAAGCAAGTTGCATCCAAAACTATGAAGTCACTCGAGTGGAGTTGGCTTGTAGCTTCCAATTTGGTTCCGCCAAAGCTTTGTCTGTCTTTCATCACTATCATTTCACCACATTTCATAACTTGCGCCCTTCTTGGCTCTTGGTGATGAGCCCTCGCATCTTACTAGTTGTGTGGAGTTAGGAGTGGGGCAAGTTAATCTGTTCATCATACTGGTTATTTTCATCACTTTACCAAAACAAACATGAGGTATCCATATTGCTCACAGAAGCTAAGATTCAAAATCACAATATCTCTACATTATCATGTATCAGCATCATGAAATACAAAAAGAAAGCAGGCATCTACATCATTTGTTCACCATTGCATACATTCTAAAAAGCATACAAACATACATCGTAGTATACATCAAAGAAGCTGGAAATAGAAAGGAAAACATGAGTGCCAAGCTTTTGATCCAAAACGAATGCATATATATAAATAATCAATGTTTATATACAATGCCATCATGCACTAGGCATGGTCAAAACGCTCAAAGAGCCCGTGATACACAATAGTACAAAATACACAAGGACCAAATGGCCTCTCAACCCCTACGCGACCCCTCCGAAGGTGCACGCCCTCGCCTAGGACTCCGGCTACGCCGACGCTCTGAATGTACGGAGGGCTCAGGGTCCCGAGGGGCAGCCGCGGTCTCACCATGAGAATGGCTCCTCATAAGGTGCTCAGCCATCCTATAGCCCGCTAACTCTGTGCGCAGGGTCGACACCATCCTGGCCACGTGCCAAATGGGAGCAAAGACATCGGTATGTCTGCCAGCTACTGAGGGCTCCCCGGTGTCTACGGACAGCTCCGCGCGAGTCCTATCCATGGGGATCATCAGGGAATCGGTACATACCCTGCGGATCAGATCCCGCCACTCGTCAACAGTCTCTGCAAACAAAGAAGAAAAACAAATCAGAAACCAAGCAAGAGGCTAAAAGATACAAGATAAAAACACAAGGAGAGATAGCAATTAAAACAAATCCTAAATTAAACAAGCGTTAAAGAAGGAAGAAAGGATAACTTACTCGGATCACCGGGCCTCCAAGATGGGTCGCTGGGACCGGCACCTGCCGCGGATGCCACTGCCGACTGAGGGGCTGCTCCTGTGGCAGGGGCAACATGTCGCCCTGCAACTGACTCATCCTCTCCACCATGGCCCTGAGAGAGTGGCTCCTCTGAAACTAGAGTGTCCTTCTCCACGCTCTCCTCAGCCCTCTCTGCCTGCATAATGTCCTGAGTGTCATGCCACTCAGGATCACTGTCATCAATATGCTCCTCCGACCCTCCCTCTGTAAGCTCCTCAGAGTCAGAGTCAATATCTATGGGGTCATCGCTACTATGAGCAGGACCCGCAGCAATCTGAAGTAAAGGTGCCCGAGGTGCACCAGCTCTCCCTCTAGCACGAACTATCCTCCTGGCTGCAATGGGAATGCCAGGAGTGATCACTGTCCAACCACGGCCTCTAGGCCCCCCTCTGGCCTCGCGAACTGATCTGTAAACTGGCACCACTGGGGGAAGCATGCCCATATATGGTAGGCCAAACTGCTGAGGAACTCTGCCAAAAGGATGCACCTCCACTCGTCCCACTCGATCAATGAGCTACCCTGTGGTGGAGCAAGAGATCAAGGTAAGAGTCTCCTCTCCCCATATGCCGGCCATAAGCCGGTACGGTGTCACCTCCATGTCTGCAGTAGTAAGGGAGGCAACTGGCTGGTGAGGTGCTCTAAGCACTGACATATCTGTCCATTTGGCTGCCCTCACAGCCCCAGGATCTGCCACCTCCACGCCTCTGCCATAAGGGATAAAACGCTCATACACCCAACTCATGACTAAAGTTGGGTGGCTCAATGACTGTCCCTGTAAACGGACCACCCTGTATAAATCATGGTAGGTGGTCCCCAGAATATCTGCACCCCAGGCATATATCCGGCCATGCCCCTCTATCTGCGCAATGATGGGGGCCTAGCAGTATAACAATGTATCCCCTCCCTTGTCCCCGATCAGTCTCGAGGCAAGGATCCCCATGATGGCCTGTCGAAGTACGGGGATAGGCAAAGAAGGAATGGATCAAACTCTCACTCCCTTCTTCGACCCCGTGGAGATAACTGCATCTCCCATATATGCTGCCCACTGTGCAATCTGTGCCTGTGAGCCTGCTGTCTCTAATGTAAGTCTCCTCCCGATGATCGGGACCCCCAAAATACGGTAGACATCCTCGAGTGTGATGGTCCACTCACCACGGACCCCTGGCAGTCAGAAGGTGTTCCGATCTGCATCCCAGTAAGAGAATAAGTCACAAAGGATGTGACTAGATGGTGCAACATGAGGCACACACGATATACGCAGTATACCAGCCCTCTGAAGTGTGTCCTCCTCATCCTACGAGAGGGCATCCAGTACTCCTGAGAGCCAATCACACACTCTCTCTCTCTGCTCCATCTAATATACTCCTCTCTCGCCTGCATACACCCAAAAACACACAAAACAGAGCAAGTTAATATCTGAACAATACCAAGAAGGTCATAAAAATGCATAGAAGTGCAAAAAAATACAAACATAATCTCAAATATAAGTTCTTTTGCATTCTGTGCAGAACCACCGCCCTGAGCAGGGAGGCGGTTTTGTAACTGTCGCCTTAAAGGCGGCGGTCGCGTAACCGCCGCCCTGATCAAGGTGGCAGTCGCGTAACCACTGCCCTGTCCAGGGCGGCGGTCGTGTTCCGAAAACCCACGTGGATTTTTAATCTTAAAAAGCCTAAAACAAGCAAAAAATGACCATTTTAACTAAAAACAAAGCCTACCCAGTAGGCACCCCCCCTAGGTGGACCTTTTGAACCTAGCATTTTCAAAAATAACCCCCCCATTACAGAGTATTTAACATTTCAAAATTAAGGGGGGGAAAATAATAAACTGAAGAAAACTAACCTGTGATCGCTGAGGTCGGTGTTCCGCACGTGGAGGCATGATCACGATCTCGCTGCGAACGTTTCGACTCTACTCACGCAAGAAACCGTCACCGTGGGTCCCAGAGCTCAAAATCAATCAAATCGACTCGCGCAAATGAATAGGAAAATGGGCCCACTTTCATATATATGGCACTCTGTTTCGTTTTAAAATACTTTTTCACAGGTTTGGAGCGCTGATGGAGGTAAGTCCCTATCCCCGCACGAATGGTACGTTCTCATTCCCTATTATTTTAGCGTTTATTTTCCAAACTATTGTATCTATCTGCACTTGAGTTCTCCTTTCGTTTTGCAGATAGCGGGAATTTCGGATGGCGTAATTTCAACACACGGACGTGTAAGGTATAACTTCTAACTTCCCATTTCGGGACTGCCATACTTTGACCCACCGTTTTATGCCTCTTCATGGCTAAAACGCTTCTCTGAGGGGGCAATATGTACGTACCCAAAATTGTAAGGTACTGTACTGCGGAACATCGTAATAAGTTCCCCAATGATGATGTAGGTCTCTTCGCAAGGTGTTCGGGGTCCAGAAAAGCTCTCCGAATATGCGTTAACATCCCGCATACCCCGCTTAGCCCCCGCGTGCTTTGTTTTCCCCCTTTTTCCCTCTTTTCTTTCCCCTTTTCTCTTTAGTAACGAAACCGCCCGCCGCCCTGACTGGGCGACGGTCCTGTAACCGCCACCCTGAGTAGGGCGGCGGTCCTTTACGCGTTTTCTAGAACATTCTTTTGACGTGACTCGCGTGAAATATCAGCGTTTCACCAGCTTTCCTTGCCGACTTAGGCTTGCATTTATGTTTTTGGTCCCCTGGAATAGTGTTTTTCCTTTGTTTATTGTTTAGGAGTTCAGTTTGATTTTGATCTTTGGGTGATTGAATTCCTATAAATGAGTTACTTGTGCTCAAGCAAATGGCCTTGAAGTTTGCCTCTGAATTTCTCTTTGCTGTAGATTTAATTTTCATTGTTGCTTAGAGTTTTTAGTTCAGTTCTTTGCATGCTTAGTTAGCATTGTCCAGCTGTTGGTAAGCCACATATCCAACTTGTGCAAACAGTGTTGTTGTTCTATCTAATCCATTAGAAGTAGAATAGCTTAGGAAGCCATTAAAGTTGTAGGTTTTGCTCTTCAAACAGGATAGTTTCAGGTTCTGGACGCATTATGTTGCATGATTCATAAAATCCCACTAGGAATTGCATAAGCCAAGCTCTGTACTCTTGCGCTATCCCTCTCCTACTCACATTTTCAGTCTGCATTCTGAGTCGTCCTTGTCCCAATATCTATTTCTATCGATGCTGGCATTACACGCTTTTCTGGATCCACGTGAACATGAAAGAACGAGGAGATCATACTGAGGGGACAGGATCACACACACCATCGGATTCGCCACTGTTCTGCGGAATCCAGGTTCTAAGCTTTCAAAGTTCTAGTTAGAATCATATCAAATAGAGTAGTTAATCGCTTTATTTCAGTAAATTCTATTCTCGACATTGCTAGGGAAGCTGTGGGGATTGATAGTTTCTGAGAAACTATGATTCACTCCTCACTTCTGAGGTAGGATCGAGAATCCTGCAAATAGATTAGTTATTTCATTGTTTAGAATAGATATACAAACTGCACAGACAAATAGCTACACTCGGCTATTTTGTTTGTTTTAAATTATTAGTTTAGCTATCAACTCTAAATATTTTAAATAGCTGCTTTCTTAAATTCTTATAAATCATCAAAAAAAATACAAAAAAGAAGTCATATATGCTTAAATATATTTCGTATACTTAGAGTTCACTTTATCACAGTTTGTTTATATTATTACGTTTGTATGACAATTATGGGACCTAGGGAGCCCAGAGAATACGTTTTCGAGCCAATTGTGCCTCAGCCCAATCTCATAACAGCAATAACTGATATTGACCAGAATCTTAAAATCCAAGTCTTCCAAACAACAACAGACTTCCAGCAGATCAAATCTCAATTAGAAGGATTAAACATAGAAGACGACCAAGCACATACGTTTTGGTCAAATCAGCCAAACTACAGACTACCCTAGAAAAACATTTATATGACTGTAGAAGGGTTTGAAAGAGAACAAACATTCGGGTGTGACCCTTTAGTTCCACAACCAGACGTAGGAGACACCATCACAGACATAGATACCGGCCTAAGAATCCAGGTTGCAAGAACGCCTATGAGGTATTCTGAGAAGATCGCACAACTGTTGATTCTAAACATAAGAAGATGAGAAAGCATATGATTATTGGATACTAGGGATCAGGACTTGACTCCACGCATGATTATAGCTGGCCCACAACAACCACGAACCTATGGTTGTGACCCACAGATCCTGTAACCCAACGAATCCATAAGAGAATTAGATATAGATACTGGCCTATGCACACTAGTATTTCGGTCTACTCCAGTTCCACCTATTATCATCAAACACTTTTCCTTACTAGATATAGCGGCTAACGAAGCTAGAGAATTCTGGACTAGGCCAGAGAATCGTCCATAGAGTCAAATTGTTTCCACCATCCACCATATGACCTTATCTGGAGACATACACGAAACTATCCCAGGTCATTTCCCACGTATTCCACAACCCATAGATCGAATCACGCCAGAGCTCGATATTGATTGGAGCCTTCGAGCAGTCATCCTTGTTGATCGATCTATCACACCAGTCCAGGTTAGAAGGGCCTTCTTTGCCTTAGATTCACAAATTCCACTAGTGCATGTCGAAGACATCAGACTGCCTAACTAGTCTGTCTATATACCACGCATATTCCATCCCCACCGGCTGTCTCGGCACGACCTCGGGAGGTCGGGTACGTGGAAGAGTTACCTGTAGATTCCCACGCTCGCTTGTCACTTTTCCAGCATACAATGACCTTGTTTATCTACTCTTGATATTCAAAAACCTTGATCACTTTTCCAAAATAATACGCAAAATATGGGAAACTGATCTCCTTCCATAGTAACATCAACACTTTATTAAACACAATAAAAAAAGGAATATTTTGAGGGAATTGTCTTATCCTTCCAATAATATTAGGTGCCCCCATGATTGGAACAATTATTTGAAGAAACCACACAAAGTATAATCCATTTCAACAAGCATTCAGTGTAAAGGAGGTCCCCGACCCTTATCACTTTCGATAACCTAATAAATGCAAGAAGTAAATGCTACATGTTATTCCATTTTATTAAATGCTTGAATACTATTCTAAATGATTATAATTTTTTTTGGAATGAGGATGTTTCTCTATCAATCTCTTCTCAATTGATCTCTATTGATTTCATACATTATATAAACTAATGCACATGTGTGTGTCAATAGAATTTTATTTAAATTAGGACTATTGACATGCATGTTGACACATAACGAATAAGGAAAGTTTATAATGAAGGGGTAAAAACCAAAAGGAACCCAAAATAAGGTTCAAAATTCCCCCACAAAAAGGATGGAAAAACCATATTATGGTTATGGTGTGAGAAAAACAATATAGTACGAATTTTGGCACAAACCCAAGAATCCCTCTATAGTTCATAATTACTTTTCTATTGGCCCATAAAAATAAGACCAAAGCAACCACTCATGGAACATGAGTCAAAAACAAAATATAAAGAAGAATCATGGTTCGGGATAAGATAGAGAGGGCCAACTAGATTTAGAACTATAAGCCTCTACCAGTCAAGTAGGAACGGGACCGAAGGGCCTCTTGTCCCTTATGGCCTTCTCCATGGAACTAGATTTGGGGAACCATGAGAAGAGAGAACACAAGCGGAAAAGAGAAAAGAAGAGAAGATACTATAAAAATTCAAGGGAAAACATTGAAAAACTTATCAAATAACTACCAAAAACATAGAACATGCATATACAAAAGCTATATATTTTCTAATAATCGATAAACGAACAAATTCACTAGAAAAATATGAAATTATAATTTAATTTTTGTCAAAATTAGGTATTTACATGTGTCTAATATGACTCAATAAATTTACACATGCTACATAATGCAATAAAAAAACCTCTCTCCATAAAAATGATAGAATCATTCACCTTGTAAATGCCCAACAAAACAGACACCATTAACTGCAATTAAGGCAATTCAATATTTAAAAAGATTTAGGTGTATGCACACATTGTCTGTAGAAAAATTTAATATTAATTTTTCATGTTACATCAGAATACGTAAAACAAAAAACAAAAAAAGACAACCAAAATGTTAAGAGTACATTTTTATGCCAAAGGCGTTTCTATATGAAATCGATCCTCCTGGGTCTGACACATGAGCCAAAATCAATGGCGTAGATTGAAGAGTCATGCATGTGTTGAAATCAAAGGGTAGAAACGGGTCCAAGTCAAGGCGATGGTGGCAAGATTCCATAGCAATGATGGAGCCATATGTCAAGTTTGATGGGATCATGCGCGGCTGCAGACTGTCTTGAACGTATTGTCTGACACCTCAAGAATAACACTGCAAATGTTACAATGCCCTACACATTATATCATTTAATATACATCTTCTCTCCTTTCCATCTCCATCACCACCCACGTTGCAAAACCAGCTATGCCCTTACGTTAGCTTTTATCAAATATTTATGGCCTCTATCTTATAACTCCTCTCGCTCTCACTAAGGTTGAGAAGAAGCTTAGACTTAGACATAGAGCTGTCATGCTATACAACTTTTTCTACCGATATTTTCTCTACATAGACTTAAAATTCCTCACAAGTTCCCATGACCGCTACAAATGAAGCATAGGTACCCATTTTAATACTAGTGCATTCAATTTAACGAGGGATAAAAACTTCACATGTATCAATGTTAGAATATGAATAGGTGATGTGGACAAGGACTACGTCAACTTACAGAGTGGTGTAGATGTATTGAACTATAAATCCTTTATTTCCATTTTTTAAAATGATTCCCACTGTCACAATGATGCAATGTCGACCTACTCCTCCTCCAAAAATGAGGAGGACACGATCACTTGACTATCACTTAATGCCTTTGCTTGTGACACAAATGATGATGGTGCTTCTTGCTTGATGAAACTACTATTATTTGTATTGTCAATGGTCATGTAAGGGATTTGGTAGAAGCAAGCTGAATTTGATGATGGGTGAAGACAAAGACACTTGAAATAAATTAGAGGATCGTAAATCTCCAATGGTGAGTTCAAGGTGCTAAAGATTGTCTCCTTTTTCACTGTACCCTATCTCTTTTATCTATGCACTCTACTAATGGGTTGCTCCATGAAAAACAATTGCATTGAATTTTTATTTGTATGTGATGAGATCCAACAACTGCTCCTTTGCCTCTACGACATTCCTCCTTTGTGGGGATCATTTTTTCTACACAAACTTTACACTATTGCAGAGTCTTATTCCTTTGAAAATAGTTTGGATTACATCATGTATTCACATTATAATGTCATCCTTGGGTGTTTATTTGACTACATGTCTCTTATTCATGTTGTTTGTTTGTCATGGAATGCATGTGCATCATGGCACAAGCAGACAGATCAAATTTTTCATGGTGACACAATGCTTGTGAGTAATAGCCATTTCAATAATAGACTTCATTGAACCTTATAAAAAGGTACTTAACACAATTTATAATCATTTAATTTAGTTTATAAAATAAAAAATAACAACGCTTTAACGACGTATAAAATCTATTGCTCATATGACTAGCCCCTAGAGTGGCTCAGTTATCAATGATTGTTTTTGTATCAACTATTCCCTATAATTAGTTAAGCTCATAATTGAAGAGGGGGGTTACAAATTGTTAGAAGAAGCAAGTATAGTTAATATGTTTATATTAAAATATGTCTCCCGCTTCATCATTTCTATTTGGTTACTGGTATTTTATTATGTGTGGAATTTGAGTTGATAGGATGATTTTTTCACAAAAACCTAGGGGTTCGATCGAGGAAGGTCCATTGACCACATAATTTATTGACACCTTTTTGAAATAGGTCGATAATGGAAAGTGCATTTAAGGCCATTATAATATCAAAATAACCTTTCCTACTATATGATCCTTTCTCCAGCATTGTGCGCTTTGTTCATCATTGCTACCAGCTAATACTACATGATCATATTTAATGGATATCCAATAAATGATGCCATATATTGCTAAGTCCATTAAAAGAGGGCATACTTTATGTTATTAATGTATATTATGAACTTGATATATGGAATATGTTGTTAGGAGCTTTTTATACAACTACTCCATGTGTACAAACATAGGAAAATAGTTTGCTAACATATGTAGTGCCTACTTAATGTGCGAAGCCCTGAATGAGCCACCTAAATAACCAAATGCATGACCTTACTACTGTTATCTCCCTTATCCATAAGATGTTATCACTTGTGATTTTTTGAATAAATTGGCTAGACATCTTAAAATCTTAGAGATCCTTAGTGTTGGGCATTATTGCAGCGCAATAACAACCATGCGTAGGCTATCCAATCCTCCTTGTGTGTAATTATCAAAAAGCTCTACCAATGGCCTCCATAATGTTGGGAAAGAGCGCATGATGTCCTTCTAGGTCAATCACCAGTATATTATCATCTGAAAATTCACCATGCTCGTCAAATTTTATGATAAAAAAGGAGGAAGTTTGTCAGCTCCTTTTCCACCAAAGCTTTCACACCCATAAAATCCTTGATATGCTTCCCAACTACAAAAAATATAGCAATAAAGATGGAATTATTAAATATGTTTAAAGAAGAAACTTCATAATTTCCACACTCGGCATGAAGATGGAATAGACAAAGGAAATGGTTGATGCCAAATACCACCACATATACGTGGAGCATATATAAATGCACCTTTATTTCTAAGATTTTTATTTAGTATACAGTTGGTGTACAAATGATGTTGATGTGTTGAAGGTGTGGTTGGATTTCACACGTGGAACCTAATGGATTTTTCAATTTTTTCTCTTTTCCATGCAAATTGTGGGCTTATGAATAATGCAAGCAAGATAGAGATGATGAAGTGGAGCATACATAGAAAATACTATTTTATGTGGGACAATTTAAATTGTTCTCTTTGTTTCACTTGTCTTACTGGCAATATTAAAGACTAAACTTTTACTAAGTTTGATTTCATCTTTCCACTTTGATATGTATTAAATTTACATTTTGTTTCGGGATCAATAGGCTTTGGTCTTTGTATTGAGGGTCCTTGGAGCTCAACATAGAATTGCATCATGGACCCATATTCAATACTATGATTCATACTTTCTAGCATATAGTATCTCCTCTGCCACTCAAAATATTTCCCAATTTTTCATCTTCCCTCGATTCGTCCAACATTTCACTTTACATGCAATCATTAAACATTACATTGGTTGACTCTCAAAATAACTAGATGATGTAGATTGCATGTATCCTCATGCATTGACATATGGACTGGAAGATTTTCCACTTGTCCTCAACTTACATCTATGCATTCAACAGATTCCATGTTTACAAATTCATTGGCTCATTACTAGATTATAATCCTTATGTTGACCAACCAACTTATAATCTTGTAATTGATCACTAGAATTATGATCTTTAAACTGAAATGTTCCCTTTTATGGCCTTGTATGTGTTATAGGATTGAAAAACGACTGAGATGTGTGCAAAAAAATGATTTTCCTCTCATGCCAATTGTTTAAAAAGTAATTATGTTATTACGAAATTTCAAATACGATTCTCCATAACTTTTCTTAACATGAATTGGGAAAATGAGAGGACAAGGTTTTTTGTTAGTGATCATTGTCAGAGAGCCTCATTAACACTACTGATGACGAGAAACCCTAATTTCTACCTTATTCACTTCATAGAAAATCTTTTCACAATTATGGATGTCATCGATGACATGAAGAATGGTAAACTTAGAGGTTTAGTGTGGAACATATGTAATTCTCAACATTCAAACATGTGCAAGTTTCCCTTCAAACTATTCATCAACCATACCTTACTTTCATATATATATCTAAAGTATGTCTCCTCGATGATTACCTCTTAACACACCCTTTTTGTTTCACACGATTGACACAAATGACATGCGCTATATACATTCCTTGTTGTAAGAAAGGGGATTTTCGCATTGGTCATAGGTTCCCCATCATGTTTCCACACCAATACACTTCTCCTTTTCCAATCTCCTTCTTCATACCTCCTCTTCCTCCTCTAGCTCATCTCCCTTAATTTAAACTTCTTCAATGCATCCCCTTTGGCGTTTTCATCATACATTTCACGTGCGATTGCTTTAATCTTTCAAAGTTGTGAAAAGATCATCTCATGCTACACATAATCCAAAAACAAACAAAAAAGCATAAAAAAGAAATGGTGGCATGGGGGAGAAAACATATTAATAGCTCCTATACAATGTTTTTCTCTGTGTGAAGAAGATTACAGAATACCAGGTTATGGAAAAGATGGTCAAATAATGATCCTCAATCCATGAAAATGGAAGTTAACATATGTTGAGTTATGGAAAAGATAATCAGATTAATTGACATTTTTGTGTGTTTTTAATTGGATTTCAATGTTTAAAATCTATGTTTTTAGAGGTTTAATACTTGATTCAAATTTATAGTGATAATTAACAAAAATTATGATATAGTTCAAAGTGGGGTATAGTAACTTGTAAATGTAAGTCTATATTTAATTGGGATGCTTGGCAAGACACCTATACATATTTAACTTATTGTAGCCCCTTTGAAATAAAGGTTTAAACAATATTTTTTGATGTTTGATCTAGGTTAATTCACTTGGAAATGTTTGTTTGAAAACATAAATTAGTGTGTTTAGCAAGACATTTTCATTTTTTGAATTATTCTAAATGTCCGTCTAAGAATCAACATGTGACTCTAGGATGCACTTGACCTCTTGAGGTCATGTTGGGACAACCGATATAAGATGAAATATGGCTATGGAATGGATAACTAGAGCGAATAGGAAGAATATACGAAAATGGGTGAAAATGGATAATAAGTAATCAAGGCAATTGAATGTCTTCCATAAGAACAACGGGAATCTTCTCGTCTAAGGAAATGAATGCTTTCCTAACTTGGGTAGGTGAAATGGAACATTCAAGGAGAATGGGAACACAAAGGATTCTATAAATATTAGTGTCACCAAACACACTCTGTACTAGCTGTGGGATGCATGGGAATTGTCAAGTGTTTTCCTTATAAAAAGCTCCAGACAAGGTCATGAAGGTGTGAGAGGAAATTTGTGGGTAGGACGAATGGGTGAATTGTGGAATCTAATTCTGAACATGCTGACTATGCTAAAAACATAAGCGTTGTCCACTTTGACGTTAAAATCCGTCAACTGTGAGATAATGACGGGTGAAAGTGGGGTGGTTTGGAAAACGACTTGTATGAGGCCTTGATCCACGTCTGTTAGCTACGGAGATAGATATGGTTGAGGCACTCATGGATCACACACTAAATCTCTATGTTTCTTAGGAGCATTAGATGGTAGAGTGTTCACACTACAATCTTGGCTACAATGTCACATACATTGTAGCAGAGTAATAATACAACTAAAGTTTTGATATTGTTAAACCTGCTCTTGAACTCCCTCATCTAAGCATCATTCAAGCGAGGGGGATGGTCGTGTGCCATATAATCTAGATGCGAGTTTGAAGAGATTAGATCCACATTCTAAGCCGCGTGTATCTTCATGTATCACATGCAGCCCATGTGCGTAAAATTTGATAATGCCTAAGCCAACTTTATACGGTCTGCCTTGCATCCTATCATATGCAAGTGAATTCCCGAGTTCAGGGTTAAGAATTCAAAAATTTCTTTGTCAGACCCTTCATACGTCAGCTCGAGCCCATGGGTATTAAACAAAATTTAATTCATATATAGCGATGCATACAAAGATTTGCAGTGAATAGTAATCCCAATACTGACCGTAGGTTTTTTTTGTTAAAAATGCTCTTCTTCTTCATAGAATCACATAAGCTATATATATACCACTGTCATACGTTCAAGAGCCGTCAAATGTGAGATAATGATAGGTAGAAGTGGGGTGGTTATGTAAAATGAGAGTGCCCCTGATATTTGCACTTGGTCAATGTATGTCAGATTGTGGGGCTAAGTTTAGTTGAGGTAAACATGGATCACACACTAAATCTCTGCAAAGAATTTGTAAGAGGCCTTGGATGGTCAATGTTTAGGGATACCTGAAAACTACTAAAAAAAAACGTAAAAAATTCGCAAAGTTAAATCCTTGCTAATTAGCGGGATAAGGTACTAATTAACCTAATCCAATGTAAGGATATCGTAAATGGAGATCAAGTTGATTAATCTCCTTGATCCTAATTAGATACTATGTGTGGCCATCGAATTAAACAAATGAAAGCTAATTAATTAATCAGAGGAACAAAACTAATCTATCTATTTTTGTGCTTTTCCAATGATTTTAAACAAAAGGGGGAAATAGAATCAAATAAAATCAAACTAATTAATTTAATTTAATGTTTTTTGAATTTTATGTGTTTACTAGAAAATAAAAGGAATGTTCATAGACAAACTAACTTCTTCTAGTTAAATGAAATTACTTATATTCTAATGCAGATTAAACTAAATAGAGAAATAATCTAGATGTGGCTATTTCCCTGTGTAGAAGATTTAATTAATCTAATAAAATACAATCCTTTTTCCTATTTTTAATTGTGGATGTAGAACTTCCTTTGAGTCTACCTTAGAATCATGGAAATGAATGAAATGCTTCTCAACAGTAGATTCTTCCCCTAAAATATTCTCCGGTAAAGCAAAAGCTTTCTACTAAAGAAATGCAAATCTAACATAGACCAGGCATATGCAGAGAAGCGGATTTTCATGAGAAGCTTTGTCTCATGTGCAACCAATATTGAGATTTTGAATGTAATGAACTTTCCTAAACAATTTAATAAATGAAGAAATGATAACCAAAGACAATGTAGCAGAAAATTTCTCTGAATACTTCTCAGGAAAACCCACAGGGATAAGCTAAGAGGAAATCCTCAACAGAAGCTATTTGCAAAGAAAATCTACCGTGATAACTATTGCAGTTGAATGTTTATCTAGAGAAATGTGTTTAATCAGACTAAAGATTTGAATATATTTAAAATAAACAAAGAAACTTGCAGGAATTTAAAGACATCCCCAACCTGGAAATGTTGTACAAAGACAAATCCAATGATGGCAATGCTTCTTGATGTCCCCTCAGCTTCTTTTACAATGTTTGTTCAACATATCTAGAGAGATGTGCTAAAAAGTGTGTAGAAGGAATGGAGAATGCTAGAGCTGGCTGGTTTATAGGTAGATTGGTAGTAATGCGAGCAAGAGAGTAACAAGGAAAAAGAACTTGTTTTCTTGCATACTTCTTGATAGGATTCTGGTAGCATAATAGTGTAATTCAAATCAAGAAACTCCAACCAATGCTTTGGGAAGAAGCATGTATTTTATAGAAATTTGGCACATAAGTGGTCCATCCCACTTGGTAGTAGAGAAATGCCACATCACTCAAAGAAGGGTCAGTTAACTCACTAATAATAATAAGTTAGAGATGAGAGGTTTATACACATCTAACAAGGTCAAGAACAACCAATTTGGTCAAGAAACATGTACTAAAAATGAGTTTGAAGAGAGTGACACACGTTCAGAACACATTGGAAGAGGCTTAGTCAAATGTGCATGGAATCGCCAGTCTATGCAAGCCAAAGGTTTCACAACCATCATTCAGGGAAGATTGGTGGTTACAAAACTATCAAGGCAGTTGCATAACTATCAGCGTGGTATCATAACTTAAAGCCAGAAAGCTAAGGAAAATTTTGCAAAATGATAAAGGAAAGCGGAAAAAATATAGAAAAGGACAAGCAAAGCAAGATAACATGTTGTAAGCTAGAATTTGGACTTAAACATCATTGGAAAGATAGTTTTTCATCATTGGGGATTTAATTGCTCCAATAATGTTGCATTGTGTAAAATCAGGTGCGTACAGTAACCTTTCTCAAGTAAAATTTAAAGCTTGTTTTACATAAATATATAAAATCATATTTACATAGATCTATGGCCAGATTATGCACATATGCTTGTATTTGTGTTGATATAGATTTGAGTAAAGGTCTTCCTAACAAAATGATTTTCAAATGGAAAAATTTAAACTTACTTAGATAAATTAGATAATGATAATATAACTTTTTGTTATAGGATATGTCATTTAAGAGGACATCTCAAAGTTCCTTGTCCCAAGGGTCATGCCCATCCTTAAAAAAAAGGAACCACATCAAAATCAAAATGTTGAATTTTTTTGGAGGATGAATATGAAAAAAATGAAGATCCAAATGAGGATTTTAGCACTCAAATTTCGAAATGGGAATCCATTCTTCCCTTAGAGGCTCTTGTTGAAGATAAGGATTCTTTGTCGAAGAAGGTCATAGTTCCTTAATCCTATATTAGATGATAAAATACACTTCATGAAACTAATGCTTATGATTCTGATAAATAATTGGCTCCTACTCTAAATTTATACATCTCACCTTCTTAATTATAATTAGTTAATGTGGATACACCTTGTTTAAAGGGATGACAAGAGGTCAAACATAAGAAAGGGAATAAGGGATATATAGATGCTTTTTTTAAGATCAAGAATTGATATGTATATCTTACTTGTACTCGCATTTTTGAATTGTACTTTGAACACTTATAGAATATGATTTTGTTCTAAATTAAATAGAGATTATAAAAAAAAAATTGTTAGAAAAAAAAATACCATTACTTTTGTAGGATTTGATCTCGAGACAATCAAAATCATAACCTTAACTATGTAAATCATATAAATGAAACACCTAATATTGACAAAAAAAATGATAAAGACATAACATATTCTCCTTTTTGGACAAAAAAATTAAAGAATAATTTAAGTTATTTGCTTCTTACTTTTGACTTGAGATTACGTAGGATTTCACATGTTCTTTCACAACCTGGATTCTTTGTTGTTTCCAAGGATATATAGGTGAGACACACTAGTCATTGAACACCCTAACTTTAGGGGCACCCTGGAAAATATTTTGGGGTAGGATAGACCGTAAAAATAATATGTCAGGTCATTAATTTCATGATGAATTTTTAAAAATCTTTATTCCACCTAGGTGTCACGTCTTGCTCCATGTGGCAGACCCAAAATCCAAAGCACATTGAAAAAGTCAAAATTAAACGAAAAATCAATGGATATCCCTTCCCACCTAAAATAATACATGCAACCACATGGCACATGGAAAATTTTCCATCTGTAGCTCAACCCAAACACATTCAAACCTATTCATTTTACCCTTATCACTTTTCCTGCCTCCTCTATAATTTGTAATTACACACCAATGTTGCAATCAATGTTGTCATTAACTTCCCCCATTTATGTATTATGCTAAGTAATTTGAAGAGGGAAGATAAACATTCTCATCCCCTTCAGATCTGCAATGACGTTAATGGGGAATGAAAAATGTATTCAGACAAGGGATTAATGATCATTTATTTTCCTGTTTTGCTCTTTGTTTCTGATTTAACAAATATGGAATTTGTAAAGCCATAATTGCATATTCATGCATGATAAATAAATCTTAAGCAACTACTGGAATATATATGACACAATAAATAAGCTAATTAAATGTGAATCCCCTAAGTGCGAGAGAGGGAAAGAATGACTTAGCTGATTCGTGTTATCTTTAGGACTGATATGAACTGGAAAACTAATAAACATGAAGGACAAAGTGTCGCAATTGCACACTATAAATTTTGGAACTATCGGATCTTCTTGGACTAGGGCGTGTGGAATAAGATGAGGGTTCCTAAGTGTTAGAGAGCTATGTTGGGTACTTGTGACTATGCAGGAGCTTGGAATCTAGTTTTTCTTGTGTTGCAAGGTGGGCACTAATAATCATCGTTGATCACATGTGTGTCACTAGATCATCACTAAATTCACCTGTAACCTGTAAAGAGAAAACGACCTGAAAAACCCTCAAACTCCATCAAATCTCATAAAATAAAAGATGTAATATGGGAGTCAAACTTACCCCAATGGTCACCCAACTGAGTGAGCTTACAACTGATCACTGTAATACATCTAAAACTCCATGTAGTTCATGTGTGTTTCATAGAATCATGCCCTATGAATCCCTTTTGCAATCACACATTATAACAGGCGATAGCTATATGTACTAATGTAAATAGATGTGTGGATGGAAAAATGAACTTCCCCTCCTATGCGTGTATGCAGAAAATATGGTCCCTTGTCCCTTGAATGAAAGTTAGATGGATGCCTTTGATTCCCTTGATGCCTTTGGATTCAACCTTAGGTGATGATAATAGATGCTTAGAGCTTGGTATTTTATTTTTGTCACATAGCATTGTATTTATATGATTCCCTTGTTTCAATTTTATAAATGACAATAAAAGGCTGACCCATAAGAAAATAAGATGCCCAAAAGATAAAAGAGGCCCAAATTGAGTGAGTAAGATAGAAATAGGTTGGGGGTATCTACAGGGGATGAGGGCGCATGGGTGCTTGCATCCTGACTGGGCACTGGTGTCCAGAGTCAAGAAAGATAAAGTAATAAATTTCATACAGGGTTGTAGGGTGTGAAAGACTAAAGAGAAAGCAAGAAAGACAAAAAAAGATGCTAAAGACATTAGTCAATTACTATTTTGCTTTGCTTAGGAATCATATGAATGTAAGTATGTGTTTTAGGACCTAGAAATGTACCCAAGTGTGTGATTTTATGTCTACATTTGCCCCCAATTTCTATTGTTGAGTGAATAATTGATAACTTAAAGTAGATAAGAGATGCGTACCTGATAACCATGTAGAGTGTAATGGCGATAGCATGCCAAAGAGACAAGTGAAAGCGTGGGGTGATAAAAAATGAAGCATGAAAGATAAGAAAGAGGAAGTGACCCTTTGGGTGAAGCATATGGTGTCGTACCATGTTGTAATTGTAGTTTGATGTGGGGTTGCTTCTTGTTGCGTATTAAGGATGGAATTGCAGAAATATACAAAAGAAGTAGTAAAATATGTGTAGATGAAAAATTATGCATAAATATGTAAAAGTATGTGAAAAATGTGTAAAAAAGGAAAGTTTGCACCTGATCCTAGAAGAGTGAAAGGATAGAAAATGTCATGAATTTCTTAGAAGAATGAGATTTTTTGGATAATCTCACGCCAAAAGTGAGTTTTTTAGGCGATTTCACGCCAAGAACGATTGTTTTGGGTGATCTCGCGCTAAGTGTGAGTTTTTTGGGTGATCTCACGCCACAAAAAAAGAGTGTGGGGGAGAGAGGTGCAGTCTTACTCTCCTTCCATGACTTCTTCCCGAATTATACACCACTGCAGATGGTGTGTTCTATGTTTATTCCATCTAGAAAAGGAGATAGAATACATTATGATTGTTGGAGGACTGTGTCTGTACTGTGAAAATTGATCTGTGAACTGCTATGAACTGTGTTAATATGAGAAAGTGGTTGTAACTTCCCCTTGGTCATATGTGCCCATGAAAGGTCAAGAGCACCCAGACACTAGTGTCTGTATCTGGATATTGTGTTTGTGCTTAAATGAGGACCTAAGTCATATTTTGGGCCATTTTTATAATTGTAGACTATTTTGTTCATGTATTGTGCAGGTTTGTACTGAAGCTCAAAGATACTATATGGGGTGAGTGATTCACCCAATGTATGCCCCCTTGTTTGGGGCACATATGACACTGGATAGAAGCATGTGGTTGAAAGGAGAGGGACTTGAATCTGATATGAAATTGTATCCCTCGCAAGGGGAAAGGAATGTGCATGGTAGCAAAACCAAGGCCACATGCAAAAAAAAATAGCTAGAAACACGTGTTAATGCCAATCAAAACAAGTGTGAAATAGAAGACAATATGTAATCAACGAAATAAGACAAAGATAAACCATGAAAAGAGTGGGTTTTCAAACATGGGGACATCACTCAAAATGTCACATGACAATCAGGGCCAAAGTGGCCAAAAGCATACAGTGTGGATACAAGACCAAGGGCATAGCCCATAAACAATATCATACATTAGAAAACAATATCAAACATAGTGTAACAGACAACCATGGTGGCATATAGTCATGTAAAGTAAATGTTACGCATGAATCACCCATTATGATGTTAGAAAAGATAAAAATTATGTCAAGGTGTGTATATATCGATAGAATAATTAATGTGCTAGTTAAAAGCATAAAGTAACATATAATGAAATGATAACACATATATTGTGTGAGATAGTAGATGCCCCTATGAGCCTTAGTGGCGGACTAGTAAGAGGTATAATGCTAAGCATCATTACTTCATGTAATAATTTTGTAGAAAGTTTTCATTCACCAACTAAAGACCAAGTAAACACACATATGTATAATAGAAAAAGATAATGACATATAGAATACCTGTCTCGCATAGTAAGCAAAAGTGTAAATGTGAGTATAAGTAAGCAAGAGTAATGTACAACCAAGACATGTATAATGAAATGGATGAATGTAATGGAATGGTATGTAATGTGAATGTGATAGGAGAAGCATGCACCTGAGTGGATGTGTATGCATGGGATGAGGTTCATTTATAAAATACCCCCTCGACAATCAAGAATGAACGATAGAACAAGAGTTTGTCATCGGGAAATGGTTTGAAAGTTATGCAAGGCCATTATCATGAATCCATCCAAATGCAAATATACATAACTATGATGTCAATGGGTATTCTAGAGTATGTGGAGTCAAGAGGGAGAGAGACTTAGGTATGAGAGTTGGAAATTTTAAATATGTAGTTTCCCTCTAAATTTGCATTCAAATTATAAATGCATGTAATGAGCCAATATGGCTTCCTAATGTTAAAGAGGGGATGGTTAAAGTGTGAATAAGAGTAATAGGGTTAGAAATGAGTCCTAGGGGATTCCAAGTTATGAAATTTCTAATAATATTAGAAATGCCATCATGTATTGGGAAGGAATGGGAAGAGTCACAAAATGATAGTTACACTTCAAGAAGAAGTCACATGCATGAGTCATTATGGGATTTGAAGGTTAGTTGAGAAATGAAGGAAGGGGTTATAAAATTTGAAATGGACAGAGAGAGGGAGTTAGTGAGAAAAAAGGAGAATCCTCGAGGGAGGAAGAATGAGAGTTGAGGAAGAATGGTAGAGTCTTAAATTTTGTATGAAGCATATGGGTAATAAACTATAACTCTATTTTGTGTTATAATGGACCATGTTTGTCTACTTTTCATCTCATCAACTCTGCCTTAATTTAGATTGATCTTTGTGTTGGTGAGATTCCTTGTTGAAACATTATTAAGAAGTGTTATTAACATTGTTTTGTGCATAAGAGTGCTTGTTACAAGTTGAAAATATAGCGAGGGAAGGATGATATTATGCCTCATAAGCCTTGGTAGTCCTCAGTGAGAAGTGTGTGTGATAACTTACCCCTTTTCCCTGATGTTTGCTAAAGGTTAAAGGGATAAATAACTGAAAAGAATGATTATGAAGACATTACATGGATTTGAGGGCTTAATTTCGTGTTATACTCCATTGCATGATGAAGGTACTTGAGAAATATTGTGTTGAGCTATTATAGATAATCTGAGAAATGTGATTTGTTAGGGATTGTGTTAGAAAGGGAGTGCATGTTGTTTCCTTAAGATCCAAATAGAGTTTTGTCTTAGGAAAAATGATTAATCCCTTCTCCAGCACAAGACCTAAGAGAAGGTTGGGGAAAGGAATGGTGGAGAATATTGGAACCTTGAATGCATATTGCAGAGTGACGTTATAACGTTTTGATGTCTCTTAAGCTTTTATAGTGTGTATAGCTAGGGGTTTAAGCATCGAAGCCCTTAACCCTTGAATTTTTGCTTGATATTTGAAAAAAACCTCTGTAACAAGATCCTTAAGTAGATTTAAAAATAATTTTCAGAATTTTTTGGTTGAATTTTTATATTTTGATGACAGACTCTTACATGCGTAGTATACACAGTCCTAGACCTAACTTGAAGGCATATTTGCAAAGGAAGTATGCCCTAAAGTTGTGATCCAAACTTGTAACTTGGCAGGAAACAAGAAATTGCTAATGGGTGTCTAGATATGTCATCACTTTGTATTGAATTCATTTGTAAGAAAAGATATAAAATGGATAAGATTGTCCCAGGGTTAGTAGGCCTAGTGAGACTAAAAGAGGAAATGAGGGATTGTGAGAGGTACATAAATTTTTGACTCGTGAAATTTTGGATACACCAAAATGATGATACAAGGCACATGAGGAAGCTATTAAATTTTTTTGGGTAGTTATAGGAATCTCTAACCATGATACTAGCATATAGTATGGTCTTAAGGGGCACTATAAGGCAAGATTGAGCTTGATAGGATAAGTATGAAGTTTTTGACCTTTTAAAGTCAATATGAAGGTTGATCTAACATTTTTTTTAGAGGTGTAACACTAGGTATAAAAAAATGGATAGATTCAGAGGATATAAAAGACCAACTTTGCATGTTTGAGATAAGGAGCTAATGAAGGGTATTACAAGTTAGTTTTGAGAATGTGAGTAAGATGTTGGTTTCCTTTGTGATGAATCAGTGTGAGGGTGTAATTGACATGTAAGGTGATACATGGAACAATTTTTTGTCACTAAATGAAACCATTAGTGTTGAATTTGTCAGTTCTTGCAAGTTTTTTAGTCATTTTAGGCTTGTGTGTATGATCCTCAATTATAGAGATAGATTGAAATTGTTGCTTGAACCTTCTTATTTGAATGAATGTATGAATTATTAAGTTTCTCTCTACATCATTTGGTATCAGAGTGAGGTTGGAATATTTTAAATTCATATTTTTCTCAAAATGGCGAAATGGTTAGATTTTACAGAGTTAAAGGAATCAAGTTTGTAGAATAAAAGGATGAAAAGGAAATTATTGAAAGTTTAGTGAGGTATTGATACTTATCTCAGGGGTACAATTTTATGTGACCAAGTATTATTGGAGAATATTTATTGATTATGAGGCCTTGAAGGTTGTATCTTTCTTGATTTTTACATGCAGCAGTACTACAAAACCCTAGATAATTAAATTTTCTTAAAATTTTGGGGAAAAATGATGCTTGAATATTAAACTTTATCATTGAATGAATCATTTTTGATGAGTTTGAGGCATTTTTTCTACCTAAAAAATCATGAATTGATGAATTATGGACATTGGTTGGCGAAGCTAACAGAGCAAGTTGTTAAGAGAAACAAGTTGAGGTGATAAAAATCCTAGTAAGGAACATAAGAATAAGTGGAAGACTAAAAAAAGAGAGCCCAATAATATTGAATCTATTAGGGAAAGGCAAAGAGACTAGGGGTGCAAAATACCTAGGTGAGGACTTAAGGAGATAAAGAGACCAAGGTGAAAGATACTTGGGAGAAGATCTCATGGACATGATGAGAAAAGATATAGGCAATAGGTTCAAGATATTACAAGAAGGAAAATTTCATTAAAAAAAATGAAGGAAAACACAAAAGGGAAACATTTTCCCTCAGAAAAAAGAGCTAAAGGAAGCCAAATGAAGGATTGAGAAGTTGGAAACAATGATCAAGACCATTATGAATAGAAAGTCCAATGGAAGTTGAAAAAGAAAATAAAGTGGCCTATCAAGCTACTAATCGGAAAAGAAGAAGAAACAAGGGATGATTCCTTTAGAGAAATAGGAATGGTAGAAGTACATTCGTGAAAAAGTGAAGGACAAATGAGATGTACCATGTGAAGAAGAGTTTGAGAAGAGAGTTTCTCATTGAAGAGAACAAGAAAGAAGATAAAGTGAAAAAAGAATAAGTTAAGAAAGTGCTTATGAAGAAGACTGTCATATGGGCCTTATGGGATCTTGTTTTGTTATCTAACTTCATGTGTGAGTGTTTTTGTTTGCAGGTATGAATACAATTGTGATGAAAAGTGAAAGAAAATACCTCAATCGTGGATGAAGAAAATAGGTAAAATGAAGCACTCTTTGGAATATTGATGAAGCTGCAAAAGAGGATAAGTATAAATGGTACACAAGGAAATAAATACCGAGTAGAAGACTTTGGATCTAATCAAGAGGAATTTGAGGATCAAATTTCATTCTATGAGGAATGGGAAATTTACTTGGAAGAAGAGAAAAGAGCTAGTGAAAAAAGAGAGACTCCTAATAATGGAGCATTGAAAATAAACCAGATTGTGTCAGGTTGGAAAAGAAGAGAGATTAAGGTTTGAAAATTACTCCTAATGAATTTAAAAGAATAGGAAATGGGGTATACTAAGAGACAAACACCAAGTTTTTCATTACAAAAGAGAGCATGAAACATTGGATATATTATGCCCTGAGTGACTTAAAGGAAATGTAATGAAAGTAGAAGCATAAAGAGGGTGCAAGCAAAGGGAAATTTTACCCAAGGATTTGATGTCAAGGCCTACAAGCCAAAGGAGAAGGAAGAGCACTGATATAAGGAACAAATTTCAAGACTACAAGATTCAATCAGGGCAAAGCTAATATAAGGACAAAGAACTTGGCCCCAAGCATATGGTAAGAAATGAAATGGATATTCAAGAGTAAAGAACTAGATGAGATATACACACATAGAATGCATGAAGAAAGAGGGAAATTCTAGATTTGAAGTAACAAGATATCATGAGATAACTAGTCCAAGGTTGGGAAGCCAAGAAGCATCAAATAATAATGAACATATTCATAAAGAAGACAATGGAAAAATCCCAGGTAAAGAAGAGTGATTTATGGAAGATTTTAGGCTAATGTACTAAATAATCGGTGATATTAAAATCATTAAATGAAGTAATCAAAAGGGAGAACACGCAGCTTTCAAAGAGGTGAATGGAGATCAATTAAATGGGAAGATTGTATGAATGCTCCTACACAAGTCAAGAAGAAACATGGAGGATAAGTGAAGATCATGCAAAGAATGATGACCCAAGACAGTCCTCAAGTTTGATGAAGCCATAGTATGGATAGATAGGATACTCTCATGTTGAAAGATGAAATATGTATGATATGAATAATTCTATTTACTCTTCAAAGGAGATACATGCAAGGAAGGGAGATGAGGTGAATACATTTGATGGTTGGATGCTTGATAATGTTGGTTTTGTGTGTGAGTTATTTGAAATTCTACATAATGAGTCTACTTGTGCATTTGAGCATGTTGACAAACAAGAAGGTGGTCAAGTTTATATGAGTGAATGTGAAGAAGTAGTACAAGAGCTGATGTTTGTGATAGATGAAGAAAAAAATGGTGTAGGTATAAATTGAGAAAGAGATGATTTCTTGGGCAGCAAGGTGATAAAAAAATAGAGCAAGGGAAGAAGAAGGTACATGTTTAAGGCATCTTGAAGTGGTGAATAATGAGAGTAAACAAGAAAATAGGCAAGGAAAAGTAGGTACAATGAATAAAGTCATGAAGATGATAAAATTGAGGATGAAGATCAAGAAAAAAAGATACAAAGTCAAGGAAAATGGTAGAACAAAGAGTAGAGTATGGGATCCAGGAGGTAGTGAAGCAAACAAATGTAGAGGAAATGCAGAAAGAAGATAAGGAACATGCAATGAAGATGAATAATTTAGGCAATATGGAACTATACAAGCAAGTATAAAGATACTTTCTCTAGCGTGGGAGTATGATGCAGGGGTATCATCATGAATCCATCCAAATGAAAATATACATAGCTATGAGGTCAAGGGGTTTTCTAGAGTATGTGGAGTGAAGAGGGGGAGAGAGACCTAGGTGTGAGAGTTGGAAGTTTCAAATATTTATTTTACCTCCAAATTTACATTCAAATTATAAATGCATGTAATGAGACAATATGGCTTCCTAAGGTTAAAGAAGGGATGGTTAAAGTGTGAATAAGAGTAATAGGGTTAGAAATGAGTCCTAGGAAATTCCAAGTTATGAAATGCATGATAATATTAGAAATACCATCATGTATTGGAAGGAATGTGAAGAGTCGCAAAATGACAGTTACGCTTGAAGAAGAAGTTACATGAATGAGTTATTATGGGATTTAAAGATTAGTTAAGATATGGAGGAAGGGGTTACAAAATTTGAATGGGTGGAGAGTGGGTGTTAGTAAGAAAAAATGAGAATCCTCAAGGGAGGAATAATGAGAGTTGAGGAAGAATGGTAGAGTCTTAAATTTTGTATGAAGCATATGGGTAATAAACTATAACTCTGTTTTGTTTTATAATGGATTGTGCATGTCTACTTTACTTCTCATCAACTCTACCTTTCTTTATACTAAGCTTTATGTTGGTTAGATTCCTTTTTTAAGCATTGTTAAAAAGTGTTATTAGCATTGTATGTGCATGAGAGTGCTTGTTGAGGTTAAATAAAGTGAGGGAAGGATGATATTATGCCTCATAAGCCTTGGTTGTCCTCATTGAGAAGTGTGTGTGATAACTTACCCCTTTTCCTGGTGTTTGCTAAAGGTTGAAGGGTTAAAAAGTGACAAGAACTATTAATTTCCTTGAGGACTAAATTCCCTGCTATATTCCATTACATGATGAAGGTAATTGAGAAATACTGTGTTGAGCTATTATAGTTAATATGAGAAACATGATTTGTTAGGGAATGTGTTAGAAAGGGAGTGCATGTTGTTTACATGCATGTAAGTAAATTTTTATTTTGGATGTTGTAAATCTTATTATTGATCCTCAATGTTAGCACATGACCCAAGAAAAGGTTAGGACAAGAATGGTGGAGAATATTATAACCTTGAATGCATATTCTAGTGAATTTATAATGTTTTGATGCCTCTCAGGATTTTTCAGTGTGCATAGCTAGGGTTTTAGCATTGAATCCCTTAACCCTCGAATTTTTTCTTGATATTTGAAATAAACCTATGCAACAAGATCCTTGAATATCTTTAAAAGGAAATTTGATTTTTTGTTGGTTGATTTTTTATATTTTTATGACAGTCTCTTACAGGGGCAGTATACACAATCCTAAACCTAACTATGAAGGCATATTTGCAAAGGAAGTATGCTCTAAGTTTTTGATCCAAACTTGTAACCTGGTAGGTAGAAAGAACCTGATAATGGGTGTCTAGATATGTCATTACTTTATATTGAAGTCATTTTCAAGAAAAATTAAAAAAAAAAAAAAGACTTTCTCAGGGTTAGTAGGCCTAATGAGAGCTAAAAGAGGAAATGAGGGACTGTGAGAGGTACATAAATTTTTGACTCATGAACTTTCGAATACACCATAATGATAATACAAGGCACTTGTGGAAGCTATTAATTTTTTGTAGGTAGTTATAGGAATCTCTAACCATGATACTAGTAGAGAGTATGGTCTTAAGGGCACTAGAAGAAAAGATTGAGCTTGATAGGAGAAACATAAAGTTTTTTACCTTTTTTAGTCAATATGAAGGTTGATCTCATATTTTGTAGAGGTGTACAAAGGGCACAAACAATGGATAGATTCAAAGGAGACAAAATACCAACTTTGTATGTTTGAGCTAAGGAGTTAGTGAAGGGTATTACAAGAGAGTTTTGAGAATGTGAGTAAGATGTTGGTTTCCTTTGTGATGAATTAGTGTGAGGGTGTAATTTACATAGAAGGTGATACATGAAACATGGTTTTGTAACTAAATGAGCCATTAGTTTTGAATTTTTTAGTTCTTATAAGTTGTTTAGCCATTTTATGCTTATGTGTATGATCCTCAATTACAAATATATGTTGAAATTGTTGCTTGAACCTTCTTGTTTGAATGAATGTATGAAGTATTGAGTTTTCTCTATTTCAAAAAGTGTGCACGATAAATATTGATCATAAAGCATAAATCATGAACTGTGAATAAGGTGAGGTTCATTTCATATTTAAACCCTCAACAACCAAGTATGAACCATGGAATTGGAGTGTGTCATAGGGTGGTGGTGATACAAGAGGTGTATCAATGTTTGTAAGATGAATAAGAAAGACTAGATGCGTAGCACAGAGCATTATAGTAGAAATGAGAGACACTTGATAATGTTAGGGGGGAAGTAAGAATGATTCCCCCAAGTGTATGATGTAGGGAAAAATAAAGTAACATCATCTAAGAGATTATCATTGTCATGGTCAAAGCCAAACGGAGAAGCATTAGAGAAATGGTAAGAGATAATATGGGATTGATTAGATAAATATCCATTGCGGCGTAAATTATACATGCACATTTTGTATTCTTCATTTACTGAAAGGTGGTAGTGGATAACCATGTGCATACCAGTGAGTAAGATTTTGTGTATAGTTGAGAAATTAATCATTGCAAAAAGAAACAAAGTCAAAAGGCATGGGAAATTTGATCTCAATATGATTAGGATCCAAATTTCCACCAATGTAGTCAAGCCAAGACTTCCCAAGTGTCATTAAGGAAGTGCAAGAAGTTCATGTAAAAAATATTAATAAATGGAAGATGAGGAGGACATAAACAACAACAAGGTGGAGGGATGAGATCAGCAAGTGTGAATCCAAGATAATACAATCCATTATGTGTGCAATTAGTATTAGTATAAGTAGGATCGAATGAAATGTGTGGCCAATAAGATTTATTGATGAAAAGATTGCATGTGAAAGGAGGAAGCACCGATGCAGGGTGTTCATGGGAAGATAAGAAAGGTGGTATGATGTCCAGTGTATGAACAAACCCTTGAAAAGGGACCAAAGAAATAGTATAAGGAGGGGGGTTTTTGAATTGATATTCACCAAGGCCAATAACAACGAAAGTATCATTGAATTATTATTCATCTATCTCAATAGGAGTTAAATTAAGATTGTATAATTTTTCATTAGTAAGCTTGACAGTATCAACCTCGTCGTCATTACTAGCATTGTCATGTTGGATAACAATATCTAGGATATTGGTCGGAAGTGAGTTAGATGTAAAAGTGAGACAAGTCTCAACAAGCAGAGTGGTGGTGTTTATTAGAGTAGATATGGTGGGTGAAATGATATCACTATTGTGAGTGGGAATAGACGGTATGCTTGCAGAGGTAGAAGAAGGTTTTGAAGAACTAGATTGATCAATATCATATGTATCAATATTGCTATATGGAATAGGCTATAATGGAGTTATAGGCATATCAGTAATAGGGTCTATGTGATAGAAATTGAATATATCAGGATCAACAACAATGATATGTTCATAACCATCATGTAAGAATGTAACACACCAATGAACAATATATGGGACAACATGCATTGCTTGAATCTAGGGTTTACCCAGTAAGATATGAAACTGCAACAAGGCATCGATAATGAATAATACTATAGGAGAAATCTTTGGCCCAACTTATATAGGTAACACGATATTTCCTAGGCATGTGCGAGTAGTGGAATATTAGCCACGAATGAGAGTGGAATTATTAGTAATTAGATTATTAGTAATGAAAATTTTCCCAATAATTGAGGGAGCACATAGATTTATGGTTGATCCATTGTCAATGAGTACAGTCTTTATACAAATCGTGTCAATGGTAGTGATGATAAGAAAAGGTGAAAATGGGTTATCAACAACAAATGGAGGTATGCTATCATCACTAAATGATATCACATGTGGTATTTTTTTTAGATACTAAATGAGATGTGTGAAGGCCACTGATGAATTATTTCTTTTAATGTGGATAGAGAGATGGGAGACCTCTAATGTATGACGATAATTAGGTGCATTACGTAATAAATCGTAAATAGAATTTTTTTTTGGTGTATTCTTAAGCTTCTCGATGATGTCATAACCTTTAGAAGTAGTGGTAGAAGCTATAAAAGTGATTGGTGGTGGCATAGAAATGGGTTGAGATGTAAGGGGATGATTTCAATGAGTGGTGACTATATTGATAGAGAGATCATTCATAGGAGTAATGAAGCGAGGAGGCTAAGTGTGAACTTGTATAAAATCATTAGCGTTAATAACCATGCTAGAAACCTTAGTTGGGGTGAAAGAAGTTATCCATGAATTGAGAAGAAGAAGAGATATTTTGATACATTCTCAAAAGGTAGGGTTGGAATGGACGAGTTCATCAAATGATTTAACAATGATGGAATTTGTAAAACCCTAATTACAGAGTCACTTATGATAAATAAATGCTAAGTAATTGTTGGAATATAGATGACACAAAAAATAAGATAAATAAATGTGAAAACCCTAAGTGCAAGAGAGGGAAAGAATGACTTAGTTGATTAACATTATCCTTGGGACTAATCTGAACTGGAAAACTAATAAACTAGAAGGAAAAACTTTCGTAATCACGTCTGTAAATTCTAGAACTATCAGATCTACATGGACTAGGGTGCTTAGACTAGGGCAAGGGCTCTCAGCTGCTAGAGACCTCTGTTAGGCACTTTTGACTACGTATGAACTTGAAATATGGTTTTTCTTGTGTACCAAGGTGGTCACTGATAGTCATCGTTGTTCATCTATGTGTCACTGGATGATCGTCGAATTGTCATGTAGCCTGTAAAGAGATGATGACTTGCAAAACCCTCAAACTACATAAAATCCCCAAAAAAATAAAAGATGCAATATGAGGATTTTGATTGACCCCGATGATCACTTTAATGAGTGAACTTAGGACCTAGCATTACACTACATCTCAAACTCCATGCAGTTCTTGTGCATGTGTGATATAATCATACCCTATGAAGCCCTTGTGCAAGCGCATATTAGCAATCAATAGCTAAATGTACTGTCATCATCAATCCGGCACTATGATAATTCTTCACCGGGAACTCCTCGTGCTATGATTATTTACTAATGCACAGCCTTTAGTTTGGTGGATGTAATCTAGAAACAAAACAACAACATAACACAAGAATACCATTGACTATGATAAGACGGAATGATGAAAAATCTGAAATATCAAAGTAAATTATAATATTAACATGAAATTGTTACAATCTCACCCATGAGGTACTTCAAGTGTTATTGACTTCACTTGCCTTTCACCAAGACTATGGGAGAAACTTTACAATTACACCTCTTAATGGCTTCTTCAACACACCTTTAAATTGATGGCTTCCTTCGCACACTTCCTACAATATTTCTCACTACTTCCTTCTATGCTAAATGAGGGGGTGGCCTCTCTATTTATAGAACTTCCAGGCTTATCCATCTTATCTCTAAGATAGGATAAGAAATCCACCCTGACGAATCATATTCCATACCTTAACTCTTATCTGTACATGTAAGCTTATCTTCTAAGATAAGATAAACCTTATCATTTTACATGGGTTCCACATTTTTAGACTTTTTACAAATAAAATACACAAAATATTTATGACCTCACTCCTTGTCCTTATTACCAATATAATATTTCTAATTCCTAATCATGTAGACCCTACTTCTCTAATTACCCAAACTTTGACATTTTAACATTACCGGACCACTTACGACAAATATTTACTTTTTACAACATTCCTATTGTACTTTGACTGTTACCGTACTCCACATTATTGGCGGCACCATACTGACGGCACCGTTATCTTCTATCAGACGCTACTACTAATTATACTTAACAACATCCTATTCCTAATACATACATTAATGAAATATAAATTATGGAGGAAAATTTTAGTGTCGACATCTTCCCCCTTCCTAACTTCTACTCCATCCTCGGAGTAGACTATTTTGGTGCTTGTAAAATCTTTAACTTGTCGTGGTTAACCCATTTCGTAATGGGAGTGCCATCCAATTCCTCTAGTCAGTGCGTACCATTTTCATTCACAGCTGCTATTTTGTAGGGCCCCATCCATTTTGGAAGAAATTTTCTGTCTTCTTTTTTTGTATCTGGAATCATTTACTAGAACCAAGTCATTCACATGAAATGGAAACCAACTGATCTTTTGATCAAAGTATTCCTTCTGCTTCATTTTCTTCTTATGGCTTGTATCCTTTGCTATTTCCCTCATTTCCTCTAGTAAATGAAGATGTACCAACCTTTCTTTTACTGAATCACTTTCATCCATCCTTTCATTTTTCATAACTCTCATAATGGGAATATCAAACTCAATAAGAAGAGCTGGATCAATGCCATAGGCCAACTGAAATGGGGAGTATCATGTTGCTGACTTTGATGTTGCCCTATATGCCCATAATGCTGCATGAATCCTTTTATCCCACTTATGTACCTGCAAGGCTACATCTTTTGCTAGAATTTGACACAACACAAAATTTGTTCGTTCCACCAGTCCATTTGTACTTGGCTTGTATGTTGTTGCCTTCCTGTGCTTAATAGAAAATTTATTGACTAGGGCTTCCACTACCTCATTAATGAAGTGGCTTCCTTGATTTGTTACAATTTCTAATGGACAACCAAATCTGGTGACAATGCGTTCATATATGAACCTTTCCACCTCATCCATGGAAGTTGTTTTCAATGGCCTAGCTTCAACCCACTTGGTTAAATAATCTGTGGCAACTACAATATACTTATTTTGGCGTGGGGTAGTTAGAAGTGGACCTACAATGTCTATTCCCCACTTTTCAAAGGGACCAAGTGGAAGAATAGGGCATAATGGAGCTCACGAAGTCTTACGGTTACCATGTGTTTGACAAATATCACATGTCTTACAATAATTATAACAATCTTTAAAAAGAGTGGGCCAGTGATAACCTGCATCCAAGATCCTTCTTGCTGTAAGTTGTTCAGAGAAGTGCCCTCCACATGTACCATTGTGGAATTCTTCTAGCATTTCCTTCCCTTGATCACATCCAACTGCCCACTTGTACTGTCCATCAGGTCCTATTCGAAATAATACTCCATGCAGAATAGAATATGGATGACTGGCTTGAGTAATCTTTCTCTTAGTCTTTGCATTGGCACCATCAGGAAACTTGAATTCATTCAGATAATTCCAAATATCTATGTATTCACTAGGGATTGTGTCAAGGGATAACAAGGCTACATCGGGGAAATCATCATCATCACAAGATGATCCTAAACCATCATAGGCTCGAGAGAGTGCATCTGCATTAACATGCTTCTTTCCTGGCCTATCTATAATATCAAATTCAAATTCTTGTAGCAAAATTATCCATCTTGCTATCCTCCCTGATGGGTTAGGCTTATTTACAATATATTTTAGATCCTGATGATCTGTTATAACTAGAAATTTTTTCCCTAGCAAGTAATTTCTAAACTTTTACAACAAAAATGATAGCCAGAGCCTCTTTTTCAGTTACAGTATAATTTACCTCAGCACTGCTCATTTGTCTGCTCCCAAAGTAAATTGGATGTTCATTCCCATTTTCATCCTTTTGGCTCAAATTACTTCCTAGTGTTGCATCTGAGGCATCAATGTACACAATGAATGGTTTTCTCCAATATGGATTCTTCAAAACAGGTGAAGACACCAGGGCTTCCTTCAGTTGTCCAAAAGCTTCATGCACCTTATTTCCTGGTTCATAAGTAACATCCTTCTTCAAGACCTGGGTTAGTGGCTGTGCAATCTTTGAGAAATTCTTGATGAACCTTCTATAGTAACCCACATGGCCTAAAAATGATCTCAACTTACTTCTATTCATAGGAAATGGTAAATCTTTGATTTTTGAAGCTTTATCAGGATCAGTACCAATACCATCTCTGGATACAACATGCCCTAACAAAACGCCTTTAGAACATCCAAAGACACACTTTGTAGGGTTTAGTGAGGCTTGTGCTTCATCTAACCTTTGAAATGTTGTCTCCATCTGGTGCAGGTGGTCCAACTTTCTCCCATAGATGTAAAAAACATCCAGAAATACTCTGATGAAGGTCCCAATGTAGGGTTCAAACACCCTATTCATCAAACCCTGGAATGTTGCTAGAGCATTACACAACCCAAAAGGCATAACTCTATAAGCAAACGTTCCCAAAGGAGTGGTGAACGTGGTCTTCACCTGATCTTTTTCTGCTATACGAACTTGGTTGTAGCCGCTATATCCATCAGCAAAACTATAGCACTCCTAGCCAGCTACTTCGTCCAAAATCTGATCTGAAAATGGAAGAGGGTAATGATCCTTCTTTGTTGCCTTATTGAGCTTCCTGTAATCAACACAAATGCGTAGCTTCCCATTCTTTTTTATTGAGATCACAATGGGAGAAACCCATTATGAATTCTCCACAGCAAATATGAATCCTACATAAAGCAACTTATCTATTTCTTCTTTTACAGTCTTGGAAAAATTAGGATTCATTCTATATCGCATTTGCTTTATGGGCTTAGCACCATCTACCAGCTCAATAGAATGTTCTACCCAACTTACTTGATGGAGTTCCTTGTAATCAAAAGTGAATAGGTGTATGTACCTTCGAAAGAGCTGGAGGTAGGATTCCTTCTCACTCTCTATCACAGCATCACCAATCTTTATTTGTTGGAGACGATCATCAACTTCTTCTTCAGATAATTTTATGGGGTCGTGAGTTGGTGTGACTGGAAGGATATCCATGACTGAAACATCAACCTCACTTTATTCATCTTCAGTGTCCACTTCACTGGTACTAGAGTAATCAGAGGATGTCCAATCATCAGTTTCATCACTTGAATCCACAGGTTCTGCCTTATGATGTCAAGGGATCATGTTTATCTTCACCCTCTCTCTACCACGTCCAAGTGTCATGAAACCTTCATTCCAGTAGTTTCTTGCATGAACTCTCCTTAGTCATGGTCTTCCCAGCAGCATTGGGTACGCAACAATACCATTTTTCATCACCTGAAAGTCTACCACACATACAACACCCATAACAGATATTGCCACATTTGAAACTACACCTTCTGGTTTAGTTTTTCCTTTATTTAATGACCTTAACATAAGTGTTGAAGGGCGATCAATTTTTAAACCCAACATATTCATTACAGACTCGGTCATTACATTAACTGTAGCACCTCCATCAACTAAGACATCATGAATTGAAATACCATTACATAATACCTCAGCTTGTGGAGCATAGGGATCCGCCTCTGCCTCCAAAACAGGGACCTCAACCTCCTTTCTTCGTCGAGCATTGAGTCCACTTCGCAGCTCCCGCCTCTTCTCAGAAGACATAGCCAAGAGTTGACCATATGTAATATTTGCAGGCCTTTTGGACAGATCTTCCAGGATGGAGTATGGTCCTTGCCCCTGTGAAATCAGAAAATCCTGCACACCTAGCTTTCTTCTCCTATGTTTCTTATTAGTTTCTCCTTTAATCTTCTTAGGATCATTTCCATCTTGATTATCTTTTTCTTTCTTTCTTTTTGTTACAAACACATCTACTTCATTATTTTTGCTCTTATCTACTACATCAAAAGAATTCACAGGTGCTTTTCCTTTATCATTATCTCCTTTACCAGATGTAGAAGCTCTATCTGGATAATTATACTTATAATGACCCTTTGTATAACAACCATAACATACAACTTCAGAAATATTTCTTTTTGGACCTCTATCTCCTCCCTGAGAACTAAATTCTTTTTCTTGAAGAAGATTAATAGTTAACTGACCCATGTTTTTGAGCAGATCTTCATACTCGAGTAGATGTACTAGGAGAAATATTTGTGCTCACCGAGAGTGGTTGTGGATTCTGGACCAAAGATGCTGGTGTAGGCTCTACTTTAGCAACAATTTCTTTGGGCTCCTCTTCCATGCTTTCTTCTTGCCTTCTTGTAATCTCCTTTGCTTGTTCAATGGTAGCCGGGCGATCATACTTCACTCATTGTCTGATCTCTGGCTTCATCCCAAGAATGAAGTGCTTACAGAGGAGATTATCCATGCCATTCATCAATCCATCCGCTAATCCTTCCTTCCAGATCTGGGCATCGAGCTTCCTCCTTAGCTCTAGAACATGAGCATGATAATCCCTTATCTTCTCCTTCTCTCCTTGGGATAGCTTTGTGATCTCGATCATGAGATCTGCATATTTCTGTTGTTCACCAAATTCTTCAATAAAAATTTCAGTTAATAAATCCCATGAATTTTTCACATTATCACCTAGTGTTTTAAACCACCTAAGTGTTGAACCATCCAAAAAGGTAGGAAAAAATTCAGTCCATTGTTCCCTTCTTATAATGCCATTACAAATACAAGATCATTTAAACTCTTGAATGAAAGAAGAAGCATCTTCATTAGATTGAGCTGAAAAAACATGAATCTTTCCCATTTTCAAAAGTAACCACCGTGAAATACCAACCCACAAGTACAATCAACAAGACTTATGTGCACAAATAATTGGAATCACTATACTAGAAAGTGGCTTTACACCTTTCTACAGTAAAATAGAAATGACCACGGTAAACTATGGTAAAACTTGACTTACTGCGGTAAAAACTGACTTTACTGTGGTAAACACTATTCACGGTAAAAAGTGAAGTTACTGCGGTAAATACTATTCACGGTAAAAAGTGACTTTATTGCGGTAAATACTATTCCCAGAAAAAATGACTTTACCAAACTACTATTCATGGAAAAAATGACTTTACCATGGTAACTACTATGCACAGTAAAAACAAGGTTACCCTCCAATTGATTTTTGACTAAGTGGGAATATCTCTCTAGAAAATCCACCAACGAGGAATGGTCCCGGCAACGGAACCAAAATGTCATCACCAATCCGGCACTATGATAATTCTTCATCGGGAACTCCTCGTGCTATGATTATTTACTAATGCACAGCCTTTAGTTTGGTGGATGTAATCTGGAAACAAAATAACAACATAACACAAGAATACCATTGACTATGATAAGACGGAATGATGACAAATCTGAAATATCAAAGTAAATTATAATATTAACATGAAATTGTTACAATCTCACCCATGAGGTACTTCAAGTGTTATTGACTTCACTTGCCTTTCACCAAGACTATGGGAGAAACTTTACAATTACACCTCTTGATGGCTTCTTCAACACACCTTTAAACTGATGGCTTCCTTCGCACACTTCCTACAATATTTCTCACTACTTCCTTCTATGCTAAATGAGGGGGGTGGCCTCTCTATTTATAGAACTTCCAGGCTTATCCATCTTATCTCTAAGATAGGATAAGAAATCCACTCTGACGAATCATATTCCATACCTTAACTCTTATCTGTACATGTAAGCTTATCTTCTAAGATAAGATAAACCTTATCATTTTATATGGGTTCCACATTTTTAGACTTTTTACAAATAAAATACACAAAATATTTATGACCTCACTCCTTGTCCTTATTACCAATATAATATTTCTAATTCCTAATCATGTAGACCCTACTTCTCTAATTACCCAAACTTTGACATTTTAACATTACCGGACCACTTATGACAAATATTTACTTTTTACAACATTCCTATTGTACTTTGACTGTTACCGTACTCCACATTATTAGCGGCACCGTACTGACAGTGCCGTTATCTTCTATCAGATGCTACTACTAATTATACTTAACAACATCCTATTCCTAATACATACATTAATGAAATAGAAATTATGGAGGAAAATTTTTAGTGTCGACAGAGTACCAATGTAAATAGATGTGTGGATGATAAAATGAACTTCCTATCCTATGCGTGTATGTATAAAATAAAGTCCCTCGTCCCTTGAATGAAAGTGGTATGGATGCCTTTGATGTCACGGGATACCTTTGGATGTAACTTTAAGTGATGATAATAGATGCTTAGAGCTTGGTCTTTTATTTTGGTCACATAGCATTGTATTTATATGATTCCCTTGTTTAAATTTCATAATTGAAAACTAAAAGGTCGGACCATAAGAAAATAATATTCCCAGAAGATAAAAGAGGCCCAAAAATAACGAGTAAGATAGAAAGAAATCAGGGTGCCCAGAGGGGACGAGGGTGCCTGGGTGCTGGCATCCTAGCTGGGTGCTAGCGTCCAGAGTCATGAAAGATAAAGCAATAAAGTTTAAACTGGGCTATAAGGTGTGAAAGAATAAAGAGAAAGAAATAAAGACAAAAAAAAGGCCAATGTAGTCACTAAATCACACACTTTGAATCAATATTTAGTCCCGCTTTCATACTACGATTCATATGGTTCTTGAGTGAAAAGACTAATATTTAACCCATGTCTTTGGCCATTTTTACATTTCTTATTGTTGTATTTTCAATCTTAAGCCCGTACTCACCTAGTCCAATCAGGGATCTTAGATATGTGCCTTCTGAGCCTTCTGTGTGATCATTTCCTTCTCCTTTTTTTTTGGTTCACACTATGACACAATCTTGCATCTTCATCGAATCAGATAAGGATTTATTCACCCCTCTTGGACATTAGGGTTTTACATTTCTACTTAGTTATTTGGGTCACTTTCTTTATTTCATTTGGTTGTTACTTACTCCTTTTCATAGAATAAGATTAGACTACTATATTCCATTTTAGTTTAATCATTTTGGTGTACCTGTACTCATTCTTCACACTCTTAAGGTCCTCATTCTTTGTTCATCATTATAAAGTATAATCATCATGCTTATCTCAATCAATGATTATTTTCTTGCACATCTTGATGTAAGGCATAGATTCCAATATCTTCTTGCTACTACTCGCATTCATGTTGACATGTAGCCTGACTCAATCCATCAAACTTTTGTACATGTATTTTCTCAACATGTCACATTTAAATCTAAGCTTCTTGTTGATCTTAAAACTTTTGATAATGATCCTCCCTTGCATATCATGATTCACATTTACAATATAGGTATTAAATGTACTTTAGTTGACAATGGATCTGAACTCAACTTATGTCCTATGTCATTCCTCGAGAAGATAGGTCTTTATGCTCGTGATGTTATTCCATCATCTCTTTCCCTTCATGCACAGGTCACATTGCTCTTCCTATTACTGTAGGACCAAAAAATATGAACACAATATTCATTGTCATTGAATTTACAGTCTCATATAATTTTTTGCCTGGTAGGCGATGGCTTCATGCCATGCAAGCCATTTCCTCTACTGTAACTCATTGTGTAAAATTCATACATGAAGGTGTCGAATATACTATGCTTCATGACTGTGACACTTACAAATATTTTGACCGAGATCCTAATACTAATCTTCCTATTCCACACACTGATACTACTAATGAACCTCAACCAATGGATAAACTACCTTATTTTCCACCATTCGAGGGCGTTATTTGTGTCATTTATGTGGTTCCTTCCATGACACTGTCTCCCCCCATCACTGCTACTGCTATGGTCATTTATCAGGGGTCTCTTTTTACATCATATGTTTTTTATCTCTTCCACCTTCTCACTTTCCAAGCATCATCACTACGACCTCTCTTCACATGCACACTTTTCATGAATAATTCATATTGGGAACTATTGGTCATTCAAACTTGCACCTGTGTCTCAGATCGAAATGAACTGAGTCGTTTGAGTCAAAAATGGGACTATATCCAAGTATGGGACCTTACACACTTGAGAAAAACCTCTGGAAAGGCTAGTTCCTCTACCTATTTCTACTACTACTACTACTCCTAATGATAAAAGGGAAACCTAAGCTAAAAATTCCAAGGAACAAGGGATAGAATGATAACATGAAATGCAAAAATAAACTAAAGGAGGTGATAACACCATAAAAGTGGGATGAACACTATCTATTCTAAGTGAAAATGAAGGAGCAAGCATGAGGGGAAGCTAGGCACACGTAACACAAACTAGAACACATTTACACCATCAATTTCATGAAACAAAAATAGAAAATGGAATTGTAAGGAATTTAAAGTGACATAGCAAGCATGCAATTCAAACAGAAGGCAAGAAAGAAGAATATAGACATGTCAATGTAGACAATAGCCACAAAACGATGCTTTTATTACTTCCAGGTATGCACAGTCAATTACAATGTGTCTAAAGGATGATATTCACATGCAAGAGCCAGATCTAGAGGTCTGCAACTCAAAATATAGAGATATGGAGTCCTTAGAAAAATGCTAGAAGATCTAAAATGTCCAACCCTTTATAATGAGTTGAGATCTTACATTTATAGATGAATTGATGAGAGAAAATAGGAGGAGGGAAAATCTGATTTGACAACTCAACCAACAACAAAGAATGCCTATAAATCCACCTATAATATGTCAAATGCACATCTCCAAGTATTTTTGGAGTGTATAATAATTAAGGGATGTAAATCGAATCAAATCTAGGTGGTTGGAGTAATCAAATCCCTTATTAATGGCATGAAAGACATTTTTCCAGCTTCTCATCTACCAAATCCTGTTGAAATTTAAATTTGAATGGTCCAGTGTGTAGCCCACATCAGCAACTTTCTAAAAATGTCAGGTGAGTAAGGATTTGAGTAATGGAATAGAATTTATGGATGTCAGAATATCCGCACTACTAACAGGGCATGTAAGACACATGGCACACACCAATTGGCTCAAAGATTGACCAATTGTGCATCTTTTTTTTTTTCCTGCCACATGTTACCCAACAGTTTGTTGTAAATATTTGGTGCCTTTTTGGCATGCTTTCGTTGGTTGCGTGTATCACACTCAAAGTATGACAAATTCCATGTGGAATAGAAAGGCATAGAAGAAGGCGCAAAGGCATGCACACAGAAGAGTGGGGTATAGGAGGAAAACAAAGGAAGGGCATGCAAAAAGACTACGCATGCGGGACAAATGTTAAGAATACATGTCAAAGGAATGCATGATTAAGGCACAAACATTATAAGGTAATGTGCAAAAGTAAAGAAGGAGAGAGAAGAATGCTTGGGACTTGGCCAATTTTGGGAAGCAGGTCCAAGATGTACAAAGGAAGCAAGTACTGTTGGGAAGAAATCAAATGCGCAGAGGGTGCGCATGGGGAAGGATGAAACAAAAAGGAAAAGGAAAAGAAGAGGTGAAGGAATAGAAGAGTGTACCAGGGCACATGAGGAATCTGTAACCAAGGGAATGTGCCAAAGGAACAAATGAGGTGCACGCAAGATGCAATGTAGATTTGTAGAGCCAGAATAGAATGTAAGTTGTCCAAATAACCATGGGAGTTATTTGGATAATAGGAACACAATCCATTTAATCCTACTTGTGAAGACAATGCATGTTCATATGATGGCTTGGCCAGACTTGGATTCACTTTTGAAGATATTTATCCTCCAACACATAATCCTCATCTATATTATAGATTCATTGTTATTATTGTAGCTTATGTTCTACATGTATTCCATCTCATAGTTTACCTCCCGCATATACCTCATTCTACTCCACTCATATTAGGATAGTCTTGGCTTACATATATAGGAGGCACATTAGACCACGATCATATGGATATATCATTTCACATGCCTTTTGACCATGTGTTCATTTGTAATAGTTATTTTCTTGGCTATACACATAACCTCACTCACTAGTATGCGCATGGGTGTACCTTACCACCCTTCACTGATGAGGAGTATGCTATGGGCATGTATCATTTACACCTTAATGGCTCTTTTCATGACCAACCCGAAACGATAGCTTATCAGGTTTCTAATGCATAACCCTATGGCTTTGACCCTAAAACTGATGATCTCTTAGATGACATTACATGATAGATTATTTACCTTCTGCACTTGGGGCATAACATCCACACATTCCCCCCACCATCTTATAATCACCACATGTTTCACACTCACATTTATCAACCTCCTAGCATATGCATTATCATCTACACTCGACGTGTAGACACTAAAATTCGGTATTGCTACCCTTATCATACGCATTCACTTATATTAACATGATCGCCTATCTAGCCCCATTTTTATTCATATTATTATTAATATACGCATCTTTCTTATCCATTATCCTATCTATTCTAATTATTTATTAATCTTCATCAATTATCCCCTAATATTCACCTCATTATCTAGTTAGTCTTAATTATTCCTAATTTCCCTTCTCTAGTTTGTTTATCATCCCCAAACTCCCTAGTTCCTAATCCCTAAGATTTTTCTAGATGTTATTTGACCCATTCTTATCTCCCACCTACCCATATCACTTCCCTAGGAAACCCTAACCCGCTTAAGTTCTTTAAATCACTTATCCTAATCCATAAAAGCCCCATATATTGAATAAATCACCCTTCCAACTGCTCTAAAGGGATGGTTCCCCATAGTTGGTGACAACCCACCTAGGTTGTCACCGACCCTATAAATCTAGCATTTCATCCTCTCCTCCCAAAGATGAGGCATAATCAGAGTTTCTCTTGCACTGTTGTGACAATCCTATCTTCGAGCTTAGAGCTTATCTTGACAACTATGTATAGTATTCTTGGAGTCCATTTGAGCTTTTTTTGCACCACTTGTGGATACTTTGGGAAGTTTACCTTAACTTTGTAAATTGGTTTATGCTATCATTATTTATCATCATGCAATATTATCTAGGTCAAAAACTAATGTTTTGCACTTCCAACTACCATCAAAGCTTCCTTTTCATCTTCTTCTTTTAGTCATTCTTGTCTTGCAGGTTGTTCATCCAACTCATCCACCTTCAACCTTTTTTATAACTACTTAGGTCATCTGTCTCTTCTATTAGGTTGCCATGTCGACCCACCCCTGTTTTGTCACCCATTCTACCCTTCCAGATTCTCACTCAGTGTGTCCTCCCTATGTTCCATTTCTATTGAAAGTTCTCAGATCTATCACTTCTACCTCTCTGTCATGCCTAAATCTATTCTATGCATGTCTCCATTTACGCAACCAACTCATCCCATTCTCTGTCGACCCGAGCACTATTTTCATCTAACCCGTTCCATCCAAATCTCTATTTTCTTCCATGATTTTTGTTTCCTTGTCTTAGATCTTCCTCTACGGGTGTCCTCTTCAGTGTTCTCATACCTCTGTGATCATCTAATCTGCATTGATATCCTTCTAGATCTGTAATTTTAGCTTGTTATCCAGATACATCCTGTCCAGGTCACCGTCGACCTGTCCTTCTGCAACCTGGGTCATCATCGACCTAGCCAGGTAAAATTTACTTTGTGATTGATTTCAGCTCCGATAATTTTCATCCATTTCTACAATTTTTAGATTTTAGTTTAGCTTCAATTTATGCAAGTTATTCAGTTCCTTCATCATTAATTTTATCATCTTTTATCAAATATGGGGGTTGACATCTGCATAAGGAAGTTAACAGCTTCTTGGAACCGACTTCCTCACGGAAGCCCCCTCATCTACCATCTAATCCATTTTCCTCTTAGTTATCGTCTGTTTTGTAGGTTCATCAAATTTGTAGTGAGAAAATCTAATTTGTGCCCACCCTTTCATCACTATCTTCTTGCAAGGTAACTTAAACCCTTGTATCTTTGGAGTTGCTTTATTTTCTTTAGTATCTATTTCATTAATCTAGACATAGGAAAGAGAAAAATTCATCCAACATTCTTGACACGTGCAGTTGGGACTACCCTTTTAGGCGAGTCTCTTGCACATCATTTCATTTCATTTTTCCATATTTCTTCTATCTTTCTAATAAAATTACAAGTAGAGGCTTTCACTTTTTCTTGTTCGTGTTGGGATTTTGGGTTACTTGGATTTTTACTCTTTCACTTGTCTTTTTCTTGAAGATCAGATAAAAAGAAAAAGCGTACTCTCTAGGTATTCTCCTTTTCTGTCTTATTTTCTCCTTTTTGCATTACATTTTCCCTTCCTTGTGTGTTTGTTCTCACCAAAATTTCACATTTGGTTTTGGACTTAAAAAGAACATCTTGCATCCTCTGCTTGTAAATCTAGCTATAAGTAGGGGTTTAATTGGTTGTCATTTAAAATTATATCACACACAACCAAAATCACACATAAATTCACACATTGAGACATTTCCTACCAGGCATAACTGATTAGGATTTCATCATCCAATAGGAAAGCCACCACAGTGTTCTAGCCACATTATAAATCTTATACAGACTTGGGCCTCACATACCTTCAGGTACATCAAGGGCTCCACAACCATAAATATCTCAAAACCATCCTTAGATTTCCATGTCTTAGGTACCTTCATTTTTCATTTCCCTTTTTCTTTTTCACATTCCGTAATTAATCAAGATAAATGTAACATTTCCTACTTTGATTTATTTTTCTTAGTTAGTGTAACAATAATTTTATTTTTTTGTTTCATGCCCATGTATCATCACATGCTCTTTAGCTAGGAAAATGGAACAAAATATTGCATCAAACAATCCCATCATGTCATCCCAATCAAAATTCCACTATAGCCATTGGCTCATCCATGCCTATGGTTACTTCTTCCATGGTTACCAAACCTTTGATCATCAATGTACCTAATCAAGGATCTCTTGTTCTAAACCACCACCCATGATGACACCAATCCTTTCTTATATCATCACTTGCATCTCATCTAGGTTGGCCACTCCTCCATCTGTTGTGTTGGTTGAAGCTTTTGGGCCTCCCATTATCCCTCATGGTAGTGTGGAGTTACAAGAGCTTCTCGATGCTAATCCTATATCCCTCCATGATTACCTTCTTAGGAAGTCATACCCAACTTCCCAATGACAGGCCATCTCTTCTAATAAATTTATAGTTATCATTCTAATCCCAAAATAACCCAATTCCTCTCTTCACAACTTGCAGTGTTTTTCCCTCGAGCCATGAATGTGATCGTTATCACCCAACGTGATCTTGATCCATCCTCTTATACCAATCCTCCACCTCATCAAACCACTAAATTAGTCACACCCATTCCTCCTAATCTACCTCTAATCAACACAACTATCACCACTTTCATTCCTATAACCTCTTCGGCCACTATCATCACTCAGTGTCCACATTCAATCCTTTCCCATCGTATCCAAATAACATAGTCAATATATCCCTATCACATCCCACATCCATGCAAATGTGATTACTTTTGAACCTCCTCCTACAAGTGCTTTTCATTACATAATGTCTAATCCACCCCCTCAACCATATGAATCTATCATCACCGATATCCCCACTTGTCATATTATTCAACAACCAACCCAATCACAACAATCACATTACATCCCCATTTTCAACATTAACCATTGCATCAACTCACCAAATCTCAACCCATGACCTATATTCATCCTCATTAATAAATTCCTCAAACACCCAATCATCCAAAAGATTATTAGCCACCTTAACAAATCGCTTCCCATGTCATACAATCACAATCTCATCCAACCACTTCAAATGACCCCATGCATGCCTTGATGAATAGGTTAGCTATCCTCAAGGCCGCTACCTTAGGGCCCAAGGTCACATTATCTTATGAACAAATTTGCAATGAACCTATTCATCCATCAGTCCCAATCAAACCTTATCCTCCTCATTGGGAGCTTCCCAAATTCACCAAGTTCAATAGTAAGGAAGATCCCCAACAACACCTTCGTGCATTTAGGCATGCATGATATCTTATTACCTATGATCAAGAACTCATGCTTCACAATTTCTTTATGTCCTTGGTTGTTCCCGCATTATATTGGTACAATGACATCCCCCAAAACTCATTTGTATCTTTTACTCAACTTGTGCAGCTCTTCTTAGATCATTTCTCAATCAACATTGTGCACAAGATCACCATTATAGACCTATATGCCATTTGAAAATTTAAAGACAATTCTATCTCAAACTTTGTCACATGATGGCATGGAATCATAAATCAACTCTCATTTATCCTTCCATAGAAAAATATTATTGAATTATTCTCATACTCTTTTGTGAGAAGCATATCTCATCCACCTTAAAAATAAAATCATTTCAAACATTTGAAGAAGCCTTCACTATGGCTCAAAAACTCAAGACTCTTGTGCCCTTGAGAAATGCCAACTTAAACATTAAATCAAACAAACCAAAAACTAACTTTACTAAACCTTCCACACACAATGAATAAATCCAAGAGTTTTGTCAAACACCGTGGTGGTTAAATCTTCTTCTGCCCCCACCTCTAGCAAATGGCCTAAAAAAATAGCTCCTAGATCGACACCTAACTACACTCCTCTTAGAGAGATGTATAGTTCAATATTAGACAAGTTGATGGTCAGTCCTATCTCATCATGCTTACCCACCATTTGACCATTCTATGAATCAAGACCCAAACCTACATGAGTACCATGAGGACCACTATTGTAAATATCACCAAGTTTGCGAGCATGCTATAGAAAGATGTAAAACCTTCAAGGATATCTTGTCCAAAAACCTCATAAACCAAGGTGATCTTCAAGTGGATAACCTTAACACACCTCCTAAATCAACCACTTGATGTTTTTAAACAAACCATTTCCTAATCATGCGCCAACAAATCAAACCACTCCTCCTACATGTCAACCACGTAATGCTCACACCATTAGCACCATCAACACTACCAAAATTATTGATCAAGATCCTACCCCATAAACAACTCCACCTACTTCACCAAATATTACACCCACTTCCTCTTTAGAAATTGTCCCTATATCTACGGTTCCACCAATGCTTATCACCTATCTCTACACCAATCATGTCCACATATACATCGACATCTACTATTAACTCTACGCCTATATCTACTTCATCACTTATCACATCCACTTCATCATGGATTTGATTGTACCTACTACTTCATTCACATCTATTCCACCCTTACCCATTGTATCTTCCTTATAATCAATCCCAATTCCTCTTTCTTCATTTTTAGCCAACACCAACCACATCAGACTATTATGACCACATCTACGCCATCTTCTCCTCCCAAATCATTCTTATCATTTGAAGATTTTTTGAAAGCATTACAACTTGTAATAACTTCAAATGATATCCCTATATCATCCACAAAAGCAAACATCCCAACATCAAGAAAATATTCACCTTCCTTAGATATCATCAAACACATAAGTTACTTCCTCCACCAATACCAACCACACAACCTTTAGATATTTGAGATTTTTCTCAATCCTCCCAAGGGTACTTATTCACAAGAAAAATCTAAAAACCATTGGCACCTTTCCTCAAATATCTCTTTCACATCCACATAAAAAAATATGACATTCCTCCACCTAAGATCAAAAAATCCAATGCCACATCATCTATCTTAGGACCACATCTATGTCTCCTAGGAACAACCCCTTCATCTAAGACATCACAATCAATCAATCAACCCAAACCAAAATTATCCCACACTTCTTCTTATAGAACATAAACTATCACTAAAATTGAATCCAAGACATCAAAACCTCAAAACATTAGGACCCAACCTTCAACATCCAAGACATCTCAGCACATTCATATCTCAAACATCCACTTCCTCTTTTAAATCCAAAACTTATCATAAAGAGAAGGTATCTCATAATACTTTGGTTGAATCATATGGAGACGGTCCTTCAACACTTGACTTCAAACTTCCACCATCACACTTCCTCCTATCAAATCCTTCTGATCCACATGGTAAGAATCCATCATGGTTTGAATCCAACCTCATTTGTGACTTATCACCGCACCCCTGGACATGACACAGAACATTGCAAAGAACTCCAAACTCATTGTCCACAATATTATCGAGGAAGATGACCTTATTCTTAAAGATAATTAATCTTCTCCTTTTACCTCCTCTTCTATGACCATTCCAACATCCGCATCATCAAATTTATCAAATAAAATGCATAAGTCCCCTCATTCTTCATATAATTTTGCATGGCCATCCCACCACCAAGTGAAGAATATCTTCAAGGATGTCCACTCCCTTATTCATCAATGTTGTAAGCATATCCAATCAATCTAGCCCACATGACTCTAAACCGATAACCCAACCGAAATCCAAGACTATTTTTTCACCATCCCTCCTCCCAAGGAGTATACCTTATCCATGCCTTCATCAAAACCCAAGGTTTTCATCACCGCTCCTTCTAGTGAGCCCACTTCATCTCCATCATCATTATCAAAAACTAAAGTCTCTATCTCATTCTGCCCCTCGGCCGATTGAACAAAGCATTGTCAAACAACTTCATCAGGCCCCGGTCAAGATGTCACTTTACGAGCTTATCCAAAGCTCACCTAGACCATAGATAGGATCTCACTAAAGCCTTGAAACATATCCCAACATCTAGTGATGAGAATCAAAATTTTGTATCCCTTATAGGAGCACTTGCGGCTTTTACTACCATCTCATTTGATGTTGGTGAGATTCTAGAATATCCCACCAGAAGAGCATGATCTTATCCTTTTTATCATAGTTAGAATCAATGATCCTTTCATTTGATGATCCATGATCAATAATGGCAAAAGTGTTAACTTCATCCCATCACATACCTTAGATCATATCAAAATACCTAATTCCATTGTCACTCAAACACCCATGCAGTCCTCCATGTGCATTCGATGATACTATCATTCTCCCACCTTAGGAACATGGTTGTCCTTCTTATCCACATTGGTGAGAAGATCTTCTTCACGAAGCCTTCTATATCATAGAGGGGGAGTTTTCAATACAATGTTCTTCTTGGATGACCTTGGATTCATGCCATGTGATTGTGTTTCCTTCACACTTCATTACTACATCAAATATGAGCATGAGGGAAAGATATTTTGATGCTTCCCAGATGATGATCCTTCCTTCTAAGTGTACAACATGACATATCAACCTAACAATGTCCTCATTCCCAAGAACAACCCATCTCATCCATCCACTAGTTCATCCATCCCTTCATCCAAGCTTCCCAACGATGATTCCCTAGACAAAGTCATGGACAAACTTACACTTGGCGAAGTATCATCTTCTTACGACTCAACACACTCCCTACACCCTCATCATCTCAGTAAACCTAACAATTCTCCAATGTATCAACCCATTGTTTGGGACATGTCGTTCCTTTTGTTCTACCTCATCTTTGCACACCTATCTCATCGATGGTGGTGTCGATTCCACTTCTTCTTCACATCATTCACCTTCCTCACATGCCAAATCTTATATCAGATGGTTACAGATTCCTTAGACAAACCCTCCTTTTCCCAAACCTATCTTCACTGTTGCGCATGGAAGGGATTTGGCATGGGACATTATGAGCATGAAAAACATGACCTTATCATTGACCAATGCTGTAAAGCTCAAGAGAAGTTTGGAATAGGTTATCAAGAGAAATATGCCTTTGATCCTCTCCCAACATCCATGATGATTACAGACATGCCTTCTCTGCCTTCTTCATCCCACAAGGCCTTGGATACAGATGAAACCGTGTCTATCACTTCTTGAATTTTTTTAGTCTCCACCATCACCTTGGGACTGATCACTTATTAGTGTGACAATCATTCTAAGTCCCTTCCTCTTTGTCATCTGGAGATGATAGAAGAGGACTCTTCTACCATCGGCATTCTTCATTTCACTGATGATGACACCATCCTTTACTACATGGGGGAAGAATATTCTTATCTTTATAATACCTTTCCATCTGACACATCCACTCTTCTCAATGAAGCTACCATCGACATCAATATTGGGACTCCTCGGGAGATTTGCATCCTCAAAGTAGGTCACTCCACACTTTGTCTAGTCCTTCAACGTGTTTCTACATCACTCTACATGGATTATCAAGTACGCATCTCTATCTACTTTATGTTACATAACTTTCTGCTCACCAACATAAAGTGGGGGAAAATGTAGTCACTAAATCATGCACTTTGAGTCAATATTTAGTCCCCATCTCATACTATAATTCATATGGTTCTTGAGTGAAAAGAGTAATAATTAACCCATGTCTTTGGCCATTTTTACATTTCTTGTTGTCGTATTTTTGATCTGACACCTACACTCAAGCAGTCCAGTCATGGAGCTCAAATCTATGCTTTCTAAGGCTTCTGTGTGGTTGTTTCCTCCTCTTGTTTCCCAGTTCACACTGTGACACAGTCCCACATCTTAATTGAATCAGCTAAGGATTTCTTTTCCCCTCTTGCACATGAGGGTTTTACATTTCTATTTACTTAGTTGCTTGGGTCACTTTCTTTATTTCATTTAGTGTTTACTTACTGCTTTGCATAGCATTAGATTATACTTCTATATTCCATTTTAGTTTAATCATCGAAAGACAATAGTCAATTACTAGTTTTCTCACTTAGGAATCATATGAATGCAAATATGTGATTTAGGACCTAGAAATGTACCCAAGTGTTTGATTTTGTGTCTACAGTTTCATATCACAAAGTGGGTCATGAAGTGAGCATGTTTTTAATGTTTTTATATCTTTTCTCTATGGATTTCATGTAATAAGTACATAAAAAATACATGGCATCTTAGGTTTTCAATGTATATTGAATTATTTTAGTACATTTATTATTTAATTCTTTATTCACCATGGAATTAAATGATACGGTGTAGTAAATATACAAAAACAAAGTTTTCTTCATGCATGCACATTGAACTATTGCATACAGAATGTGTGGTGTCTTAGAATTTCACTATTTATTGATTTATTTCCATGCATGCTATTATTTTTAATATATATTGAGTTGTTTAAGAGCATGTAATGAAATTACAATTTTATTATTAAACATATAGTTATATGATTGAATATAAACTTATATTATCGAATACAATTTTAATTTCAATTACCATAACTAAAGACAATGAAAAACAATTGTAAATGGAAGATATACAAACTATTGCAATCTTCCATGTAGCTTTCCTGTGTAACCTCAAGTAAGGTTATGTGAAGCTTTAGAGCTTATGTAACCTTGTAGAAGATTGATTGTGGGTGCTCTTGAATGGTATTTAAAGTGGGGATGCAATTTCGATGAACACAACATTGGGAGCTTCCAATATGTAGATATTGGAGCAACATTGACAAAGTAATTGTGTTGTAAATCCAAGAGGATTTAAATAGAGTGATTGTATAGAAATCCAAGAGGATTTGAGATAACATAAGCCTGTATTTTATAAGGTTAAATTTGGTTGGAAGTTGGTTACAAACATATGAATGCACATGTTGTTTTTAGCACTTGAGGAAGTTGCATCAGTTCCAGGAGGTTAAATTCCATTTAGGGGCAGTAAATGAATTTAGTTGGCAGAAGTTGCATTCGGAAAGGTGGTTATACATGCAAGTGAATTACCCCCACCTTTCTAGGATTCTAGAACTTGAGTTGATTGGAATGGTGAAGTGGAGTCCATGTGGAGTTAATTGGGATGAGGAAGTGGAGTCCAAGTGGCAGTTGTCTAGGATTTGCACAACAATTAATTAATGATAATTAACTAACTAAAGGGTACTAAGGGATAATTTAATTAATCCAAAGGGTGTAATGTGTATGATTAATCATTTTAATTAATTAATCATGAAAGAGATGAATAACACGATGCATTAGGAAAATATTGGGTATAAGTGAGTGATTTTGGGGTGTTTACATTTTCCCCTCTTTGAAGTGTTATTGTGAAGTAATAGTGCTTTAAAGATAGTAGACACATGTAGAGTAGCAAGCAGAAAGCAATAAAGCTTTAGGATGCCCAACAACCGCTTAATAGAAAGAAAGCAAGGGATTTGAACAAGGAGGGGAAGGACTGTGCTCATAATATGAATGTCATTTGGAGAACAATTTTAGAGAAACCTTAGTTTTTTGTTTCATAATAGATTTGTCACCATGATTATAAAATTATCAAGATGGGTAACCCAAATGTGCATAATCAAATACACACATCAAAGAAAATATAAAAAAAAGGAAAACATAACTAATATACAAAGTAGGTGCAAACATCAAGGTGATAAAGGAACCATGACGTAATCACACTACTTGCAATTGGTCCAAAAATTAAACATCAACAATGCAACATAAAGTCAAAAAATAAAACAATCAGTTATGCCCCTAATGCATGCCACAATGATGATTAAGTAGATGAAAATGCTCCCAAAGTGGGAATAGGATAAAACTAGAAGAGTGGAGTAAATTGAATCATTATGACACTCTTGTTAGATATATTATACAAATGATCAAAATTTAAATCATCCCAGACAAATTTATATCATGGAGGAAAAACAATTTTGTGACTTGCCCCAAGCAGAGTTAGCCTATCATGCAAAGGGAAGAAATTGATAATATTAAGATTGGAACAATCACTAGGGTAGTAGATAAGAGTATGAATTTATTAATCTTGTGTTGAGATGTTGAAAGATTCACTTCAAGGGTTTTCCAATTATAGGATTTCTATGATAAGTGAATGTTTGTTTGAAAATTTTGTACTTTTTTATTTTTTTTGGATTTTTTGAAAAATGTGAAGTAAAAATGCAAAGAAATGTAAACAAACTGAGATACATAACAAAATTAAAACATTCCATGGCTTATTTAATAAACCAGGAGGAAAACAAAACACGTGTAAGCGACAAGAAAACACGAAACAAACATTATAAACAAACCCAATATGAACAGGAAGGAACCACACCAAAGTTATATGTGAATTAAGCTGTGAATACGTTTCCTACAATTGGTCTAAAGTAAAGGTAAACAAAGTATAAAAAAATAAAAAATTGAAAGAAGTGAAAACATAGTCACAATGTTGACAAACCGCAACACTACAACACAATGTGCAATAATAATGTCTATCAACACTCCAAATGTGTTCCATATTGAAGAACTATACATATTTGAATGCCCTCAAGTGATAGCTTATAAAGGGAGAGAATTGAGTGATACTTAGATACTCCAAAAGATACTCTTATTGAATCCCATTGAAGTTTGATCTGTATTGGATTAAAATGTAAAATCCAAGTGTGCCCCAAGAAAATTTATATTGCAAAAGGGGAAATGATTTCCTCGAGCATAGGTATATGCAACGGGAAAGAAAAATGATTATCAAACTATGATCTGGAATAATCATGAGGAGTGTCATCAAAAGGTGAAATTGTTGAGCTATGTTATCTAGTTGTTGAGAAGTTTATCAAACATTATTTAAATGTTCTAATTGTGACAGTTTTATATTGGGTGCACTGCTTAGAAGAAAGTGTAGATAATTAGAAGCATTCCATTCCATTCCATTGGTTGAAATTTAGATGATAAAATTATAGTGTGTTTCACTCTACTCGTGACTCCATGTAACTAGGAAGATGTGAGGGCTCATCACTGAGATCTAAGAATGACGTGAAAATGAGGGGAATAGTGATATAAAAGTGAAGATAATGGATGCAATCACACATGGTGTAACAATGATCCATATGAGAAATATGTAACTCATCTCTAGTTAGGATTATCTAACTGATTCTAAAATTATTCTACTTTATAGGTTTTTACAAGACTTGGATCCATTGATGGCCTATTGATTGACAAGATCCGATAGAAGGTTTTGTTATCTCTCTTTAGCATAAGAAAATTCTTAGGATATTTTTTATTAAAACGTTCGATTTAGATTTCATAAATGCTTTATTAATTAATTATTGATTTATTTTTATGAAGGAGCCCTACATGTTGCCCCATGTCACCAGTAAGAGACAAGAGCTCAACACTGAAGATAAAATGTAGGTAAGTAAGGGATTTCTCTGTTCCCAGTCTCATACTACTAGTGAGAAGTATGGGCTTATCACCAAAGACTGTGAAGGAAGAAAGTTGTATTGATTTGATTTAATTAGCCTTGTATGTTGATATTGTGCTTGTTGGGAAGGATCATTATGCCCCCAAGTCTTAGCCTTATGTGACTAGTAGGATGCAAGGGTTCAACATCGTAGATTGAGATGGGTGGTCAAAAAGGACCGAGGTAAAGAAGTTTGCGCTTTCTAGTAAAGAGAGAGCTTATTTGAAAGGAGATATTTTCCATCAATAAGCTTTGAGACAAAACCATTTAGGTGAAAATATTGGAAATGGTAGAAACCATGACATTAGATGAGACATCAAAATACCCAAAAGTGGAACAAGGTTAACATGTATCGTAAATAGGTGAAGAATGTGAAGAGATGATAATGGTGTGATTAAGATATCTACCAATAAATGGAATGATTAATATTATTTGTACTCACTTTTTTGTTTTTGATTCACAAACAGTGCTTTAAGGAACAATTTAATACAAATTTTTACTCTCTTTTTATTCTTTTTAAGTTTTCTAAACATTTTGGCGGGTGATCATTTGAAATGGAATAATCAATAAAAATATCCATGTTTATTAAATTTGAATGGCCCTAAAATATGAGACTCGAGTGAAAATGAGTTCCAAATCAAGAGGAGGAAATCTAAAATATTCGTTAGATTCCTAAAATACAAGACTTGAGTGGACAAGATTCCAAGTAAAAGGAGAAAATCTGAGAGATTTGATCAGGTCTTGGAAGTATGAGACTTGGGGTGGATAAGGATTCAAGTCAACAGGAGTGAATCAAAATGATTAAATGAGGTTCTGAGAGTCCGAAATTTGGGTGGACAAGATCCAATTCAAAGTATGTGTGACTAGATAAGTCTTCGATAAGATTAAAATACCCTATGTGATATCAGAGGATAGGATTGACAATGACAGGGAATATGTTTAGATAAATATTCCATCCATGAGTGGAATAATGTGAGGAAAGAAGGATTGATCTACTATATGTATATCCATGGTTCCTTAGATGTTGCAGACAAAAAATAATCAATGTTTCTCCTTGTAGATTAGAGGAGTAATTGATTGGATAAAAATATTTTCAATTAAAGCTTGAAAAGGTTGAATAAGGATATTCCTGGGTATACGTACTTCATAGGGTGTACACATGTAAATTTTTTGACATGTAAGGAATCATCGTTGATGAGGTTCCTAGAAAGAGTGATCATATGAGGTATAATGGATGCACATAAGGTTTTATTGGTGCAAGTATCTAAGTTTATTATGTAGTTAGTGTTTCGACAACAAGACTAGAGATGTTCGGCTTAGAATCCAGATTGGAAATATTAGAATCAAGATCATATGTGTTTGATGATGGACCCTCTTCTATTATGTGCCACCAGGGTTTAAAGGGATATTCCTTGAAGAAAGGTCAAGCTCTCGTTTGGTGTTAGAAGGTTGTTGTCTGAAATAGGTTCAATAACTGTTTGGGTGAAAATGGAAAAATTTATCCAGAGAAGAAATAGATTGGTTTCAAGGGAGAGATACTTGACCTTCATCAAGATCTACATTGAATGTCAGTATGTATAGAAGTAGGGAAAATAGTTAACTCTTCATTAGAAAGTTGTGGAAGTTGACATGTCATTGATCGCTAAGAGCTTCATGTCATCGAGATCTATGGAAATAGTTCTATGTCATAAATGAAGTTATTAAAAATAATGATGAAGAGGTGTACAATTATCAGTAGAATGAATATCCATGTGATTGTATTCACAATATTTGGATGCACTGTAAATGATGTAGGATTGGGTTCCGCATTAGAAAAGGGTCTCGTATAGGTGGATGTTCGATCATGTTAGCCTTTACTAATTGTTGAAAGGAACTGGATATACTTTCTTCTGAGATGTGTAAGATTGACATTGAATAGTGCATAGAGTAGTTTCTACAATACAAGAGATGATGGATTTATAATTGATGTTGTTTGAGGATTCCCCATGTTTGTGAGTTTTTCCCTTTGTATCATAGTTAGGTGGTAGGTCTTCAACCACTATGTCTCCATTGTCAATGAGGTCTTTCATGTAATTGTAAAGTTATTTACATGTGTTTTTTTGATGAACATCAACGCGATGAAAATCACAATATGTATTAGGTATATACCAACATGGCTTAGGTTTTCCTTCAGGGAAAGGTTACGTGATAGGATAAGAAACCATACTAGCACTTCGTCGGCTATTTTAAGATGCTTGCAAGATAGATTCCCCCTAAAGAACTTATATTGTCTTTGACTATAATCACGAGGAGGATGAAAGGTTATCTCTTTTTGGAATGAGTGATGAGATGGTTTAGAAATAATCTATTTTAATTGGTTTTTATTGTAAGTTGTGCACATTACAATTATCCATGACACCATCATTGAAAATGGTTAAAATTGCAGTTGATGTACCTAGGTTAATTGTGATAAGTGCTAGGGTTATTGTTATTATTGTGAATATTGTGCCCATTGTCTTTATAATGAGACTTGATCAAGCATTTAGAAGTGAGGTATTTTTTTATTTGAGTTTCCTTTTCGATAACTTCCTCAAAATTGTTGAGGCAGTGCATCTACATGTGAAAGGACAACTCATCATTAAAGTTAGGGATGAATATTCTAACCATTTGTTTCTTAGGGATTGAATAGGGGAAGCGGATTACAATTCCTCACCATTATTATGAGAACTGTGAGAAGCTCATTTTTTCATTTTTTGGCATTACATAAATCCATCATTGTGACTTTGGAGTCAAGATTGAAAGAAAAATGTTTGAAAAAATTCTCCGAGAGGTCCGTGAAGTTAGACATAGATCCCTTTGGAAGGTGTAATAACCAATCCAAAGCTTTTTTTCCTAGACTTTTAGGGAAGAGGCACAAGAGAAAGATATCATTATAAGCCACCTCTTGGCATGCCGTGAAGAATTCCTTGACATGCTCTGTAGGATCAATTTTTTCCCTTGTATTTGTAAAATTTGGGTGTCTCGAAAGAGTATGGGAAGAACATGCGTTAGATGTCCATGTCAAAAGGGTATGGACACACTTCATCAAAATTGAATTGTTTTCATTGTTTTTGCATGCCCGATATAGTGTCCTTCATCATTTGCCACTCTTGAGTAAATGGAGAATTGGTTTGTGGGATAAATAGTGATTTAACATTCTTGTGATTTTTGTTCTCGTTATTGGTCTTAGAATGAGTTTTGAAGGTGTCATCACTTTTCTTCATGTGTTAGATACCTTTGGTATCATTGTTAGTGACAATAGAGGATAAGAGAGCCGATTGTTTTGGCATTGCATTGATTTGATCAAGCAAGGCTTAGTTAGGATTAGAGGACATAGCATTATATTTTCCTTTGTTATCAGCATTTGTTTTACTTGGTCCTGCATCATTATGTTTATTTGACTCAAGTGGTGGACCCTTAAGGGATTTAGGTTGTCCTTTTAAGGCTTTCAATTCATCCTCATCAAATTCTAAGGGAAATATTTCTCCCATTGTGAGGATACGATGAAGGAACTAGTCTTTGTTTCACAAAGTAGTGTCTATGCAAATATTTTTATGTTGGTCTTCATCCTCTTCATCAGAGCTGATATGGAAAGGATTTCTTTCCTTCCATTGAAAATGTCTATAATCGTGATGTCGTGTTCCCACCATCATTTGAAAGAGGGGAGGAACGAGAAGAGGTGTGATAGAAAAATAAATCCTTATAAAATTGAATGATAATATGGAAGAGGGGAGAAGATGAAAATGTTTAACCCTAGCAAAATGAATGCTAAGAGGGAAGAGGTGAAAATGGTTAGTTGATTTCCCGAATTGTAACAAAATGAGAATTGATAGAAAAAGGGTCTAAAGGGGTTAGATGTGCTCTAGTGTGTAAAAAAAATAGATTTTAAGGGAGAAGAGACTTGACAAGGTGAATGCAGTTAACTCTTAACAAAATGAGTGATCAGAGTGACGAATAGATGCGAAAAGGTGAACTCTTAATAAGATAAGAGTTAAGAGAAATGAAAAGGGGGACTTCACAACACTTAATAAAATGAATGACGTTAAAGTGGAAGAGGGATTGATGTGTTAATTAGAGAAATCTCAGAAAAATGAGTGATAAGAAATATGAAGAGGTTTTAATGACTTCACAACCCTTTATAAAAGTGAATGTAAAGAAGTAAGAGATTAAAGAAGTTAGTGTGCTCAACTTGCGAAAAATTGAGTGCGACAAGAGGATACTTAAAACATGATGAAAGATGTTAATTTCGTAACAAAAATTTCTTAAGGGAAGAGACTTAGGAAAATGTGATGAGTTTGATTTACTTTCAACAAAGTGTGTGTTAAAAGGGCAGACTTGGGAAGATGATAAAGGATGTCAATTCTTAACAAAAGTGTGTTAAAGGAGGAGACAACAACAAAGAAATGTGAGCACTTAAAGAACAAAAAAGTGAATGTCATAACAAAAAGTGAAGAAATGATGATGAAAAAGATCCAAATCTCATGAAAGTGGAGACACAAGACAATAAGAAAAATAATTCATTAGTGAGCTCAAACTAAAGAAAAGTGAATGCTTTAAAGAGATAAGTGAAGAAATGATGAGGATATCGACAATGTAACAAAGTGATTGTGAAATATGACAACATAAGATGATGGAAGAGAGATAGAGAAGATTTCATCAATTCAACAAAGTAAACTTGAATTATGACAACGTAAGATAATGAAATGCTCAAATTTCAACAAGATAATGTTAAACATAAGACTTATAATAATGAAAGATCAAGGTGATCAAGAGATTACTTGAACATGATAAAGCAAGTATCACAATGTCAAGAATTAGATTAAAAGGATAAAAGTACTCAAATGTGGATAAGAATGTCTACAACCCAAGACTTAGAAATGTTTACAAAGTAACAAGGTGGATGAGATAGAAAACATGAATGACAAGAGTGAAACACAAGTGTGTAACATGTGTGGAAAAAAAATGATGTAGTGAGGATTGGCCTCAACCTTAGATTGGCTTAGACAACGTGTGGCTTCTTAGGTTGCTCACTCAACTAGGTGTCAGTAGTATACCCAAGCAGGCGCTGTGATATCGCTAGCTTCTGGATTTATATTAACCCCTTTAAAATAATGAGCAAATATATTTCTCAAATGAATCACAGTGGGGTCTCCACTAAGGGTATCCGTGACTCTAATCTCACGAGGTGCACTGTCCATTTGGGATGGGGGTACTCATTTCCTGAGCCAGTTCCCTTAATGTGCTGACTACTTTGGGTTTCATGTTGTGATCCTCAAGTGATTTTTATGGATTATGCTAAGGTACTTTCCATAGTTATGGCGGTTGGGAAATATCCTTGTCAACCGCACTTGCAAATACATTATGTAGTGTTAATTTTATCTTGATTAAAAATATTCCCTCAACCAAAGTATTAGTAGTTTGACTGAGGTCATGGTCAAGGAAACCTGTAGTTAGTAGTTTTGAGTGGTCTTCATAATGTGTTCCTACAAACAAGTGTTAGTAGTTTCCCCAAGGTGAACAAAGAGAGAAATAAAAGAAAAACACATTCGTGTTTCTGATTCTTAAGATCACTTGTAAAAAGCACGAGAGAGGAGCATATGCGTGAAGTTTGGTGCGAATAATCTTGACAAAAATGAAAATAAAATGATAGTGGAAATGTATGCAAAACACATTACAAAGTGTTAGTTAATATATAAGAACAATTAAATGATGAAAAAAATACTTGAAATGTCCAATAATCCAAGATTAGCAAGTTTTACAAGTGGTTCGTTAAAGTGAAATTCACGAAAATAAGAAGGAAAGGGGCCTAAACAATGATATGTTGAGAATAAGTCTCCAAACAATGAGGCAATTGACCAAGAACCCTACACGATTAAGTTGCACAATTAGTTCAAATGATGAAAATTGACGAGAAATGAAGAAAGGTCCTAATGTTATTTGAAAAGACCTTAAGTTAATTAATTATATAAATGAATGGAATTAAAATAAGCTAATGTGATTAAATGTATGAGATAACTAGCTAGGTGAATGAAATTAGTTAATTAATTAAATGAATTAATAAATTAAACTAACAACTTAATGAAACTAATTAAATAAGGAAACTAAGTAAGTGACAAGTTAAAGTAAATAATTAAATCTAAGCTAAGAAAAGTAAATGAGAAGGAATTAAAAGACAATGTTAAAAGACACTTAACATAAGATACATGAGAATCATAAGCTAAGAACATCATGAAAGTAAATAACATGCGAAACTAAAAGTTGAAACTATAGTTTAAAATAAATAAAAGTTAAACTGAGGCCATCCATTTTAAAACAACAGAAAACCTAAAGGTGAAGGTGGGAAACCTAAAAAACGTAGGAGTATAAACTAAGGTTTTGAGCTATGTGAGTGTGTTTGGTTTGCTTTGTTGTGTTTGTTTGTTTGGATCTGCAACTATGGTGGAGAACAACGACATTGGTTTGCTTGCATGGGGAGTTATGGGCGGTGAGAAGTGGGGAGACACATCTCGGTGAACCACAGTGGGAAGAGCCTGTGTGTCAACAAACGAGTGCCAAGTGGTGAGGGCGGGTGCCACAAGGTAGTTAGGAGGTGGGGAGTTGCAGAGGGATCTGCGAGTGGGTTTTTAGGTGGATCGAGCAAGTCATGGGGACTTCTCGGGGAGATGAATATGGATTTTTTAAATTAGCTTTTTTAATTATTTTTATTTTTATTTTGTAAAATATGATTTTTTAAATAAAATATGACTAATTTTTTTTTTATAGGGAACAAAGATACAAATTTGATTTTTTTTGTGTTATAGGTACCCCTAGATAAGCAATTAGTAAAAAAAGTGCACCCAAATTTAATTGTAGCTAAACAGTCCTTTATATTTAGAGGCAAAAGTATTGAAAATGATTTTTTTTAATCAAATATTTTTAAACTAGTTGCCCCTATCTAAAAATACTTGTACACATCTATAAAAAGAACACAAACCAACAAAAGACAACAAAGAAGTAAAAAAAAAAGAATTGAAGTGTAAAATTGATCCTTTAAGTACAGTAAATACACTCAAGTAAATTAAGCAATAAAGTACCAAACCCTAAGTGAAAAGAAGGAATAAGATGACTTAGTTGATTCGCAGAGTTCTGGAGAATGCGCTGAGTTGTAAACTGGAAAAAGATGAAGCACTAATTACTGCACTGGAGCTCAAATAAATACATAACATAATAAGATAATATCATGAAAGTGTGTACAAAATATGGGAGAAAAATAGCAGAGAGATTCATATGTTTTTGGGCATGAAGATAAGGTGAGTGGAATATATGCCCCCTTTTAGTGGGACAAACATGTGAGTCACATTCCTCAAAATAAAGGTATTACATGTATCATGTATAAGATGGGAGATAAAATCAATTATGTGTAATATAACAATATATAATCATGAAAGAATGATTGTAATAAATAAGCTTCCCAAGGTAGGTTTGTAATGTAATCTATAGAAGAAAAATATAGAATAGCCCTTGTGGGTGAGATACAAGCAATGTAAACATATTAGTATCATGCCCCATATGAGCTATGTATAATCAATTATATCTACATAGTATTACCCCAAGTTGAAAACTAAAATCAATGTCATGATATACACAATTGCCCTCAATTGGTAAAATACATAATGAATATAACAATGTGGGTTTCATGTCTCTTATGGATAATATATAAACAATGTGACCATATGAATAGGCTTCTTGATAAGGGTAGTATGTAAGAAATATAACATGAATAATTATATGCTCCTGAGATATAAATAATGTAAGGAGAAAGTACTAAGTTCTTACCCTAAATATATGCATGATATAAATCATGCAAATGTAGGAAAGGAAATGTGATGCAAGAGCATATGGGTTCAAAATAAATCATGTGTCACCCAAAAAAAAAATTAGTTAGCAAATAAAGGTTTGAATTATTATACACCACTCTTAGTAAATCCACACAAATAACCATTTCCTTAATCATTTCACATAAGCCACATAACCTTATCCAAATGTAAGCAATATTATGAATTTCAATCAATCTTATTCAAGTTTTGAAATACTGTAAATGGCATGCAAGCTTACCAAAGCCACACAACACTATGAATTTCATATAATTATGTCCAAATCCACATAATATTATGAATCTCACACATGCTTTCTCAATTCCACACAATATTGCCTTATTTTTTGATATACTATAGAATTTTTCAAACACTATCAATGGCACAAAATACCACAATATTTTTAGACCACTCCTATTTGTTTTAAAGATGATATCTTTTTTAGGATTGCAAGCCTACATTAATAAAGTTAGTATATGATACATGTGGTTCTTGATCTTCCTATGTCAACTAGGGAGCACCAAAATGATTTGATCAAGCTCAATCCAATAGAAGTAAATTTTAGATATGATTATTGGAATTGAGAGGCAACATGAGGTATATTATAAATGAGATCCTTGTCTTGCAGAAGGCTTCTTGTTATCACACATATAATATGTTAATTATATAAATAAAATATAATTTTTAACATGTTAAACAAACTATACTAGAATAATAATAATTCCAAGTAAATGAATTGGCTGAATATCCTTGAGAGCATGAGCCAAGTGTGGTTTTGTAGAAGCTTTGTAATGTCTAAAAACTTAGGATAGGTATGGGACTATAATTCTTACAATAATTCTTATAGATTATTGTTATAAGATTGTAATTGGAGTGTTGAGTCAGTGTGCCTAACTTTGTAATCTTTCCTTACATTAATAAACAAACATTTTTTTTCTTGTTAATTTTTTTGCTCGAGATCTTGTTTCAGTGAGGTATAACTCTAGTAATGGTAGTGTGGTATAAGGAATCCCTTCTTGTTGGAACCATGACCATGAATGCATAAATTGATATCATAAAAATTATTTATAAGTCCTACTCAAGATATTGGTATAAACACCAATCTATATTACATGAGTGATCTTGAAAATTTTTTATTTCCATACTATGGGTGTGGTTAAAAAGTAGTTACAGAAAACTCTAACAATTCTATTTTTGGGTAGAAGGTGTGAGGTTGCATAATTTTTTTGAGTGAGAGATTTTGAGGAAAATATAGCATGTAGATTAAATATATCACCAAGACTTGAAAACCATGGATGATGTAATATGAGGAATGCGATCTTGTTTGGATGATATGGAGATCACACAACATAAACAAGTTTCAATTACCGAAGACAAGAAAAAATGAATGTGAGGTGATAGCAGGTGTATATTAATAAGCTACAAAAAAATCGTGTAGATGAGAAAGAGGATTGATTCTTGCATGTATTACAAGGATTGGAATAAATCCATGAATAGAATTTCCATACTATTTTAAGAACTTATATCTAGAATACCTTATCTATTGGATCAAAAAAATGGAGAAATACTTTGAGTATGAAGGAATATGAAATAAAAATAAGGTGATATTCATAAGTACCAAGGTAAAGGGACATGCATCATTATTGTGGGACCATGTGTAGACCAAGAGAGTTAAAATAGGCAAGGAAAATCTTAAGAAGATGGATAAAATAGTGATAAAGTTGAAGACTAAACTCATACCGATGATTACCATTCCCATTTGTTTGATTAGTGTATAATTTACAAAAGAAGGAACTAAGTATGACATCATAGATGGACATGAGGATGATGGCATAGAAAATATCTCAAGGTATGTCAATGGATTGTAATTTCCATTCAAGATGAAAATTAGTATGGTTATAATGATATATGTGGAGGAATATTAGCAATTTTTATAGAAGGCGAAGGAAAATTTATATCAGGAGAATTAGAGAAACCCGTGAGGAAAAAGAAAATACCAACATAAATTATATAGCTTTATGCAACAACACCCTAGTAATACACATAAAGGAGAAACAAGGTAGCTTGCAGACATTGTTTCATGTGCAAATAGATGGACGTTAATCTTTGTCTAGAAAAAGAGATTTGGCAGGTGGAGAGGATCAATGGACATATCTCCTCTTATGGAGAGAATATAATAATCATTAGTGTATACATCTCATTAATAAGTGGTAGTAGGAGAAAAAGATACTAAATTTGATTTTTTGTTTTTGTGTTATAGGTCAAACCCATAGATAAGCAATTAGTAAAAAAGTGCACCCAAATTTAATTGTAGCTAAACAGTCCTTTATATTTTTTGAGGCAAAAGTATTGGAAAAAATTATTTTTTTTAATCAAATATTTTTAAATAGTTGCCACCTATCTAAAAATACTTTGTACACATCTAAAAAAGAACACAAACCAACAAAAGACAACAAAGAAGTAAAAAAAAAGAATTAGTGTAAATGATCTTTAATACAGTAAATACACTCAAGTAAATGTAAGCAATAAGTACCAACCCTAAGTGAAAGAAGGAATAGATGACCTTAGTTGAGATCGCAGAGTTCTGGAAACGCTGAGTGGGAAACCTGGAAAAAGATGAGCACTAATTACTGCACTGGAGCTCAAATATACATAACATAAATAGATAATATCATGAAGTTGTACAAAATATGGGAAAAAATAGCAGAGGATTCTATGTTTGTGGGCATGAAGATAAAGGGAGTGGAATATATGCCCCTTTTTTATGGGACAACCTTGAGTCACATTCCTCAATAAGTAATACATGTACTATGTATAAGATGGGAGATAAAGCATTATGTGTATATACAATATATAATCCTGAAAAGAATGATTGTAATAAATAAGACTTCTCGATCCCAAGGTAGGTTTGTAATTAATCTAATAGAAGAAACTATAGAATTAGCCCGTTGTGGGTGAGATACCAGCCAATGTACACAATTAGTATCATGCCCCATATGAGCTATGTCTAATCCAATTTATCTACATAGTATTACCCCAAGTTGAAACTAAAATCAATGGCATGAGATACCACATTGCCCTCATTGGTAAAATACTACGAATATAACAGTGTAGGTTTTATGTCTCTTATGGATAATATGAAACCAGTGACCATGATGAATAGCTCTTGATCCGGTGTTAGTATGTACGAAATATAACCTGAATAATTATCTGCTCCCTGAGATATAACTAATGTAGGAGAAAGGTACTAGTTCTTACCCAAAATATTTGCTGAGCTAAATCAAGCACATTCGGAAAGGAATTGATGCTAGAGCATATTGTTAACATAAAAGCATGTTTCAACCAGTCACCCCCAAAAAAAAAATTTAGTTATCCAAAGTAAAGGTTTGAATTATTATAACCCACTCTTATTAAACCCCCAAATACCATTTCCGTAATCATTTCACATAAGCCACAGAACCTTATCCAAATTAGCAATATTATGATTGCAATCAATCTTATTCAGTTTGTGGAAATAAGCTGTAATGGCAATGGTCAAGCTTAACCAGCCCACACAACACTATGAATTGCTATATTATGTCCAACTCTCCACATATATTATGAATCCACACAGCTTTCCCAATCCACACAATATTGCCTTATTTTTTTTGATATACTATAAAGAAAGAATTTTTCAAACCTATCGATGGCAACACTCCCAATATTTTTAAGACCACTCGCTCTTTTTTTTAAAAAAAAGATTAATGCTGGTGGAAGGATTGCAAGCCTACATAAAAAGTTAGTAATGATACACATGTGGATTCTTGATCTTCCTAGTCAACCTAGGAGCTCCAAATGATTTGGATCAAGCTCAATCCATAGAAGAATTGAGTTTGATTATGGAATGAGGCAACATGAGGGATAATTATAATGAGGATTCCTTGTCTCGCAGAAGGCTTGGCTGTGTAGCACACGGATAATAGGTTTAATTATATAAATAAAATATAATTTTTTAACATGTTAAACAAACTTACTAGAATAATAATAATTCCAAGTAAATGCATTGGCTGAATATCCTTGAGAGCTGAGCCAAGTGTGGTTTTGTAGAAGCATTTGTAATGTAAAAACTTAGGATAGGTATGGGACTATAATTCTTACAATAATTCTTATAGATTATTGTTGATAAGATTGTAATTGGATGTTGAGTCAGTGTGCCTAAACTTTGTAATCTTTCCCTTACTTAATAAACAACATTTTTTTTCTTGTTAATTTTTTTGCTCGAGCTCTTGTTTTCAGTGAGGTATAACTCTAGTAATGGTAGTTGGTATAAGGAATCCCTTCTGTTGGAACCATTGACCATGAATGCATAAATTGATATCATAAAAATTATTTATAAGTCCTACTCAAGATATTGGTATAAACACCAATCTATATTACATGAGTGATCTTGAAAATTTTTTATTTCCATACTATGGGTGTGGTTAAAAAGTAGTTACAGAAAACTCTAACAATTCTATTTTTGGGTAGAAGGTGTGAGGTTGCATAATTTTTTTGAGTGAGAGATTTTGAGGAAAATATAGCATGTAGATTAAATATATCACCAAGACTTGAAAACCATGGATGATGTAATATGAGGAATGCGATCTTGTTTGGATGATATGGAGATCACACAACATAAACAAGTTTCAATTACCGAAGACAAGAAAATATGAATGTGAGGTGATAGCAGGTGTATATTAATAAGCTACAAAAAATCGTGTAGATGAGAAAGAGGATTGATTCTTGCATGTAATTACAAGGATTGGAATAAATCCATGAATAGAATTTCCATACTATTTTAAGAACTTATATCTAGAATACCTTATCTATTGGATCAAAACAATGGAGAAATACTTTGAGTATGAAGGAATATGAAATAAAAATAAGGTGATATTCATAAGTACCAAGGTAAAGCGACATGCATCCTTATTGTGGGACCATGTGTAGACCAAGAGAGTTAAAATAGGCAAGGAAAATCTTAAGAAGATGGATAAAATAGTGATAAAGTTGAAGACTAAACTCATACCGATGGATTACCATTCCCATTTGTTGATTATTGTATAATTTACAAAAGAAGGAACTAAGTATGACATCATAGATGGACATGAGGATGATGGCATAGAAAATATCTCAAGGTATGTCAATGGATTGTAATTTTCCATTCAAGATGAAATTAGTATGGTTATAATGATATATGTGGAGGAATATTAGCAATTTTTATAGAAGGCGAAGGAAAATTTATATCAAGGAGATTAGAGAAACCCGTGAGGAAAAAGAAAATACCAACATAAATATATAGCTTTATGCAACAACACCCATAGTAATACACATAAAGGAGAAACAAGTAGCTTGCATACATTGTTTCATGTGCAAATAGGTGGACGTTAATCTTTGTCTAGAAAAAGAGAATTTGGAAGGGGGAGAGGATTTAATGGAACCTATCTCTCTTATGGAGAGAATATAATAATTCATTTGAGTGTATACATCTCATGAAAATAAGTGGTAGTAGGAGAAACGATATTATATATGTTTTTTTCTCAACATATAAATGTAAAAATCCATGTGTTTATAAGTAGTGCAAAATAACTAGAACATGGATAAGTGCATGTCAATGGATTGGAAATTCTCATTCAAGATGAACTTAGTATGTTTAAAATGAGATTTATGGAAGAATCCTATTAGTTTTTAATTGTAAGAGAAGAAGAAGTTATCCTGAAGAATTAAAGAAACCAATGAGGAAAAGGAAAATTCCCTCAAATAGATGAAGTCTTACACCATAACACCCAGACTCATGTATACAAAGGAGAAACAAGTATCTTGCATGATATGATTCACATATAGAGAGATGGAGGTATATATTCATCTAGAGGAAGAGGATGTGGAAGAGGAAGAGGATTTAAAAAAACTATTTCTGTTATGGAGCGACTAAACATTATGCATTTGAGTTTCTAGATGCCACATAAAATAGTGGCGGTAGGAGGAATGATGTTATATATCTTGTTTATCAACACGTAAATTCATGTGTTGATAAGTAGTGAAAAAAAACTAGAACAAGGAGAAGTTTTCATGATGAATTGGGTGTTATTAAAGCACATGAAGGAGGATAATGTTATTGTGTTGATAAATAATATATTCAAATCCATTTATAAGTCTAAAGGTAAGTGTTGTGAGGTCATTTTTTTTATAGTGGTAGAGCTGATAATCATGTTTCAAATGAGATGGTTGAGAAACTTAGTCTAAAGAGAATTACACACCCAAACCTGTGTAAGGTATTTTGGTTGTTGAAAGGGCATCAGTTTCTTGTAAATAAGAAATGCAAAATGGGTATCAATATTGGCACATATGAAGATGAATTTATGTGCAATACAATTCCCATGGTTGTATGTCATGTATTGTTGAGTATGAAAAAAAAATAGCTCATGATGGCCATGAAAATGCTTAGACATTAATGAAATATAATTAAATTACACTCTAAATCCACCGAAGGACTCAAGTGTAGAGATTGATAGGAGTCCACATATATTGTTAGTTTTAGGAAAATAGTTCCTAAATAAGGTAAAGGGGGGCCATGGATGTTTTTCTTTCATTCTAAGGTTTTCATTGAAAACAAAGGAAGTTAAATCCACACAAATAAAGGACATCCTACAAATGTTAAAGATATGTTAGGAGAGTACACATATATGATGACAAAGGATATTCTAGATGGTTTAACACCCACACACAATATTAGTCTTCAAATGGACTATATATCATGGGATGTTTTACCAAAAAATAGTACATATAGGCCAACGCCTATGGAGAATGAGGAGATGAAAATCAAGTACAAGTTTTTCTTGACAAGGATTTGATAAGAGAATATTTGAGTCCATGTCTAGTATTTACAATAGTGGCACAAAAGGAAGGAGGAGAGAGGATAATGTGCACCAATTATAGAGCCATCAATAATATTACTATCCAATATCGATTTCCATTACTGCATATGGATGATTTTTAGAATGTTTGAATGGAGCCAAGAATTCCATAAAAATTGATCTAATGAGTGGATGTTATTGGATTAGAATCATGGAAGGGGATGTATAAGAGACTTATTTCAAAAAATTGGAATATTGTATGAGTGGTTTTTCATTCCATCTGGGTTAACCAATGCACTGAGAAAATTCATGTGGTTAATGAATGAAGTTTTGAAACTTTTTCAACGTAAGTTGGTCATTATTTATCTAAATGACATTCTAATTTTAAAAAAAAAGGGAATATACCTTATTTCATTTACAAAGAGTTTAACAGTGTTTGAGAGAGAAGAATTTTCTAGTTAATTTGATGAAATATAGTTTAATGAGGAAAGATTTATTATAATTTGGATTGTTAATATCACAAGAATTCTTAAAGATGGGTCTTAAGAAGGTAAAATATATAGTCAATTGATTGTCACCCAATAGTATCATGGAGGCCTAAATATTCTAAGGACTTGCAATATTCTAGAGGAATTTCATTAGAGGATTTAGTGATATTTATGCACTAATCATTCAAGTGATGATGTGAAAAGATGATTTTTTTTAACTAAATATGTAGAGTATGTATTTCGTAAGTTGAAAGAGAAGGTCACAGAACAACTATTTTTTTCCTTTCCTGATTTCAATCAATTATTTAAGGTAGATTGTGATGATGGTAAATTAACACTGCATATGTTTAGCATTGTATCTTTGTATGCTAATTGGGAATTTTCTTGCGGATCCGGTTTCCTGGTCTTGTTACTAAGTAACACTTGGCATTGTTTCAGGTGTTTTGGTGTGTACCATAGTTACAAAGAAATGTTTTGTGTTCCACGAAGGGGCCCAAAACTCATTGAGAATTCAATGATAAATTTTCTTATGGGATGCTCTAAATTTGGTAGTGGTGAATTTATCGAAGGGTATTATTCAAGGAGTTGTTTGTATGAGTTCATTTTATGATAAAATTGTGTATGATATTGGAGTGAGTTATTACTTTGAAGAAATGTTGAATCAAAACACTTCAAAGAACACAAACTAAATCAATGAATCTATAAATAAAATGGAGTTCTATTAAGGGGCCTCTGCCCTTGGTAACACATACAAAAATGGAAATATACATATAAGTGGGTCGATAGTTTCTTGTGGTTAGAACCTCCCCAGAGAACAATGGGAGATGTGTCAAAAGTTTCTCCTTTCAGATTTTAAATTCATCATGCCCTGTTGCACTCAATATAAATTGGATGTTGCCAAAGGCGCCCCTCAACATACCTCTCATCATGATTTCTTTCATGTCGACCTCTAACCCATTAAGAATCTATTGGATCTCCATCTTCTTCTCGAGCGAGGTCACCCACTCAAGAAGATTTAGGCATCCTTTCATATATGCTTGCGTGCCCTAGCTCATCAGTGAATGATTTGTAGGGACTCGCATGAGTTCACCAAGTGGGTCAATTTAGGTTGTTCTTTGTTTCTTAAAGGGAGGAGTTATTATTATTACTTCCTCAATTTTAAATTCATCCATGGTGGCTTCTAGTATAAAAATCATTTCTTCAGCCTCACCCATCCATCGAATTAGGGTTGGTTTTCCCCCTAGAGTTGTATATGCTAGTGTATAATGGTGAATTTTAGTTTCCAGAGGGGAGGGAATGAAATATGCTTTGGCCAAGTGAATCTTTCGATGGTGTTGGGACCACAATTGCTTTAATTGTTTTGTTTTTAGGTGGTTCTGAGGGCAAAGAAGATGGAAGTGCAGAACTTGGAAAATAGGAAAAGAAATACATATATCAGCAAGCCTATCTAGGAAGGATATCAACAATGCATTTTAAGATGAGCCCTCTGGAGGATGAGCTTGGGTGTTAGGCACCTGAAACACTATCCTAATGAAAGCTTCATCAAGGCCAGTAAAATGGAATAATTCCTCCAAATTTTCAAGTGTCAATCCTAAGGGGCATGTTCCTAGAACTGACGACGTTGTGATAAGAGTAGAATTTGTAGGGGAAATTCTCTAGAAGCTTATGATTTATGTGCTTAACATATTTGAAATCCAAAGGGATAGTAAGATGAGTTAAAATAATTGAATTTTTCTAAAGTGATTTATGTGAGCCATTGATTCACATTTAATTTTCATATCTAGCCTGAATCAACTGGCACACGATAACATAAATTGAGGCAAATCAATCATGAAAAAAATTATCCCCCAGATGGTAATTGAGAATTAATGCACTCAAAGTGTCTATTGTATTAATTTATTTTTATTTTCCCCATCATAATATATCATCAACTGGAAAATCAAATCAGCAAAAAGTATGACATGTAACAAGTTGCCCTTTTTCGTGTTAACATGATGGTGATAGGGCAGAATGGGACATAATTGAGGGGTGTCAAGGAGGAATATGCCCTATTATTCCTTACAAGTTCCAAAGGGTAGCCTAGGCATGAATTAATTGAGGATCCTGTAGAATATTTGAAGAATTCCCTTTGTGGATAACATTGTATAAGAGTATCTTTGATTGGAGGAAGAAAAGGAGATGGTTTTTTACAATGGGGAGAGATATTAGGAGGTGTTATGCGAAGATTGGATAGTTTCCTTTGCTGTGGAAATTTTCATTTTTACATAATCCATGTTAGACTATTCATTATTTGTGATTTATGCTAATATGGGTGCAGTTGTATAGCGATGAGTAGGCTTTGAGATAATCTATATAAGTATCCCTTGTCTTTCCCTATTAATGAATATGTTGAAGGAGTTTGTCACACTTATTTTTGTCATACTTTCTTAATTAACTGATATGGAGGTTTGGTGATGTATGTTTTCCTTATAAATATTGTATGGGTTATGACTAAGAACTTATATGATAACACCCATTTAGTGGTTACATGGTTTGGATGGTGAAAACGGTGGTGTCTTTTAGTGGTTCTATTGGGCATCATTATTTGAATCTGTAAAATTCATTATTGTTAACCATGATGGGTGAACATTTGTTATTCTTAGGGTCCCTTATTTTTTACTATCTAGCATAATTCATACATGGAGTTCCAATCTCAGGGGTCTGAGATGGTTCTCCAGGGGTTATTGTGTTGTTTTTTTTCCTTGGAGGTTCCTTATGGCATATGACTTTAGGAAAGTTATTTTTTCCTTATTTCCATATCAGAATATGATAGGGGTGTCATGATAAGGTGGTAGGCACACTTTGTAATCCCTTTATATTACCTTATCTCTCAACCCTTCTTCTTGTAGACCCATTCCCATCTTATTTTTTCAGTTATTATCCTACGTACCCCACCCTTCTTACAAATACCATCAACCATGGCATATTCTACCTGAGATTTGTTGGAAAGGCACATAAAATTTGCATACCTTAAGTGTGTATGGCTTGATATTCATTGCAAAAGGTCTTGAACATCAACATACACAAGGACACTAAATGTTCTTTATTAGTAATTTTGGTTAGACTCCATGAAAATTATTTAGGATTGATGTTTGAAACCACCTAAGATTTGTCTTTAGTAGATTTTGTTAGAGCTCCCAAGTGTCTGCATTATTTCATGACCGCGCTTTGGAGTGAAAATTACATTTCATTTGGTGTCTAAACTTGGCCTCTGACTGACCTACCCAACCAAGTTCGAAGGCCTCAAGGGGACACCCTTGACCTCTTTTCTCTCAAGTGGCAGATTGGGTAAACGGGTTCTCTCGCCATGGCCTAGGCAAAGCTAGAAGTAGTAGGTGGAAAGTCATACCCTCACTCATGCGCCTCCCTATCACTCCTAAGAAGGCTTGTCTCAAGTGATCGAGAGAACACCCCATCCAAGTCTACAAAATGATAAAAAAAAATCAGGCTTTCCCCCTTTTCCTCTCCCCCTAATTCATCTAGGACCTTCTCCCCCTAGGGGTGTTAGATTGGGAGATAACATGGCATTGGTGTTCTGCATAGATATATTTCATTAATGGGTTCTCATTCTTGGTTTATATAGAAATTTTTAATCATCAGTCATGGTCAGGGTTTATGGGATAGTGCCCTGTTAACATTTATTCATTTGTGATGAATCTACTATTGGAAATATTTAATAACGATGTGGCATATTCCTTTCCTAAATCCCCCTTTAGAGATATTGCTTTCAAATTGATTGACTTCAAGGACATGCTTGAGTATCTAAATAATATCACTTATGTAATCAGACTTAGGTTACTTGGTTTTCATGGGTATGAAAATATTGATGGAGAATAACATCTTAGTCTGTTTGAAGAAATCGTGCAAGAATATGAAGTGAAACATGAAGGTGTTTTCGTTAAATTGTTTATATACATTGAAATAGGATGCAAGGGATTTCTTTGAACTCTTTATCTTAGGGGTCATTTTATGCTTGGGATAAAATGGTATGAATTTTCATAACTCGTTTTGGTGATGACTCTGTATTTCCTTTTTCTGAACTAGACAACACTGGAAAAAACTTAGTTACTAAAAAGGAAAATCAAGCACTAAAAGATGAAGAAACTAAAACTATGAGGAAAACATTTTCTACATATGAGTAGATTGAGAATGATATCAGAATAGTTGGTGAATTTATTAGTAGGGGTAGTGAAGTTTCTTCTTATGATAGAAGGGTATTTGTTAAGGAGTCATTAGACTTGGGGTGAGTAATCATGGATCATGGTTTTATAGATGACGGTGTTTTGAGAATTGAATATGATGATCATTTCAGTATGTGGTTTGATAATTGCTTCATGCATCATTCTCCATGTAAATGAGATGGCTTGATTAGTACTGCAAGATGTAAGTTATATGTTGAAGGAAACCACATGTTTGGTAATCACATAATTTGTAAAAATGGGGTTTCTTTGACTGATCTTTTGTGTGCTAAGAAAATAGGTGAATTTTGGGAAATTTTCATGAAAGTATGTTATTCTCTTTCAGAAATTAGTGATGTAGTGGAATTAAACTAGGGTTATTGTTCCCTCGGTTATGAATTTGTACAGTTAAGAAGTAATATGAATGCTAAGTATGAAGGGGGAGTTACTTCAGAGGGAGATAAGATTTCATTTACTAATGCATTGATGGAACAAGAAAATGAATATAAACTAGGGAGTAAGCCACCAAGTAAACCCATTTTAGATCCTCAAAAAATGAACCAACTATTGAATAACATCCCCAGTGTTTCTCTTTGGGAAGAAAATTTACATGATCAACCTACTGAGCGAATCTATGTTGATGTTCTTTCTACATTTTCTAACAATGTGTTGCAGGACTGTTATGTCGATATTTTACCAAATGGTTCTACTGTCCAAGTCGATTTCAAATATAATGAGTTAAATGTTTATATTTGAGGTCGTCATATGGATTACACCATGGATATAAGTATTTTTTCGGCATATTGTGTCAGTACTACAAAAGTCAGGAACATATCAGCATACATTTGACTTTTGAAATGGCATGCATTAGCTTGCTTGAAGAGCCATTTTCAAACAATGATGCTTCTTTATCTTCTATTCATTTGGCTAATTTTCAATCCTCACCACGAATTTCTAAGCAATGACAAGAAATTTCATTTCTTGGGAATGACATTCAATTGAGAATAAACCATGTCTTTGTGGTGATGGAGGATGAGGGGTGCTTGGTTTTTCACACCCCTTACCTGGTAAACGTGTGTCTTTTGAAGAAGATAATTTCCCCCCAAGAGAGAATGTAGTAGATGTGATTTTGGGGATTCTAAGTGATGGTGAGTATATTAACTTAAGTCTCAATAATTACTTTGATATTAGGAGGGTTTGGTTAAATGGTGAATTGACCAAACATGAAAAATAAGAGTATATCATGCATTTTGAAATGTACCATGCTTTCCTAATGTGGTCATATTCTACACTATGTGAAAAGGAGAGAGACATTGGTCAGCATACCCCACCAGAGGAGTATGACTTATCTATTGGTTTTGTTGATGGTGCCCCCTTTGTGACTCTAACTAGGTTATGTATTGAAAGGAAAGTACAGTTGCTAGACTTTATTCCAGTAAGTATCTTGAACTTTTTTATTCTTGAAATATGGCTCAGTAAGTACTTCCCTAGCTCATGCATCTTGATTAAGGGTCCACCCATAGTTTGGGATCCTAGTGGTTTCTAATTAAACTTTGGGTCCTCCAGACCACAGAACTTCATTTTTGTAGTGTATACTTTCCTTTCTTTTTTTATGTTCCCTTGTTTGACTCTTTTTTTTCTTTTTTGTAAGTTGTGTTGTTCATTTGGATTGTGTTGTGTTGAGGTCATGTGTTCACGTGTTTGAATTTTTTTCCTAATGGATAGGCAACTAGTATTCATCTTCCATGGTTGTTTTTGGGGTTATTTAGACACCCGTTGGGGGAGTCCATCCCCAACAAAGAGCCAGTGTTGGTGCTCATAATTTTCACGCCACATGTAGGCATCGTTTGATTGGTTTTGATCCCGAATTCAGTTAGTTCCTTCTAGATCTATGTTTTTGATTTTTTGGGTCATCTTACTCATCTATGTTGTCTTTTCCTTGAATTCTATATCTTTATCTTTATCTAGACCATTATTGGTGTGAAAATTTGAGGGGAGTCGCAATTGATGTTTTTGGATTAATACCGGGACATTTCATCATTTTTGCAAGACTGACATGTTATATGCATAATGCAAGTTCTTCCCAAAGCTTGTGTAAGAAAATACTTAAATAATCTTGGGGACCATAAGAAAAATACATGTCACACTTTGCATCCTTTACATGTTCATGCGAAATGAAAATTGTATCCCTGACCCTAAGGTTTAATTGTAACAGATATGTAGTCAGTGGTCGAGAACAAGGGTGGAAAAGGTAAGTTACATCGTGCATCTAGGTATGTATGTGAAGTGTAGGTATGACTTTGGAACCTGGAAAAGGTATACTTGGGTCAACCTGAACACGTGGCATATTTTTTAGGATTCAGGAATTAAAATTGAATATATGTATGGCCCCGTATTTTTGTGTGTTAAGTGAAAACTTCTTCTCGCGGACCCAATTTCCTCGGTCTTACTACTGAATTGCCACTTGGAATGTCCTTTTACGAATTTGGGTGCATACCGCAGTTACAAAGAAATTTTTTTGTGTTCCATGGTGGGCTCCAAAATCTATTGAGCCTTTAGTGATGAAATTTCTATGTACAGGGTGACTCCAAATTTAGTAATGTTGGATGCATTAAAAGGGTATTATTCAAGCATGTTGTTTGTATGAGTTCATTTTATGATAAACATTGTGTATGAGACTTGGAGTGAGTTATTACTTTAAAAAAATGTTGAATCAAAACACTTCACATAAGTATAAGAAATAAAAAAATGAAACTAGAAGAAATGAATCTTGTAATGAAAATGGGGTTCTACTAAAGGGGCTCCTGACACATGGTAACATATACAAAAATGGATAGGTATACATATAAGTGGGATGACTAGTTTCCTATGGTCAAGAACCTCTTCGGTGAACAATGGGAGACATGCCAAAATTTTCTCCTGATAGATTTTGAACTCTTCATATCCCTCCTACACCAAACACAAATTGGATATTTCCGACATAAGGCCCTGTCAACATGCCTTTCTCACATTAGCTCTTTACACGTGATCCCGACGGCCCGTTGAGAATTTTGCGTAGAGCTTCCATTCTTCTTCTTCTAGCAAAGTGAGGTCACCCACTCAATGAAGATTTGAGCCTCCTTTCAAATAGGATTTTGTGCCCTGAGCTTATTGGTGTATTGAATTACAAGGAACCCATTTGGGTTCACCAACCTAGATCGACTTTGAGTGCTCATTCCATGCTTCTTCATAGGAGGGGTCCTTGTTGTCACTTCTTCAATTTAAAAATCTAGTCATGACTTCCTCTAGCAGCAGAGATCCTTTCTTAAGGCTTCATCCAATCCACTGACTGAGGGATGGTTTACCCCCTTGAGTTGTGCCCTACCAATGTGTAATGGGGAAGTTTAACTTCTTGAGGAGGGAGGGAGTGAAAGTATGTTTTTGCCATAATGATAACTTACCATCTTGAGAAATTGGGGCAGTGTTAGGACCATATTTGTTTCAATTGCTCTATGTAGCTTATGTTGGTTCTTGTGGTAAAATGAGGTGGGAAAGAAGGCTTTGGAAGACAGGAAAATAAATGCACATCTCTACAAGCCTATCCAGGAAGGATATCAAAAATGTATTTTGAGATAAGCCCTCTTGAGGATGAGCTTTGGTTTTGAGAACCTTGAACACCACCCAGATGAAAGCTTCATCGGGGCTAGTCAAATGGAAGAAGTAATCAAAAATTTCAAGTGGCAGTCCTAAGGAGCCTATTCCTAGAACTAGCAATGCCATGATAAGAGTAGAATTTACATGGGAAATTCTTGGGAAGTTTACGAAATTTTCTTAACATATTTTCAACCTGAAGGGATATCAGGATGAGTTTAAATAAGTGAATGTTTATAAAGTAATTTGTGTGAGCCATTGATTCACATTTAATTTTCATATCTGGACTGAATCAATTTGCATGAGTTAACATAAATTGAGGCAAATCAATCATGAAAAAACATATCCCTCAAGTAGTAATTGATAATTAATGCACTCAAAGGGTCTATTCTATTAATTTCTTTTTATATGCCCCATTATAATATATCATCAAGTGAAAAATCAAATCAGCAAAAAGTATGATGTGTAACAAGTCACCCTTGGTCATGTTAACACGATGGCGACAGGGAAGGATGGGACACAATTGAGGGGTTTCAAGGAGTAATATTCCCTAATATACCTTATAAGTTTTGAATGGTGGCCTAGGCATGAACGAATTGAGGATCTTATAGAATATTCAAAGAAGTGCCTTTGTGGATAATGTTGTATAAGAGGATTTTTTATTAGAGGAAGAAAAGGATATGGTTTTTCTGCGAGGGGGGAGCTCTTAGGAGGTGATCTGTGAAGATTGGATAGGTTCATTTACTGCGGGAATTTACATTTTTGTGTAATCCCTTTTAGATTATTCATTATTTTTTATTTATGTTAAGATGGTTGTAGTTGTACAGTTACTAGCAGAATTTGAGAGCATATGTCTATGTATTTCTTGTCCTTCCCTATTAATGAATATGTTCAAGCAGTTTGTCACACTTGTTTTGTCATACTTTCTTAATTAACTAATCTGGACGTTGGGTGATGTATTTTTCCTTATAAATCTTGTATGGGTTATGACTAAGAACTTACATGATAACACCCATTTGGTGGTTATGTGGTTTGGATAGTGAAAAGAACAGTGTCTTTTAGTTGTTCTATTGGGAAACATTCTTTGAATCTATAAAATTCCTTTTTTAACCACGATGGACAGACGTTTGTTATTCTTGGAGTCCCTTGTTTTTTAGTATCTGGCATAATTCATAGATGGAGTTCCAATCTCAGGGGCCTGAGATTGTTCTCCGAGGGTTGTTGTGTTGTTTATTTTCCTTTGAGGTTCCTTGTGGCAGATGACTTTAGGAAAGTCAATTTTTCTTATTTCCATATCAAAAGATGACAGAGGTGTCATGATAAGGTGGTAGGCACATATTTTAATCCCTTTACATTACCTTATCCCTTGACCCTTCTTCTTGCAAACCCATCCCCATCTTCATTTTTTTACTATTATCATGTGTACCCCGCCCTTCTTATAAATCTCATCAACCATGGTATACTCTACATGAGATTTGTTAGCAAGACACATAAATTATGCATACCTTAAGTGTGTATGCCTATATATTCATTGCAAAAGGTCTTGAACATCAATATACACAAGGAAACATGAAAATTCTTTAGGATTGATCTTTGAGACCACCTAAAATCTATCTTTAGAACTTATGTCAAAGCTCCCAAGTGTCTGCATTATTTTGTGACTATTATTTCAAGTGAACATTACATTTGGTAACTATACTTGGCCTTCGAATGACCTACCCAACCAATTTCGGAGGCCTCGGGATGAACCCTTGACTTTTTTTCTCTTAGGATGCACCTCGAGTTCTCTTACCCTAGCCTAGGCAGAGCTAGAAGTAGAAGGTGGATAGCCACACCCTCAATCATGTTCCTTCTTTTCACTCTCGAGAAGGCTTAGTCAAGTGAGCATGGGAAGACCCTATCCCTGGCTACAAGATGATAAACCATGTGGGTCTTTCCCCTTTTCGTCGCCCCCTCATTCATCTAGGGGGTGTTAGATTGGGAGCCAACAATTACCTTTCTCAAATATAGAAATTTATAACCCAAGAAAGAAGGATAACTCACCAATTATAGACATTACAAACTCCTCCTTCATTATTTCTCTAAAGTCCTTGGTCATCTTCTCCTTATTCCCTCTAAAGATAATATCATCTACATAAACAAAAACTATAAATTATTGATCACCCTCAATCTTTACATACAAGCTAATATTTGTTTCTCCTCTCTTAAAACCTTAATCCAATAGATATTTTTCTAACCTTTTATACCAAGCTATAGTAGCTTGTTTTAGACCATAAAGCACTTTTTTCAATCTACATGCGTAGTCCTAATTATCTAAAAGAGATAAACATTCATGTTGCTCTATGTATACTTCTTCCAAATGTCCATTCAAGAAAGCTAACTTTACATCCATTTGATATACCTTAAAACCTTTGAAACCTGCATATGTAAGAGATAACTTGATTACCTCTAGTCTTTCTAGAGGAGAAAATTTTTCCTAAAAATCCACTCCTTCCACTTGAGCATAGCCCTTACACACCAATCTATCTTTTTTCTTAGTAACCTCTCTTTTTTCATTTATCTTTTTTCCATAAACCCATTTTGTTCCAATGGCATTTTTATCTTTAGGTCTAGACACTAGTTCACATGTTTCATTATTTTCTATTTGATCTAGGTCCTCATTCATTGCATTTATCCAATATTAGTCATTTCTTGCTTCTTGAATGTTTTTATGTTTTATTTTATAAAAAAGAACAACATTGGCTTGATTATAATTACTTACTAGTTTTCTTCTTTTCATCAAGCTTGCATTCATGTCACCAGTGATATATGATACATTGTGATCTCTTTGAAATTTCCTTATAGGTCTCTTTGAGTCTTGTCTCTCCTTAGCTTCATCTTCTTCTCCATCTAATTCTATTACTTCTTCCTTATTATTGAAGTTCACATCCTATGGAGCATCCTTTGACCTTATTGAGCATGTATCATAAACTTTGACATTTGTGATTTTTATTATCTTTTATAATCTCTTGTTATAACACCTATAAGCTGATCTTACTCTTGAATATCCCAAAAATATCCCTTCATTAGTTGTTGAGTCAAATTTTCCTATATCTTCTTCATCTCTCTTGATGAAACACTTACTCCCAAATACCCTAAAGTGTTCTACATTGGTAGATATTCCCTTCCATAGCTCATAGGGAGTATGATTGTTATTAACCCTTATTTGACCTCTATTCAATATATTTCTAGTTGTTATAGTTGACTCTCTCCAATAACCATCAATTATTTTTGACTCATTCAACATAGTACTTTTCATTTCTTGGATAGTCCTATTTTTTCTTTCAACTACCCCATTCTATTGGGTGTCCTGACAGATAAAAATTGTCTTCTAATACCATGTTCTTCACAATAATCATCAAATACATTAGACCAAAACTCACCTCCTCTATCAGACCTCAAACATTTTATCTTCACATTCTTATCATTCTCAACCAATGCTTTAAATCCTTTGAACTTTTCAAGTGCCTCTGATTTTTCCTTCAAGAATGCCACCCAATTCATCCTTGTGTAATCATTTATAAACAACATGAAATAACTATCTCGTTGAATACTTTCAACCCTGGTAGGTCCACATAGATCAATATGTATCAACTCTAGAGGTCATGAGGTGGAGTATTCCTTGGTTTTAAACTTTCTCCTAGTTTTATTTCCATGTTGGAATGCTTTGCATAGTGTACTTGCAGGTTTGTTGATTTTGGGCACGTTCCTTACACAATTATTAGCGTTGATCTTGACCAAATTTTAAAAATTCAGATGCCCCAACCTTATGTTCCACAGCCACCCTTCATCATCCTTTCTCATGAAGTATCTCTCTTTCTTGATTTCATTCAAGATGTGTGTGTTATTTACAGTCCTTTTGGCCTTAGCAATCAACTCTCATATCTTAAATTTTCTTATGTCGCATCCTTTGTTGCAATGTTTTAATGTGTGCCCCTGACTATACATCTGACTCACACTAAGAAAAAAAATTAACCATTCTAAATACAAAACATTTTCTGTTAAGGTCTTTCCATTATCTAAGCTAGATGAACCTTTGAAAACTATATTTGCAGATGTATTGTCACCAAACCTAACTGAACTTGCTAAATTATCCTTAAATGAGATGAATTTACTTTTGTTTCCTGTCATGTGGCCTGAACACCAAATATCAATGTATCAAATCATGTCCTCATTCTGAGTGTGAAATGCATTTTGGACAATCAAGGCTTCTTCTTCACTCTTTATATTTGTATTATACATAGTGCATTCTTCCTCCTTGGCTTGTATACCCTCTAGCTGATTCCTAATTATTTTTACATCCTTCTTAGCTCCTTTGATCATGATGCCTTTCAATAAACCTACCGGATCCTTTAGTAATTTGATCATAAACCTTCATACATGAGTCATTATGCTCTTCAGGGATCACCTCAAGTTATTAATCTTGCTTCAAAGGACCCTCTCTGATACCAATTTTTGGAAACACAACCACTGGGGGTGAATCAATGTACCCTAAAAATTTCTTTCACATACACTTTAGCATTAATCCATTATCATTTCAACTTAACTATTAAACATGCATTCACCAAGAATCGTAACCATAAATGAGCAATGAGAACAAAAGTACACTAGATATAAGTGGGAAACCCTTGAGGGAAGAAAACCGACTGAAAAAATCTTGTAAAAATTGTCCTATAGAGTAATGAATCAAATTTAGTGAAGCACCATCTCCACAAGGAGCACTGACCCCTAAGTTTAGTGAGGCACCAACTCCAAAAGGAGCACCAACCCATACATTTAGCAAGCACCAACTTGCATGGAGACACCAACCCCCTAGATGATTCAACACCAACTCAGCCACCTAAATATGTTTTTCACCTTTATAATATTTCTACAGAAACATATGATGACTCTTCATCAGCTCTTCCTTCTTCTCTCTTTCTCAAAACCACCTTCTAGGATTCTTCACACAACAAGCTTCCTGACGAAGGTAATTAGGTCATCTGACCTTAAACATCATATGTTTGCCACCTATTGTCTCTTCATGAAAAATTCTCTTCCTTCTTCTAATGTTCTTCAATAACTTTTACACCTATATACTCTACTCTCATACTCACTCTTTTTCATAATCACCAACCACCATAAATAGGCATAATTTCCTTGCTTATAGACATGACTCAACATCATACACACCATCTAAGTTGGAATTCATAGATCAAATGCACGAAAACAATATGAATAAATAATGAACACATCATTCATTCACCTATCTATATCAGCAATAGCATCATGTAGGCACATTTTTCCATTAGGTCTGAATTCCTAAAACAACTCCTTTGCCAAGTCTGGGTCTTCTTCGCCCACATGGCCTTCACCAAACATCATGAACCACTGAGACATTTTTTCTAAGTCTGTTACCATCCTCCAACATGATTTTTCAATTCTATACCATAATATCATGCTATGAAGCCACCATTAGGATCATCACCAACTCCATAAGACATCCTTACTTAGACTGTAATTTCCCACTTAGACTGTAATTTCCCAAGAGCCACTTGCCAACTTACACTCCTAGAATTGTCCTTACACCATGAAGACTAGTCAAGAAGGCTTGACTATCTAACACTTGCACTAACCAATTCAAAGTCTTCTAATTCATAAATATGGTCCTTATAACATCCCTGATCATCGTCAGAAGGATAAGCAACATGGTCCAATGGCCAATATTTGTCTTACAGACCAATATCTTCACCCCAACTGCCCAGTTCAGAACTAGGAAAAACCAATCAACTTGTTTACACCACTTCACCTCATTTGTTGGCTCACAGATATTATCCAAATCACATACATGCCCTAAAATTCATGAATGAAACCTCCAAATGCATAAGACACCACAACTCAGGGTTTAGAGAGCCAAGAACATCTCTGAAACCAGGTCACCAAAATCTACCAATACATCTCAAAAACCAATCTTGCAAGAATGACTTCCACATACCTCATAAGTGTTAGACCATGTCCAGAAACCATCATAGACATGTAGTATGGATTCCATAATTATTCTACCATCCATTTGCATATCATGTCTTGTGAAAAACTTGAGAGAAAATATAACTTCTTTAGAAACTTGATTTTTTTTGTGGGGTCCACTCTCTGTCATGACACCTCAATGCCACCTGGATGTACCTGAGATATTTCTTTACAAGAACCAATCATCAACCAAGGTCAACCAATACATTTTGGGCCTTTTTGAGTAAGATCTTATCCATCACTACCTTAGTAGGGTTTTAGGAGGGTTTTAGACCACCTTACCTTCTTAATGATTGTTCATAAATCTATGCCCCTTAAACCAAAAACTAATGTCATGAATTTTGATCTAGGACTCATCCCCATCTACCATGAAGATCTTAGCCTCCCATGCAAAGGTTACATGTTCTAATGGGCATAATAAAGTGCTTCTTGGGCTTGGGTTCTCAATTTTATGAGCTCGATAAAGGATAAAACCACTTTTCATCCTTCTTCCTTCAAATCAGGGCCTAAAAATTTGTCCACAACTCTAGGAAAACCTACTACACCTTTCCCAATTCTTACCTTTGCACACTTAGCTCATAATCAGATCATTCTACTTCATTAGGCCACCTAGGGCTTAAGATAGGTCTAAGTACAGACCTAGAAAACATGACTTATCCTCATAAGTACAATCTAAGACATACATGATTTTCTTTACAATTTATCTCCATGCTATCCATGCTCTTATAATGCTCAACCAACTTCTACATAATTTTGATCCATCATTGCATACCATCCTAAGATACCTACTAGTTATCATACCTAAGACCATGCATGCAACACAACACACAAAAACCACACTTTCTCTTTACTACCAATCAGCATTCACATGATATGGTATCACACTCCTTTTGATATCATCTTGACACCTCATATATCTCTTTTTTTCATTAATGATCTATGACTCTTTTCCACATTAATGACAACACTCCATGACCACTGACAACTCAACACCTTCATCATCACACTTTGACATCAATGACAACACAATGCCAACAACACTATAGGAATTATAGCTATGGGATAATTACTATGCTTAATATATCCACCCATTTGGATATTTACTAATGAATCGATGAAAATCAATCTTGGGACCTCATCGTGTATTTGAAGAAGAGAAATTTTGTTTTGAAGTGAACTCAATATGGAGCTTTTTAGTGAGGAGGCATTTTTCCAATTGATTCCTTGCATCATTAGTGTGAGCTCAAACATTATGCCTTCAAGGTGGTGATTCATTTCTCCATGCTTTTTTTTCCTACATGGGTTATAACCATGACCAAGAGGGGTTTAGAGGGCCCAAAAAAAAATTGTTTGGAGTTATATGTTAAAATGATTAGCTCAATGAGATGATTGTAATTGTATAATTACTCCAAGGACCCCCAAAAAAATGGAGACTATTTGGGGGATAAATAATAGAAAATTGTAAGGTATTTTTTTGGAAAAATAAGTTGGTGTAAGAATGATAAAACCAAATTGAAACTCGGAGTGGTGAGGGTACCCAAAAAGTAGGGAAAATATTGTATTTTTTTACAGTTGGGAAAGCATGTCAAAGAAATGAGTCGGGGGAACGGGTTGGGAAAACAAGTCAGGGAAGTAATTCGGATAAAAAATTTAGGAAAATAGGTCAAGAAAGAAAGTCAAGGAAATAATTCAAGAAAAAATTTGGTGAAACATGTTGGGGAAATAGGTCAGGGAAACAAGTTAGAGGATAAAGTATGGGAAATAAGTTCCAAAAACAAGTTGGGAAAACAAGTAAGGAAAACAATTCAAGGAAACAAGTTAGGGAAAAAAATTAGGAAAATAGGTCGGGGTTTTAATATTTTGAAACAAGGAACGAACTCTTCCATGCCTTTCATTATGATTCCTTGAGATCTAAAAAAAAATTATTGCAGCTAAATTAGTCTTAGAATGAGCTATGATACTAGATATAATGACCCTCCTATAATAAATTAATCTAAACAACACAATGTGTTAAAAATTAGTTTATTAAAAAAGAAATATTAATAGCATAGTCCTAGATCACATGTCACTTTGAAGGGGAAACCTCCTTTGAGCAAGCTTAAAACAATAATATTCATGGATGTCTTTCTTCACCTAAGCACTCCCTAATATACTAGTTATATTCAAGAAACTACTATTGCCCATGCATGTGGGATTATTCATAAATTCTCAAGATATGACTTACAAATCATATGATTCCATAACATCTATTACAATAATAATGCAAAAGGAAGGGTAGGATGAAGGGTCTTAATATTATGCTCTATTTTATTTATTCAAACTAATGTGGCTAACACATTTTTTGTATGCATCTATCAACATCTCTTTATTTGTGTACCTTCGAGCTACTATCTACTATTTTATTCTCTTACTTTCTTGTTTTCATTATGCTTGTGAGACACTTTGGTGTCCTTTGTTTGTAGCTTCTATTGTCTTTACTCATGTGTGTTTGTATTGACAACACTTGTTTGCCTTTTATATGTGGATATTTTCCTTTTCTATGACTAACATATGTGAAATTGCTTGTGTACTTATTTGTGGACATGCTTCTATACTTGTATACTTGTTTGCTTTTATGTGTGTTTAATAATATGTTTGCTTTCATTTTTGGTTATTTGTTAAATGTTTTGTTTCTAACTATTTATGCAACATTTTTTAGTGCTCCATGTTATAGCCCAAAATTAAACATCCACTTTGTTTTATTTCACATGATTATTATAATTTTTATTAGTAAAAAAAGGGTGTCTATAAGGACCCTCACTCATGAAATTGAAAAGGAATTTTACAAGCAATTTGTTTCATAGAGTGCCACGTAGGCCCACGATATATCTAGACCGAATTTACACTATGTTCGACATATTCCCATAACATGACAAAAGGAGAATACATTTACAAAATGAAAAAATATTAGTAATTATAGAATATGTCATAGCCACCTAGGGGGAGGCATCCATAACTAAGGAAAAATGCATTAAACTCAAAAGTAAGGAAATATATCGTAGACACTTTTGGGACTCTTTAACATCAAAAGTAAGGAAAAATGCATTAATTAGGAAGAGCATTCTTTCCTTTATGTCATTAAACTCTTGAAATTTCCCTTCCACCAAAGAAAAATAAAACTTGACTAACTAGGGATGTGGACATGCCCAAAGATAGCATATACACCTTAGAGGTGTGCAAGCCCTCCAAAATCTCTGAGTTTTTTCTGGCTATCTAGTTCAATAGCAATTCCTTAACAGATATTCCCCCATGGTGATATGGGCACTTTCCTCATTTAACCACGGAGCAAGGCACTATCTTATCCTTTTCCAGAGGCTCTTTCCTCTCCTTTTTTACTGTTATTTTCACTTGAGAGGAATAAATTAACTATCTTCACAAGGGATTCATTCTAATGGGCAAATGAAACAACAACAATATCTCTCATTGGTATATAAATTTTCTTATTTGAAAATTGGGTAGGGTGGACTATAAGAAATTCAAACTAAATCGTAGAAAAATAAGGAGGTGTTGACATGTTTTCCCCTAACACCTCCAGCTGAAACTTATCTCAATGGATTTGATGGATTAGACATAAATTTTTGTTTCTGGAGGAAGAACGTGGAAAAAGCTATAAAATGGAAGAGATATAACACATGGGATACCAAATCTAGTCTCATAAAAACCCATACCTTATCCTCTTGAGAATAGACATGGCAACTTCCATTTGAATTCAAATCAACATATTTACATAGGAAAAATACTTCATGCTATATATTATTCAACATTTATATTACACATATATAGCAAGTGGATCTCTTTAAACTAAGGAGTACTATTAAATATCCATGAACTAATCAAAATAAAGTTAGGCGGATTGTCTTAACTTTAACCACCACAACAATATTATTCTCACACGTACACACTAACAAAAATATGACTCATAAATTATAATACCTAAAATTCCTACCTTGAGTGTGAGTATGGTAGAAACACAATCACGCTTCCTTATATAGAAGGAAGCCTATTCTTGTTGATGATCTTGGTCCATCAACTCAAACCAAAGGTAGAGAAGGAACTCATCAACCATGCACTTTTGGGAAATAATTTGAATAGATAAGTGTGGGAACCATGAGTAGGAACCATATTTCTATCGACCTTACACTCCTTAGAACACATCAGCCAAACCAATGCGGGAACTACTGACATGAACCATCTATTTAACCTTCACAAATGAATGAATGGTTTTCCCACGATGACCACTAACCTAGGTATGAACAAGGACACACACATTTTCTCATCCTCTTCAAGTATCATGATGTTGCATTTCACTTGTGTTAGCTTTCAACTGTGTTTTTTCATAATGGGATTACATCATAATTATGCCCATAACACAAAAATAGGAATATATTTATGTTTCAATTATACGAAACAAAAATGAAAACTAAAAACAGGAACACACTGCAAATTAGGTACTTTGAACATATCAACATAACACAGTGGAAAAATAAACTTTGAAAAACACACGCCACCAAATTTTTTATGTGGCCTTGACATTGGTGACTAATGAGAGGAGGTTGATTGTCCTCCTTCCTCTATTTCCCCCATCATCTTGTTTTAGTTAATTTAATAGAGGTAGTCTTTCTCACTTAGATTTTTAGTGTGAGCAATTTTTTCTTCCCCTTTATTCCCCTCTTCTTCATCAATGTCCATGGTATTTTCTTGTAGTTTTACATCAAGTAAATCATGTGCTCTTTTATTGTAGTTTACAGGTGACTAGATTGTTTACAATAATAACAAATAAATTATTTCTTTGTATCTTTTAAATTGGATCCCTGCTTAATAGAATATTTGGATATCCTTTTATCATATGATTTATTCTATTTTCCATGTATTACAATTTCTTTTGGATCTCCTTTTATCATATGATTTATTTTATTTTTCATGTATTACAATTTCTTTTGGATCAATTTACATAGTTGTATTTTCTTCCTTTATCAAATAATAAATCAAATCTTCTAAACTCGGATATAGCTCACTTAATGTGAAGACTGTGTTAGATTAGTTGGGTGGCATACTATTTAGCAATATAATGTTTTCATCATCATCAGGCACATCTACTATTATTCCATCTAACTGATTTAAAATAGAATGAAACTTACTGATGTGCTCCACCACATTTTCACCTCCTTCCATCTTAAGCCTGAATTACTTCTACTTGATTGTTAGTGTTGTGTTCCTTTCTTGCAACCCAAACATCTTGTTCACTGATGTCCAAATGAAATGTGATGTCTTTGTTAGATTTTTATGATATAGGTAGGCATCATATAATCCTAGACCAATAAACATCGTTGCTTTTCAATCCTTGCTTTCTCATTTGGAGGCTTCATTTGCATTACTCGGATTTGGTAATTTACCATCATTAATTTCCCAAAAGTCTTTATTGATTAACATCAATTATGTTTGAACTTTCCATGTATAAAAGACCTTGCCTTCAATTTTTCAATTCTATTCAACTTTTCCATTTTTACCTCACACAAACTTGATGATAAAACTTTAACTCTTTAACAAGAATATTTGAACAAAACAAAAATTATGACACTTTTACAGAGATTTTAGTTTTTTGGAATTTACTAACAAAATGATTAAAAAGTAATCTTTAATTACTTTTTCAACAAAACATTTTGAAACAATGATGATATAGATCCTACGAGTATTGATATTTCTGAAAAAATAATGATAATGACAATAGATGACACTAAATACTTTTAAGTATAACTTTAAGTTTTTTAACAACAAATAACTAAACTCATAGTTTGGTTTTTTTAAGATGAAACCAGACCGTTTCTCCTTCTCTTTGGTTTCCCCACCTTGCTATAAAGTTTGGTCCTTCTTTGTAAGATTTAAGCATGTTTAACTCCTTTTTGGGACTTTTTCGTTTCCTTCTTGTTGGTTGTTTTTTTATTCTCCTTTGGTAATGGCCCCTAGGAGTCGATCCCTATTTTTACCGTATCTAATTAAAAACTAAACTCATAGTCTTTGACATAGATAAAAGGACTAATGACAATACATGAACCAATATAAGAAAAATAAGACTATACTTCTACTACTAGTTTCCATGAAACATAAAATAAAACTACAAATCATAAATCTTACAAAAGGATTCTATTCTCAACACTCACATAAAAAAACACAAGGCTTTGAGAAGAGACAGACGAAGGCAGTTCCTCTATGTTGGCATTGATGTGAAGAACAATAAATTCCAAGTGATGTATGTATAAACTAGTCCAGAACGTTTCTAAATAGAATAGTGACTGCCAATAGCTAGAACATCCTTGATCTCTATGTTTATCCGATCTAAAATATTTAAAACCTTTTTTAATGATGTGAGACACATGAATTCTTAGATTTGCATAGGTCTGCAGAGATTTGTAGAGTTGTAGAGAGGAAGGGACAAAATAACAAAACTAAATATAAGCCTTAGAGACACGTCCTCCACGTAATAAATGGTTATACCCCCTCTACGTAATAACTGGCTCAGAGGCTAGATTTTTACTTGCCTACACAAACTTAGGAAAATCAAAATTACTTCAGTTATCTTATTGTCTCTCATACCTGGTTAAAGTACAATACCAGGTTGATGTCCTTGTTATAATACTAATTAAGAAATTATCATATAGAATATATTGCTAATACTAATTATGTAACAGTGTTGTAAATTAAATATGTAATGAAATATATATTTTGACCCAAGTAAAATAATCTAGAAATTATAAAACCCTAGTTACAAAGAAGGGATAAAAAATAATTAGTTGATTCGAATCAATCCTGGACTAGGCCGAAGTGACAAACTGATGAATAAAGATGGATAAGTGTCACACCGAGCCTCAAAAAATTATGTGGCCACAAGATCTTCCTGGAAGGGGGCGCTTGGAATGGGTCAGGGGCACCTGCAGACGCTACAGATCTACTCTAGGTGCATGTGACTGCTCAAAACCTCAAAACACCAACTTTGGAGGGTCACGAGGTATTCATTGTCCTTCGTTACCTGTTGCTAGTATGTCGTACCAAGTTTGCAGATGTCACCTATAATCTGTAATGAAGAAAAGACCTACAAAACCTAAAAAGTGCATCAAATCCCAAAAAGGAAATAATGCAAATGAGGGTTCAAACTATCCTTGGTTGTCAAACAAGTGAGCTTATGACCGATCGTTGCACTACATCTCTGACCCAATGTAGTTATATGTGTGTGTGGGTTGAAATATTGCCCTACATGGCTCTTGTGTGTGTCACACTTGATAGCGAGCAAGTAGCTAGATGTAAATAGATGTGTGCATGGAAAAACAAGCTTCCCCTCCTATGAAATTTATCCTAAAAAATGCAATCCCTTTCCCTTATGTGGATGCTAAATGGATGCTTGAATGCTCTTGATAATACCTTTAGATGCAACCTTAGGTGGTGATAGCTAATGCCTAGTTCTTCGTCCTTTATTATTGTCACATAACTTTATATTTATATGATACCCTTGCTTCAATTTCGTAATTAACCCTGAAAAGGTCAAATAAAAAAAAGATAAGATGCCCAAACAAATAGAAAGGGCATAAAAGATGTGAGCAAAGTACAAAGAGGTCGAGGGTGCCTAAAGGGGATGGGGGCTCCTGACGTTGGTGTCTTGGCTAGACGCTGGTGTCCAAAATGAAAAATGCTGAAGTATAAAAAGACATACTGGGCAAGCAAGAGTGTAATACCAAAAGAGGAAACATAATGCCAGCAAAGAGGCCAAAGACATGGGTCAATTAATGTTTTTCTTACTTAGGAATCATATGAATAATAGTATGCGATCAGGACTAGGTAAATACCCAAAGTGCAAGATTTAGTGTCTACATTTATATTGTTGAGAGAATGTTCAATAACATAAAGTAGAAAAGAGATGTGTACCTAATAAACATGTAGATCGATGGTGAAAATTGTGCCCAGAGATAATAAAAAATGTGGAGTGATAAAAATGTGAAGTGTGGAAACTAAAGAATAGGAATCACAAATGTGAATTGACCCTAGGGTGAGAGCGTATGTGTAGATGTCACGTTGTACCTATTTTTGATATCACTTGATTGTCTTGTTGATGTGTGATGATGTATAATGATGTGACTACCACTTCACATAAGTACGGACCTGTAACAAAGAAGAACGAACAAGTAGTCAAATATGTGTATATGATCAAAATGAGTAAGAAAGTATGTAAAAAATGTGAAAAGGGAACATGTGCACCTGATCCGTGATGAGTAAAAGGGTGTAGAAAGGATCCTAAAGATAATGTAAAAGAACAATTTTTTTGGGTGATCTCATGCCAGTTGCACTGACTGTAATTATTTTAGGTGATCTTGCACTAAGAATAGAAGAAGTGTAGGGAGGAAATTCTATTGTCATTCTCTAACATTTAACTACTTCCTACAATGTGAACACCACTATATATGGTTTGTAAAAATACGATCCATTTCGAACAATTCCAATCTAATGTGAAAGTAGACAAGAAAGTGTAGTGCATGCATGTTAAGTGTTGAAGGATTGTGTGTCTTGTAAAATCTGGTGTGTGAACTACTGAGAACTGTGTTGAACTGAGAAAATCTATGTAACTTCCCCCTTGTCATAGGAGTCTAGGAAGGGTTAGGGGTGCCCAGGCGCTATGGTCCAGGTCAGGGTACTAGTGATTGTGTTGTGTTGAGGACCCAAGTCAGGATCTGGACCGTTGCTAAGACTAAATATTGTGTTGATTATGTGTTGAACTCTAGTGAACTGTGATTTTAGACTGTTGTTTGGGGTGAATAATTCACCCGATAGATGTCCCCCTCATTTGGGTTGCATACAACATTGTTGAGGAGTATGCGGCCCAAAAGAAGACCAGTCATTGAACTAAAACTGATTCACTGTAGGGGAGGAAGGAATGTGCTTGGTAGAAACCAAGGCACATGTAAACAAAGTGGATGGAAACAAGTGTTAGCGTAAATAAAATAAATATGCATGTAAAAGATAAGATGTAAGCTAGAAAGTAAGAAGATAATATGCAAACAGATAAATAATGTAGACAAATTAGACCACGAAAAGTGGGTTTCAAACAAGGGACATCACTCACAATGTCACAAGACACATAAGGCTAATATAGCCAAAATCAGACAGTGTGCACACAATACAAAGGGAAAAGTGTACAAACAATGGCAGATAATGAAAATCAATGGTAAGAAAATAGCAACAAACAACCATGGAAGAAAATAGACCAAAAAGACAAATGTTGCACATGAAGCACCCATTAGCCTGTTAGATTAATAGAAAGTATGTCAAATAATGTACAATGTGATATAGTAATGTGCTATGAAAATTGAAACAATAACACCTGTAGTGTGTATGAAAGTGGATTCCCCTAGGAGCCGTTATGGGAGTGGTATGAGGTACTGCACCAAGCATCCAATCTATGTGTAAATATCTGTGTAAATCCTATGATCACAACTAGAAGGAAAGTGAACGTGCATGTGTGTATAGAAAGATAATGACATATAAAATAGTTATGAGCATGTGTATTAGAGTGTACATGTAACAAGTAAATGTAATCAAGACTAAATGCGACCAAGATGTCCATTATGTTGTGGATGAGATAGAATGGAATAAATTATGAGTGTGATAGGATATGTGTGTCCCCCAATTGAATGTGAATGAGTATACATGTGATGAGGTTCATTTATATATGTCCCCTGAGAAATCAATAATGAACCATAAAACAAGAGTGTGTCATCAGGAAATGGTTTAAATAGTGCACTAGAAAGATGTGATCGTGAAAGCATAGAGCGTAGAGAGTGTGTGAGCAAGTGAGCGAGTGAGTGATTGAGTGTGGTGAGGCTCATTTCAGATTGAAACCCTCAACAGTCGAGTATGATCTGTGGAACTAGAGTGTGTCATAGGGTACGAAAGAGAAATGGATGAAGGATTAATATTATCAGTAGAAAGGCTAATAGATTCAATGAATGATAAAGTGCACAGATTGAGCTCGTATCCATTATCAACAATAGTTTGTTTGACACCCACATTTTTGATGTGAATCATGATGTATAAAGGTGGATCATTGTCAAAAAATCAAGATCAATAGGAGGATTAGATGGAAAAGTGATGTGCAAAGAAAATGTATCTATGAATGTGTTATAGACTATATCTAGATGAATATCATAAGGAACACAAGTAGTAGCCAAGAGAGTAATGATTTTAGCTCTTAATTTAGGATTAATGAGCAAGAAATCATTAATAGAAATATCCATGATAAGATGGCCTTAGAAAAATGCAAGAAATAATGAAATAGAGACCCTAAAGGTGCACCAAATGATTAAGAAAATATTATATAAATAGATTCCTAATACTACTTATGTAACAATGTTGTAAATCAAATATGCAATGAATTATAGATTTTGATGCAAGCAAAAAAAGATTAAAAAAATTATGAAACCCTAGTTGCAAAGAAGGGATAAAAAAACTTATCTGATTCAAAATCAATCCTGAACAGTGCCGAAGTGACATACTAGTGAATACAGAGGGACAAGTATCACACCGAGCCTCAAAAAATTGTGTGACCACGAGATCTTCCTAGACTGGGGTGCCTGGAATGGGTCAATGGTGCTTATGGGTGCTACATACCTACTTTGGGCACATGTGATTACTTAGAACCTTATAAAACCAACTTTGGAGGGTCATGAGGTATTTGTTGTTCTTCGCTTCCTGTTGCTAGTATGTTGCATCAAGTTTGCAGATGTGTCTTATAACTTGCAATGAAGAATGACCTGTAAAACCCCAAAAGTGCATCAAATCCCAAAAAGAAAATAATGTAAATGAGGGGTCAGAGTATCCTCGGTTTTCAAATAAGTGAACTTATGAATAAGCATTGCACTACATCTCAAACCCAATTTATTTATATGTGTGTGTGTATGTTGAAATCATGCCCTAGGTGGCTCTTGTGTGTGTCACACTTAATAGTGAGAAAGTAGCTAGATGTAAAATATGTAAATAGATGTGTGCATGGAAAAATGAATTTCCCCTCCTATGAAGTGTATGCAGAAAAATGCAGTCCCTTTCCCTTGTGTGGATGTTAGATGGATGTTTGAATGCCCTTGATAATACCTTTGGATGCAACATTAGGTGGTGATAGTTAATGTTTAGTGTTACGTCCTTTATTATTGTCACATAACTTTATATTTACATGATTCCCTTGCTTGAATTTCATAATTAACCCTGAAAAGGTGGACTACCAAAAATATAATATGCCCAAATGGCTAAAAGGGACCTAAAAGATGTGATAAAAGTACAAAGAGGTCAGGGGAACCCAATGGAGATGGGGCGCCTGGCATTGGCATCCTGGATGGGCACTGGTGTCTAGAATGAAAATTTCCAAAGTATGAAAAGACATATTGGGAAAGCAAGAGTGTAAGACCAAAAGAGGAAATAGAAATCCAGCAAAGAGGCCACAGACATGGGTCAATTAGTGTATTTCTTACTTAGGAATCATGTGACTAGTAGTATGTGATCAGGACTTGATAGATACCCAAAGTGTGTGATTTAGTGTTTCTAGATACCAAATAAAGGTAGGTCAGCATATTTACACAAGAAAAATACTTCATTCTATATATTATTCATCATAGAAATTACACATATATAATATGAGGATCTCCTTAAACTAAGGAGTCCTATTAAATATCCATGAACTACTCAAACTAAAGTTGGGAAGACTATTTCAACCACCACAACAATATTATTCTCACATGTACACATTAACAAATATATGCCTCATAAATGATAATTACTAACACCATTTCATCTAGTTTAGGTAAATTGGGCACATAATGGATGAAATCCTCTCCTATTCCTTCTAAGTGGAAAAAAATACTTAACTTGTTGGATGGTAAATCCTCTATTTTTGTACTTATGATAGCTTAAAAACTTGTTTGGTTTTTAAGACAAAAATCATAGCAACAAAAGAAGCATATAGCAAAGGGAAAAACTTCACACACTTTGTATGACATCCCTAGATATGATGATTTTTAGTGTCACTCTTAACCATCATCCCTTCACACATGTAAAAGATAAGTGATTGGATTTACTATTATGAAGAGCATTTAGATGTTTTGAGATCCTCATTATGATATGTGCATTTAAATCTTATTTTATTCCTAACTCAAGTCACAACAAGTAAGGTTTGATTTTCTCTAGATATAGTTTAAATTTGATTTCCTTGGCCTTGTTATCCTGTGAAACCTCTTACTAGTGCCAATTGTGCATGTGTGGTGACCATATTTTGCTTTATTCAACAAAATTTTGAGTAGAATTTCATTAATTTTAATGTAATTGAGCTTCAAAACTTGGCAATCATTAATGTTCCTTTGGACAAGAAAAATTTTAAACTTGCCTTTATATATCCATTTCACACAGAGATCCAATCATCAACACATGGAGGCAATCAGCGCTTTTAATTACTTAGCAAACTATGATCTTGTTTGTGATAATAGAAGAAACTTGGCATCAATCGGAATTGTGAATACTTTCAGGGATGCAAATTATCTCTAGAAATGGATCCTCAACACTTGGAGATCATTAGAAAACTAGACCACTTTAATCCTTGGGTTTTAGCCTCCAAAGTTTATAGAGTGTTGATCGGATGTACGTGGAAAGTATCAATGTTATGCACCATTTCACCCTTTGAACTCTTCTTCTTCTCTTTTTTTAACATTAAGACATTAATGAACAACACCTGGAGGTAATTAGTGAGGCTATATTTCCACGAGGTCTTCCCATGGTTAAGATTAATGGTTTAGAATCAAAGAAAATGAAAGCACTAGAATGTCAAAACAAACATAGTAAAAGTAATTTACATTGCAAAATCATAAATATCCTTATTTTCTCTAACCTACATGCATGATTAATAGTGCGCTAGTTTCTTTGGTTGAGTTAGACATTTATAGCCAAGTGCTTTCACCAACTGAGATAATGCCAAGTGATTCATTGTTTTAGTTTCAAGGGGACTATATCTAGAAAACAATTTGTTGACAAAAAATGGATCAAGTTTTAATGGAGAAGGTAAATGAACAAATCTCTAGTTTTATACTTATAACTTCTGATTGGGAGCTCCTTTTTGGGAATGGCTGCTACCATTAGAAATATTCTTCAGATGGACATATAATGAATCTAGATTTGGGAGGAATGGGTAAGGATTATGCGAGAATTTTATGAAAAAAAAATTGAGATTCTCTTGATCTTATAATTAAATCAAATCGAGCCCTCACATTAGTCCCATGTGGAAATTTTGATCTATTGGATAAGTGAAAACCTCAATTTCATTCCCTCTCTTAATTTGATGGATATACATATGCTTTTTCAATATATTTATATTTTTTATTGCTCGCGAGATCAATTTTATGTCAGTATTTAATTTTTTTAAAGAAATATTTGTGTTTCCCTCTTGATGTAGGGGCATAATTTTTTTTATTAGAGGTAAAAAAGGGTTGATGGGACCCTACCCTGAACATCAAACACTCTCCATGAGAGTAGAAAACAACATTACAATAACATCAAAAAACCATAATATAATTGTTCATAGTAATAAGATCTCTCCAAAGCCCATAAAGCAAAACTAGCAGCCACAAAAAACACAGATAAACTAACAGCATTGATGAAAGTAACAGTCAGTAACAGAGACAGTGAAAAAATAAAACAACCCATCACAGGTTATTTCTAGGATATTTTAAGCCCCTCCAACACCTTAGCCCATTCTTTCACCAAAGCTTCAATAATAACCGCCAAGGATCCCAAGTCGAAACCATCCGGGGTAGCCTTTCTCTTCCTACCCTGACTATGCACGGCATAATATGTATTGGTGAGCTACCCCAGAGTCTGAAGGTGTTGCAGGGTCGATTTCACCGTCACAATGCTCCATTCCATATAACTATGGAGAATTTCCTTAACATGATCCATCTCTTTGGTTATGGCACCAAAGTTGGCCTTTAAAACCTCAACCTCTCTGCCATGCCCAAAGTTGACCGCTACCTCCACCTGCTCTTTCATCTTATGCCAGTCATTGAATAAAAACTAGACCAAGCTCTTAGTGAGCCGCATATCACCCTTGAGTTCCTATATATCTGCAGCCATCCTTGCTGAGTGGTTTTCCATTTTGATCGAACCAACGTGACCCATTGCATCAAAGTGTTGTTCCAGTTGAGGCATAATTAAATAAAGCATCAAGTAGTAATTTCTTCTTTCTTGTCATGATTCTAAGTTATGGAATTTTCTAGGAGGTCTTAAAGAGTCATAAGAATCATTTAGGGTTCATGAAAAGCTTAGGAAATTTGAATTTTCTTCATATTGTGTTTTCTCTCCAAAAATGGATTTGAAATTAGTAATTCTTTGTAAAAGAGGAAAGTGACTTGTGTGAATTTTCAAAGGAAATGGTGAAAAGTTATCATAATTAAGTGAGCCTAAGCATGATATTAGTGAGTCCTAGGGTTGAAAGAGTTAAAAATGTCTTCATATGAATGCATAGGCATAGGAAGGTTGAAACCAAAAGTTAGTTAGGTATTAGTGTGAGAGGGCATTAAAATAATGTTGGATTTGAATGTAAGAAGGTAGTTATCCCTCCAAGGGAGAGAAGGAATGGATTTTCCTCTAGTTTTAGGCTGATGGAAATATAAAAAATTGTATGTAGCACAATCATAAAGCAATAAAACTCCGTTTTTTATCATGGTATGATTCTTCTTGTAAAATTGTATGGTGTATTTGTTATTCTCCTTACTTAGTAATCTCATAGATTCATTCATTATTTAGGAACTCTGAATGAAAATGTGTGGAATGAGTAATTAGGTTGACAAAAGGTTAATACTCTTTCTTAGTTGGGATGAGAAAGCTAAAGACTGAATAACCTATGCATGACTAAGATAGCTCTTAGAAAAGGTGTATTGATGAGTTGAGAGGTGAATTCTATAGATAAAGGTTTTAAAATTATGCTTGCATGGAAGGTATATATTTCCTTTTGTTATTTTCTATTGTATATTGGACAATCTAGAGCAATTGTTCAAGACTATAAATCAGCATGACTATGAGTGTTGATTTTTACTGTGAAAGAAAGGTAAGATTAATTTAGTGACTTCTTGATTAGTTCCATTGTTAAAATATACTTGAGTTTTAAATCATTAAAGGTGATCATTTGTCTTAGGGTTTGTGTTTATGTTTATGGAAGGAGAACATTGATAGAATTTGTGACAAATTGTGCACCTACAGGTCAGGGGATAGTATAAAAGTCATGGAAGAATGATTTCATGTGTTCATCAAACCATTCTGGTATATTCAAACCTTGCACATTATTTATATAGACTTATTTTCATAATCTAAAGCTTCAATTCGGAGTTTAGTGAAAGATACAAGCTCTTTTACCCTCTTGGGCTAGTATACAAAACTCAACTAGGGCTTACAATATGATGATCCAAACTAAGGATCTATAGCTTGAAAATTGGTACAAATAATTTTTGGGAGGTCATTTATGAGATTCAAGAATAAAATTGAAATTCCACTAGTGAAATAAGGATAAAAATTTACCAATCCTTTCTAGGACAATTACACATAGTTTAGACCTAATAAGGTGAGCTCTTTTACAAATCAAGTATCATTTTTACTTAGAGATAGAAAATAAAATTTATAGGGATGGTGTAAACCCTTAATGGGTGATCTAAAACATATATTGTGCATCCTAAAACCTATTTCAACTGAAGATACTCATGATTGTTTTTTAAGGAAGACCTAGTGAGGGTCTAGAAACAAGAATACAAAAAATGAAGTTGAGAGTGTTTTAAAATAATTTGGGGATTGAAATTTTAGGGGCATGTTGAGGTAGATAAGGGTTAATTAATGAAGCATGTTATCCCTTCTAGTAATTCCTAGAACTCTAGATGCTAGGTTGGAGCAAGGCACATTGTCTTAAGAAGGATAGTAGGACAGTTTGTCTAGTAGTGCAAGATAGAAGAGTTGATCCTTTTGGTATAAAATGAAGGTGGAGTTGACATTGATTGAGGTACAGGATCAGGGGAATATGTTTAGAAGGCATTGAATGAGGATAAAAATTGCAAAAGTGTTCATTTTGGGTGAGAAGCTATTGAGAACAAGAAAGATAGTTTTGGGGATATAAGTAAGTTGATTGATTTCTCTTGATTATGAATCCTTGGTAGAGATGTAAATGGAATTAAATAAGGCTTAGAAATAGGGTAAGATGTTTGATTCCTACATTTAAGGTAAAATTAATCAAATTTTAAACTTTTTAGCCTTTTAGGCTTCTTCTAAGATCCTCATATTGTAGAGTTTGAGAATGTTGTTGATTTGTCCTCTTGAATGACTTAAAATAATGATGAAAAGTTGATTCTGACTACATCATTTTTGGTATCAGAGCAAGGCTCTAGTTAATATTTCTTATTCAAATTTGAAAGTTGATTTTTTTATTGTGGATAATAAGTGAAATTGTGAGTGTGTGTTAAGGTGACAGGGTTAAGAGAAGAAGAGAAGTTAAAAGAGATTGAGTATACACCAATAGACCAGGTGCTAATCCTAGGTAAGGTGTAGATAGAGAAGTAAGAATAACTTGCTTGAGAAGAGAGATAAAGCAAGTGAGAAGAAGAAAAAGACAGATGGATGGTGAAAATTTGATGATAGATTTGCTCAAGATGATTAGCCATAGGAAAGAGAACAAGAAGAAAATGTGAGGAAAAGAAAAGAGGAAAGAATGAAGAAAAGAGAGTTGTGGATGTAGAAATAGATTACAGGGCTTAATAAATATATAGATAAATCGATGATACTCTTAAAGGAAAGAAAACAAATTCCAAAAACCACAATCAAGTTTGTCTTGAGAAAAAAATCAAAATGGCCAATTAGAGAGCTTGTAAATAAGAGACAAAGAATGCAATTGAAGACGTTCATCAAGCAAGAGGAAAGAAGACAGAAACAAATGCATAAGAGGATGAAAGGATAAGAATATGAATATGTTAAAGAGATAGTGCAAGTAGATGACAAGAATGAATATGTTAAGGTGATAGAAACATTTTTGGCTTCTCTTGAGGAAGAATAAGAGCTCCAAAAGGAACAAAATGAAGAGTTGACATGGAAAGAAGAGCTTGTAGGGGCAGAAATTCCTCAAAATTTTGATTCTAACATTATGTGAAAATGTGTATTTGTAGGTGTGGACAATGAGCTTGAAGTGAATTATTATGAAAGAAATAAGGCAATGGACCAATAACTACCAATGGCTAATAAATAAGACAATGGGTTTTTTTATGAAAGTCTTGAGCAACTACAAAAGGAAATAACAATCTTGGAATATGCCATATATGGAGTACAATCATGTGAAGAGAAGACACAAATCAATCTAAAGGAAAAGGAAGAGCAGCATAGTGTGATGGTGAATAAAAGTAAGCAAGTAATGAAGCAAGAGAATGAAGACCATGGTAAATCAAGAGATGGATACATGATGGACCTAAACTATAAAAGGATGAAGAGATTGATAAAACATAAAAAAGAGCCTAAATTTTCTGCTGTTCTATTTGTTTTTGCAGGTTTGAAAGATGAGAGCATAAATATGATGAAAGTAAAAGAGCAGATCAAGAAGAAAGAAAGAAAAATCAATGAAAATGGAAGGAAGAAGACAATTATATGGGGCCCAGGTGGTCTTAAGGAAAAAGAGGACAGTGTGAGTGAAGAAGGAGGAGCAAGAGAAATTCAAATAGATGAATAAATCAGTAAATACAAAGCCATGCAAATCAAATACATGAACTATTTTCTCCACCCTGGGAGTATGATGCAGGGGCATCATTAAATAAATCATCAAGTAGTAATTTCTTCTTTCTTGTCATGATTATGAGCTATGGAACTGTTTAAGAGGTCTTAAAGAGTCATAAGAGTCATTTATGGTTCATGAAAAGCTTAGGAAATTTGAATTTTCTTCAGTGGGTTTTTCCTCCAAAAAGGGATTTGAAATTAGTAATGCTTTGTAAAAGAGGAAAGTGACATGTGAAGTATTTTCAAGGGAATGGATGAAATTATTAACATGAGTAAGTGAGTCTAAGTGTGATATTAGTGAGTTCTAGGGCTGAAAGAGTTAAAAATGTCTTCATATGATGCATAGGCATAGGAAGGTTGAAAAAAAAAAATTATTTAGGTCTTGGTGTGAGAGGGCATTAAAATAATGTTGAATTTTAATGTAAGAAGGAATTTATACATCTAAGGGAGAGAAGGAAGGGATTTTCCTTGAGGGTTGAGGATGATGGAAATATTAAATTTTGTTTGTAGTACAATCATAAAGAAATAAAACTTTTTTTAGCATGGTATGATTCTCCTTGTAAAATTGTATGATGCATTTGTTATTCTCCTTGCTTATTAATCTCATAGAGTCATTGATTGTTTTGGAAATCTGAATGAAAATGTGTGGAGTGAATAATCAAGTTGATAAGAGGCTAATACTTTGTCTTAGTTGGGATGAGAAATTTAAAGACTGAATAACCTATACATGACTGAGATAGCTCTTGGAAAAGAAGTATTGATGAGTTGAGATGTGATTTCTATAGAGAAAGGTTTTGAAATGATTCTTCATGGAAGGTAGATATTTCCTTTTTTATTTTCTATTATATATTGGACAATCTAGAGCAACTGTTCAAGACTGTGAATGAGCATGATTGTGAGTGTTGATTCTGACTATGAAAGAAAGGTAATAGTAAGTTAGTGACTTCTTAATTAGTTACATTGTTAAAAGATACATAATTTTTTAATCATTGAAGGTGATTTTTTAATCATTGAAGGTGATCATCCATCCTAAGGTTTGTGTTTGTGTTGATGGAAGGGGAGCATTGAAAGAATGTGTGACAAATTGTGCACCTACAGGTCAGTATAAACTCCATGGAAGAATGATTTCATGTGTTCATCAAACCATTATGGTAAATTCAAACCTTGCACATTATTGATACAGACCTATTTTTTAGAATTCAAATCTTCAATTTGGAGTTTAGTGAAAGATACAGGCTCTTTTACCCTCTCGACTTAGTATACAGAACTCAACTAGGGCTTACAATTCGATGATCCAAACTAAGGATCTATAGCTTGAAAATTGGAACAAATAATTTTTGGGAGGTCATTTATGAGATTCAAGAAGAAAATTGAAATTCCACTGGTGAAAGAAGGGGGAAAATTTACCAGTCCTTTCTAGGATAGTTACACATAGTTTAGACCTAATATGTGAGCTCTTTTACAAAGCAAGTATCATTTTGACTTAGAGATAGACAACGAAACTTCTAGGGATGGTATAAAATATTAATGATTGATATAAAACATATATTTTGTGTCCTAAAACCTTTGTCAATTGAATATAATCATGATAGTTTCTTAAGGAAGACCTAGTGAGGGTCTAAAAGCAAGAATATAAAAAATTGAAGTTGAGAATGTTGTAGAAGGATTTGGGGATTGAAATTTTGGGAGCATGTTGAGGTAGAAAAAGGTGAATTAATTAATCTTGTTATCCCTTCTATGAATTCCTATAATTATAGATGTTAGGTTGGAGTAAGGCACATTGTCTTAAGAAGGATAATAGGATAGTTTGTCTAGTAGTGCAAGATAAAAGAGTTGGTCCTTTTGGTATAAAATGAATGTGGAATTAAAATTGCTTGAGGTATAGGAGTAGGGGAAGAGGGTTAGAAGGTGTTTAAGGAGGATAAAAATAACAAAAGTTTTCATCTTGGGTGAGAAGCTATTAAGAACAAGAAATATAGTTTTGGAGATATAAGTAAGTTCATTGATTTCTCTTGATTATGAATCCTTGGTAGAGATGTAAATGGAATTGAATAAGGCTTAGAAATAGGGTAAGATGTTTGATTCCTACATTTAAGGGAAAATTAATCAAATTTTAATCATTTTAGACTTTTAGGCTTCTTCTAAGATCCTCATATTGTAGAGTTTGAGAATGTTGTTGATTTGTCCTCTTGAATGACTTGAAATAATGATGAAAATTTGATTCTGACTACATCACCTCTACTTCAATTCCCAAGAGTGATCTAAATGTGCTCCTTTATCTTCATTCATTGTTGGTTATGGTTTTATCTCTCTTGGTGTTGACAATTTTCTCCTTCTCAGCATTTGATTACTTCTACAAGAATATTTTGAGTACATTTTTTTCCCTCTCTTTCAAATGGAATTTTTATAAATTAGAGGAAAAATCCTTCATTCTGGTATTTTGGCTCTGAATAAACTTGGGTTTTTAAAATTGGCATTTTTTTTCCTGGTTTTTGAGTAGGTGTTACAAGTAGACTTTTCTAATTCAAAGGTAAATTATCATATAATGTTGAACAAGTGTTGTAAATTTTTGGGAAGACTTTGAATGTGAACATAAATTTTTGGTAGTGAGGTAGTTCTTTGTGTTGTGTAGACACTTGCAGCTTTTGATTTATAAAATCCTTACATGATCCACTTCTCTATAGTTTCTTCAAATTGTTTCGATATTAATGTATTGACAATATTTGACATGTTATTATGATGTATAATGAGGGGTCCATGTAGGATAATCTTGTTGTATGTCTGAATTACAATAGATCATGTAATAATTGGGCAAATTATTTTCCTCTATTTGGTGTTACTAATTCATTTTATTTGAATTCTAATACTTTTTTCCCAATGGATTCTATGCATTGATCTTGATTAATTTAACCACTCCTTTTAACAATATTGTTTTGTCAAATTATGTATATTACTCAAGTATCCATTTAGCCTAGAAAATATCTAAAGGTTTCATCTATTATAACTCAATATTCAAGTTTATAAAATTTTGCTATTCATTATGCTTATCTTGAGAGAAATTAGCTGAAACCTTTAGCAAAATTTTATAAACTAAAACCTTTAGCTATTAATTATTCTTATCTTGAGATCAATTCCTCACCCTTTTTTGGGAGCAAAAATATTCATATAAATTGACTTCTTTGAAATGCAAGGTTTCTCCAGTCCCAATGTATATTACAAGAATATTGCCCGAATTTGAAGGAAATAAAGCATTCCCATGTGATCAACACTTGATTATTTTTCATAATTTTATTTATGATTATATTATATTATGTATGGGGATGTAATGATCAATTTTTTTGTTAACACATTTGAGGAAAATGCTAGTGATTGGTTTGATGTACTGCCAAATGGTAGTATTTGTAGACACCCATAATTACGCCTGAGCAATTTAAATACTTAAATTGTGCTAATTATCTCCTTTCCCACAAATTGGCGACATATTGTCAAAAGAATCCCATCTTCTCTCCTATCATTCATTAATTAATTACACTATGCTAATTAATTAAGTCGCCTATCCAACAAATACCCTAATTAACGATCTTCCATTAATAAATCCCCCCATCTATCTAGACTAATTAATTATTATTAATTAATTAGCTTCCCCTTTCATTTAACCAATAAATCAATATTTAATTGATTTAATCCCCTTCTATAGTCTAAAATCATGCTAATATTCCTCTAAAAGCTTTTATAAGCTTGCACATCTATTAATTAAATCATCTTGATTAATTAATGAGCCCCCTTTATCCACATGGGTCACTAAAGGATAGGCTAAACCCTCCTAAAGTTGACTCAACCCTATCTAAACCCCCCTTATCCACAACTAACTCAACATCTCTATTATCCCACATGAAAAGGGATGTAGTGATTCCTTTATCCATTGGGCTATATAAAGAGCCCTCCTCCTACCTTTACACTTACACCTAAATTCCTTGAGAAGACAAAAGCAAAGCACATAGCAAATAGACTATAAGCTTCTTTGTTATTCTTGAAGAATCCACCATTTGAAGAGCTAAGCCTCCTTTCTTGCATAGCATTCATCCAAGTTCTTAGATCATATGGGAATAATCAAATTGGTCTTGTAGCCATGCTTTGATGAGCTCCCATTCCTAATTTCTTGAAGATCAAACAATCAACTATTGATTGCCATTGAATTTACATAGGTTCATTTGATTTTTTTGGTAGTCTAAAAGAGTAGACATTCTTGATAATTAACATGTTAGTTTTATTTATGCTTCAAATTTCTAATGCAATAATGTTGTTATCTAACCTTGCTTAGCTCTTATCTTGATGGTGTTTTAGATTTTGATTTAGCTTTGGTTATAGAACTATTTAGGTGTTAGTTCTCTTTTTTAACTTAGCTAAACAAAACCATGCACACATTTGGCACGCCCAGTGGGACCGATCCTTTGTCCCTTAGCATGTTTAGCTTGAATTTTATTGTTTTTTGGCTAACCCTTTGATATGCACATATAGTAATTAATGTTCAATTTCTTGGGATTTTTGGTAACATTATATGTGTAGGTTCTCACTTATAGCTATCATTTTAATGGGTTGTTGCTAATTTCAAGCTAACTTGTTAAAATTTGAAGTATTGTGAGATTTTTTGTGTTTGTTTTTGTACTTTGGTTACAGGAGTGGTGCAGGAACACTAGCAGGGGTGTAGATACACTTATCCTGGTGCAGGAACCTCTCGGGTGGTGTAGGCACACTATCAGAGCTTGAATTTCTGTTTGTCGACCCTGGCACGCACATACCCTAACCAGGGTGTGGGTGCACTAATCCGAGCGTATGACACCATTTCATACGGTACCTTCACTACAATGCAAAACCTAATCAGACAAATCGGCGTATACACACTAACCCATGTGCAAGTGTACCTCTAGTGTTGTAGGCAATTTTCTAGTGGCGCAAGCACTCTATCAAAATCTGATATTGTTTTAATCTTCAGTGGTGCACACACTTTTTTGGTCACGTAGGCACGTTTCTGGTGGCACAAGCACTCTGTCAGAACCTAATACTATTTTAATATACGGTGGCACAGGTGCACTGTAAGTTGAAAAAAAAACACAGAGTGGTGCATCCATCCTAACCCGAGCACAGACACTTAAAATAGGGGTGCAGGTGTCTTTCTATTTTCTTGAGATTAACGTGTTAAGGTGCTAACTTTCTTGTAGGTTTTATCTAATTAAATACTCATTTTTGCAGGGTGTTTTTACATGATTTTACTAGATTAGATAAACTTTGCATGCTTGCTTATAAGAATAAGATTGCACGTATGCTCTTCCCTCACGTCCCTTGGGGCAATCTTGGGAATCAGAAATGATTCTTAGGTATTTTAATGCTTTGATATTGTTAGGAATATTTGAATTGGAATGGGTTAACTTGGTGTGTTTGAATTAAAGTGTTTTTTTCATTTGATATCTTCTCAGATTTTGGAAACATCACGTATGCTCTTCTCTTACATCCTTAGATGATCTTGAGAATCAAAAATGATGTTTACTCTTTTTATGTAAAACTACTAAACTCATTGTGCAGGACCATAACACACACTTGTCAAAGAAAGGTGGAATCAAAACGAAGTCAAAAACTACTAATACAGTTTTCGTATAGGTTTCCAAAAGGTGTTCAAGCAAACCACATGTAATTAAACAAGATAAAAATAAAAACATATTCAAAACACTATATTGCAGGTTTTGGAAAAGGGTACGTCCCTATCCACTCAACTAGAGCATAACCCCTTTGGCATAACACCTTAAGCTACAACAATGAGGGTGGTTCCAGGAACCTCAAAGTATTCCATGCAAGAGGGAACCTTGTGGATGAAATGGGAAGTGCTCTGCACTACCTACTTGACTAGTGATTCCTTGTGAGATAGCGTTACTAGTTGTCTGTATGGTGACCCTGGTGATAGTACATGTAGACGCACTAGTTGCCTACTATTCTTGAAGGGGGTAAAGTAAAGTCGAGATTGTCCTAAGATAGTTGGGACTATTTGGGTAAATCATGCTCACTTAAGATAGCTTTGTAACACCTAGGGCGAGAGAACCACCTAGGAAGATATTCTTTGGCTAGGAGCCCACTTTGACCATTTCAAAATATTGTTGATTTATGAGCCATCTTTTCATCACGAAATGTGTGACGCGTTACTTTCGCTTAGTTTTTCACTTGCCTTAAGGTGAGGCAAAACTCTGCCGAAGTGAAGCCAGCATTTTTCACCCCCATTTTGATCTACTTCCTTCACATTCTTTTGACACTTTGTTGATCAAAAGAAGGGTGACTATGTTTGTGTTACCAATCAATTGTTTCTTCCACTTTTTTGTCCATTTACACCCATCCATGTTTGTGTTTGGGTAAGTTAAACATCTAAAGTGTGTGGAGGTGTATTCATATCATTGGTGGCCTTTGTGATCTTGATACCCATGTCAAGATCGTCATTATAGTTAGGTGTGGTTCATCATCTTGAACTTCCTTAGAAAGGTTACCTTGTTTGTATCGTATCACTACAATTTTGGTATTTATGTCTTTTTTCTTGTAAACTTGACCTAAATATCTATATTGTAAGGTTACGCTACGCACATTTTAACAATTTTTAGTTATACTTAAGCTTTTAGTTCGACTCTATTATTACCTCGATTTTGAAGAGTGCTACGTGTTACCACTTGTGTGTGTTATATCAATATCATATTGATATCAATACCTTACTTGATCATAAATTTTGGTTAACATATCTTGGTGACATTGTTGTGTCACTCATAAATTGTAACTGGCACTTTTTGGGATATAGGTCTTAATCGAATTTGAGCTTACTTCTAGTATACCTTGTTAGGAGGTCACATTAACTTCTTGTATTTACTTACATCTTGTTCATTCTCTTGAACTTGGCATAAGTGAGAACATCTTGTTAATTATCTTGCGACACCAAACTACTTTTTGAAACATAGTCTAGGAAGTACTTCATTCATTTGATAGGCTAAGATACCAAACATTTGTGTCACTGGTGATTTATCACTCTATCACATTGGTATTCTCACATTGTTACTCATTCATATTCTTGACAAATCATCTTGCATTTCACTTAGGTGTGGTCACAAAGTTTTGAACACATTTACAACTTACCTTAGTGAAATTATCACAAATCATGGCTCCCAAAACACGATTAGGACTCAAGAAACAAACATACGAGGAACAAAAAGTGCAATCTTGAGAAGCCTCAAACAAACAAGGGTCAAACCCTTTTGTTGGACATGATCTAGGGCCTCTATTTTCTGTGGAAAAAGAGATAGAAGACATGGTCGATCATAGTGGTGATGAATTGGAGTCCCCACATGCAGAATTTGACTTTGACCCCACCATATTAGATGAGTTCCTTTTTAGAAACAAGGATAGGATGCTAGCATGGGTTGTAGAATTGGGGGCCAAAATTCCCACTACAAATGAAACAATCCCACCTATGAATAACGCCAATGAGGAGGAGTGACCTCTTATCAACATGGAGGAAATTTTAACACATGGACATGCTTCTACCTCCAATGCAGGAAATGATAATGTAGTGGGACATAGAATACCCTTTATCAAAGTGCCGCGTAAAATCAGGTCAGGACACGAGAATGTTGAAGAACCTCCACAATATGAGGAAGAAGAGGAAACTTTGGGAGAAGAGATCACCATTCAACAACAAATTAGTAACCTTAGCCGACAATTAGCCTTGCTAACCTCTCATGTACAAAAGGAAGCAAGCAAGAATGTCCAAAAATCAAGGCCTAAGGTCAAAATCAGTGAACTCCATAGAGAAAATCAAGGAGAAGACAATACGGATTATCATCGTGTATATATCCCAACTTCTCCTACTAAAGAACAATTTCTCACACAAGAAGTACAATCCATGACGGAAACACTCACAAGCCTTCAAGAGAGAAATGTGGGGAGCATTAGAAAGTATCAATATGAAGAACTATGTCCCCATACTTTTAACAAAGCTATGACACTTCAACCTTTCCCTAAAAAATTCGACATGCCAAAATTCGACAAATATAGAGGAAAGGGAGATTTGCGAGATCATGTCAAATGATTTCTATATGGTGTGTCAAGAGGTGTCCTATAGTGATAATTATCTCATACGACTCTTTCCCAAGAGTCTAGGAGGTCAAGCCTTGGAGTGGTTTACTCATTTTCCTCGTGGGTCTATTTTTACCTGGCCAGAATTGGCAGAGAGGTTTTGTGCATCACTTCTCATACAACATAGAAAGTGATATCACCATGGCAGATTTATGTGGCACCAAAAAATGCCCTAATGAGACTTTTTCTAGATTCCTATAATAGTGGAGAGGGATAGCCAATCGCTTCCCTTGCGCTTTCCCTAAAAAATAGCTGGTAAGTATCTTTGTGCCCAACCTAAATCCAGACATTGTTTTCCACCTTCAAATGCATTGTGTTGCACTTTTGAGGAGGTCATTGAAAAGGGTGTTCAAATAGAGAAAGACCTTATTGCTAAAGGAACTCTTAAGTCACAATCTAAGGATAATCAAAATGTTAAACCTATGGAGAAGCTGAAAGTATTTAACAAAAACAAAAATGTGGTGGGAGACAGGATCACAGATTCCAAACATGTACAAACGGTCCAAACTGGTCAACCTTTTAAACTGACCAAAGGACCTATTCAACCACCACCAAAATGAAGAATGTTCACCCCTCTTAATGAGCCTTTGTTGGTTATATTAAAACAATTGGATGCGGCTCACATGGTGACATATCCTATGACACAACCATTTGATGAAAATGCTCCAAAACCATCATGGTACAAGGAGCATGACTATTGTGAATTACATCGTGTCAAGGGACATAAAATAGACAAATTTCTGCAACTTCGTCACTATATCCAAGACCTCATTGACAATGGGGAGATAGAGGTGGAAAACCCAGAGAAAACTCAGACACCCAACGAAAAGATGGGGATATATAAAGATCCATTCCCCAAACATGGTAAATCAGAAGAGTCAAAGCCAGATTGGGGAGAGTCATCCCAGAGTTATAAAGCAGTGAATTACTTATATACCAAGAAAGACAACAATCATTATGATTCACTTATTGGATGTATTTTCTCTCCTAATGACCATGTCAACACCATCCAAATCAAGGGAAAGGATTGCATCATGGTAACAAGGCATGCCCGCCTCGTGATTCCTGAACCTTCTCCATCAACCCCACAAAATGGTAGGTACAACCTCTTAGAGAAACTTGAGAAAACATCTACCAAGATTTTGATCTTGGATCTTCTTAAGATTTCAAATGTACACAAATACATTTTGTACCAAACTCTTCAGGGGTCAGGAGTGCCACTAGAGGTAGATCCTACACATCTTCAAGCTGCAGTAGCAAACATTGTGCCAACTGAACACATTGCCTTCAATCATAGGGAAATCCCTACTGAAAATCCAATGCATAATCTTCCTTTGTATATTGAGGTAGTTTTACCCGCAGGAAGATCAAATGGGTGCTTGTGGATAACAGATCAGGGTTGAACATTTGCATGCTAAAGTTGGTTAAACAACTGGGACATACTGAAGCAGATCTTGAGTCAAACATCATCACTATCACTGCTTACGACAGCATGGAAAGGGAGTCAGCGGGCACAATCATGTTGCCCATGGAAGTGGTCCCACTTGTCATCAAAACAAAGTTCCATGTCCTAGACTTGGAACTTCTGTATAATATGCTTCTAGGCCGACCATGGATTCATGCCATGTAGGTCGTGCCATCAACGTTCCATCAATGCATTAAAATAAAGCATGAGGGACACACTATTACAATACAAGGAGATTCAGATCCCTTCGCTCACTACAGAGCTCTCAATAGTTTTACACATAAGGGTACATATGTGTGTCCCTCCACTGATATAGTTTTCCCTCTCCAATCTGAAGCCATGGAATCTTGGATAGATTTGGATTCTCTAGTTCTTGCACCCATAGGGCCTCTACATCAACCTCTCCTTTTGATTCATGGGAGATGAAGGTTCTAGAATATGGCTATGGAGAATATAATGTGCAACAAGCCCTTTTGGTTTCAGACCTCTCATTGTCACCCAAGACTAGAGGTCAACCCAACTATCACTTCAGAAGACCTAGAAATGAACACACTATTGGGTCATTCTTACCTGGAGGCTTGTTTTCTGAAGAAAAATTGTTGGATCCACCTATAACTTGGGTCCCAAAGGATACTCAGCCAACCTGCTATCAAACCCCTGAATACAATAAATCCAGTAAAATGATGTACTCCATGGGCTACAAGGGCCTAGGATGCAGAAGAAATGAGCAAGGACAATGAGAACCAGTGCCTCTCCCACATTTTAAAATAGAAAGATATGGCATTGGAATTTGCCCTTATGGGGCACATCCAAATGATCAAGATGCTACTTGCTCTGAATGTGAGGATAGCTCTGACTATCTAGACAGCGATACGGATTCCCATTGTAGCCAATATGAGGATCTTACCTCCACAAACCTATTCATGAATACCGTTGTCCTAACCATAACCCCTATGGAACCTACACTTGACCTTCGTTTACCCTTCCCTTGTTGAATGGGACCAACAAGGTCATATGTCACTAGATCTATTTGAGAATGATGAAGCTATCACAGAGTTCATGGGCATTCAGGATATCAATTCCCATTGGAGACCACAAAAAAGGGCTTCTATATTGACTTGGATACCTGCACCTACTTTGGTGAGGAGGCTGAGCTTCATGGTCAACAAAACTTAAGAAAAAGTGAGGGAAAAAGTTCCAACGTAAAGCCTCAACAAAAATCAAAGTCCAAGTCGCACAGTGAAAACCTCTTTGAGGCACTGGCCGAAAAACAGGTGCAAAAATAAAAGGACAATAAAAGTGACCACGCCAAGGATGAAAATCTCATGGAGACATCCTTGGATGAAGATCTCAACCTTCCTCCTGATCCTACGCGTATGGAGGACTTGTCAAAGTTACTAGTAGAGGAAACTATCGATGTAAACATTGGTACAGAAGAGGACCCAAAAATAGTCAAATTGGGAGCATCACTCTCGCACGGGAATAGAAAACATTCACCATGACTACTACGGGAGTTTATAGATGTATTCGCATGGTCCTATAAGGATATGCTAGGCTTAGATCTAACTTTGGTAGTGCACAACTTAGTTGTACATGCAGACACTAAGCCTATTAAACAAAAGCTCAGAAAGATGCACCCAAGGGTGGCCCTGCTTGGTTAAAGAAGAATTAGAAAGATTTTTGTGGAAGGATTCATTCAGCCTATTGATTACTCTGAATGGATATCCAACATCGTCCCTGTCCAGAAAAATCCTGTCGGGATCAGGATCTGCACGGATTTTAGAGACATTAATAAGGCTTTCCCTAAGGATGATTTTCCACTGCCAAATATTGATATGATTGTGGATTCAACAGCAGGATATGAGATGCTATCTCTTATGGATGGATTTTTAGGATACAACCAAATCAAGATAGCTGATGAAGATCAGCACAAGACAGCTTTTACAACTCCTTGGGGTACCTTCTGTTATCAGGTAATGCCATTTGGTCTCAAAAACGTAGGAGCTACTTATCAGAGGGAAATGACGGTAATTTTCCATGATATGATCCATGATATCATGGAAGACTATGTGGATGACATCCTTGAAAATCTAAGACAAGAGAGGATCACCCTGTTATTTTGTGGCATATCTTTGAGTGCCTACGAGAGTACAAGGTCTGGCTGAACCCAAAGAAATGTGTATTCGGCATGCTATCAAGAAAATTGTTGGGTTTCATTATATCAAGAAGAGGAATTGAGGTAGACCCTGCTAAAGTGTCTTGCTATTACTGAGATGCCTCCTCCCAAGAACATTAAGCAACTACGCAGCTTGCAGGGAAAAATACAGGCTATTCGCCACTTTATCTCCCAGCTTGTTGATAAGTGTCATTCATTCACCCACCTACTTAAAAAGGATGTCACCTTCATTTGAGGACCAGAGAAACAGTAGGCCTTCACCTTGCTTAAACAATACTTGGCCAATCCACATGTCCTCATGCCTCCAACTCCTGTGAGTCGCTCCTACTTTATATCTCTAGCTACTCAATTTGCTATTGGTGCGCTGCTTGCACCCAATATGACCTTGGTCACAAAGAAAAAGTGGTGCACTACCTTAGTCGTGCTCTCATCGCTTATGAGCTCAACTATCCCCAAATTGAAAAAGCTTGTTTGGTTGTGGTTTTTACCTTTCAAAAACTTTGTCATTATCTATTGAATACCAAAACCAAGCTTATATCCAAAGTTGACCCGCTCAAATACTTGTTGTCTAAACCCACCCTCACAGGTAGAATGGCTAATTAGATCATTCTACTGAGTGAATTTGACATCGAGTTTGTGCATCAGAAGTTGGTTAAGGGACAAGTACTCACTGATCAATTAGCAGAAGCACCTTTGCAAGGCACTGAACCTTTAAATCTAGATCTGCCAGATGCCTCATTGCTATACATTGAAGAATCTATCGTATGGCAGATACACTTTGGTGGGTCTTTTATGTTTCATGGTTCAGGCACAGGTGTGGTCCTCATTACTCCTTTTGGAAACCCCATACCCCAGGATTTTTGTCTGGGTTTTCCTTACACGAATAACATCGTAGAATATGAGACACTTATTGCAAGGATGAAGCTTGCCATCAAATGGAACATTCATCATGTCAAGGTTGTGGGTGATTCTCAGTTAATTATCAAGAAATTTAATGATGAATACAAGGTTAAGGATGAAAAACTCATACCTTACAAGAAGTTGGTAGAAACTCTGAAAGAGTACTTTGTGCGCATCACATTTGAACAGATCCCAAGAGCATAAAATATATTTTTAGATGTTATGGCAATAGTGGGTCTTATGCTCTGTATTCCGCAATGAAATAATGACATGCCATTCTTTGTGGAAAATCTACGCTAGCCTGCGTACGACATGCCAGAATCCTGTCTGGCTTGTTATGTTGTTGGTCCCAATTCCCCGTGGTATGAGCCCATTTTTACCTATCACAAAGACAACACGTTCCCTCTCAAAATCTCCTGTTCCGAGAAACATATCCTAATTTTCCAAATATCCCGTTATACCCTTTTAGGAGGTATGCTTTATCATCGTAGCTACGATGGGAATCTGTTACATTGTCTCGATATGAGGAGGTCGATCCAAGCGATCAAAGAAGTACATGAAGGGGTGTGTGGAGCACATACTAATGGAATGGTTTTGGCTAAGAAACTGTTGAGAGTAGGCTACTATTGGCCTACCATGGAAACTGACTATTGCAACTATGTCAAAAAATGTGTACTTTGTCAAAAGTATGGAAATTTCATCCACGCTCCATCACAACCATTACAACCCATTACTAATCCATGGTCATTTTCTAAATGGGGACTTGATTTGATAGGGAAGTTTATCCCTACTTCATCTAATGGTCATACCCACATCATCACAGCTACTGAATATTTTACCAAGTGGGTGGAGGTCATTCCTTTAACCTATGTAATAGGAGCTCAGATTTCCAAATTTATCATGAATCATATCATTTGTTGGTATGGCATTCTTGCAACCATTATTACTGATAATGGAAATTCATTCAAGAATAAAACTGTAAAGGGTCTCTATTAGCGGTTCCAAATTAGGTTAAAATGGTCTACACCATATTATCCCCAAGGTAATGGACAGGCCAAGGCCACAAATAAGACTTTGGTGTGAATAATGGATAAAACAGTAAGTAAGACAGGTCGTAATTGGAATTTTCAAATTCACCCAGCTCTTTGGGCTTACAAGACCTCCATTCACACTCCTACGGGTTTGATGCCATATTCTTTGGTATTTGGGACAGAATCTATCATCCCACTAGAAATTAGACTTCCTTCCCTAAGAATCTCTCTTAAGGATTATCTAGATAAAGATGAAGATTACCGCGTGGCTAGACTGGTTGAGTTAGAGCTCCTAGATGATAAATGCATCCATGCCCTTAATCACCTCAAAGTGTATCAGAACAGAGTCTCCAAAAATTACAACAAGAGAATCATACCTCGTCAGTTTGAGGTTGGTGATTTGGTCATGAAGGAGAATTGGTTCAACACAAGGGTAGCACGAGAAAAGAAAAGAAAGTTCAAACCGCATTGGTTAGTACCTTATGTTATAGTGGCCAAGTATGGCACACGATCATACAAACTCACTCACCCTAATGGTGATGAGCTCTGTGATCCCATGAATGTCATGCATCTTAAGCGGTTCTATGCTTAAACATGGCACAAAATCATAAAAGCAAAATCAAAAAACATGGTAAAATAATCAAAATACAAAAAAATCAAAAAAGAGAAAAAGAAAAAGATAAAACAAGTCATCCATACGTGAAAACCATGCAATATTGGCACTTTCGATAGTCCTTGGGTGAAAACCAGTTTCCAGCACCTTGGGAGGATTCATTGTTCACAAGCATCTTGCATCTTGGGAGTATTTTTACTTAGCCTAGGGTTAGTTCCACGTCTACCTCCGAGATTCCTTGTGAGCCCAATCTTGTCAAGCCTTGATCCATCTTTGTCTCCTTTTATTCATCTATGAAAGGCATGGTCTTTGTCTATTCCCAGTCCTACGTTGGGGGCATTTCTGTAACTTTACCTTCCTGTTTATAAGCACATGGCATCTACCCTTGTATATTCCCCGTCTAACGTTGGGGGCATCCACACTTTCTTTGTAACCTATGCATAGCCCTGGAAAACTATTAGAAAAACACAAAAACATTCCAAAATATCAAAAACACAAAAACAATAGAAAATTGTTTCGCAAAAATCAAAACAATAGAAAATTGTTTTAGAAAAACCCTAAAAATAGAAAATTATTTCAGAAAAACAATCTCGCAAAAACATTTACTTTAGTTTCTTGCTTTGCTTATTGCTTGTATAGGTGCTTCATGTTTTTGCATTTGTGTGGTTTATTGCTTGGGCGTACTTTGTCAGGATTCAACTTTTTTATTAGATTATCTTCATTCTTACTTGTGCATATTGAAGTGTGTGTTTGCATGCTAGTGAATCAGGGTACATTGTTGTACTGGTTCATTGTGTTCTTTGTTAGCATTTGATTGTGTTTGCTTGTTGGATGTGCATTGTTTTGTTATCACATCATCATATTTCCATCAATATCATCACATCTAGCATCATCTATACATCATATATCAAGAAAAAGGTAAGTATACATCATACATAAATGCTAAGCTAATCATCATATATCATATCATCTAATGGGGGCAAGAGGGATAGCAAATATCAAAATCTATCCCCCTCATACCCGTGTCGTCATATCATCCCGTCCACTAAGTCTAGAACATCACATAAGCAAATACATTTGATATACTCTACAAGATCTATCATCTAGTAATCAAAACACATGCAATACATCGATAAATCAGGATACATCTACATGTGAAATCAAATCAGCTAACATCATAAACACATCTATCTATCCATTGGAAATAAAAAACAAATGTCCATCTCATAAACACATATGTCATGTCAAAAATGTCCATATAATACATATGTGTGGTATATTTGTGTCAAAAATGGATGTATGTAACCGCAGTACATAAAAAATGCCTTCATCTGAGGCATACAAAAATATGATACATATATCAAAGAATAACTTCCGTCATCAGAGACATGCATCAAAACTACAGTACATCAAAAATGCCTTCATCAAGAGGCGTATATGTCAAGTATAATCATCATGGCTGACTCGAGCCCTCAGAGGGGGTGGCTGGTCTGTCTCACGGTGGTGACATGGTGAGAACATCGCTCAGTCTCCCTAATTGTCCCCGTGGCTACTCTATTGAGGCCTAAGGCTTCTCTGACTGGGTCCCTCTACTCAACTGCTAGCTATAGGAAGGTGCCCATTGCTTAGCTGGAACTGCCTTGAAATATAAATATTTGTAATAAGAGGCTCTACCCTCTATTGTAGCTAGGTCTCTGTGTGTCTGGGTCGTCACTGTTGTACCATCTATATCTTAGAAAGACATTATCTTTGCTGAAGCTCGAGAAAGCTCAGCCTTCCCCACTATATTCTCTACTCTCAGCCTATCTCGCTCTAGTATCATGGGTTGTAGTTGGGCCTATGTCTATTGATATAGGCCCATCACCTGAGCCATCTATGAGGCCATCTGTCGTATCTGCTGAAAGTAAAGAGCACTATCATCTCCCTAGTTGACCTGGGCCTGAGCTTGATCTCACTTTGCTAATACCGTCAAAGTCTGAGTCTGAGCTTAATCTCGCTCGGTTGTCACTATCACACTCAGGGCTGAAGCCTTGTCTCTCTCTGTTATGGCCTAGTCTCTCTCTGCTAGAGCCTGTTGTAACTGTTGTTGTAGGGTGGTTGTCTTTGCCACTGGCTGTGCCATTGGGGCATGTCCCTGTGCCACTCTAGACGACTGTCCCTGCTCTCGTAATCTAAGTTAGGGAAACTATGTAGGTGCCTGTCCTGGTCCCGGTGGCCTTGGTCCCTGTACTTGTGCCGTACCCTACTCATCATGGGGTAACCCATCAAATGGATCCTTTGGGTCACGGCCTGTTGCACCCTCTCTCTCGTCACTACCATAACGAAGCTCTCACGGTGGTCTAGCAACTGCTACCCAGGCCTCTTTCGGGATGGTCAAGCACCGGGGTAAAATAATAACATACCAAGTCCAGTAATCCACAGTAGTTCCCAGATCTCTAATCTATCTCATTATATCCCATACATGTGGAACCACATCTAAGAAACTGGCCCTGGCTTGGGTCACCTGTATGTGTGGCCCCATGGTCGGCCTCTCAAAATCTTGATGGCCATACCATATGTCTAGCTGCGGAACCCCCTGCACCATGCCTATCTATCACTAGCATATGTCTACCCTATATAGCTCAATAATGTAACTCTAACTGCCAATAAGGAAATGCTCCACTGTGTAAACACTGAGCTCTACGGCATCCTCTGGCCACTGTATCTACCTGTAGGGTCTCCATATGATATCCTTGTCTAGAAGCTCATAAAACTCTCGGTGATATCTATATAAGCTACCTAGGTGACCTCGTATGTCACCACCTACTGAAACCCACGCCATGTAAGATGGCTCCTCTGGAGCTCAAGCATGTAAGGTGCCCATGGGGTGCCCAATGGCTATGTGGTCCCACGACCAAATCTGCAGTAGTGAGGCAGGCCCCACCATCTTCTGACGATGGTAGGTAATAAGATGCAAGTCCCAGTAAAGGTGCACTGGTATACATTGTCCCCAGTAATAGCACTCACCACTAAAGATCCCCTATACCAGTGTCATCAACCCTCTCAGAAAAGACGTCCCAGTCTTATCAGTGAGTAAAAACCCAATGATAAGTGCCATAACATATAGGGGCCTTCGATGTAGTGTCGGGTCGGCAATACACTCATGAAATGTAACACTCATACCATCATGTGGTATGTCATCTCGATCAAAAAAATCCCTGATCGTTGCCCTGATCTATCCAACATCAGACGTATACTCGATCAGTGAACCTAGGATGGGCATGCGGAGGATCCACCACACATCCTCTAAAATCATGGTCATCTCCCCAATAGGGAGTTAGAAGCACTGACTCTCACTATGCCACCACTCATCCAGTGCAATAATCACACCGTGGTCTAGCGTAATAGAAGGCATCTGCGACACAGCGCCTAGGCCCAATGCCTCTAGAAGAATGGCTTTCGCATGCCGATCTCGCCGACACATGCTTCCCTCCAGCTCGGTGATCCGTGAATGATGCTCCCACGTCTAAAGCACTAGCAGGCATCTCTGTAAAATCATTCCATTCATCAATTACTAACATTTCCTCTAAATTCTACCTATCATTTTTAGGGTTAACCCAAAAATCCTAAGTTTTCTTCTAAGTGCCATCATTTTTGGCATTTTTTCTATCTATCCTACATCTGCCTAGTGCACCTACATGCCCTTCAGGGCATGTGTGCCATCCTTTTGGTGCATGCGTGTGCACGCAACTGTCTAAGGGTGCTTGCAACATCAATCATGTCCCTGCGCGTGCATGAACCCTTTGTGTGTGCACTACTCTTTGGTGTGTGCACGGTTGCACACATGTGTGGTGCATACGCATGCACGGACATGTGTTTGAGTGTACTTGCGTGTGCGCACATCCACACTAGGGTACCTGCGCCCCTATTTGGATGCTTGCGCCACCTTTCGCGTGCCTGTGCCTACGCACGCACGCACCCGACACAACCCTAAACCCTAATTCCTAATTCTAGGGCATTAATTATAAAAATTAACAAGGAGGGTTCAAATACTTATAAAGATGCCATCGTCGACATGCCGCTCGTAGCCTCAGACTATGTCTGCCCGTCTCAATCGGTCTCGTGCTATCACCATCATCCTCGTCACTGTCAGAGCCTCATGGTAAAAACTCAGCAGTGGTTGGTAATAAATGAATTGGTCGCGTTGATTTACCCCCCCTTGGGTGGGGTATATCAAACTGTTTTTCACTGTCGTGAGTTCCTGGAGGCTCATTTTTTACCATCGTTTTCTCCTTTGTTCATTGTTGAATAATTATTTTAATTAAATAATTCTTTTTTATTTTATTTTCCACAGTGTTGGGGCATTTTTTGTTGTCTAGTACCCCTTTTTTCTCACTAGGGCAATTTTTATTTCTCCTAGGCAATTTTTCTTCTTATATACACTCTCGTACATAATTATTTTCAACAATAATTATTTTATTAATTTTTCCACTATACAAGGACATTATTTGTCATTTGTTTCTTCTTTCTTCCACTTGGGGCATGTTTTGTTGCGCCTAGGCCCTTCCTTCTATTTCTTCTATGTTATTCTACTTTCCACCACATTTTGGATAGCTGAAAAACAAATATATATATATCACTTTAAAAATCCAAAAACATGGCAAATTTTTTCACAAAATCCTAAAAAGTAAAAAACCTACAAAACTAGGTAACCTACTTATTACGGCTGAAACTTGTGTCTTGTGCATGGTATTCTCTCCATATCCTACTGGTTTCTCCGATTAATATGAATTGCAGATCACCGGATTCATAACCATTCACAAAGCTAGCTACTTGCTTCGTCTGTACTCTGGGGCACGTTTTGTTGCCTAGTGTTGTTTCATTGCGCACAAAGCCTCCTACTTGGACCCATTGTCCATTATCATTTCCCTTGCATCTATCCTTGCTCGGGGCATCATTTTTAACCCTTGTCATCTATCACAAACATGTGGATCTCTTCATCTTGATAACAAAACATTTGTACAACTGTCTTGACCATTTTTGGGTTGGATATGTGCATTCGTTCTTGTTTTCACTGTTAAATAAGCTTGTTTCCTTCTCATATTGCATTGCATTTTGTATGTTGTATGGAGTTGGTGTTTTCAGTAATGGACAACTATTCATAGTATGGCTTTTCATGTCATTCTACTTTTTTTGTATGCTTATATTTTTAATAAGGACCGATGACGTAGATCTTTTGGCAATATGATGACACTGAAGTTGTTCCAATGCACAGGCTAGAGGCTATTTCTTCTCTCCACTTCCCCATATTTCTTCTACGTCACTTTCCTCTCACCCCTAATCTTCCATCTCACCGGGGCATTCTGCGCCTACCCATTCTTCTATCTATTTTCTCACCTTTTTCTATCATCGATCGTCTTCCTTCATCACCCCATCGACACTCGAGGGGGCATCTCTCCCTCCTACTAATTTTTCTTCTATCCCTTCAAAATTTCATATGTCTACTATCTTTGAAGTGGTGTCACTTACACCACCCCAAAGAGGGGCAAATGTAGACACCCATAATTACGCCCAAGCAATTTAAATACTGGAATTGCGCTAATTATCTCCTTTCCCACAAATTGGTGACATATTGTCAAAAGAACTTATCTTCTCTCCTATCATTGCTAATTAGTTACACTACTCTAATTAATTAATTCACCTATCCAAAAAATACCCTAATTAATGATCTTCTGTTAATAAATCCCCCCATCTATCTAGACTAATTAATTATTATTAATTAATTAGCTTCCCCCTTCATTTGACCAATAAATCAATATTTAATTGATTTAATCCCCTTCTATAGTCTAAATCATGCTAATATTCCTCTAAAAGCTTTTATAAGCTTACACATCTATTAATTAAATCATCTTGATTAATTAATGAGCCCCCTTTATCCACATGGCTCACTAAAGGACAAGCTAAACCCTCCTAAAGTTGACTCAACCCTATCTAAACTCCCCTTATCCACAACTAACTCAACATCTCTATTATCCCACATGCAAAGGAATGTAGTGACTCCTTTATCCATTGGGCTATATAAAGAGCCCTCCTCCTACCTTTACACTTACACCTAAATTCCTTGAGAAGACAAAAGCAAAGCACATAGCAAATAGACTATAAGCTTCTTTGTTATTCTTGAAGAATCCACCATTTTAAGAGCTAAGCCTCCTTTCTTGCATTGCATTCATCCAAGTTCTTAGGTCATATGGGAATAATCAAAGTGGTCTTGTAGCCATGCTTTGATGAGCTCCCATTCCTAATTTCTTGAAGATCAAACAATCAACTATTGATTGCCATTGAATTTACATAGGTTCTTTTGATTTTGTTGGTAGTCTAAAAGAGTAGAGGTTCTTGATAATTAGCATGTTAGTTTGATTTATGCTTCAAAGTTATAATGTAATAATGTTGTTATCTAACCTTGCTTAGCTCTTTTCTTGATGGTGTTTTAGATTTTGATTTGGCTTTGTTATAGAACTATTTAGGTGTTAGTTCTCTTTTTTAACTTAGCTAAATAAAACCATGCACATAGTATTAACTCGTGGCCTGAGATGAAAAAATCATTTAAACTTTAGTTTGGTGATAGGATTGATCCCATTTTTTTTATTAATGAATTTAAAATCATTAAAAAACATCCCAATAAATGTGGACAAGATTTTAATTCCTGATTTACTAATGTAATGATGAGGTTACCTGACAATGGTAGGCCTGCTAATGTTGTTTGTTTGATAAAATATTGTGAAACCTTTGATGTCAAGGTTGGTTTTTTATCACAAAGGTAAAGTACCAACTACTTTAAGGCCAAATTATACCATGGAAATCAACATTGAAAACAACATTAGAGCCACTATGAAACCTTCTAAGAAAGGTGATGTAAAATTCATCTCATAAAATGAAAAGAAATCTTTGAGTACTTCATTAAGTGTTGATGAAAAAATGGATATAATGATGGGATATTTGGAAGAGTTATCTTATAGATTGGATCATAGTGAGAAAATATTTCCTCCAATGTAAAATAAACAATATATAAGGTACAAACCACACAATCATGAAAAATTTCCTACACATGATAAATAACATGATAAGGTAAATGCACCCTTTCACACAGAGATAAGGTCTGAGCATAAAAGTAATGAGAAAGAAATGTTAGATCCTCTTATAGTCAATTCTAGTGAGATAAATCATACTAACGAGTCTACATGATGTGAGGATTATTGTATGCCCCTCCCATCTTATGTTTTTGTTGCAATGGTTTCTTATTCTAATGATGTTGACAATGACCATGAGATCTTAGAATCAATTTACATGTTTGATTGTAATGAAGATTTAGTTAATGTGGCACAGACTATGAGCTACTAGCCCATAATTTTGAGTATTTGATAATGCAATTGATTAATAAATATAATGGTGTGGAATTATTTGATGAATATATGCTGGCTTTGACTAAGACTGTAAAATCTCAAGTAAAGAGTATTACAATTAGAGGAATTAAAAGGGTTCTGGTACAAAGATCTTAAGGATGCTCCATTTTGAGAAGAAGAATAAAAAAAGTGATGACATTGTAAGAAGACCACTAACATTCCAAAAAAAATAAGATAAATCAACCACAAGCAACTAAACAAAGGAAATTTGTAGAATAGTTGAAAGGTAAGACTTATTTTCTCACTAGTGTGAATAAGAAACCTCCTTGTTCTAAGAGTCCTGCTAAGAATAAAAGGTAGAGAGTAGAAGTTGAGTATGTTAACCCAAGTAGAAATACTACATATCCATCATCTGATTTAGGACATTCATTTGCACAAGTTCTTTCCTCATGCATCCCTTATGTTAATTCCACTGCATTTCCCCCAAATTCACTCATGCCCAAGTATAGTGCATGTGATATGGTCATTGTTCTAAAATAGTTTAAAATCATAGTCCCACTAGTTTAATTACTGCATAATCCTAAGCATAAAAATAGATTGTTTTATTTCCCTTGGTGCCAAAAGTTCTACCCTTCACCTATCTCAACTGTAGAATCCAAAGAAGTTAGTGAAGAACAAGAAGAAGTATCTTAAATTTGTTTGGGAACATCACTTGTTGAAATTCAATTAGATGTAGATCCATTTTATACCATATTGTTTGTGAATGGATGGTTGTTACACAATTGCATGTTAGGATTAAGGGCCTCTTGTAATATAATGCCATTATATATCATGAATGATTTGGGTATAAGGATCTAAGTTATATATGGTAAATGTTATGCTTTGGATTCTAAAGATGTGCTAGTGGTGGGATGTGTTAGGGAATTAATAGTTCAACTTGTAGGTTACCTTGGGAAATTCTTGGTTATGGATGTTGTGGTGGTTGATTTCCCTCCTAATTGGAGCATAATTCTATCACATAAGTAAGATACATCAGTAGGAGGTAGTATTCATATGGATATGTCTTTTTCCACCATCCCTCTTGAAGGATAACAAGTTAATACTTTTAGGGAGAAGAGGATGTCACATTTGATTGAAGATCCACAGTGAGATTTGAATGAAGTATTGTACATTGATGTGGATGTAGAAATTTTTTTGGGAAATACTTATTTTATTAAAAATAATATTCATCTCAGTTGTTGTCCATATGGAAATAATGTTAATTTTATTTATGGAACATGTTTTTTGATGGAGCGTGTTCAAAAGGAGGGGCTAGGGATGTAGTTGTGTTGTCTTCCCCATAAGGAGTTACATCTAAGTTTGCATACAAGCTATATTTTGAATGTAAAAATAATGTGGCTCAGCATGAAGCCTTGTTGATTAGTTTGAATATGGCTTCCAAGTTTGATATCAAGGACATTATTGTCAAGGACGGTTGTGAATTGATTATACAACAAATAAGAAAAGTCTACACAACAAATAATGAAAGGCTTAATCAATATGGAAACATTTTTTAGGATTCACTTGAGTTTTTTATTTCATTCAACATCACACATGTGGAATGGTCATTTAATTTTGTTACAAATCAGCTTGTTGTTCACGGTACTCTCTATCAGAAAAAATATATTACCCATCTTTGTATATATGATGTTGAATATCTTGGTGTGACTATCTATACTTTAAAATGTAATTCATTGGAAAGTATTTGATGATGATAATTAAATTATAATTTTTATGACTAGCATAACTAAGTTTGAGGACTAGGTCATGGATTTAGAACCTTATGTTGAGAATCAAGAGGGAAATGAAGTTTTCTCGAGACAAGAGGTGATTTAATTAAAGACAAACAAAATCCCAAGAGGATTTGTGATGCTAAAAATATCTTTTGATTTTGTTGATAGATTAAAATAGCAAGATGTCCTAGCAATGCATAACTATAAATAAGTTAATTTGGGTACCATTGTATCACCTAGATCTATTTTTATTAGCAAGTATAAAAAGGAGGATGAAAATAAATCTCTAATTAAGGTGTTATGGAATTGTAGAGATTGTATGACATAGCCATATGATGAACTAAAAGCTTATAGGGAATTTTTTTTTTCAACATACCATCCCTTTACATACTGATGTAAAACCTTTCAGTTAGAAGAAAAAACCAATTAATCCAACTCTAGTGATAAATATGGAAGCTGAATTGAGCAAGTTAAAGGAGGAATTATTCAGCCTATAAAGTTCTCCTCATGGGTTGTTAAGTTCGTTCAAGTAATAAATAAAAGTGGGGACATATGATTGTGTGTGAATTTTAGAATTTTGATTAAAATGTTTTTGAAGGACAACTATCCACTACCTAACATGGATCACTTGCTATAGAAGGTCACTAGATCAGTATTGATGTCAATGTTAGATGGATTCTCTTATTATAATTAGGTTTTTGTTAAAGAATCAAAGAGATTTAAAATAATATGTACTTACCCTTTTAGGAACTTATGTGTATGTACACGTCTTATTAATGTTAGAGCCTCATTTCAAAGAGTTATGAATTATGATTTTTCTAGTTTGATTAATGACATCATGGTAGGTTATCAAGATGACATCACTATGTTTTCCAAGATAAGGGTAGACCATGTGGAGCATTTGGAAAGAGTTTTTCAAAAAGTGCAGGGAATTTGGGATTTCTCTCAAACCTAAATTAGAATTTTTTGGGGTGGAGAGATAAAATTTAATTTGTCATATTGTTTCCAAATAAGGTTTCATGATTGATCCTAAAAGGGTAAAATCCATTAATAATATTCATCTGCTCTAAAAAAGGTGTTCAAATCATTTTTGGGAAAACTAATTGTGTTAAATGTTTTGTATCGGATTTTTTTGAGACCACAATCCCAATTACCAACATGTTGAAGAAGAACCAAGCTATTAAATTGTTTCCTGAAGCATAACACTCATTTGTTGATGTGAAAGAAGCCCTCAAGAAATCAAACTTACTTTCAAGTTTAGATTATGGTAAGGATTTTTCATATTTTTTTCCTTTACTTCCCCTCACACAATAGTTGTTGTCCTATTGTAAAATAATATTGATGGGAATGAACTCATTGCCTTTTATATCAAGGAATTACAACATGTTGAGATGAATTATACCCTCACGGAGAAACAAAGCCTATGTTTTGATTAAAGCAATGAAATATTGTAGATATTACATTCTCATCTCAAAATTCAAATCACATGTTCCCCATACCATGGTCAAAAATATCTTAACTTAATTGCAAATTTTTAGGAAGAGACATATATTTGTGAATAAATTACAATATTTTTAGATTTAAATCTTGCCATAAAGCTTATAAGAGGGAAAGGAATAGCTATATTGATGACACAGTCAAATTTGGATGTTTTTGTAGTCAATTTACAAGATGGGAGTATTGTACAGTTGGGGATGAATTATGTGAATCATATTGATACAGAGACATACATACTTCCTGAAAAGTTTTGAGATATCCTTCCAATATAGATAAAATACATTGTATATCTCTTATTGGATGCTTAGAAATATGTGATTACTGAAAGAGGATTGTCTTGGAGAAATGTAGAAGGTTTTTTCAAGAGATGTGTAAATGAAGAGGAGTCTACAAAGTTGATTAAAGAGTTCTAGTATGGGTTGTGTGGAGGCCATTATAAAACAAAGACTATTGCTCATAAAATCATTAGATCCAATTATTGGTGGTCTTCATTATTCATAGATGTTTCTAAAATAGTTAGGAAGTGTGACCCATGTTAGCACTTTTTATGAATATCAAAAGATCCTAGTGTTCTCCCTCTTTTATTTAGTTATTGCAGAAGCTCCCTTTCAATAATGGGGAGTATATTTTATTAGAGAAATTAGTGATCAATATAGTTGTGGTCATAAGTGGATTTCAGTTGCAACTAATTATATAATAAAGTGGGTTGAAGTTCTCCCAACAAAGAATGCAACCCACAAATTGGTGGTGGGATATTTGTAAAATAATATAATCACTAGTGTGCCTGGTAAAATTGTAATTAATAATGGCATGTGCTTCTTAGTTTCCCCTCTATTGAAAATGTGTGATCAGAATTTGACATATTCTTCCACCTACTACCCACAAGGGAAGGTCCAAGCTAATTCAAGCAATATGAACCATATAAGAACTTTTATAAGGATTCTAGATTTGATGATGTTGACCCATATGAAAAGAGAATCAACCAACTTATCCAATTGGATGATAATATTAGGAAATCACATGAGAAATGCATAAGGTTTAAAAGTAAAATAAAGAGAATGTATGAAAGAAAAACTTCAACTAGATAATTTTAAATGAATGAGTTGTTGTTTCTCTAGGATAGTAGGCATGGGGATAAGGGAAATCATGGGAGGATTTGATCCACTTTGGAATGAACCATATGCATTGTACATATCATTGGAAATAATACTTATTTATTTTGGGATCTTCATGGTGAAGTGTTGAAAATACCTATCAAATGTAGGCATGTCAAACATTTTTTAATTATTATGGCATGAGGAGTGATGTTCTTGTATAGTGTACATGTGTGTGTGTGTATTTCCCTTTTTTCTCTTGTGCATATACATATATGTTTCTTTTAGTGTTTTTAAAAAAAAAATTGGCTCATTTTAGCATAGGGTATGTCCTCCATCTATGCATTAAAAGAGTTCTTCACATTGCAGCTGCTTTCTTTGACTTGTTTTAAGCAAATTAGTTCAACTTTTTCAATTCTCATTTGTGTAATTATGGATTATCAAGGAGATTTAATTCAGTTATGGATAATACATTGGTCTACTTCTACCATGGATTTTTGGGATCTTTAGGTCTCCATAGGAGTAACCATTCCTTTAACTAGATCCAATGTTGGAGCTTAAAATTGAACTGCCACTTGTTTTTATTTCACATCATTATTATATTTTTTATTAGTAAAAAGAGGGAATTCATAGGGTTCCTCACCCATGAAATAGAAAAGGAAGTCTAAAATCAGTTTATTCCGTAGAGTGCCACTTAGGCCCCTAATATATCTAGACCAAATTTACACTATGTGTCACATATGCCCATAACATGACAAAAGAAGAATACATTTACAAAATGAAAAAATATTGGTAACTATAGAATATGTTATAGACACTCAAGGAGAGGCATCTATAATTTATGGAGTTGGGTTAGGTGTAGGAGTAGGGATATCCTCTTCTTCTTCCTTTATCTTCACTATTATTCATTAGGGCTATGAGACATCAAAAGTGAGGAAGAAAGCATTAAGAAAAAGAACAATATTTCTTTTCGGTCATTAAACTCCTGAAATTTCCCTTCCACCTCAAAGAAAAATAGAACCTAACTGAACAAGGAGGCAAAAATTCCCAAAGATAGAAGACACACACTAGAGTTACATGAGCCCTCCAAAATATTTGTGAGTTTTTTCTTTATATTTGGGATCAAAATCCATTCCTTCAAAAATATGCTCCCAAGGTGATACAAGTGATTTCCTCATTTAACCATGGAGTAGGGAACTATCTTCTCCTTCTCTAAAGGTTGTTTTCTCACCTATTTTCATCTTATTTTTACCAAAGAGATGAACTAAATTTCTTCTCAAGGTCTTCAACTCAATAGGCAAGTGAAATAATAGTTGACCCTTCTTGGGCATAAAAACATTCTTATTCAAGAACTGGGTAAGGTGGACTATAGGTAATTCAAACTGAATTTTGGATATAGAGAAAAAGGAGGAGGTGTCAATGCATTCATTGCTAACACCTTTGACTGAAACTTATCCCAAATAGATTTAAGGTTATGGATAGACATTTTTGTTTTAGGAGGAAGAACATGGAAAACCACTAATTGGAAGAGATAGAATGCATGGGATACTGAAGATAGTCTCACAAAAATCCAATACCTTATTCTCCTGGGGGTAGATAGGAAAACTTCCATTTCATCTATTTCAGTCAAACTAGGCACATGAAAAATGAAGTTCTCTCCTAGTACTTCAAATAAGAAACAACTACTTATCTTGTTAGATGGTAAATTTTCCATTTTTATACTTCTGATAGCCAAAACAATTATTTGATTTTCAAGACAAAAATCACAGCATAAAAATAAGTATATAGAAAAGGGTAAAACTTCACACACTTCAGATGTCATCCCCAGATATGATGAGTTTTTAGTGGAAATTTTAACCATCATCACTCCATGTATGTAAAAGATAAGTAATTGGATTTATTATTATGAAGAGCATTCAAATTATGTGAACTCCTCATTATAATAGGTGCATTTGAATATTCATTTATTCCTAACACAAGCCACAACAAGTCAGGTTTTTTTGATTTTCTTGGGCTACAATTTAAATTAGAATGCCTTGGATTTATTCTTCTGTGACTGGTACTGATTGTGTATGCATGATAACCATCAAATTTTCCTTCACTAAACAAACTTTTGAATAGAATTTCACTATTTTTTGTGTCACCAATCTTCAACACTTGTTAGATCATGGCATTCCTATGTGTGGGAAAGATCTAAAATTTTCTTTTGGTCTCCATTTCACACAAAATATCAATCATCATGTGGAGGTAATCGACTATTTTAATCATTTAGGGAATTGTGAGCTTGTTTGTGCTTATATAAGACACTTAGCATCAATCGACACTACAGAACACTTTAAGTTCTGCAGACTCTCTCTAGCGATGGATCCTCAACACTTAGAAATCATCGATGAGCTAGACTGCCTTAAGTCTTGATTCTTAGCCTCCAAATTTTGTAGGGTGATTGCATGCACATGGACATGATCGGATGCTCTACACCATATTATCCTTTGAACTTTGTTTCCTCTCCCTGTCGAATGTCAAGACGCCAATGAGCATCACGTGAGGAAATTGGTGAGCCTATGTTTTTCCACAAGGTCTTCCTTTCTATTTAATATTGATAGTTTAGAAGAAGAGGAAATGAAAGCATGAGAACAACAAAATGAATGTAGAAGAAGTAATTTCCATTGCAAAATCAAGAATATCCTTATTTCTTACTTACATGCATGGTTAATTGTGTAGCTATTGGTTTTGTTAAGCTGGACATCTACAACCAAGTGGTTTCACCAAATGAGATAATGTCAAGTAATTTAGTGTTTCATTTTCAAAAGGACTATAGTTGGAATTTTTTTGACAAAATGTAATGCAAGTTTTAAGGAAGAAGGAATATGAACAAAGCTCTGGTTTTGTGCGTATGATTTTTTATTAAGAGTTAAATTTTGGGAATGGTTGGTACCATTGGAAAGTGTGTTCAAATGGCCATACAATGGTTTTAATTTTGGGAGGAAAGGATAAGGATTATGTGAACATTTTCTGACAAGGTGTTCGTAATAAAATTTGTCAGGTCGAAAAATTGGTGGATTTCTGCCAACACCCTGAGACTCTAGGTCCCTCTGCTTGAATGGTATGGCTCTATTTATTATGTGTGAATGAAAATGAAATATGTGGGTGGATTAGAGGTCAAGGATCCAACAAGACCACTCCACTGAACCTATGGAAAAAGCTTGCAATTTCTTGCAAGAGAGTAATTTCTTGAGTAGGTGGAAAGGGGAGTGGGAAAAAGGAAGGGGCGATTAATATCTTAGGTAGAAAATTATATGCCTGTAAACATTAATCAGAGTATATCAGCACACAAATTAGAAAGAAAACAATTTTTTTACTATCATCAAGACAATGTATAATTAGGAACACAAAGTTTCAGTAATTATCTCATCAAGAAAAGCAAGAAACTCCTTTCTTCTTCATTGATATTTTGGCAAAGTTGTACATAGTGAGGAATGGAAAAACATATGAGAGGAAAATTAGAGGAAATTTTCTCTCTTTTTCTTCACTCCAAGTAGTAATCTCTATTTGAGCATAAAAAATAGACAAGCCTTAAGGATGGGGAATTCATTACAATCTATAGACCTTTATAAGACTCTTCACCTACCCCCCTCATGACCTTTCATTTACCTTACACAACATGTAACTCTTTGTATTCCTAGGAATAAAATGAATTCCCCTTTCCATTACTTGAGAGTTACTATTCATGAGCACTAGTCACAGGAGACATAACATTATATAAAAAACTAAAGTGTGAACCCCCCAAGAGAAAGTTGGGCATGAAGGACAGAGAGGGAGGGGATTGAAGAGAGAATAAAAGAAGAGAGAGACAGAACTCTATATGGGACAAGGCCCTTGTCAATTCCCTTCACTCCGTGAAAAATCTTTTCTTCCTTCTTTCCCATGATGAAGAACTTGTTGATGACTGATCATATGTCCGCATTTGGCAGTGATCAGAGATACCTCGAGATAACAGAATGAGTGTTTTAGAAATCTTTGTTGAAAATTCCCCGACATCTCAAGATTACGCGCATGCACTGAGCAATGCTGATCATTTGATGTTGTGAGGGATCAACACCCTAGCTCACGGAGCTCACTCCCAAATACATAATTGTCAAACCACCCAACTTACGCATCCTCACCGAGCTCCCTAGTCCACCCTACTGAGATCAAGAATATGCTTCCAAGCCTCTGAGATAAGTGTGAATTTCCCTTCTCTTTTTTTGAGCTATGGGGGATCATCCTACAACTATGTTTCCAGTCCTTGATGTTTCCTGACATGACTAGGAGGATGGGGGTGGATTTCAACTGCATTCAAATTCTTTCAACACTTACTATTTTTAGTTGTAAGCCAGGCCTGTCCTGCCAATGTTATTTTAGTAGGGTACTTCGCACTAAGATGATTTCCTCCATTTTTTATGGGTTTTCTCATCCAGAGCTTCGGGAGTTTGAAACTTTAAACTTATAGATCCACAGGTTCCTTCTCTATCAGGGAAGAAGCTGAATGAAAACTCGGTCCTCAATATCCCTAAAAATAGGGACGTCCCATGGGTGAAAAACAAACTATACACACAAACTAGATTTTAAAGAGAGCATTTCCCCCAATTTTCATGGGTGTTTTCTCCATCGGGGGCTTCATGAATTTAAACTTGGCGGGGCACCTTGAAGGTATATTGTTTTTTTTCGTATGAAAGGAATATTATGATGAAAAAACGCACGTCCCTTCCTATCCCCTAAAAAATAGGTCCTGCATGGCACGAAAACTCCTAGTTCGCGTTAAACTAATTGTTTGTAGGGATCTTTCCCTCCCAATTTTTTTGCAATCACCGCCTCACTTGAACCTTTGTGAGTGAAAGAGGGTGCCCATCCCTCCCTTTTTCGTTGTGTTATGGCAGCCAGGAGGGAGGCTTGAAGCTTTTACAAGAGCAAAAATCCAGCCATGTGCTCTCACCCTTGGATTGACAAGGTGGGGTTGCATTTAGTGGGGCTAGAACGAGGGTAAAAGTAAATAAACATGCCTCACGAGCTTACCAGTCATTGATGGACCGAGGGCATACGAGGAATGGGCACAATTTTTTTGGCCCAAGGGGATGGACAAGCGGACAGAAAAAATGCGCCTGCTCCGGAATGAAAATGTTCCTGAACTGCGAAAGATACCTTGAGGGAGACATTGAAAAATGACATGTAAAAAACTTTCAGTTAGAAGAAAAAACCAATTAATCCAACTCTAGTGATAAATATGGAAGCTGAATTGAGCAAGTTAAAGGAGGAATTATTCAGCCTATAAAGTTCTCCTCATGGGGTTGTTAAGTTCGTTCAAGTAATAAATAAAAGTGGGGACATATGATTGTGTGTGAATTTTAGAATTTTGATTAAAATGTTTTTGAAGGACAACTATCCACTACCTAACATGGATCACTTGCTATAGAAGGTCACTAGATCAGTATTGATGTCAATGTTAGATGGATTCCTCTTATTATAATTAGGTTTTTGTTAAAGAATCAAAGAGATTTAAAATAATATGTACTACCCTTTTAGGAACTTATGTGTATGTACACGTCTTATTAATGTTAGAGCCTCATTTCAAAGAGTTATGAATTATGATTTTTCTAGTTTGATTAATGACATCATGGTAGGTTATCAAGATGACATCACTATGTTTTCCAAGATAAGGGTAGACCATGTGGAGCATTTGGAAAGAGTTTTTCAAAAGTGCAGGGAATTTGGGATTTCTCTCAAACCTAAATTAGAATTTTTTGGGGTGGAGAGATAAAATTTAATTTGTCATATTGTTTCCAAATAAGGTTTCATGATTGATCCTAAAAGGGTAAAATCCATTAATAATATTCATCTGCTCTAAAAAAGGTGTTCAATCATTTTTGGGAAAACTAATTGTGTTAAATGTTTTGTATCGGATTTTTTTGAGACCACAATCCCAATTACCAACATGTTGAAGAAGAACCAAGCTATTAAATTGTTTCCTGAAGCATAACACTCATTTGTTGATGTGAAAGAAGCCCTCAAGAAATCAAACTTACTTTCAAGTTTAGATTATGGTAAGGATTTTCATATTTTTTTCCTTTACTTCCCCTCACACAATAGTTGTTGTCCTATTGTAAAATAATATTGATGGGAATGAACTCATTGCCTTTTATATCAAGGAATTACAACATGTTGAGATGAATTATACCCTCACGGAGAAACAAGCCTATGTTTTGATTAAAGCAATGAAATATTGTAGATATTACATTCTCATCTCAAAATTCAAATCACATGTTCCCCATACCATGGTCAAAAATATCTTGACTTAATTGCAAATTTTTAGGAAGAGACATATATTGGTGAATAAATTACAATATTTTTAGATTTAAATCATGCCATAAAGCTTATAAGAGGGAAAGGAATAGCTATATTGATGACACAGTCAAATTTGGATGTTTTTGTAGTCAATTTACAAGATGGGAGTATTGTACAGTTGGGGATGAATTATGTGAATCATATTGATACAGAGACATACATACTTCCTGAAAAGTTTTGAGATATCCTTCCAATATAGATAAAATACATTGTATATCTCTTATTGGATGCTTAGAAATATGTGATTACTGAAAGAGGATTGTCTTGGAGAAATGTAGAAGGTTTTTTCAAGAGATGTGTAAATGAAGAGGAGTCTACAAAGTTGATTAAAGAGTTCTAGTATGGGTTGTGTGGAGGCCATTATAAAACAAAGACTATTGCTCATAAAATCATTAGATCCAAGTATTGGTGGTCTTCATTATTCATAGATGTTTCTAAAATAGTTAGGAAGTGTGACCCATGTTAGCACTTTTTATGAATATCAAAAGATCCTAGTGTTCTCCCTCTTTTATTTAGTTATTGCAGAAGCTCCCTTTCAATAATGGGGAGTATATTTTATTAGAGAAATTAGTGATCAATATAGTTGTGGTCATAAGTGGATTTCAGTTGCAACTAATTATATAATAAAGTGGGTTGAAGTTCTCCCAACAAAGAATGCAACCCACAAATTGGTGGTGGGATATTTGTAAAATAATATAATCACTAGTGTGCCTGGTAAAATTGTAATTAATAATGGCATGTGCTTCTTAGTTTCCCCTCTATTGAAAATGTGTGATCAGAATTTGACATATTCTTCCACCTACTACCCACAAGGGAAGGTCCAAGCTAATTCAAGCAATATGAACCGTATAAGAACTTTTATAAGGATTCTAGATTTGATGATGTTGACCCATATGAAAAGAGAATCAACCAACTTATCCAATTGGATGATAATATTAGGAAATCACATGAGAAATGCATAAGGTTTAAAAGTAAAATAAAGAGAATGTATGAAAGAAAAACTTCAACTAGATAATTTTAAATGAATGAGTTGTTGTTTCTCTAGGATAGTAGGCATGGGGATAAGGGAAATCATGGGAGATTTGATCCACTTTGGAATGAACCATATGCATTGTACATATCATTGGAAATAATACTTATTTATTTTGGGATCTTCATGGTGAAGTGTTGAAAATACCTATCAAATGTAGGCATGTCAAACATTTTTTAATTATTATGGCATGAGGAGTGATGTTCTTGTATAGTGTACATGTGTGTGTGTATTTCCCTTTTTTCTCTTGTGCATATACATATATGTTTCTTTTAGTGTTTTTAAAAAAAAAATTGGCTCATTTTAGCATAGGGTATGTCCTCCATCTATGCATTAAAAGAGTTCTTCACATTGCAGCTGCTTTCTTTGACTTGTTTTAAGCAAATTAGTTCAACTTTTTCAATTCTCATTTGTGTAATTATGGATTATCAAGGAGATTTAATTCAGTTATGGATAATACATTGGTCTACTTCTACCATGGATTTTTGGGATCTTTAGGTCTCCATAGGAGTAACCATTCCTTTAACTAGATCCAATGTTGGAGCTTAAAATTGAACTGCCACTTGTTTTTATTTCACATCATTATTATATTTTTTATTAGTAAAAAGAGGGCATTCATAGGGTTCCTCACCCATGAAATAGAAAAGGAAGTCTAAAATCAGTTTATTCCGTAGAGTGCCACTTAGGCCCCTAATATATCTAGACCAAATTTACACTATGTGTCACATATGCCCATAACATGACAAAAGAAGAATACATTTACAAAATGAAAAAATATTGGTAACTATAGAATATGTTATAGACACTCAAGGAGAGGCATCTATAATTTATGGAGTTGGGTTAGGTGTAGGAGTAGGGATATCCTCTTCTTCTTCCTTTATCTTCACTATTATTCATTAGGGCTATGAGACATCAAAAGTGAGGAAGAAAGCATTAAGAAAAAGAACAATCTTTCTTTTCGGTCATTAAACTCCTGAAATTTCCCTTCCACCTCAAAGAAAAATAGAACCTAACTGAACAAGGAGGCAAAAATTCCCAAAGATAGAAGACACACACTAGAGTTACATGAGCCCTCCAAAATATTTGTGAGTTTTTTCTTTATATTTGGGATCAAAATCCATTCCTTCAAAAATATGCTCCCAAGGTGATACAAGTGATTTCCTCATTTAACCATGGAGTAGGGAACTATCTTCTCCTTCTCTAAAGGTTGTTTTCTCACCTATTTTCATCTTATTTTTACCAAAGAGATGAACTAAATTTCTTCTCAAGGTCTTCAACTCAATAGGCAAGTGAAATAATAGTTGACCCTTCTTGGGCATAAAAACATTCTTATTCAAGAACTGGGTAAGGTGGACTATAGGTAATTCAAACTGAATTTTGGATATAGAGAAAAAGGAGGAGGTGTCAATGCATTCATTGCTAACACCTTTGACTGAAACTTATCCCAAATAGATTTAAGGTTATGGATAGACATTTTTGTTTTAGGAGGAAGAACATGGAAAACCACTAATTAGAAGAGATAGAATGCATGGGATACTGAAGATAGTCTCACAAAAATCCAATACCTTATTCTCCTGGGGGTAGATAGGAAAACTTCCATTTCATCTATTTCAGTCAAACTAGGCACATGAAAAATGAAATTCTCTCCTAGTACTTCAAATAAGAAACAACTACTTATCTTGTTAGATGGTAAATTTTCCATTTTTATACTTCTGATAGCCAAAACAATTATTTGATTTTTAAGACAAAAATCACAGCAATAAAAATAAGTATATAGAAAAGGGTAAAACTTCACACACTTCAGATGTCATCCCCAGATATGATGAGTTTTTAGTGGAAATTTTAACCATCATCACTCCATGTATGTAAAAGATAAGTAATTGGATTTATTATTATGAAGAGCATTCAAATTATGTGAACTCCTCATTATAATAGGTGCATTTGAATATTCATTTATTCCTAACACAAGCCACAACAAGTCAGGTTTGATTTTCTTGGGCTACAATTTAAATTAGAATGCCTTGGATTTATTCTTCTGTGACTGGTACTGATTGTGTATGCATGATAACCATCAAATTTTCCTTCACTAAACAAACTTTTGAATAGAATTTCACTATTTTTTGTGTCACCAATCTTCAACACTTGTTAGATCATGGCATTCCTATGTGTGGGAAAGATCTAAAATTTTCTTTTGGTCTCCATTTCACACAAAATATCAATCATCATGTGGAGGTAATCGACTATTTTAATCATTTAGGGAATTGTGAGCTTGTTTGTGCTTATATAAGACACTTAGCATCAATCGACACTACAGACACTTTAAGTTCTGCAGACTCTCTCTAGCGATGGATCCTCAACACTTAGAAATCATCGATGAGCTAGACTGCCTTAAGTCTTGATTCTTAGCCTCCAAATTTTGTAGGGTGATTGCATGCACATGGACATGATCGGTGCTCTACACCATATTATCCTTTGAACTTTGTTTCCTCTCCCTGTCGAATGTCAAGACACCAATGAGCATCACGTGAGGAAATTGGTGAGCCTATGTTTTTCCACAAGGTATTCCTTTCTATTTAATATTGATAGTTTAGAAGAAGAGGAAATGAAAGCATGAGAACAACAAAATGAATGTAGAAGAAGTAATTTCCATTGCAAAATCAAGAATATCCTTATTTCTTACTTACATGCATGGTTAATTGTGTAGCTATTGGTTTTGTTAAGCTGGACATCTACAACCAAGTGGTTTCACCAAATGAGATAATGTCAAGTAATTTAGTGTTTCATTTTCAAAAGGACTATAGTTGGAATTTTTTTGACAAAATGTAATGCAAGTTTTAAGGAAGAAGGAATATGAACAAAGCTCTGGTTTTGTGCGTATGATTTTTTATTAAGAGTTAAATTTTGGGAATGGTTGGTACCATTGGAAAGTGTGTTCAAATGGCCATACAATGGTTTTAATTTTGGGAGGAAAGGATAAGGATTATGTGAACATTTTCTGACAAGGTGTTCGTAATAAAATTTGTCAGGTCGAAAAATTGGTGGATTTCTGCCAACACCCTGAGACTCTAGGTCCCTCTGCTTGAATGGTATGGCTCTATTTATTATGTGTGAATGAAAATGAAATATGTGGGTGGATTAGAGGTCAAGGATCCAACAAGACCACTCCACTGAACCTGTGGAAAAAGCTTGCAATTTCTTGCAAGAGAGTAATTTCTTGAGTAGGTGGAAAGGGGAGTGGGAAAAAGGAAGGGGCGATTAATATCTTAGGTAGAAAATTATATGCCTGTAAACATTAATCAGAGTATATCAGCACACAAATTAGAAAGAAAACAATTTTTTTACTATCATCAAGACAATGTATAATTAGGAACACAAAGTTTCAGTAATTATCTCATCAAGAAAAGCAAGAAACTCCTTTCTTCTTCATTGATATTTTGGCAAAGTTGTACATAGTGAGGAATGGAAAAACATATGAGAGGAAAATTAGAGGAAATTTTCTCTCTTTTTCTTCACTCCAAGTAGTAATCTCTATTTGAGCATAAAAAATAGACAAGCCTTAAGGATGGGGAATTCATTACAATCTATAGACCTTTATAAGACTCTTCACCTACCCCCCTCATGACCTTTCATTTACCTTACACAACATGTAACTCTTTGTATTCCTAGGAATAAAAATTAATTCCCCTTTCCATTAATTGAGAGTGACTTATTACATTATCAACTATAGTCACATGAGACATAACATTAATAAGAAAAAACTAAAAGTGTGAACCCCCCTAAGGAAGAAATTTGGCATGAAGAAAGAGAGGGAGGGGAGGGAAGAGAGATAAAAGAAGAGAGAGACAGAACTGCTCATATGGAGACAAGGCCCTTGTCAATTCCACTTCACTCCGTTGAAAAATATTTCTTCCCATGATGAAGAACTTGTTGATGATGATCATAATGTCCTCATTTGGCATGATGCATAGATACCTCGAGCTACAGAATGAGTGTTTAGAAATATTGTTGAAAGATTCCCCGATGCATGCTCAAGATGACCGCATGCACTGAGCATGATGATCCTCTTGATGTTTGATTGATCAACACCCTTAGCTCACTGAGCTCACTCCAAATAAATAATTTCAAACCACCCAACTTACCATCTCACCTAGCTCCCTAGATCACCCCTACTGAGATCAAGAATATGCTTCCAAGACTCTGATATAAGTTTAATTTCTCTTTTTGAGCTATGGGATCATCCTACAACTATGTTTCCATTCCTTGATGTTCCTTACATGACTGGAGGATTGTGGATGTCATGAATTCAAATTATTCAACCACTTACTATTTTTAGCCATGCCTCGTCATGGACACATGTTATTTTTATTAGTGTACTTCTCACTAAGATGATTTCCTCCATTTTTTATGGGTTTTTCTCATTCAGATCTTCGTGAGTTTGAAAATTAAACTTATAGATCCACATGTTCCTTCTCTATCAGGGCAGAATGCTGATGAAAAACTCGGTCCTCAATATCCCTAAAAAATAGGGACTTCATGGTGTGAAACTAGTACACACAAAACTAGATTTTTAAGAGATCATTTCCCCCAATTTTCATGGGTTTTTCTCATCGGGGTCTTCATGAATTTAAAAAGGAAACTTGAAGGTCTATGTTTTTTGCATATGAAAGGGAATAATTATGATGAAAAACGCAGTCCTCCATATCCCTAAAAAATAGGGACTTCATGGCACGAAAACTAGTTCGCGTGAAACTAATTTTGTAGGGATCGTTTCCTCCAATTTTTTTTGCAATCCCGCCCACTGGAACCTTGGGAAGTGAAGAGGTTCCTCCCTTCCCTTTTTCTGTTGTGTTATGTCAGCCATTGGTGGAGTCTTGAAGCTTTTAAAATGAGAAAAATCATCCATGTGCTCTCACCCTTGGATTGACAAGTGGTGTTGCATTAGTGGGCTAGAACGAGGTTAAAAGGGATAAACATGCATCACGGAGCTTAACCAAGGTCATATGATGGACCAGAGGGCATAACTAGGAATGGGCACAATTTTTTGTCCCAAGGGGATGGGAAAAGCGGGACAGAAAAATGCGCCATGCTCCAGGAAGTTAAAATTTCTAACTGCGAAAGCATACCTTGAGAGAGGCCTTGAAAATGACATTTACAAAGCTACATGAGGTCATTTGAGATGAACCCATATATGATTTTGAATCCCAAGATCCTTATTAATACAATGGTATGTGTCTCAAAACCCAATTATTATCTCAACCCCCTCAAATTTCTCCTTATTTCTTAGGATAACAAGGTGCGTCTGTCAAAGAAGAGTTGTACAAAGAAGTACCTATATCTTGTGAAGGATTTGAATATTTAAAAATTTAGATAATTATTCAATATTTAAAATGAGTATTTTTTTGCCTCTTAACTCCTTATGGAGCTCTTAGAAATTTTTGTGGAAGATCAAGTACTTGTTTTGACTACCTTCTCTTTACACCTTAGCCACTCAGGGGTCAAAATTGGGTCATGTGGAGAACTTGGGAAGGGGCTAGTCTTGGGAAAAAAATTGTGTCCAAAATTTCCCAAGGGGATAAGATAGTTGGCACAAGAAAATTTTCCCTCACCCGGTGATGACAAGTGGCGGATGGTGATTTGCGGAGGTAGAGAGGAGAGGGGGCTAAAAAATAGCCTGTGGAACCTTCTCGGGGTCTCATGGAAAACCAAGAGCCAGGTTGGGCATGGGGTGAATTTTTGTGTTCCAACTATCTCAAGGGGATAGGAATCAAGGTGAAAGAAAATTTTCCCTCATCTGGTGATGACAAGTGGTGGAATCTGATTGCACAACCATAAGGGCTAGGATTAGGAAAGAAGGGGCTAAACTTTCATGTTTGAGTTTCGTCGGGGTCATATGAGGGTCCAGAGGGATTAAATGGAGATGGGAAAAAAATTGTGTCCCAACTATCCCAAGGGTATGCAACAGTTAGTACAATAAATTTTTCCTTCACCTACTGATGACATGTGTCCACCTAGAAAATTGGCTAAGTCCCAAAGCATACCTTAGAGAGAAACTTGATGACAATGTATCTGGAGCATCTGGAGGTCTTTCTAGAAACTTATTTATATGATTTAGACTGCAAACATCATTTTGAGAATATTTGGATTGGTATCATGCTCTTATTAGGGATTTAAACCCCTACAAATAGCCTCTTTTCTTGGGACTACAAGTTGAGCATGGTGAAAATAGACTGTGGGAAGAAGTACTTATATCTTGTGAAGAATATGAAACCACCATAATTTAGAACTCTAAAATACCTTTCCAATGGTGTCTTTTTTGACCTTCAAATCATTACAGAGCTCCTAGAATCACTTCTTGAAGCTTAGGTGTTGTTTTGAACCGCAAGCTCCTTCACCTTCAAAAACCTACTTTTTGCATAACTTGTCTGAAAACCTCTTAAACTTTCCAAAATCAATTTCAAAATGTTCATGTCTCCTTAATACTACTTCCCAATGAACTTGGTCCTTCAACTCCACTTTAAGAGATGTGCACCTACCTTAGAAAGGCTAAAAATAGCTATTCCTAAGCCTCTTAAAAAGTATTCTTTGAAAGGTACCTTCTCGGAAGCACTTGAATGAACTTGTTTGCCTAAATAACCTATGGAAAGTGTTTACATAACACATGGGAGCAATTGAAATGGTATGATAGGCCCAACACATGGGATGAGTTGATCTAGAGGAAGGCTCAGGAGGACTCACAATCAAAAAAATTGGTATTAGGATAAAGTTGTCATGCTTTCAAGTTTGAATTTTTCCCTTGTAAAAACACATGATGATAGTTAGCTCTCCCTTGGGTAATCATTCTGGATCAAACAATGTGAGGATAGGATGAGAATGAATTCCATAATCTTAGTACATTACTTGGACCAATTTCTTATCCATTGGGCTTTATAAATTCACTTTATAACGAAAGATAGATCTAAAGGAGAACACACACATGCACACGAAAAAAGGGAAACACAACACACTGAAAATAAAATAAACACACATCAAGTAAAGGAAAATACACACCTAAATCACCTATGGTAGCTTTTACTAAAATACTTTCCACTTTTCAAGAGTTACCTCTGAATGGGTAACATTGAGCGATGATATTCCACAAAGCCGTTGATTGGTTCAAGAAAGTAGCCTCTTTTCTCAACTGCTTGTGAAATTCAGGTCCTTTCATGACTACCTGCATACTTGGGAGGAGTTATCCTATATGATCCCTTTGATTCTCAGAGCTTCGTTTAGAAATTCCATTGTTTTTAATTTCTAGGGAATCATTCTCGGATTGTAAATTTCCTTTTGGGTTTACCCACACTACTGATCTCTCATTTTTCATCTCATCATTTCCCCAAGGCTGATTTTTGATTGGGTTGTTTGAATGTTCCAAGTTCCCTTCTTTTCCATATTCATTCTTATTGACAACTTTTCTGCAAGACACCTTGAATTCATTATTTTGTTCTATTTCATCAAGAGGTGTTTGGACATTGAATTAAGAATAAAAAATAACCTCGTACTTATCTTGTATGGAATAGCATGAGCTAAGAGGTCAATAATTAGCTTGGAATATTTCATGCCTTCTAAAAATTCCAAGATTTCTTACACAGGGTCCTTCTTTAGAACTACCCAAAGCTCATCTTTACATTCATTCAATGAATCTTAGTTTTGAAATTCAAGGAAACTATATGGGAGAACTATTTCACAATCCCAAAGGTCATTGTATTCCGCTACTCCTTTTCCTAGGGGAGTATCAAATTTGAGGGCATCAAAACTCTTTGTTTTAACTTCTTCATCATAGAAAGAATCCTCCTCTTTGAATGGAAAAGATAAAGATTCAATTTAGTCATCACATTCATCACCCATCAACTCAAGAGGGACCTTAGATTTCTTATCTTTCTTTATTTCATCACGACCAATATTCAAATTGGTTGAGAATTCAAAATTGGCTTCACACATGTCTTACAAATCCATGGCTTACATTAGGAATTTAAGACTAAGATGATGATCTTTTGTTTCTTATAAAATTCTTAGCATTTCTTCCAAAGACTCTTCCTTCAAACCCTTCAAAGGCTCGTTACAAGTTGGATTTTCTTCTTCATGGATGACATGATCAAGAAAATATTCATCTTTAAACAGAAATGAGAACACCTCCTTATCATGGGGGAATATGTCAGTTGATTTCTACATTCAAAATTCATCAAGAACCATTTCCACTTCTTCATGGCTCACATCATCCGGTAACTTAGGGCTGCCCTCTTCCAAATCAAAATTTCTCAACACTTCTTTAACATCAATTCCCCCTTGAAAAGGGATGTTGGGTCCTATCAAGACTGGAATCTCATCCTCCTCTTCATATGTTATGAAATTATTCATCCTCCCACTATCTTATTACAATATGTTAGTTTCTGGATTTCTTGACTTTTACACTGTATATCTCATCTTTTTCATAGGAAGCAACTTCTCCATATCTCCTTTAACAAGAATGGTTGCAGAATACCAACTCATGTGGATTTTTCCTCCCAAGTCTCAACAAAAGCTTCTACTTAACAACATTCCAAACGAGTCAGAATGTATGCCACCAAGATAGTCATTGACACCTTCTCATCTAGAAATTCAATGAGATCCACCTGTGCATCATTGATCTTTCCCACGAGTGGGACCTCCTTTGATTCCATGGATTAGCATGAGCCGCTAGCTCAAGTCAAGGTGGTTTTGGGGGCATTTGTGACCTTAATAGGAATTATGTTATTACAGGCACCTGAATATATTATGCAATTATTCAATATGTATTCTCCAATGTGAAGGGAGACATAGAAAGGATCGACCTTATCAATCATTAATGCACTCAAAGTAAACACATTTTGTGATGGAGATGTAGGTGTCTTTGTTAAAAGTCCTTTAGAACTAGGGGTCACAGTATTGGGCTTTGAACTATTACCCTTGATATGATGGACAAGCTTCTCAAATTAATCGGGATGAGTCCATAGATACTCATATTAAAAAAACTTTGCACCTTAGATTTTTTCACATGTTCTATGATATCAAAAAGAATAGATGCAGATGAGGAGGAGATATCACTTTTGAAGTTAGAATAGGCTTGGGAGTGGGTATAGATGTTTGGGAAAAATAGGTTGATTTTGAAGATACATTAGGAACTCTTGAAGGGATAACTTTTCTAGGAATAGAATTGGAATTAGAGGGAGCACTGTGAGACTTAATTGAAATATCAAGTGACCTATTGCTTGTCAAGGGATCCGGTTTCTCTAATACATACTCCATGGAGGGAGGAAGTGGAGATCCTCAACTGATTATTTTGTTTTTTAAATTCACCACAAGGGATTCTTTGATCTTCTTGTTTTTTATAGTTGTGGAGGAAGAAGCTCCTTTTTTAGACTAGGAACAGGTGAATACTGCACATGAGAAACTAGGTGCATATTTTCCATCATCTTACACACCTCCAGAATACTCGTAAAATCTGATTTTTACATCATTCTCTACTTCTTCAACCTCTATGAAATCATTGTCTTCATTTTCTTATTCCAGTCCTTCTACATCTTCTTGGGTTTTGTAGGTTGTATTGATATGAGGGGCCTTCAAGGAAAGCCTTTGGGGTGCTCTTGTAATCTGATTCCTGTTAGGATTTCGATGGGATTCTCATTGGCAAACTTCCTTCTTCAACATGTTCACTTCATTTACCAATTTCTTCAACAATGGATCTATTCTCTCATCTTTGGGATGTTGGGCCTTATCCTTCCTTAAAGGATTCTTGGTTTTTCTAGATAGGATGAGATCATCTTCTGCTTCAATGGAAATCCCTTGAGATTGTGTGAGATTCCTTAGCAACATCTTCAGAGGATCGATCCTACCTCCAAAAATTGAGCACTAATGAAGAACCTTTTCACATTGTCATCGGAGGGCATAACTTCAAGAGGTATCCTTTTAAGAAACCTATTATAACGAGCTACGAAGTCCCTCATAGTCTCATTAAAATCCTTCTTCATTTTAGCTATCTTGACTAGGTCTTGACAATCTTAGGTAGATTTGAATTTGTCCTTGAAATCAGTTTTGATATCATCCTAACAAGTGATAGATCTAGTTGATAGGAGGTAGAACCATTCTATTACTTTTTCTAGAAGTGACTCCACAAACAGTCTCATAGCAACATCTTTGTGTTTGATTCCAAGAATCCCACACGAAGTGGTGAAGGTAGAGATTTTTTCTTCAAGAAGTTGTGTGCCATCACCTTTGAACTTCGGAAAGTTCTTATGGGAACTTATTGGTAGATCATAAAGAGGAGGTGCAAGAGTGAGTGGACCTATATTCCTTCCCCATAGAACAATGGTTTGAGGTCTTTCTCTTTCTTCATCCACCATTATTTCTTATGTTTTAGCTTCCACTTCTATAAATTCTTCTCCCAATTCTTCTTTTGAATATTTTTCTCCTTCACTAGGGAATAAAATGTTCAATGGTGGGTGGAAGGCAGGAGAAATAAGAGGATTTATAGGAGTATCGACAAGAGTTTGGATAGGATTACCAGGTGAACCACTTGAAGAATCAGATGGAGTCAAAGCTTGAGAGAAGTAGTAGGGATTATCTATGATTTGTTCTTGTGGATTTTGTAAAGCCTCAAAAGTGGGATCAACAATTCCTCTAAACATGTTCAGCCTAGTTTATCTTCTTTCCACCAGCTTTGGGAAAATATTGCAATGAGAGTATGAAAAAAAACTATGGAATATGAAGGGTCATTTAGAGGAATCAACCGTGGGTTTTTAGCAATGGGTTTTAATCAATTATCTTTTTATTTTTATTTTTATATTTGAATTTTTTTGCATTTTTTGGTTCATATTTTGGGTGCAGAATATACCAAGTCTACCCCATGGTGAGTGCCAAAAACTATTGGCAAGAAATTTTTTTAGGTGGACAAGCTTGTGGGTATTCGCCAATGCTTTAAGACTCTAGGTCCCTCTTCTTAAATGGTGCAGCTCCATTTATTGTGTGTGAATGAAAATGAAATATGTAGGTGGCCTAGAGGCCGGGGATCCAACAGGAACACTCTACTGAAACCTATGACAAAAGCTTGCAATTTCTTGCAAGGGAGGAATTTGCTAAATAGGTGGGAAAGGGAGTGGGGAAATAAGGAAGGGGAATTAATATTGTAGGTAGAAAATCAGATGCCTCCAAAGATTAATCTGAGCATCTAATCACACATAATTAGAAAGAAAACAACTTTGTTAATAACATCAAGGCAAGATAGAATTATGAACACAAAGACTCGTTAATTCCCTCATCAAGAAAAGCAGAAACTCCTTTCTTCTTCATTGATACTTTGGCAAAGTTGTACAAAGAGGAGAATGGAAGAACATGAGAGGAAGGAGAATAGAGGAAGTTTTCTATCTCTTTTGCTTTACTCCAATTAGTAATCTCTCCTTGAACATACAAAATTGACAACTGCTAAGAACGGGGAAGTCATTACAATATATAAACTTTACAAAGACACTTCACCTACCCCCCCCATGACCTTTCATTTGCCTTACACAACATGTGACTCTTCGTATTCCTAGGAATAAAAATTAATTCCCCTTTTCATTAATTGAGGGTGACTTATTACATTATCAACTATAGTCACATAAGAGACAAAACATGAATAAGACAAAACTGAAAGTGTGAACCCCTCTAAGGAAGAAATAGGACATGAAGGAAGAGAGGGAGGGGAGGGAAGAGAGAAAAGAAGAGAGAAAGAACTACTCAGATGGAGACAAGGCCCTTGTCCATTCCGCTTCGCTCCGTTGACGAAGATTGCTTCCCCTAATGAAGAACTTGTTGACGATGATCACAATCTCCTCCTTTGGCATGATGCACAGATACCTCGAGCTTCTGAATGAGTGTTTAGAAACACTATTGAAAGATTCCCTGATGCGTGCTCAAGATGACCGCACGCACTGCGCATGATGATCATCTTGATGTTTGATTGATCAACTCCCTTAGCTTACTGAGCTCGCTCCGACTAACTCATTTTAAACCACCCAGCTTACCAGCTCACCCAGCGCACTGGCACACCCCCACTGAGATTAAGAAGATGCTTCCAAAACTCAGATGGAAGTTTTATTTCTCTGCTTGAGCTATGGGATCATCCTACAACTCTATTTTCATTCCCTAATGTTCCTTGCATGACTAGAGGATTGCGGATGTCATGAATTCACATTATTCAACCACTTGCTATTTTTAGCCATGTCTCGCCATGGGCACATGCTATTTTTAGTAAGTGCACTACAGGGTGTCGGATTGCAACAAAAAATGTCTTGACAAATTCTATTTCTCACCGGGATGATTTCCTCTAATTTTCATGGGTTTTTCTCGTTTGGATCTTCGTGAATTCGAAAAGGAAACTTGCAGGTCTGTGTGTTCCTCGTCTGACAGGGCAGAATGCTGATAAAAACTCAGTCCTCAATATCCCTAAAAAATAGGGACTTCGTGGCGCGAAAACTAGTTCACACAAAACAAGATGTTTCAGGGATCATTTCCCCCAAGTTTCATGGGTTTTTCTCATCCGGATCTTTGCGAATTCAAAAAGGAAACTTGCAGGTCTACGTGATCCTCATCTAACAAGGCAGAATGCCGATGAAAAACTCAATCTTCAATATCCCTAAAAAATAGGGACTTCATGGCACAAAAACTAGTTCATGCGAAACTAGATTTTTCAAGGATTGTTTCCTCCCATTTTCGTGCGATTCCACCCACTGGAACCTTGGGAAGTGAAGAGGTGTGTTGTAGCCCTTTCGCTGATATGTCTTGGCAGCCATTGATGGAGTCTTGAAGCTTTGACAACGAGAAAAATCACCCATGTGCTCTCACCCTTGGATTAACAAGTGGCGTTGTTGTATTGGTGGGTTGGAACGAGGTGAAAGGGGCTAAACATGCATCACAAAGCTTCACCAAGGTCGTATGATGGACCAGAGGCATAACTAGGGTTGGGCGCAATTTTGTGTCCCAACTATCCCAAGGGGACGGGATAAATGGGACACAAAATGCGCCATGCTCCAGGAGGTGAAAATTTCTACTGCGAAAGCATACCTTGAGAGAGGCCTTTGAAAATAATGTTTCCGGAGCTACAAGAGGTCATTTTTTATGAACACATATGATTTTGACTCCCAAGATCCAATTCTTCGTAAAACCCCCTCAAATTGCTCCTTTCTTAGGACAACAGGGTGTGCCTGTCAAAAATGAGTTGTGGAAAGAAGCGCCTATATCTTGTGAAGGATTTGAATATTTCAGCATGTAAAGAATTCTCCAAGTTTTCCAATGAGTATTTGTTTGCCTCTTAACTCTTTACGGAGCTCCTAGAATCATCTGCGGAAGATTGGGTACCTGTTTTGGCTGCCTTCTCCTTACACCTTAGGCACCCAGGGGCTGAAATTGGGTCATGTGGAGGACCTGGGAAGGGGCTAGAGTTAGGCGCATTTTTGTGTACCAACTATCCCAAGGGGGGAAAGACAATTGGTGCAAGAAAAATGCGCCCTCCCCTGGTGAGGACAAGTGTCACATGGAGATTCAATGATGGTAAGAGCTGAGGATGGGAGCAAAGGGGCTTAACTTTCATGTTTGAGCTTCGTCGGGGTCATATGAGGGTCCAGAGGGCTTAAATGGAACTGGGCGCAATTTTATGTCCCAACTATCCCAAGGGGATGGGATAGTTGGTGCAAGAAAATGTTGTTTGACCCTAGGAGTGACATGTGTCGACCTTCAAAATTGGCTAAGTCCCAAAGCATACCTTGGAGAGAGGCTTGACGACGATGTATTTGGAGCGTCCGGAGGTCTTTTGGGCACTTCTTTATATGATTTTGACTGGAAACAACATTTTGAGAAGAATGGGATGGGTCTCATGCTTTGATTCAGCCTGAAACCCCCTCAAAAATAGATTTTTTCTCAAGACTGCAAATTGTGAATGCTAAAAACAAACTGTGGGAAGAAGTGCTTATGTCTTGTGAAGAATTTGAAACCACCATCATTTAGAGCTCTGAAATACCTTTCCAATGGTGTCTTGTTTGACTTCCAACTTCCTACGGAGCTCCCGGAATCACTTCCCGAAGCTCAGGTGCTATTTTGAACTACAAGCTCCTTCACCTTCAAAGACTCATTTTTGTTGAACTTGTCCCAAAACCTCCGAAACTTTCCAAAGCCTTCCAAAATCAATTGCACAAAGTTCATAACTCCTTAACATCACTCCCAAATGAATTTGGGCCTTCAACTCCGCTCCAAGGGATGTGCACCTGCATTAGAAAGGCTAAAAATAGCCATTCCTAAGCCTCTTTACAAGTTTGTCTTGAAAGGTACCATCACAGAAGCACTTGAATGAACTTGTTTTCCTAAATCACCTATGGACAAGGTAGACACAACACACAAGACCCCTTGAAAGGGTAGGATAGGCCCAACACGGGGGATGAGTTGATCTAGGGGAGGGCTCGGGAGGACTCACAATTAAAAAATTTGGTACAAGGGTAAAGTTGTCATGCTTTCAAGTTTGAATTTTGCCCTTGCAAAAACACATGACTGGAGCCCTCACATTCATCCCACATGGAAATTATAATCTATTGAACATGTGGTGGCCTCATTTTCATTCCCTCTTTTAATTTCATGAATATACATGTGCTCTTTTCTATGGATTTCCATTTGTGCTTTCTAGGGATCAAATTTATGTCACAATTTTCTTGTTTTTAAGCAATATTTGTGTTTCCCTCCACTTTTATTTAGAAAGAGTGATCTGGGCACGCTCTTTTCTCTTCATTCATTGGTGGATGGTTTGATCTCTTCTACTGTTGACAATTGGCTCCTTCTCGGCCTCTAATTTCTCCTAAAGTAATATTGTGAGTACCTTTTCTTTACACTCCTATTAAAGAAATTGTTATAAATTTTAGGAAAAATCCTTCATCTTATCTTTTGGCTCATAAGAAAACTTATTTTTTAATTGGCATTCTATTTTCTAGTTTTTGAGAAGGTGTTAATGTTATCCTTTTCTAATTCAAAGAGCAATTGTTATAGAATGTTGAACAAGTTTCACAACTTCATGGGAAGATATTTAAAGTGAAGATCATTACCTAGTAATGACGTAGTTATCTATATTGATTTATAAAACCCTTGCATGATCTCACTACTTTGTATTTTCTACAAATTACTTCAATATCAATGTATTGACAATCTTTGACATGTTGTTATGGTATATTAAGGGAATTGTGTAAGATAATCTTGTTGTATGTTTAAATAATGATATAGTGTGCAATAATTGTGTAAATGTTTTTCCTCTATTGTTTGTTACTAATTCAATTTGTTTGAATTCTGGAGACTCTTTTCCCAATAGATCCTAAGCACTAATCATGGTTAGTTTGACAACTCATTTTAGCAATATTTTCATCGAACTATGTATCTTACTAAAATATCCATTTAGCCTAAAAAATACCTTGAATTTTTAGTTGTTATAACTTAGGATTCAAGTGTACAAGCTTTCCTTTATTCATTATGCTTGTATTGAGAGTAATTAGCCTATAAATAATGGATATCTTTACCATAATAATTTGTTTACTTGTAACCTTTTTGAAATCTTAAATAAAAAAATTATTCTTCCTAGTAATGACAAAAAATTGGGTGGGAAATTATAGTGGTTAGGCTACTTATCTAGGTCAGTTACACTATACTTGTAAAATTTGTGTTATTTTACACATTTGGGTTGTTATAGGGTCTTTCCCTAGGTTTTATAGAGCCCAAAGAGTAATATTATAACCAACTTCTCATTTTTTGCCTTGAATTTACCCCCAATTGGTGAAGAAGCATGTAATTACAATGACTTGTCCCCTTCTCTTGACCTATTTTCACAATGAAACATATTTGAGAGTCAATACTCCCATTATGATCCCAATATGGAAGATGTATCACACCTCATACAACTAATGTCATCAAGTACATAAGAAATATCACATATGTTAGCCATAGTAAAGGAAAAGACGTAATAAAATAGACAAAAGAGTTTCACACACATAAAGAAGCATGAGAAAGGATAATATAAGCCACAAATAATGGACACAAAAGTTTCACACATAAAGCATATAAAAATCCATAAGCCACATACATAGAAATAGAAAAGTGAATATAATAGTATAAAGTATCCCAGAGGCACATAGATCAAAAGATGCTAAGAGCTAAAAAAGCACGTGTTAACCGCATTAGTCTAAATAAATAACATCAAACATAATATAGAAAATTAGCATGATGAGAATTTGAAAATAGTACAACATAATAAAACAATATCACCTAATATCGTAAGATGTGCCTCCAAATGTTGATTCACCACTGGGTGAGAGGAGAGATCCAATATCTAGTCATGTGTATGTTTTGTATCATGCTCAAATACCTCATGAATGCATGTTTGTAAAGAGTATATAGAATATGTTATCTATCAAACCATATGAAAAACAACATGTACAAAGTCAAGAACTAACAACTCAAGTCATATGCATGTCCTGATTCTTTATTTTTAAAACATTTGAATTTTTGTGTGCTTATTTGATTATTTGAATGTTTTTGTATTTTTAAATAAAATTACATAAAAACAAGAACTATCATATGATTGTATCAAGAGGGAAATTATCCAAATCTATAGGGGTGGGAGGATGAGACCTCACACTTGTGTTATGCATACTAGGAGTAGGATATGTTGAATCAAGTTGGGGTTGTACGGTATACTTAAGATATGTGTTTCTTGTACTAGGAATATAAGGAGACTGTCTGCAAGGATTGGCTCCTCTTGATGTAAGATGAGTGTGAGAACTAGACATGAATATAAAATTGTGTATTTCGTAGAAAAATAATTATGAAATGGAGTCTCATATAAATTACCCTTAACCATAACAACTTGATTGCTATATATAAATTTAACACATTGATGTATCATATAAGATATATCTCTAAGTTATCAAAGCCACAGGAATTCTAGAAGCATGTCACATTAGCCAATGGAAGTAGTATTTGTGAAAGGCATATCAATATTATAAGATCCCATGGTAAGAGGGAGAATGATGTGTCTAAAATATTTCATAGTATCAAAGAAAGTGGATGATTATATGTATTAGGAGGTTGATCCCTATAAGGATTATACACATTTTGATTTCCCTTAGATTAAAAATTGTTATGCTTAAGAAGTGGATTATTGAATATCTCGAGCTTAGAATTCTTGGGAGGAGATTCAAATTAAGTATCATTAATATCAATGAGATCTTGAATGACATGAAGAGTTTTGAAACATTTGTTAATAGAGTGTTTAATACATATGTGAAAGTCAAAATATGCATAAGAAAAAAAAATATTACTATGTGGATTTCTTATATCAATTTTAACATGAGGAGGGAAAGATACAAGGATATAATTTATTAGCTTTTGTGGGATATTTTGTGGTGGGGAGGGTAACTGTGTAAACTACTTTCGAGGAGCAGATTCCAATTGAATCTTTGTGGGTTGGGATATAACATTAATAGTAACTTTAGCATCAATTTTACTATCATTAGGTTTGCCTTTAATTATAGTTTCTTATAAATTTATATGTAGATATATTAGGAGCATTATATGCATACTTAAACATGTTCAAAGTAAGGAACTTGGCCTTTGTTTCTTTTAAATTGTGATAGAGCTCATCAAAAGATCAAAAATTATTAAACATGACTGATTCTTATAAAGTATAAAGAAGAATTTGAGTCAATAAATCTTGAAATTAATTATCTGTAAGGATATTTCTGATTTTAGTAAGCATATTATTATGCCACAACACATACTCACTGATTGGTTCATTGGAGCCTTTTTGCAGCTTATCCATTTGAGCATATGAAATCTTGTTACCAATGTTGATAAAAAAAAATGTGCAAGGAATTGATTAGCCAAAGGAGTAAAAGATCTTATAGAAATTAAAGGTAAACCATAAAACCATTGTATAGCATAGCCTTTGAGACTCATAGGAAAAATAATAGTAACTGGCCATTATAAGCATTATCTAAGAAATTTACATGAAAAGAGTGAAGTTGTTGTTTAATATCACGTTTCCCCTCATAAATAATAAGTTTAGGTGACACAAGTCCATTGGGTAAAGGATATGATACTATTTTAGGTGCAAGTGGATTATGAAGATATTGACCATAGTCCATAATATTAGAGTGCCTATATGAGCCTTGTTGTAATTGTAATATACTTGGGCAGGAAAACTATAAACAAAATGCTCAAGGGCATGTGTAGTAGAAAAAGAGTGGGAAGCCCTATGTGTATGCATAAGGGGTGTAGGGATAGTAGTATCCATAGGAATAAAAATTATAACATTTTAAAGAGGGATATGGGATTCCCCTATAGATGAAGGAATAATAGGTATAGTGTTAAGCACTCAGAAAGGAGGTTCCTCATTGGAATGATGAGATTTTACATCATGATAACCTTGAGAAAAAAGAAGTAAATTAAGAATATTATTTATATTATGTGGATGGTCACGGAGATCCCACTAGATGTGAGATAAGGTTTGGACATGATAATGGTCTACATCATTCATTTACTGAACATTGTTAATTACATTAGACCTAAAAGGTAAGTTGGATTCAGTTTGATATATGAGAGGGTTCAAGTTATACTTCACATTGTTCACATCATTATGGATAATCTCATAATAGTGGGGATTTATTGAATTGTGAGAGGAGAGGAAGCCATATAATTCCTACGCCTTCTAGGTGTATTAGGTAGTTGGACATTTTTGGTGAAATAATTTTTTGTGTTGTAAATTATGTGTTTTCACCAATGGTCATGGGGCTACACCCCTCCTTCTTGTGTATGGGGAGGCTCCCATTATTGAATGTAAATTATCCTAATTCTGTGGGGTGGCTAAATATTTTGGGGATCACACAAGAACATTTCACTAAACTTGTGGCATAGTGTTTGTATGGGGTATAAGGGAGGAATTTGCAGTGATGAGGATAAAGGAGAGAAACTAGGAATGAGAGAGTTATTGTTGTGAGTATGCACTAGCAGAGTTCACACAATAACCATAGTATGTCCACATTCACTTAGAGGAAAGCAACAATGCAGGCAATTAGTAGGACTAACAAACCATAGACACACAGTTCTTTAGATTTAGTAATCAAGGACACTAAGCTCCCTCTTTTGTTATTCAAAATCACTATGCTTGTAAATTTACAAAATAGAGAGAGAAAAGATGAAAGCATAAGCAAAGGAAATGGAAAAAAAGTAGCTTTTATTTCTTATCTAGTGGTGATACTAAGCTCAACAACTTATAACAATCCACAATTGCTAGAGAAAAACTAACTTTCAAGATCCTTTGGAATGGATAATCCATTCCAATTTATAGTATTGCAAATTGTCTTCTCGTCTACCCCCCACACGACTCTTCATGTCCCATCACTTGTGAATTTTTAATTTCCCTTAGAAGATACAAATTAAGTACATCTCTTATAATTTGAGAGAGTACTTTTACATTTTAAAAATATTTTGTTGTCACTTAAGTGAATTGGACAAAATAGCAAAAATTACATTCTAAATTGAAAATTAGAATATGGAGAGAGAGAGAAGAGAGAGAAAGGAAATGGATTGATTGATCTGTTGTTGATGAAGAACTTGTTGATTTGAGTCATGGTGACCATAATATACTCCTATAAGATTCACAGACACTTCAAACTATTGAATGAGTGTTTTAGGAACACCATTGTGAGACCTCCCGATGTGAGCCTGAGATGACTATGGGCATCATTCATGATGATCCCTTCCTGATCTCACAATGAGATTGAGGATCACTCTCTTACTCCTTAGGCTTTCGCAATGGACATTAGTGATAAAAAAAATCTTCATGATGTTTTAACCTCTTAATTTTTGTCCTTCGCTTACTTAAATATTTCTTCATATGCATGTGAAAGGGATGGCCCCTTAATAGAATTCTTGATAAGTGGTCATCGGTTGGAATGACATGAGGAGATGATAATGATCACACCACAAGGTTTGAGGTGAGTGTTTAGGAACACTACCAAGTGGATGGATTAGAGATGATTTCTCATTCTTGTGACTATGGTGCTTTGAATGAAGATCATACCTTTTCCTTTCTTAGCTCCAGAACACTTCTTCAATGAGATCAACTCATACACCTCATGTGCCCATGTTTCTCATGAAAGTAGGTGACCTTTCTTGATAGAAAGATTGATCCTAAATGGAACTTGAAGGAATGAACAAAAATGAGTCCCATTTTCTTGTCTCACATACTATACTGAAACACTGCAAAATTTGCCTCTACTAACTTGCAATATGTGAGCTCCTTATCGAGCATGGATCAAGTGTTTAGAAACACTTCAAGAGGTGTGCATTTCCTAAGATGACCTCTTTTCTTACTCATGGATGATCCTTATTAGCATACTTGTGATAATCATACTCTTTAAGAATTTAATTTTAATGAAGATATTGATCCTCTTCAACCTCTTTGCTAGCCTTACCATGTTCCTGACTTTCACCTGTTGTGCCTCGATATGTTATGTATTGTTTCTTGACCCAATTGTGATTAGAATGGTGCTCCAAGATCCTTGTAGAGGGCTTATTTAGTTTTTTTAGCTATGAAACCACATTACAATCCTATGAGGATGGTAAAAATCAACAAGATGAGTGAAAATGGAGCCAACAACAACTTTTTGCACTAAAACTGAAACTTTCTATTTTTGGCTGGTGAGATCAGGAGTTGCTATTATGGGAATTTTTGCCTTTTTTTCTCAAATTTGGTATTTTGAGCCTCCTGTAACATTCAATTCACCTTTGTTGATGATTTTTTTACCAATTTTAAAAAAAATCTATTTTTAGCAAGTTGTTTTTTTGGAACCTGCTATTTTGGGAAAATTGCTTGTTTTACCCTACTTGTCATTTTGCATTATTTCCGGATGTGTTGAGTAACTAGAGCTTCTAATTTTGAGAGGTTTAATATTTTTATAATGTGGGTGTACATATCATATGATATTTTTATTAACTATTCATTTTGGCATCATTTTGCAACAAAACACCATTATTAGATTCGGATCTACATCAGGATCTTGCGCTCCAATTTTCATCGTGATCCACCCACTAGAACTCTCGAAAATAAAAAAGGAAAAATTCAGGATGTAGAATTTCAGGCTTAATGATGTGATGGCATCCATTAATGTAGGTTTAAATATTTAGTGATCAGAATTTTTCCTGGGAGAAGAGCAATCATTCAAAACATTGGTGCAATCAGTTTTCAGGATAAGGTGTCATGGGAAAAGCTCCGTTTTCACAAGCATGGCTGGTCTGGAACGTGTTGGATAGCATGAATTTTTTTCTCTGATGTTTTTATAGGTTTAATGGCTTCAAAAATGGTATAAATTTTGAAGTGTGTGAAGAAATAAGCTTGAAAGTAAGTTACTTTGTTTTTAAGTTACCTCGACAGTTACCTTTTGCTCATATGTGAGAAGTTTGCTTGTGCTTTAAAACTAGGGTTTTGATATCTTGAGTATAGGGAAAAAAATTTGTGTCCCATATGTAAACTTAGAATGGGGACAAGGGGGTTAATAAACTGTGCCTCAAGTAAATCATGACAAGTGTCACTGCGAGGTGCAAGATGGGAGAGATGGAGAAATGCATGTTTTAGCACCTAGGAGATGGAAGTTGGTCGTATGGAGAACTAGAGTAGGGGATAGTATGGGGATAATTTTTGTGTCCCTTATTTCCCCTTGAGAATGAGGACAATGTGGAAAATAAAATGCACCTTGACCAAATGATGACAAGTGTCACTATGTGGTGTGAGGAGGGAGAGATGAGTTTAGCCTGATAAGCACTCCACCGGGCTAAGCTAGATCATATGGTGGAACAAAGAGGAGGGATGAGGTGGGGAGAATTTTTGTGTCCCCTCTATCCCCTTTATAAAGGGACAAGAGGGACACAAAATTGTGCCATGAAGCGAGAAGGTGACATGTGTCACTAGAAAAATTGGCTAAGTACAAGAAGCATGCCCATTGTTTCACCAATAAGTTGAAGCTTTCTAGGAAGAAACAAATAGAAGGTAATTGGTTAAGGAGGAATACTCATGAAGAAAAGGTGGAAGGTAGAATGTGTGTGTTGTTGATGTTATCCAAGTTGATCATAGAAAACTACTTTTTGTCTGCGAAGGAATACATGTAAATACAAAACAAGACCACAAAAAGGCATTAAATAGCATATGACAGTGGACTGCCTAGCGTATGCTAGTCCAGGAAGTGTGATGCTTCCTAGAGAGGCTATCAATCCACTTTTTAATTTAATGTAAATAAGATATTGGAATAAAGAGGCCATATTGTAATGCAATGATTTAGGTTTCTCAATACAAAACAATATGCTAGATTTAATGTTAAATACGAAATGTATCACTAAATATAATGAAACCAAAGGTTTGTTTGGGCTGGGTAGGTTTTTTCAGAGGTCTGGTAAAGGTATGGGACTGATTAGGTGAGGTCTGGGTCAGTTTTGTTTGAATAGAAGACTTGCTAGTCTAAGGGTGTAAAAACACAGAGACTGGTATCGGTTGGGTGACCAATGTTGGTATAGGAATGAAACCGATGGCGATAGGGGAAATGGGTGAAAAATTAATAAAAATGGATTTTTAGCCTCTCTATGATTACACAGAGAGTTACAAAGGTCTGGTTAGGCTCGTAATATAGCTATGAAGACTCAAGAACACAAAGGAAGAGGTTAAGAAATGTGGAAAGACTTGAAATGGTTGGGTAGGTGGATTGGTGGGAAGATGGAGATATCTAGGTAATAGCAGAAATGGAAATAATGAAAGAAGTAAAATATCTATAGTAAAGTAAGCACAGATGATGAAAATAATGTTACTTATTGCTATGAAGATCTCGTGAATGAAGGTGGGTGGTGATTGTTGGTTTAGTGCCACGACAGTGTAACCTGTGTTTTCTCGTGGATACTCCAATGCTCTGGAAGAGAACCTGTTGCTTGTGTTGCACTCTAGTAGTGTGCCATTATCATTTGGATGCAAGAATGGCTTTGAGACTCACGCTTGATTGAAATAGACTTCCCAAAATTGAATGACCAACCCATGCAAAGAGTCCTAAAATTATATATAAAGGAACTGATGGTGGTTTAGGTGACTGATGTTAATCGAGGATAAACCAACATCGGTTAGGGTGAATTAGTCCAAGTTACCAAAAAAAATTATGTTTTTGGAGCATCTTTTCATGTTAGAGTGTGATACACCTTCTATGTGTTACACTTGGGTATTTTTATGGCGGTCCCGCTTGTCAATGAGCGGGTCAAGGGGGTTCGGGGGTGAAGCCCCCAAAGAAAATTCTCATGGGTGGTTTATTAACCCATGGGTAATGGGTAACCATTATGGGCTGTTTTTGGGCCCATGGTTTTTTAGTACCCATTGTTTTGATACCCACGGTTTTTTTCCCATGGTTTTGATACCCACAGTTTTGTATCAAACAGCTTAAGCAATTGTCTATTTATATGGTCTTATGCATATGATAGATAGACAAGCAAATGTATTGCAGATGTGCTTTGAATTCGGGTGTGAATTATGTAGATTTTGTTGAGCATAGCTCCAAATGGATCTGGGTATTGTATTGAGAGAGTGGAGGCTTGTAATAAAATATGAGCAAGTGATTCTTGGTGGACGTAGCCCAAATTGGGTGAACCACGTTAAATCTTGTCTCTCTGTGTTGTGTTATTTATTCTGCACTTTTATTTGAGATCTGTAATGTTTTTTGCATATTAGTTTCTACTGTTATGATTCTGTAAGGGATTATTCCGCATATTTTATCTCTTATTTCCTAACAATATAGCCTAATCTTTACTATGTTTGGCATGATCTTGATTGCTAATTTGGGTCTCAAGTGAGGGTTGACTCTTAGATAAGTGGGAGTGTTGTTGGAGAAGGAATGGGACTTTAATTTTAGCATTTGAAAGAGTCCCAATTGTTTAAGATAAGTAGAGACTCGATCTTAGTTAATTAATAGGCTAGGAATAAGTCCATGGTGAGTTGTCTAGGTGATGTGGCTAGGTGAGGTGTAAACTAACTTAATTAAAGTAATTAAGTTAATTAATAAAGTAAGGATGAACATTAATTCAATTGTAAGTAATTAAATTAATATGAATTCAGGGTAGGGTGTTATGGTTAGGTGAATATGTTGCATTAATTAATTGAAGGGGACTAAGGGGAGTGTGGCCCAAATTTGGTGTCTACACCTGCACAAGAGAGAACTTGGGCACACAATTCCCAAATCTCAAGATGGTATTTTCATATGAAATTTTATATGATTTTGAATCCCAAGATTATTTCAAGAAAAATTGGATACATTTTAGACTTCAATTCTGCTTGCATATTTTTAAAAATGGCCCTTTTTCTTCATGACAACAGGGTGTGTCTACCAAGATTGAGCTACCTTAAGAAATAATCAAGTCTTGTGAATGATGTGATGATTCCAATATGTATAGAATTCCTTAAGATTTCCAATTCCTATTTTATTTCCTCCTCACTCCTTACATATCTCTCTGAATCATCTGATTAAGTTCAAGTTCCAGTTTTGACTAATTACTCCTTACACCTGAAAACCTCGTTGTTGCACAGTCTATCACTAAACCTCCAAAAAATCCCTATACTTACATAAATCAATTCCAATACCATCATGGATCTCAAATACCACCTCTAGATTATTATGGGCTTTCATAACCTTCCCGGAGGATGCATACTTACCTTGAAATGACCAAAAATTGGTGTTTCTAAGCATGTTGGAGAACTAGTCTTTAGTTGTTCTTCACTGAATGGAATTGTTGATCTTAAAACATCATTTCAAACACCTACATATGCTTGTTAAATATATTAGGAGCACATATAAGGTCAATATTATCATGACACATAAGACAAACTGGCCGAGAGAGGGTTTCAGGAAGACTCAAGAGCAAATTTTCAAAGTTGGCTTAGTTGTCGTGCTTGAAATTTTGAATTTTTCAGCTAGTGAAAATTCATGACAATAGACATGCTCAATGGGTGCATGATTATTCAATTACTATATCAAAATGTCATAGAAGAAAAATATGCACCTAAAAATTTGGAAATCTTAGGGAAACTAGGGTTTGAGAAAGGCTAAGGATTTCATCAACAAGATGGTTTGCCAAATGATTCAACCCTAAATAAATAAATAAGCATTGGATTACTATATTATTATTTACTCATAGGATTATGGGTTAACAACAGGTAGTACATTAAGATTAATTAACAAATATTAACTTGAATAAATTAGAATATACTATTATAAGTAATTTGCAAGATAGAATAAGAAACGGTTTTTAAGAAGATGAAAACACAAGTGAGAAAATAACTCCAAAAGCTTATATGTCATTTTTTATGATTGTGTGAGTTAAAAATGATTTACAAGTGCTTCTTATCTAAATCCAAAGTGCAAAACTAATTAGGTATAAAATTGTCAAATGTGTGGTCATTTAGTGGTTTCATACTTATTTGGCATTATTTACAACAAGATCTCAACTTCTTATGAAATTTGGGGTGCTATGAGGACAAAAAGGATGCAAGAAAATTAACATATTTGATAAGAAAGTAATGATTGTAGACTAATTCAATGATGACTACCCAAATCAAAGGCAACCGATGCCAAAAAACAGGATCAGGGCCCCTGAACATGTGGATTAGAGAAACAAAGGGTTTTGAACACTAAAGAAGCAGCAAGACAGATTGCAGATGAATCATAGAACAGAAAATAGGGGAGATGGAGATAAGATTGATGATGAATAAGCTAGGTTGACGATGACTATGTATGATGAAGATGAGATCTGAAGTAGTAAGTGTGCATAACAGTAAGATTTAGAAGATTTGAGGTATCGTGGGGCTGGAAAATAGGTGGTTAAAAGGGTGGATGACAGATAATAAGGAAGATGTAGATCATTTCAACGGTGACTATGCAGATTCAATGGAAACCAAGAAGGGATCTAGGATTTTATTGGGGCAAATGGATGGGAAAATGGACTATGAGGAAGGATTAACGATGTCTGATGCAAGAGAAATCCCCTAAGATAACTTGTAAACGTACAAGATTGATGCTCAATGGTGATGAAATGATAATGGGGGATCCAAGCAAGCTCTAACTCACTAAAATATCCAAGTTTGACATGGAATATCTTTAAAATAACTCCAAGTTGATAGCAGCTGCTCCAAATAAGAGAAAGAAACGAATCAAGAGTCACAAGAAATCTTGAATTTGTAAAATTGCATCTTGAAGAGAGGGGGTATGGACATACTTATAGGGTCAATGATGATTTGTATTAGGTCACCAATGACTGTGGAAGACTGTCAATCTAGATGGTGGGGATTTGTTCAGCTTGATGCAAAGGGCCCTAAAGGGGTCAAGTTAGGGTTTCAAGTGATTAAAGCGAGTTAGGGTTACTTTGGGAGGATAAAAGGTATATAGGGGATAGGAATGCATTGAATGAGGGTGGATGGGAACCTAGGAATGATAAAATACGTGCTTAGGGAAGATAAAGGATAATGGGTGGGTTTAGGGATAGTTAATTGTGATTAGTGGGAGATTAGGGAAGGTAAACAATGATATGATTAAGATTGGATTAAGATGGGAAAATAGGAAATTAGGGGAATAAATGGGATTTTAGGAGGGAAATAGGGATTTAAATGAGAAGAGAGGTATGTATGTGTGAGACGATGACAAAGGGGAGCGAACATGGGATGAGGAACAAGCGTACTAAAAAATTGGTGTCTACATTTTCCCCTTTATGTAAAGTGGCTTGTGTTAAGCAAACCACGAGACAAAAACAAGAAGTGATGAAGGATGATGCTTGAGGTAATCCTCCTCAAACTAGGGATCGATGACACAAAAAAGAATCGATCATGAGGTTGAAAGAGATAGATGAGAAAAGGAAAGGGGTGGAAAGGATGAGAAAAGAGAAGATGATAGAAGATGCCCCAAATGGAAATAGATAAAAGCAAAAACAAAAACAAAAACAAAATTATGGCGGTGATTTTGGAATCACTTCGATAAAGAACACATGATCCGTAAAATTCTAGCTTTGTAAATCTATGAAATCACACAAATATGTTGTTCTACTTTATACTTTGGAAAATGACAGTTTCGAGCTTTAGTGACTGATTAACTAGTGCTTAGAACAGAATTGTAGAGAAATGCTAAAAGAATTCCACACACAACATAAGAATTTTATCCTAGGAACCCCCAATTCGAGGGAAAACTAGATGGGAAGGGAAACTACTCTTTCTTCCCACTTGTATTGGCCAATTTTAAACAATTTACAGATTACAATAAGTATAAAGGAGAATAACAATGTAAGCTTCCCCTCTAATTACTTGTTTGTTCTATTTTCTTGCACCTTGCTCCTACAAATCACTCTAGCATTGAAAGTCCTTTCTCACTTGCTCTCATATAATCCATACTTTGCTTCTTGATCTCTATGGATCTTTGAATGCCCAAATCCCTTGCTCCTTCATGCATTTATAGCCTTCTCATGTCCTCCCGTGCACTAGAGGATGTGAAGGGACGCAAGAAAGGAAGAGACAAAGATAATTGGTTCAAATTCCAACCGTTCAGGCTCTATTTTATTTTTCCTCCAAAAGTGACAAGACCACCACCTAGTGCATATTGGCAATCATAGGACCACCACCCTAGATGGGTGGCAGTTACAGGATCGCTATCGTGCAGGGTAGTGGTTCTGTAACCGCCACTCTGCACAAAGTAGAGGTTCTATTAAAATGCTTACAGAACCTCCTTTTCCTCATTTTTTCATTCTTCCTTCGTAGTGCTAATGATTTGATGAAGTGGTGTGTTTTTATGGATCAACAAAGTATGACCTCAACGGAGATGGTGGCAGTGTCCTATAGACCTGTGATCGGAAAAAAAATACTACAAGATGGAGGGAGTCCAATGGGAATACACTCATATGGATGTGCAATCCATGTGACCAATGGGTCAAAGGAAAACATAAAAAATATACACAAACAAATACGAGGATGGTCCAAACAATGGTCTGACGAGATGTGGGGGCAAAAAGTAGATGCAATATCCTTCATACATGATAAATCGATCAAATATTCATTTGGGTGGGACTAGGATAAAAGATGGAAATAATGGCAATAAAGGTGGGCTTAAGATAAGATATGGTGTCCTAAAAGGGAACATAAAGATGACTGTAGAGCAAGTTTTTGGATGCAATTAAAGATGCGTGATGAGACAAATATATGGGCCAAAAGATAGGAAATAATCCCAGTGGGGCAAATAAAGGTGTGATGTGAGTAGCTCACAAGTCAAAATTGGAAGAAAAGATAATTTGATAAGGAGATTGGAATGAAAAAATAAGAGGGATGAAAAATAGGGTTAGGTCAACGACGAATTGGCGGGTCGACTGCGACAGGTCAATACACCTATATAAGTGGCAGAGTCAACTGACTAAGCTCATTTGCATGATACAATTTTTATGATCAAGAGATATGAGAGGTATAAAAGTGTGAGATTTGAGTGAAATGTAGGCCAGTAGAGGAGGAAGGAGGTGTTAGAGATCTTGGAGAGTGATAATTCTGAAAACCTAGCTTTGTATTTGATTTTTTTTAAGTTTTTCATTTTTTAACGAGCACCAAGAGGTAGTCGGCAACAATTGGATGGGTCTTTGTCGACTGAGTGTAGGTCGGTGTTGACTAGAAGGGGGTCAATGTTGAATGGGTAGGATTTAGGCTACATTGATAATTTTTTATTAATACTAGTGATATTAGATGATTGGATGTTGATGAGTGCTTGTTTGATGGATTCTTACAGGCCAAAGATGAGTTATATCTAAGAGATAAATTCTAGACCATGTTGGGGATGATGAGGGAAATTTTACCGATGTAGAGTATGACCATTTAGATATAGTCAGACTGGGGGGATTTTGCCATTATCATAGGTTGACAAGAGATACAGGGCTCATCATTGCACTAATAGATAAATGGGATCCTAGGACCAACAATTTCTAGTTCCAGATAGGAGAGATGATGATCACATTAGAGGACTTGTATCATATATTGAGAATTCCAATCCAAGGGCACCGATAATTTTGGCTACAACAAAGGGAAATATGGTGGAATTGACACAGTTATTTGGAGTGGATGCCCCACATAGTGCTTTTGTATCAGGTGTATTCCATATTGAGACCCGATACCAGCAATCGGCGCTACGGAGTCAGCTGATTTGTTTGATTATGATGCAAGAGCATCCATATACAAGCAGGAAATATAGAATTTAAGATGTTCTAGCATCAATAGGTGGTTGTTTAAACATGTTCACACTCATTATGTGGCATATAAACCTCTTGAATATGTAATTCTCTTCAGGAAGTTAAATTTAGGGGTAGTGTGCATAGGAGAAAAGTAAGTAAATTTGATATTGCATGCCAAATATGGAATATGAATGAGTCAAAGAGGTTTGATTGAGTGTGGTGCAAATTGTGGGAGCTTAGGAACTGCTCTAGAATTGTTTAGAAGTTTTTATTTTCAATCAAGTCCAAGTTAGGACTTTATTCCATGTATATAGGAATTTGTTGTATGACAAAGTCTAGTAGCATCCTTCATATAGGAAGGATTTTCATGTGTGTAATGAGGATTTTATGAAGGATTGAGATGTAAGAGGGATCAAGAATGAATAATGAAGTGAATTTACAGCATAATAGAATGTGTTTTTGTATGATATATACTTGTAATTTGTAAACTGTGTAGAATACCATGTCCCTAATCGAGAGCTAGAAGCATTACAGTTAGCTCAAGAAGGATATTTAGGATCTATGAAATCATGAATAGGTGGAGGAAGGTATAATTGATGTCCTTGAATTTTTATAGCTCTTGAAAGCTTGTGATTTATTTTGTATCTTCAATTCTTATCTCTCATGCCCAAATTAGGGCTTTGTACAACTTTAATTCTGACTAGTCAAACTTAATGAAATTTTGGGAGCATCTTTACCCATGTGGTATTTAGAAGTATGCCAAATTTTAGATCTCAAGCCATACGTGTGAGTTTTTTACACCATTGAATGCATAGGTTACCTGTACAGGTATGGAAATTAGAAGGTTTAGGGTTGCATGAAGGTAAAATATTCAAATTAGAATTTTAATTCCAATGGAGAGCATGTTGATGACACCTTAGACGAATTTCAACCCTTATTCATACCAAATCATCCCTAAAAGGACCCACTGCCATAACAATAAGCTATAAAAAGGCCTAGTTTGTATACCACATTACAAAGGAGGTGTAATTTTGTACAAAGGAATAGGGCACAAGATTGAGGTATGTTTGAGAACCCCATAAAGGGTATTTAAATCATATATTGGCTTGGTTAGTTGTATCACTCAAATTGGAGATCCAACTCAGTTTAGGTGCTTGGAGGGATACAAGTCAAATAGGGATAAACTAGAAAACTAGTATGAATTGAATGGGTATGACTGGATATAGGGTCATAACACCTCATTTCAGGTTAGATAGAAGTATCAAGATTCATAAGAGTGGTCCCTAAACTTGCATACAAGATTGAGTACTTGGAACCATGAGTTAGAGAAAGGAATACATGTATTTGTGATTGTATAAATAACTCAGTGAGTGGAATGAATTCAAGATTGCAAGAAAGTTGTTGGAAAGGTGATGGAGGCTTCTAAACAATGGATGTATGACCAACATGCAAGGTATATCTCTTTCATGTTGTTTTATATTAGTACTAGTACTAATACAATTGTATGAAGAAGTAATATAACCACATTGTTGGAGCATAAGATTGGTATTATTGGGTATTAGATAAGATCATTAAGCAAGAGATGATGGTGAATACCCTGTTCAATAGTGCTCATGTGTTGATAAATATTCATATAAAACAGAGATAAGTGGTTCTTGATGAGAACATTTTGAAACCCTTGCATCATATTATGATGGTGATATTGTGTTATGCATTGCTAGACTCAGGTGGAGCCTAGTTCATATGGGCATTAATAGAGGTTATAGCAAATATAGTCAAGCATAGGATAGTGTTCACTTTTGGGTCATCCCTTCTAGTGCATGTATACTACGAGTTATGGATGTATGTGTCAAGGAGGTCAAGCATGGATGTGGGCTTCCTACTTCATTGTTGGGATTATGAGCATACATTCGTGGTGTGGCTATCAGGGCTTCCTTGGGTCACATGAGACCACCCTGAGCTTTTAGTTGTATTTTTGAGATGGCGAGTTGACCAGGCTCATGGAGACATGGGTGAGCATGGTGAGGATTGGTATACCAAGAGGTTAGGGAGCCTGGAGGTTGATGATGTGGGATGAAGTCCATATAGAGGCTTCCCTGCATGGCCTAGGATAGATATACAACTTACAGGTATGAGGAGGGTTAGATGGGTGTAGGGGCAGAGGCCTGAGATGATAGAGGCCATAGATTTTACTCAAGTGATGCAGCAGTTTGAAGCGGTGTAGACGGTGGCTGGAGCACCTATCAGATAGAAACTTGATGAGACAGAGAGGGACCTTCCCATCTCGGTGATGGTGGATCCATTGGTAGAGGAGGGAGAGCCATGGGATACTGATGATGATGGTGTGGGATTCGGAGAGGGGTATGTGGAGTGGTGGATGAAGCAGAGGGTAGACAAGGAAGCTAAAGATAGAGCACGGGTAGGAGGAGAGGTGGAGATGCCTATAGGAGGAGAGGTAGAAGTGCCTATAGGTGGAGATGGGGGAGATAGAGGGGTGGTTGTAGAGATATATAGATTATAGATGGACTTAGATGTAACTCTCTAAGAGCTAGCGTGGGTGCGCCAGGAGAGGGACTTGGCCATACAACAACAAGATTGATACTAGTGACTAAAAGAGGCCTATCAGGCCACATATATAGATTTGGGTACCATGTCTAAAGAGACAGGGAGCAAGGATCCTAGAGCCATGCAAGGAGATGGTCAGATGACTTCACCTAGCACAGTGTCACTAGAAAAATATTAGGTGCTAGGTGAGGAGGCACACTATTATGAGCACATAGTTACAATGAGACTACCCAATGTGTCGCATTATGCAACATATTTGGCAGGAGGGAGGAGATTGGGGAGATCGACGTGACAGCCAGCATCAGGGAGGATAGTCAGTGTAGTGCAGCCGAGGCACGGTCATGGACTGGATGATGGACCAGAAGGTGGACAAGCCCCTGTATTATGAGTACATGGTCTTGGCTCAAGACTTAGAGCATCTGATCTTCAGTTCACCACCTAGTGGGGAATGTTGTATATAGATTTTGACAGTGATTTTGATGTACATACTTTTGAGATAGATCCCAGTACAGGCATATCACATATGTATAGACACTTTTGATGATGATGTGTGTGTGTGTGTGTGTGATGATTTTGTCATGAGTTATATGTGTTGTGATGAGTGTATTATATGTATGTGATGATTTATATGTTTATGTGATGCTTGATGAGATTATGGATGTGATGTATGGATTAAATATTGGTGATGTAATGATTATATTATGGATGTAGGAATGATGTATGGTTAGATTATAGTTATTGATGTAGATTATGCATGGATGAAATGGATTATGATATGATATGATATGATTTAGATTAGAACATACCTGATGGATTTAGATGATGTAGATGTGATGGAATATGATGTAGATGTTAGATATGAGGGGATAGATATAAAGGGTGTGATAGATATAAAATACAAATGATGTGATGCATGCTAGAAATATGCTACGATATGATTTATAAATGGATGTGATGTGATTTAGATTGGATGTGATAGATGCATTGATATGATGAACTTAGATGTTAGATCATGATTAGAGGAATTTAGATGTTGGATATGAAAATGATGTAATGGATTGATATGTTAATGAAAATAAGAAGATATGATTTGATTAGATTTGGATAGATAAAACATGATCATGAGAGGATGACCTCAAACATAAGAATTACATGTTGTCGTAGTAAGGAGCGTGCGTAGGATAGATGCACTTGGACTAGATTGGAGGTAAATCATGAAAAGGAACACACATAAAGCGATGCACTTGCAACCTATGGCTAGTGTTAACATATAACCAATGATATTTAGTCATATTTTAGATCACGAGGGGAGAGATGAAATGTGTGCATACATACCTATTGTAGACATGACAAATGGTTTTATATGTAGTTTTTACGGGGGAAGTAGGTTCTCCTAAGGTGATTGCCCTAGGTCTATGCCCCAAATCTGAGAAATACGGTGGAAAATGATCAATGCAGGAAGTTTAAGTAATGGGAAAGTTGATCGATGCAGGAAACTTTCTTGGGATGATTTCTTTTGAATATTAATTTTTATGTGTAATATTTATAAGGTTGATCAATGCATAAATCCTTCGCTACCTTGATATAAGAATGTAGCCATCCTTCGAAGGAGTAATTTATAATTATGAATTTTTTGCTTTGTATTTTTTAGATGGTAGGATAAGATGGATGATAGTTATCCTTCGAGGGATCAGTCTATACTTTTTGACATTATTTGCTTTATGTGAACAACTATCCTTTGAGGGAGGAGTATATTTTTGGGTAAGATAGCTATGATATGAGCATCCATGATTTTTCACTTTTAAGATAGAACTGAGGCTAGCCAAGTAGACAACTTGGGGAGGGAAAAGAAGATGTACACACTACACCTAAGGATCCTTATCATGGTTCCAATAAGTTGATAAGGAAATGGATGTAATGATTGTGGGGTTCCCACCTAGAAGGAGGAAATTTTCAGTAAGGAATTTGGTATGATCAGATCTGTGGTACCCATATTTAAGGTCATAAATAGGATAGTGACGGAAGACCACATGATTCCAAATCATTACGATGGAAGATAGAGAATGTTAATGATGGAAATAAGATCATTGATATGACTAGGGTCACATTGGTAGGTGTGTTAATAGTAGAAAGGTCACAAATGCAAGGCATTGAGGGGTTCCATTCTCAGTTTACCATCAAGGGAGGCTAATAAATAGGCCACATATCCATACTTATGCATGATAATATATGGTCCAATCCAGTTGGGAGAAAACTTTCCACGTAGACTACTTTTTAGAGTAGTGACGTTATGATTTTATTTCAAGACAAGGTCACTGATGTTAAAGTTGTGTTCCTTAAGATGTTTATTATAGGCATGTTTGATGTGTTCTTGATAAACATAGTGATGTTGAAGGGTGATTAGGCAACATTTGTCCAACATTTCAAGTTTTACTAGAGGCTCTTAGCAATAATCCTCGTCAGAGATAAAGTCGCGAATATAAATGCACAGGATCCCATAGAAGTGTAGATGTTATTCCGATAAGCCCAAAGAGAAAAGGGGATGTGAAGATGACAATATTGACCTTCTTTATCAACAATTTTGGCAAGAATGTTAGGAAGAGTCTTACTAATGGCTTCAGCTTGGCCATCAGCTTGAGGATAATAAGGAGATGAGAAGCTAAGATTGTTGTTGAAAGTATCACAAATCTTCTTAAGGTATTTTTTTAAAGGAATTTCCATTATCAGTGATGATTTAATGAGGAACATCAAAATGACAGATGATATGCTGATAGATGAAATCAACAATTTTGTTAGCTCTAATAGATGTGAGTTGAATGGCTTTCACCCATTTGGTAAAGTATTTAGTAGCGGTGAGGATAGAATGATGAAGTTGAGAGGAGTGTGGTTTGATGAGGTCAATGAGGTTGAGCCCCCATTGTGAGAAAGCTCATAGATCTTGAGCTAGTTCTAAGGCCTAGCTAGGGATGTGAATGAGATTAGAATGTTGCTGAAATTTGACATATTTTTTACCGTACTCACAATAGTCTTGATTGAGTGTGGGCCAATAATATCCCATCTGAACAACACGTTTGGCGATGCCAAGCTACTAAAATGTCCACCACATATGCCATCATGGAATTTTTGGATAGTGTGGATAGATTCATGGGATTTAACACAACATAGTAGAATACCATCAAAGCCATGTTTGTAGAGGATGTTGCTAAGGATAATGTAGTGGTTAATGCATTGAAGAAATGACCTCCTACCATTTTTGGATATAAGTCGGAGGTAATTTTAGATTGATATAGATAATTGAATATCTGAGTGTACCAAAGATCAGATTGATTAGAGTCGACAAGATTGATAAAATAAATCTCATAGGTATGGGATGGTTGATCGATGTGATAGACAACAATGAAGAGTTTGGATTCTTCGGTTGTCTTGGGGATGAGAGATGACATAGTTTCTATAAAGTGGTTGGATGAAAGAGGCATGGTTTGGATGGTATACTGATCGAAGGCCTCAAGAAGGAAGTCAATGATGTCCTTTTACTTTTGAAGTATTTAGTTTTTACATTGTTATATTCCCTTAATTTGATTAGTGATGAGTTGGGTCACCATACATATCGAGGATTTGGATGCCGAGCATGATAGCAGTTTTGAGACCTAAGATAAGGTTTTCATACTCGGTTATGTTATTAGTGCACTCAAATTTAAGCTTATAGGTGATGGGGATGGGATTTTCCCAAGGAGGAATGATGATAATGCCAGCACCTCCCCCTTTATGACACTTAGATCCATCAAAGAAAAGTGTCATTTTGAGGGGAGAGTACTTGTGATCAATGGTATAGATGGAATCATTGGGGAATTACTCATAAGGAATTTTATTTTTAGGAAGAGGGGCTTTGACAAGTTGATCAGCGATAGCTTAACCCTTTATTTATTTTTGAGAGATGAACTCTAGGTCAAATTCAGTCATGAGCAAAATCCATTGACTGATGTGAACATTGTGATAAGGCTTGGAATTCATGGTTTTGAGAGCATTAAAGCTAGTGAGAAAAAAGGTTTTATGATTAAGAATATAATGGCAAATTTTAGAAGTGGCAAAGAAAATGGCGCAACACAACTTTTCAGCTCCAGTGTAATTGTGGAGAGTGCGGCTGATATAGTATATAGTCTGCAACATGGCACCTAGAGAATGGTATGTGGCAGAGATGTAAAGATAGAAAGTATCCACCTCGTGTGGAGGTGTGAGCACAAGTGGTGACAAAAGATAATGCTTGAGATATTGAAGGCTTTTTGGCAATTGGTATCCCACTTGAAGTGAGTGTCTTTATAGAGGAGATGATGAAAAGGTTGGAAATGGTTATAAATTTGTGAGATGAAACTGTGGACTGATTGAAGTCAGCCTAGAAGACTACGAACTTGCTTAAGATCAGAAAGTGGAGGCATCTTGAGGATGGATTTGATCTTGGCAGGGTCAACTTCAATACCTCTGGTAGAAATGATGGAGCCAAGGAGTTTTCCAGTTAGGACTTCAAACATGAACTTAGCTGGATTGAGGCAAAGGAAGAAACAAATAAGACACGTGAAGAGGATTTCAAGGACATAAATATGTTCTTGTCGACATTTGGATTTACCTAAGAGATCATCGACGTAATCCTCTATGGTTTTATGGATGATGTCATGGAAGATATAGGTCAAGGCATGTTGATAGGTGGCCCCTACATTTTTAAAATTAAAGGGAATGACACGATAGCAGAAGGTTCCTCAAAGGGTGATGAAAGACATATTATGTTGGTCTTCTACTATGATGAGGATCTAGTTGTATCCAGAAAATCCATTCATAAGAGAAAACATCTCATGGACGGTGGTGAGGTCAACGAGTTGATCACTGTTAGGAAGGGGAAAGTAACCTTTAGGGTTAGCGAGGTTTAAATCTCAAAATTTGGTATAAATGTGGAGCTTTCCAGAGGCTTTAGCAACATATGATGTTGGATACCCATTACTAATAATTCATAGGTAATATGGAGTTGGTTGAAAGAATATGTTACAAGTCCTCTTTGACAAGGAGGGTGATGCAAGCATGCATGCGGCATAGATTTTGCTTAACTGGATTAGCGTTGGCAATGGTGACAATGATGTTGGGATTAAGAACTGACATGTCAGTGTATGACCATGCAAATTCCTAGCTATGCTTAGAAAGAAAGTTGGTGAAGGACTCCATCTCTTGTAGATCAAGAGATTGACCAAATTTAAGGATGCAAGGCTCTTGTAGAGTCCCTATATTGATGTTGATAGTTGATTCATTGAGAAGGGTGGATGTGTCAAGAGGTAAGGACTTAAAAAGATGATAATATTTTTCCCCCATGTAGGAAATAATGGATTTGTCATCATTGCATTGAATAACATCGATGGTAAGGGAGTATTCCTCTACTATGTTGGGAAATTGAAGAGGAAGGGACCAAGTTTCACCATTGGAGTGACAAGTGTTTGGTCTTAAAATGATGGTTGAGATTTTAAAAAAACTCAAAGAAAGGGATATGGTATCATATGTATCCTTGGGGTCATCAGATGGAAAAAGGTTGGATGATGGATCAATGTGCATGGGGGATGTAGATGAAGAATTAGATGCAAGAGGATCATTGGGTTGTTCTTTGAAACCAACCCGAAATTATCGTGAGGTTTACGAGATTGGTTGATGATGAGATCGTGCATGCCTTGCTCATAATTTTAAAGACCAAATCCCTTCCACATGCAACAGCGGAGATAAGTATAGGTGAAGGATTTGTTGTAAAGGAAATTAAAGACGTTGGTATATGGATTAGTGTGGGGTTGATTGTCGATATGAGATAAAGGGTAATCGATTCCACCATAGATGAGATTGGTATTGAGATAAGGTGGACCAAAGGAAATGATATCCCTAATGTTTGGTTTATACATAGGGGATTTATCGGGTCTACTGAGTCAATTGGGCATGGGAAGAGCATTGAGGGTAATAATTCCATACTCCCCTAGTAAAAGGTGTTACATCAAGGTGCCAAGAGATTTATCATTAGGCATCTTGGATATAAGTATGAATGAGCTATTGGATGCTTCAAAGGATGAATATTGTTTAGTAATGAGCAAGTCATTTAAATGATAGGTCATATGGCATTCTTTGAATGGAGGAAGATAAGCGGGGAGAGTGTGGATTTTTCCCTCATGTTCATATTTAATGTAGTAGTGGAGAGTAGATGGGACACAACGCACGACGCGGATCCATGGGTGTTTGAGTAAGACATTATATTGGAACTCCCCCTCAACAATTTGGAAAATCTCATGGAGGATTTTTTCACCCACGTGGATGGGGAGGATAATTTTTCCTAAAGTAGGGGAAACAACATCATTGAAGGCCTGAAGGATCGCGGGTGATTGAGTGACAATGGATTTGGGAAGCTTAAGTTGATCAAAGGTATGGGAGGAGATGATATTGATACTATAACCATTTTCTAACATATATTGGTGGATGAATGTGTCGTTGATATAAATAGTGATGAAAAGAGGAAGGTCATGGTCTTCAGGTAATATCTCAAGAATTTTGGAACTGTCAAAAGAGATAGCGGAAAAAGTTGTTAAGAGCTCTGAAAAAGGTTGCAAAAGGTTGGGATTCATCGCTCATGATGGGGATACGTTGTAAAGGTTCAATAAGGGCTTATTAGGGATTATGAGAGCTTTAGCTAAGCTCATATAAAGACATTTTGACCAGGGATTGATGGAGTTGTTTTACAATACTTTTCTCAGTGCTCGCAGGTTTTTGTAGGTGGAGCAGATAAGATGGATACCTTGGCCTTAGGAAAAGAAGATGATGGGGTAAACTAGCTAAAAAGAGCAGTGAAGAAGAATTTTCACTTGGATTGGGTACATGGCTAGGTAGATTGTTGTGGATCATAAGGGCGAGAGCAGGTAGCAATACAAATGACATTTATGAAAAGTGGGGGATCATCTTTGGAAGAGGTAGTGTTTGGAGGAAGGATTACAACAAAGGATTTGGGTAAAGAAGGGGTCTTAGATGTCTTAGAAGTTGTTGGCTTGATTATAGGACTATGATTAGATGTGGATGAACTAGTATATGGGAGAGGGTGATCCTCCTCAATGAGAAGGTCATCCTCTTCTATAAGATTGTGGATGAGGGTCTGGAGGGCCCTACAATGTTCAGTATCATGTCCAGAGGTGCGATGATAAGCACAAATGGCATTATGATCAAATCACGTGGGTTTTTTCCCCCATGCATCAAAATACTTAATGGGGGAAAGATGATTGTGGAAGCTTGAATGAGATGATTAAATATTTCTCTATAGGAACCAATGGGGGTTTTTCAAGAAAGGGCTTCATAAATTGTGGATTGAGTGGGTTTTAGGGAAGAGGATGGAGGTAAAAGTTGTGCCTTTCTCTTATGTGGTTTGATAGGGGTTCTAGATTCACATTTGGATATGAAAGGAGCGATGGATGGTTTTGATTCAGATTTAGGGGGAAGAGTGGGTGATTGTGATGTAGACTTGTTGGTAGGAATGGATGATTTTGATTCAGATTTGATGAGTTTAATGAATGATTTTGATGCAGATTTGATGACAGTAACATGGATGATTTTGATTCATATTTGATGGGTAGAATGGATGATTTTGATGCAGATTTGATGACATGAATGGATGATTTGGATTCAAATCTATTGGTGATGGGTAATTTATACGAAGGGCAAGGTCCCAAAATAGAAGGTAGTGGCCCTAAGATAGAAGATGAGATGTTGGGTGTCTTAGATTGATGGGGTTTTGAAGGAAGGAGTTCCAAATTTTATGTGGATGGGTGAGATATTTTTTGAGTAAGGACGCTAAATTTTTTAAATTTTTGTTGTGAGGATTTACCTTTGGCAGGGATTACAATAACTTCAACTTCGGGATTATCATTGGAGATGGGTGTGGATAATGTAGGTGCAGATTTTGTTGTAGATGTAAGTGTTGAGGATAAAGATGATCTTCGGATAACATGAGGGGTAGGATGCAAATGTTAGGAATTTTAGGAATTAAGAGGGGGGTGAATCAGTGCTGATAAAAACTCTTACAATCAATGTCCACTTCTTTAATTTATTGTTGTTAAATTATATGTTGATTGTCATAAGCATGCATAATCAATCATGAGAGATAGGGAGAGAAATAAACACACGTACACATGAGGAGACCAAATTTAATGTGGGAAACCCTTTCGAGACAAAAACCCACTGAAACCAATGAACTAACTTGGAGAATTATCCTTCAAAATTATAATTATTTCATGATTGAGCTACAACTCAATCTAGAGTTATAACTCCAATAATTTAATCAAGCCACCACTCGGTCCTTGACAAGCTAAAACTTGTATGGAAACCAAAAATCCCAAAAGGGTACAACAACAACTAACCTTTAGTAAGAAACCACTTACAAGGAGGATTCAACCCCTAGAATTTAATCATCCGCTATTGATATTCTATAATCCACTACTTACAAAGAGGTTATAACCCATGTGATCTAAGAAACAACTTAGACAAATATTACACATAGTAGTTGATCATATAAATTCTATGTTGCACAGACAACTTATTATGATCACTCTTATCTTGCACTCATGACTCACTCTTCAAGAATAGATATTCAGTATTCTCCTTTCCTCTATTTCAAATCTCTCCCCTCAAATATTCATTGGATATGGGTTTCTGCTCCTCTCTACAACACTGTCATTGATCTCTCTTTTAATCAGCACGTCTTCATTTGGTAACATAGTTTTCTTCAGTACATATCTCTCCTCTATTTGATTATGATATTCATTTGATGGCTCTATCTCCTTCCTATCTTTGCAAAATTCCATGAGCTTAAATACACCTCTCTCCCTTTTCTCATAAACTACTTATGATCTCAAATTTGAGCTTAAATACAAGGATAACTTGCCTTGCCTAAATCTTGGCATTTCATGCTTTTAATTTTTTCTGTACATGCATAGGTTCACATAAAATATTTTACAACACTACCTTCCAATAATAAATTTAGTTATATTGACATTCAGTTATTCCTTTTTATTCCTGACATTTTTTTATTCCTCCAATCTTGGATTTTTCTATTCCATGGCATAGAGGATGACCTCACCTTACCAGAAAGTCCAAAATTACCAGATTATGAAACCTTGAGTGAAAGTTATTACAAACATGATTATGGAGTTACTTTACTTTAGGTTTCTGAACCTTCACTACTTCGAAGTAGTTACATGTCAAAAACATGACTTACTCACAGCTTCTTCTTTATCTTGCGGGTTTCTAAGGTAACTTTAGTTCAGACTTTGAAGACCCCATTACTTGTAGTATTTTATTACCAAATCTTTGCAATACACACTCTTTCATTATATTTCGGGTCTTGGTCTTATGCGGAGAACTTAGGTTCTCATGGAACATGTTCCACCCGCAACATGTTCTATTGATGCCTCATCTTTCCATAATACACTATGTTGTGGCTCAAAGTAGTTTGTGGGGAACTAGGGTTTATTTGGCACTTTTTTCATCTGGGTCATTTGGGCCCACAACACTTACTCTATCCGCAATACATGGGCTCCCTTGTTCATCGGATCAATTAGTCTTGCGGAGAACCCCTTCCTTCGGGGAACTAGTACCGAATGAATCCCTTGTGTCTGAAACTCTTTTATGACCCACACTACACGAGATCCTTCGTATTTCATCTTGAATTGGCTTATGGAGAACTAAGTCTAAACTATCCATAAAACATATAACCCTTTACACTTCGGCTCAAAACCGTTTGCGGATAACTATGACTCACTTGGAACTTATACTGGTTGGGTCGTCTGAGCCCGATTTACCTGCTTTATCTGCAAAACACTTAAGTCTGTTATTTTTTGGCCCTAATCCCAATGTGAGTAACTCTAGTTCATGGGGAACTAGTTCCATCCACACCCCATATGTCCACAATACACTAAAAACTCAATATACTCAAAATTTTCAAAAAAAAAATTCTAAGTACCAGAATTTTTAGTTTTTGCCATATAAACTCTAAGAAAACCTAGGACATTAATTAACTAAAAATAGGATTTGATGGCTATTTTATAAGTTAATCTAAATAGAAACTAAGTGTTATATTGAAGTGCTAGATCTAAATATTTTGCTTTAATATTTGAATGGATTGAAATAATGGAAATAAGAGGGATATGGTACTAACCTTGAATTAACTTACCTCACTGTGTGTTGGACTGTAGCAGACTGGTACGCAGATTGGGCAAGTTGTAACTGAATGGCCTTAGGAAGGGAAGAAGCTGACTGTTTTTCTATACTGAGGTGCCTGGGAGGATACTAGGTGTCCCGGGGTGCCCTGGTCTGTATATTTGGGTGTTGTAGACTGTAGAAAAGCTCATAACTTGAATTCACAGTGTACAATATCTCTGAAATACCTTCACTCATGTCACAAGGTGTCGCAATAATGTCACCTATGTCATTGTGAATGTTACTTGCAAAACCCTATCCAAAGCATCAATTCCTAAAAAATAAAAATGCATATGAATAGGTCGGACTGACCTCAGTTGCCAAACTAGTGGCCTTACGACTGAGCATTGCACTACATTTCAGACCCAATGTAGTTCTATGTGTGTGTGTGTGTAATTTTGTGCCTAGGGTGCCCTAGCACCAATGACACGGTAATAAGGGGAAATAACTAGATGTGAAATGCAAATGGTGGATGGAATGGAAAGAATACAACCCTTTCCCCCTATGCTTGTGTGTGATGCAGATGTAGAAGATGCCCAAATGTAGTCCCTTGCCTTAGTAGATAGTTGCCCTTGATAGTGAGATGTCCGCCCATAATGTAGTGAGTATGCTATGTTTATATAGGGATCTCTTGTTCAAATTTTGACACTAGTGACCTGAAACTACCAACTATGACCTAGGGGAATACACAGGGTAACTGTTAGGAATGACCTCAAACAAATAAATTAAGACCACAAATTATGATGACACGGGCACCTAAAATCATAGACTGGGGCACCCCAAGGTGCCCCAGTGCAACCCTAGGCACCCCAACATAGACCTAAAGATGACAACTAAGCAAATTATGACACCTGAGACACCCTAAAAGATGACCAAAACTGCAGAGACAAATGATGACTGAACTAGACAAACAACAATGATGCCTGACTAACTGACAACAAGACCAAATGATGGGTCACTAGTGAATACTTTTATTACGTGAGATCCATATATAAAATAACATACCCAGTGGTATTAATGTAATAGTAAGTGCGTGATTTTGTGACTACATTTGCCCCCACTTTATGTTGGTGAGTGGAAAGCTTGGTAACATAAAGTAGATAGAGATGCGTACCTGAGAAAAATTTGGAGAAGCCCAAGTTGTAGAAGAATGCACACAATGTGTAGTAGAAGCATGCCGATAGAACTATAAAACCGTGTCGAACCATGGATCAGTGAGTTGATCCATGCAACATATCGAAAAGTGTAAGTTTCGTGATGAAATGTGGGAAATGAAAATGATGATTAGGATTTTGGATGATTTTGAATGCGGTTTAATATTGAATAGGTGGGTAGGGAGTGATCAGTTTCCCAACCCAAATGCTTGTATATGAATGGAATAATGGGAGGATTTAGGCATCCTTGCCGCTAGAGGAAGAGTGTAGGGAGAAAAGTGTGTTATTCTCCAAGCTTTAACTACATCCTCAAGATCTAGCTACTACAGATGAACTCATATCAAAATGTTGAGATTTTGGATCTAAATGATTTTGATTAAATATTTTGACCCATATAGGAGTGATAAGGGGAAAGGCACTCTTTCCCCCACTTCACGGGTGTCACTACAATGTAAAGGCTTCCATGTTAGGTCATTTGGAAGTGAATGCGATAGAGAATGAGATGGCTTCCATGTTAGGTCATCTGGAAGCAGAACGTGTCATACAAAATGAGATGGCTTCCAAGTTGGGTCATCTAGAAGTGAACATGGAGTATAGAATAAAATCCCAAGTTAGGTCATCTAGGAACAAGTGGTGAATGTAACTCCCAAGTTAGGTCATCTGGGAGACCACTTGTAGGTTTGAATGTCTGGTTTGAAAGCGTTGGTTTTGATTGGTTGATTGATTTGTTTTGATTGGTTACTCATGGAGAGGTTTTTCGCTAATTACCCTCAGGTTAGGTCATTAGGGGAAAGTTTCTAGAAAATGGATGAGATGTCGTGTAAAAATATTTTTAGTTACTTGTTGCCCCCAAGTTAGGTCATTAGGGGAGATTGATAGGTTATAGCGTGTGATCGTGTTTGGGAGGTGTTAAATGATTTTTGCCCCTGATTAGGTCATTAGGGGAGATTGATGATGAAATGTTGCAGTATGAATTGTGAGGTGTTGGATTCATGATGTGTCAGAGTACACGTGGTGACACAAGGGGAATTATAGGGGGACCCCAATAATATGCCCCCCTTTCGGTGAAAGAGGGAGTGATTGAAATGAATGAACTCTTAGCTAAAAGTAATTACAAGAGGTTAAAATGTGTATGCAAAAAATAGGAGATAATTTCTAGGAGATATAATGTGTGTGATATGTGTACAATACTGTGGTAGGTGGATTTCTAAAAATAATGTCACAAACGGGATGTAAATCAAAGTAAAAATGCTCAAGATATAAGTGAAACGGTGTCATGTGTATTAGTTATGGTAATAAGCATGAAATATGGACCATAGTAAAAATATTTTTGAAAAGTGACTATAAATAGTAAAGTGAAAGGGTATCTTATCACTTCATTTGTCTTTTGTGTGAGTGTGAGAGTGTGTACGGAGTGAGTAGAGATGCCTCAAGCGAGACCATTACGTCCTAGTCGGTTTGAGAGAGTTATGACCATTGTGGCATCGCGTACTACTGAAAAAGTTGGTAAGTGTATGATTTTTGTAAAAAATGTAGGGTGGACTAGGTATTTGAGTTGAATTTTTGAAAATTTAGGGTTTTTTATTTTCTCAGCATTTGGGACCTAGACAAGAGCGGTGAGGGTACTAGTGACCCCTGGGACTAGAGTGCATAGAACCAGGCACTAGTGTCCTGCTCTGGGGTGCCCCAGTGCTACATCTGGATGCCCTGGTCCATAAATTTTTTATTTGGTGGATAAATTCTAGGGAATATGTGTCTAGTATGTTGAATTTTGGTATTTGACTGTGGGAAGTGTGTTAATGTTGATTTTTTTGTTTTTGGTGTTGTGCAAAGGGATATACACTCGAGGGAGTTCTGTGGTGGTCGACACTTGAGTACATTGCTGGGATTGGGTTTTTCAGATGATGATTGGGATGTGATGGAGTGTGTCGGCCTACAACATATAGCACAGATGGGGGATGTGCCCCATAATATGCCCATGTTGACTGCATTATGTGATAGGTGGTGTGCCAATACGTGCACATTTTGGTTTCCCATAGGGGAGATGACGGTGACACTGGAGGATGTATATCACATACTATGATTGCTAGTGGTTGGAGAGTGAGTACGAGTTATGGAAGTAGTAGATATGGAGTTCTAGATGCACTCAGATAGACAATATTTTACGGGGGCCCATGTACCAACCGAGGCCCATATTAGTTTGGATGTGATATTGCAGTCTAGGGTTCCACGGTTGTGAAAGTTCATCACAGTGGTGATAACATCTTGTATAGCAGTGGAGGGAGGAGGTGTCGGCATCTTGTATAAGATGCACGACATATGTCAGTGTATAGAGGAGGATGGGATGAGATATGCGTGGGCGCGGTGTGTGTTGGCCCATTTATATAGGGATTTGTATCGATTTACTCAGGATGAACATGGTGGGGGTATAGGGGCCACCACACTACTACATGTATGGGCATATGAGCATATAGCCATCTTGAGACTAGTTGTAGGGCCATGAGGGGAGTGGGCTCGACCTGAGATATTTATTCGACGTTGGGTTGATATCTGTGATAGGAAGATGGACACAGATAGTTTCAAAGCCCTGATAGATAGGATGGGGTGGGAGTCAGTGATATGGAGGCCATATGGAGATTACGGGGGATGGCCTGAGGATGTGATAGAGTTGCGATGTATTCAGAGGACCATGTGGTTAGAGGACTGCTTTCTAGGTGTGGCTGAGTTGTTTCAGGTAGAGAGGGTATCACGGCAGTTTGGTATGTGCAAGACATGCCCCCAGAGCCATACATATGGTTACGAGTTGTTAGGGACCCTAGGATGGAGGGTGCTAGGCTAGGGCCCATAGCAAAACAGTTGATACCACTAGGGCCAAATGTGGTAGACCTAACAATAGTAGTTGTAGATGGAGATGGCATGGGGTGTACGGAGGATTATTGAGTGTGGTGGGTAGCGCATCGATGGGTGTTGTTATATCTGGTGTTTGTAGGTGCCATGGAGTTGTCAGTAGGAGGAGTGGTGAGGGAGATGTCCCTGACCCTGTGGCGGTGGCGGTGGTAGATCATAAGTATTTGTGTATGCTAATGTCGTAGTTAATGAAATGTCTATGTCAGTTTGTATGTGGTTGACTAACATGAGGTTGTATGTTGTGTATGCAGGAGATGTCTATTGGTCATTGATAGTAGACACATCGATCCGCACATTGATGTGGAACATGCCTAGCGATGTGCTATGTGGAGGGATACTAGAATGCATGGACAATATTGCAGGTGAGCATGCCCATCTGTTTGAGCCAGTAGCCATAGTAGCATTGACATGTACGGTGTTGCTTAGTGAGAGGGATGAGGCACGTGAGGAGACTCGTCGTGCCCGAGAGGTGTAGGTGGTGGTCCCTTAGCCCAGGATGTGTTTGCATGATATGTAGATTTGCAGCATCATTTCTCATATCAGAACATGGAGATTGCGATGTTACGTAGGCCAGGTGGAGAAGTTTCAGGGCCGCAAATGTGGCATTGCGTAGGTGGCAAGGCATCTAGTTCTAGGGCTCTCGTGGTACATGAGAGTGATAGTGATGATGAGGTATGATAGTGATGATTGTATATGATGTAGGGGGCCTTGTCCCCCAACAATGAATCATGTTTTTGGGGATGATAATTGTATGAATGATATATGCATGGACACTTATTTTTGATATATGTGAGATCAATATTTGAGATGTATTGTCATTGTGATGTAATGGATATTGTATGGTTGTATGGTTATCATTCTATAGCATGTGTATTGTGTTGTATGTGATGAATAAAAAATTATATGATGATGTTTGTAATGGTAGATGGATTATGCATGGTAAATGATAATGTAGATAACTAATGTAATGTGATTGATGAGATGAATAAAGTATGTAGCGCGTAGGCAATGTAATGGGGATAATAGAATAAATGTGGAGATAAATGAGTGTATCGTAATGAATAGGTGAAAATGTAATATAATTGTAATATGATAAGGTGATGAAAATAGGAGAGTGGGGAGGGGTTAACGATGCCCCCCAGTGTATGGATGAGTAGGCTCATGTAATAAGACCCCTCAACAATCAAGTATGAGCCACATAAGCAAGAGTACATCATCAAGAAATGATTGAGGTGTGCTAGATGAATGATGAATTGCATGATGAAAGGTTCTTAAAACTAATCCCTCAACAGTCATGTAAGAACCGTAAGAACACAAGTGCACCATTGGGGACTAATTGAGGTGTGCTAGATGAACGAAATAGCACATAATGAAAGGTTCTTAAAATGAATCCCTCAACAGCCATGTCAGAAATGTAAGAACACAAGTGTGTCATCGGGTGGATGAGGTGATAAGGATCACCTACCAACAACCAGGACAATGGGTGGAGATGGAAGCATATGGAATGGATGGAGCATGAGTGTATGAACCAAAGTGCATGTCATATGGAGTGACCATGGGGTGTGCAGAGACTGGTGGAAACCCATGGGATGCATGTGATGGATAGTGTGAATGAGGTGGATGCAATGGATATGGTGGTGGAAGTAATGGAGGTGGTGGATAGCGTGTATGTGGGGGTGGTGAATGACGGACAAAGAGTACCATGTGGAGAAGACTCAAGGGGTGTATGCCTACGTTATCATGGTGAAGGAGACAATGATCACTCCTGAGATGCAAAAGATATGACACCAGTGTCCTCGAGTTGTTGTAACCTCTCACGTAAAGCAAGACAATCATTGTCACGATGGCCACTAACACGATGGTAATTATAGTAATACTGATCATGTTGACATGTTGTAAATGGTGTGTTGGGTGGTGTTGGTTGGAAGGAAGTCAAATTAATCACTCATCAAGTAATACATGCCAACACATCATGAGGTTGAGCATTAGGTGAAAAACAAAGAGGCTTTTGGTACTGAGGTGAAAGAGTAGTAGTAGTAACTGGTGGCGGAGCTGGAGAAACATGTGCAGGAGGTGGAGAAGGGGAACGAGGTTGTTGCCTTTGCACTTTGGGTTGAGATACGGGTTGCTTTCGATTGTTTCTAGGAGGTGGAGTAGGAGGAGCACGGTTTGTTTGAATTTTAGCCAAGGGTGGAGGTTGCTTAGGATGTACAACTGGAGGTGTAGGTGGAACACAAAAGGACATAGTAATAGGAGAAACATGAGGAGGCTCTGCTAGAGGAGAAGAAAGAAGGTCTTGTTCTAGATCGATAACCTTGTAACACAAAAGTATAAAGGACTCACAAGTATCATACTATAAGTGTTGCTTTAGAGGAGGAATAAGACCATGACAGAAGATGAACTGCTTTTTCCAAGTCACTAGGGTGAAAGATAAGTTGATGTATACATGCATTAAAGCGTAAGATGTAATCTTGAATAGGTTCGGAAATATCCTTGATGCAGAGTAGGAATGTGATCGTATGTGACCCTAGGACCATTATTGATAATAAACCGATGAAGGAATGCATCCTCCATGTCATATAAAGTGTTAATAGAACCAAAAGGGAGATGGGTATACCATTGTAGTGCATGTCATCAGTAAGACTATAATGGAATGCCTTAAGCAATAAGTGATCATTAGAGTAGTCAGCCATAAGTGTGCGGTAATGTATAACATGGGCATGAGGATCACTGGTACCATCAAAGCATGTGAAAGTAGGCATGAAAAATTCTTTGGGGAAGGTAGAATTATGAATCTTTTTAGGGACAGGGTTTCCATGTAAAGAGTTGTTGTCAATAGAGGCATAATAGGCTCTACTTTCTAAAGTAAGAGTATGAACTTGTGATTAGAGCTGTCCTACAGCATGCATGAGAGATAGAAGATCCTGTGAGGGGATGGTAGGAGATGGAAAAAGTGTATTAAGTGGTTGAATTTTTCCATTATGAGTGATCATGGGAATGTCAAGAGGTGATATAGTGGAATCAGATGCTAAAGGTATGGTGGTAGATGTGGATGTAGGAGTGGTAGTATGACTAGTATCAACACAAGATCTAGTAGGTGTAGTGAGAAAGGAAGAAACCTCAATAGGTGAAGATATAGTAGGATTGGGAGAGGATATGGGAATAGAAGGAGAAGAAGCAACAATGGGGGTTGACTCATGTGCAATAGTAGATACAACTTCAGGAGCAGGAGAGTCACATGCAACAATATGGAAAGAAGGAGACCTATGAGGTTGATCAATAGAAGATGGGGTTCCCAAAAGAATGGTATGCTCATCACAAGAATCAATAGGATCATCAATGTAATAATAAGGAGAATGCAAGCTCAAAAGTGATGTGTGAAGAGGGCTATCGGAAGTGGTAGAAGACATAGGAGTAACTACAGGGGTGGTTGAGAGGAGAGGTAGGAGGTACATTAGATTGGGAATCAATGCCTAATAAATAATCAATGATAGAAGGATCTAAAACATCAGGTGGAATATCAGAAGAATAATAAGAAGGATCATGTGCAACTAGATGGCATGACATACAATGAGTGAAAGCAACAGGGTCATCAACAAGGCATATATATACCTATAGTTATAGAGCAATCAGTAGGATTGGTTGGGACAAGTTGTTGGCCTTCTAGGAGGGCTTGTTGAATATCATCATGTAAGATCATTGGAGCACTATATAAAGCCCTAAGCTTAGCTATGGAAGCCTCATCAAAAATAGGATTGACACTAAAATGAGACATGATGAAGGAAAATAAAAACTATGCTAACCACTAGGGTATAAAAGAGGATCCAAAATAAAAATGTTCGAAACGTAGGGTTCACCAAAATGATTAACTAAAAATAGGATTTGATGGCCATTTTATAAGTTAATCTAAATAAAAACTAAGTGTTGTCTTGAAGTGCTAGATCTAAATATTTTTCTTTAATATTGAATGGATTGAAATAATGGAGATAATAGGGATATGGTACTAACCTTGAATTAACTTACCTCACTGTGTGCTTGACTGTAGCAGACTGGGAAAGATATAACCGAATGGCCTCAGAAAGGGCAAAAGTTGACTAATTTCCTATACTGAGGTGTTTGGGAGGCTACTAGGGCACCTCGGGGTGCCTTGGTCTAATATATGGGCACTGTATACTGTAAAAAAACTCAAAACTTGAATTCAGCAGTGTCCCAATATCTCTGAAATACCTTCACTCCTATTGCAGTAATGTCACCTATGTCACTGTGAATGTTACCTACAAAACCCTATCCAAAGTATTAATTCCTAAAAAATAAAAAATGCATATGAATAGGTCAAACTGGCCTCATCTGACAAACTAGTGGCCTTACGATTGAGTGATGTACTAAATTTTGGACCTAATGTAGTTTTATGTGCGTGTGTGTGTAATTTTGTGCCTAGGGTGCCCTAGCGCCAATGATGTGGTAATAAGGGGCAATAACTAGATGTAAAATGTAATTTGTGGATGGAATGGAAAGAATGTAACCCTTTCCCCTATGCTTGTGTGTGATGCAGATATAAAATATGCCCAAATGCAGTCCCTTTCCTTAGTAGATAGTTGCCCTTGATAGTGAGTATGTTATGTTTATATAGGGATCTCTTGTTCAAATTTTGACACTAGTGACCCGAAACTACTGACTATGACATAGGGGAATACACGGGGTAACCGTTAGGACCGACCTCGAACAAGGAAATTAAGACCACAAATTATGATGACATAGGTGCCTAAAATTACGGACTGGGGCACCCCAATGCAACGCTAGACACTCGTCATAGACCTAAAGATGAAAACTAAGAAAATTACGACACCTAAGACACCCTAAAAGATGCCAAAAATTATAGAGACAAATGATGATTGAACTATACAAACAACAATGACGCCTGACTAACGGACAATAAGACCAAAGGATGGGTCACTAGTGAATACTTTTATCACACAAGATCCATATATAAAATAACATACTCTGTGGTATTAATGTAATAGTAAGTGCATGATTTTATGACTATAGACATATGTAAATAACTTTTAGGTTTCTAAATCAACTGATCCAATTATACAATCTTTTTCAATTCCTCCAGTGAACTCTTGTCACACTATCCATTCTTACAGAGACCTTGAATAATCCTGGAACCATTCTGAATGCTCAATGAGCTATCCTAAGATCATTACACACCACTGAAACACTTGTCATTCATCAATGCTTTCATATTATGCTCATTCAAATCTTGGTTTGCATCATCATGCACTTGTTCAACCATCTCACTTGCCTACTTAAATGAGTTAATCATGAAAATTGATTACAGACTTGTTAAAAGCTGATTCACATATGATTGACCTTGTCTAACCTTGGGAAGTTTGCACACCACCTTGAGAGGACTCATCACACACCTTTCTTTCTTGACCATGCACCTATCATTGTGAGCTCTAATTGTCATTGAGAAGACTGTCACTGAGAAGGCACTACCAATTAACCTTCATGCCTCTTACAAAGTCTCACTTCACCACTCACTCTTTTTGCCATCAATGACAACACCAATTACCAGGGTCCAATAGAGAATAGGTTATAGATGATATGGGTTTGAAGGTGTCTATACAGGGATGGTTGTACTTATTAGTAGTGGGGAGGAGATAGTGACATCATTTGTGATAGATTCATGGGGAGATGTCTTCAAGAAATGATATGGATATAGATGTAGATTTAGTTGTTGATGTGGGTATGGATATGGTTTAAGATGTAGGTGTATGGGTAAGGATGGATGCAGAGATGGATGTTGAGATAGATGTGGGAATGGAAATGGGTATAGTATATGTGGGTACAAAAATAGATGTAGAAGTAGGGATGGGTGTAGAGGTCGGTGTTGGGATAGACATAGATGTAATAGGTGTGGGTGGAGTAAATGTGGATGGAATAGATATAGGTATAGTGGATGTGGGTGTAGTGGATATGGGTATAATATATGTAGATAAGGGTACAAATGTAGATATGATTGTAGAGGTAAGATTATATGTCAAAATATATGTGGGTACCGTAGATGAAGGAATAATGGGCACACGTAATGCTTTTGAATCTTGACTTAGAGTGTTAATCATATGGGTGTTGGGTGCTTGAGATGTAGGGGTAGTTTGATTTTTTGGTAGATGATTAGGGAAGGGTTGCTTGAATACATCTAGGGGTTGATTGGGAGAAGCATTAGGATTGTCCAATTGAAGGTCCCTACGATCAATGAGTCATTAGACAAGGTATTAGAAGGTGCGACACTTTTTGATATTGTGACCATGGACTTGGTGATGTTTATAATAGTGATCTTCATGGAACCATGTGGGTTTGGGCCACGAATCATCAACGATTCAAATAGGGGGAAGTTGGATGAGGCGTACAGCTATAAGTTTGTCAAAGATAGAACTGTAGGACTCTCCAACGAGAGTATAGTTAGGGGTCACCCAAGGAGCCCTTTGTGGTGGCTTGGTGTGGGATTTAATTGTGAAAGAGGACTTTACTATGATGGCATTGGCTACATTTTTAGACTTGTCATTATGGGTAGATGACTTAGTGAATTCAATTTTTAGCCTAGTGGAACGAAGTTTGACATGGCCTTGCTCAAGGGCACGTAATTCTAGTTTGTGAGTTATGGTGAATGCCTTGTCAAAGGTTTGAAAAGATTGGATTTGAAGATTAGAGGAGATATGCTTCACACATGATCAAGATAAGAGTTTGATGAGCTCATACTTAGGAAGAGAGATGGACAATTTATTGATGGTGCTATGCCACCTAGCGACAAAATCTACAATAGATTCGTCATTAAATTGTTTGATGGCATAGAGGTCAGTGATAGTGATTTTGTGCATGATGTTGATAGAAAAGTTCTCTAAGAAGAGTTTCACAAATTGGGTGAAAGAGAAGAGATAATGTTGAGGGATTTTGTTATATCATTCCAAAGCGGGTCCAGCCAACAACATGGGGAAATTCCGAAGTATGAACTCTTGGTCGTGAGCAATGAGATAACATGTGTGCCTAAAGGCACGAAGGTGTTGTTGAGGGTCATCCTTATTGTTGAATTTGGAAAATTTTGGGAGTTCCCAGTGTGGAGGATAAGGTTTGATAGGCACTGATGTGTTGATAGGTTCATTTCATATTTGTTCATAGGTAAAGGTGCTCATAGGCCCCAAAGTGGTTGCTTTGAGATTGGTCATTCTACTTAGCAAAGCTTTAATGGGGTCATTGGATGTGTGATCATGGGGGATACATTGCTGTGGTTGTGGATTATAAGACATAGATGTGTTGGGTTATAGATGAGATTGATATTGTTGAGGATAAGTAGGAGTTTACGGAGGTGGTTAGTAGGGAGGAAGATAATTGAAGGCTTGAGACTGAATGGGTTAGGAGATGGGATGTAATTGGATGGGTAGGTTTACAATTGTTGTTGAGAGATGGGGATATTAGATTGGGCTTGCATAGGATGAGTTGGGATGTACATGTAGGATGGTTGAGATGCTTAGATAGTTTGATTGGGCAAGATGTGTTGAAAATCACCTCAGAATGACAATTGATGAGTTTGAGTAGATTCTGACGGAGTGGGTTGCGAGATGACGATGTTAGCATGGACTCGGGATGTAGAGATGGGCACCGAGCTTGGAAGATGTTTCTCGGGTCGTGGTAGAAGTAGATGGGATTCTTGGTGGGTTTGAATAGGATCATTGATGACTACGATAGCTGAAGAGGTGATGGGGATAAAAGATATAGGAGTGGTGTTGATGTGGGGCTAGCTGGGTGGAATAGGGACCACCAATTGAGTGGATTGATGGGATTAAGCGATCAGGATGGAGGAAGCATGGGGGAATGGTTCACCTTAGGCCATTACTAATTCATTCATGGCTCTTGGAAATAAGATGATAAGTTTAGAAGTAATGACTTGGGTAGATTCGGGTTGTGAGTGGTAAGCATAAAGTTGTTGAAGGGGTGGTCCATCAAGGGGGGGATTAGTAGACTTATAGATGAGATAGTTATGAAGGGAAATGAGATTGAAACCTAGAAGATCTTGAAACTAAACACATCCATGAGGGATAGTGGAAGGTTCAAAGGCTTCTAAGGGTGCAACCGATGAGGGTATAATCAGTCTAGAGGCAACATAATGATGAGAGATTAAAGGGTTATTTTCAACATGGGGGTTAGTTTGGATGACATGGGACTCATGAGGAGTTACCATAGAGATGATAGGTTAAGAAACCAAAGGTGTAGTGATCATTGGTATAGAGGAAATAATAGTAAGGGAGGAATTTTGTTGGGAAGGATTTTTGGAAGTAGGGATGTTGTTGGATGAGCTTGATTGATTCATTCTTTTGGCTTGAGATGAAGTGATAATGGGCATGAAACAACAAATAAGAACTTATGTTGATTATTATTATGATAATCAAATCACACAACAAAATTGTTAATTATCTTGTTTAGTAGAAAATTATGAAAAAGAAAAGAAGGGGGCTCAAGGAGAACCTTGGAAATGGTTGTTCTAAGGATGGTTTCAAGTTGTTTAGGTTGGCATCCTTGATATACCTGAAAATATGTGCGGCTCAAATATGTGATGACTATCGATACAGGGCCTGATATTGGGGCCTAACCCCACACTTCATGCACTGTAATGATAAGGGTGTCGGTGCTTAGCCAATATATAGATAGTCAAAAAAATTCTAACATGGCCAGAACACCATGGCAATTTCCTTATTGGGTGATAAAACCCCAATAATTCCACCTACGAGGAGATTTTTAAGATGTGTAAATTGATTTGTGAGTTTTATATGTGTGTGGAAGAAGTGAATGCAAAATATTACCTTCTAATTAGACTATGTTATCAATCAAGCATGAAGAGGTTTTTTTAAAGTCCAAAATGAAATCAATGAGATCACATAGAAAAAGAAAGGAAAGAGATGCAAAAAGAGAAAATAGGGACAAAATGAGGAATACTCAGATAAATGTTATTTTCCTTTTATTTTCATTTTAAGCACACGCAGTGTTCATCCAAGCAAGAAAAATCTGCAAAGCACGCAAGCAAAGTAGCTACACCTGCAGAATTAGTAAAAAGAAAGAAAGAAAATATGAAATGAAACAATAAAGAAAGAACTCACCAAAGAAGGGTGGGTCCCAACATGCATGCCAGAATGTTGATCAAATTTTCTCGCTCATGTTTTAGATTAGTGGAATGGTGGAAAAGAAAATAATTAACTCTAAATGATGAGATGGTTTAAGGCTACCTCTTGATATGATGATGATGATTATGATGAAGATACGGGCATAAAAGATCCTCCTCACAGTGAGTTTGTTAATGTACACAACAAAGTGAAACTAAATAAGAAAAATAATTAGTAGATAGGATGGTGGGTTGCCTGACAATGTTAATACCGAGAATTGAAAACTTCCTATGGATAGATGTCAACCCACTTTGATAAAAGATTGATAAAAATATAATAGATAGATGATAGTGTGCAACATATAACTGAAATGAAATAGAAATCTAAGATGCTAATAAATAAGATAAGATGCATATATGATAACAATAAATAACAATAAATTGAACCAAACATGATTAGGTTGATGGCGACCTGAGACTGATAAGTACATTCACTGGTGACTATAACAAAGTGAGCCAAAACATAAGCAAAAAAGGAAGATATGAAGCGAACTCTAAATCTGATAGTGAGATGTTGATCTGGTGTTAGGATGTTGTAGAGGGTCTGGACCTGATACTAGGATGCTATGAGGACAGAAAGGATGTAAGAAAATTAACATATTTGATAAGAAATTGATGACTGCTGACTAAGTCAACAGCGACTGAGCTAAATCAACAGTGACTAGTTCCAAAAAGCAGGATCAGGACCCCTGAATAGGTGGATTAGAGAAACATATGGTATTGAACACTAAATAAGTAATAAAATAGATTACAGATGAAGCATAGAACAAAAAATAAGGGAGATGCAGATAGGGTCGATGGAAATTAGGTTGGATCAACGACGATTTTGTATGAAGAAGATGAGATTTGAAGTAGCAAGTGTGCACAAGAGTTAGATTTGGAATACCCAAGGTATCATAGGGCTAGAAAACAAGTGGTTGAAAGTGTGGATGACAAGCAATACTTCATATGTTGATTGGGTCAATGGTGACTGAGAAGGGATATAGGATTTGATGGGGCCAAATGGATGGGAAAATGGACTATGAGGAAGGATTAATGATGGACGATGTAAGGGGTAGAACACTATGTTAATGGTAATCTTGCAAGATTGATGCGCAATGGTGATGAAATGATAATGGGGGCTCCAAACAAGCTCTAACTCTCAAAAATATCCAAGGGTGGCATGTAAGATTTTCAAAATAGCTCCAAGTTGATAACATCATCTCGAAAGAAGTGAAAGAAATGAAGCAAGAGCTGCAAGAAATCTTGCATTCACAAAATTACATCCTGAGGAGAGAAGGGTATGGACATAATTATAGGGTCAATGACAATTTGGCTTAGGTCACCAGAAACTGCAGCAAACCATCAATTTGGTTAGTCAAGATTTGATCAACTCGATACAAAGGGCCCTAAAGGGGTCAAGTTAGGGTTACTTTGCGAGGATAAAAGGTAGTTGGGGGATAGGAATGCATTAAATGAGGGTATATGGGAACTTAGGGATTGTAAAAGAGGTGTTTGGGAAAGATAAAAGGATAATGGATGGGTTTAGGGATAGTTAAGTGTGATTAGTGGGAGATTAGGGAAGGTAAATAATGATATGATTAAGATGGGATTAAGATGGGAAAATAGGAAATTAGGGGAATACATGGGATTTTAGGAGATAAATGTGGATTTAAATGGGAAGAGGGGTCTTTATGTGTGAGACGAAGACAAAGGGGAGTGAATGCGAGATGAGGGACAAGCGTACCAAAAATTGGTGTCTATAATCCATATCCAACTACAAATAATACAAACTAAGAGGTAAGGGACCTTAGTTAACAGATCTTAATGATCTAACAACCTCATTTTCCATTATTCTATCCCCCATCATAGGCAACTCATTATGCATGTTGGGGCTCAAATCTCCACCCTAAATATTCAGAGGAAAAAACTAAGGTATATCATTCTAATGAGGTGTGTTCCTTCTCAAACTAGTCTTGATCTAAGATCAAAATACAAGGATGTGGTTAAATCCTTACTCTTCAAGCTCTATGAAACCTAGGGGAGAGACCCTCGATAACCTTAAAGTATGAAAGTGGAAAAATATCATTGGGAGAAGTGCAACATAACCGATTAACAATCCTAAGCATTATGATTTCCCACCCACTTTGTTGTCACAAGTAGAACCACAAGTTGTCTAAGATTAGGTAAAGGTTGCATGAAAATAGATGTTTAAGGTAAATATATCCATAATCCATAAGTTGATTGTTCTAAAACAAATAAAGTAAACATGGAGGATCTTACAAACATGGATCCTTAGTTATAATAGTAGAGATCTCAAAGTAATTTACAAGACTAAATGGAGATATATGTAGGACACAAAAGTTAACACAAATATTATAAAATAGTATTTCATAGTAACCACGATCGGTTCCTATAATCCATTGGGAAAAGATTCCAAAATTAAAAAAAAAAGACAAATGACAACAATTTACACAATTGTTGTAGAATACACCATAATTCATACTCACAAAATTCAAATTGTATATAAACCTCTTATTATGTGTCAATATAATGTGTCATTGGAAATTACAATAGATATTTAAGACAATTTACAAATACAAAGGACTAAGATCTCATGAGGATTCCATAATTTTGCGACTACAAAATGCCTACACATCACATGTAGTAGTTTTATTACCATTAAGAGACAATCTCAAAGTTGATGACCTCTAACAAAGTTGTAATACTTGTTTAACATTCTACAATAGAATACACCTTGAATTAAATAGGCTATTACTAGATAGTGATCAAATTTATGAAAAATAAAAATGTCTTTTCAAGAAACAAAGTAGCTCAAAACCAAAAAAAACAAGATGGAGGATTTATCCTTCAATTTATAAGACTTCCTCTCTGTAGGATGTCCCAAGGTGGAAAACAAAGGTACTCAAAGTATTCTTGGGAGAATAAATCATAGGCTAAGAAGAATATAGATGTCAACACCAAAGGATATCATACATCCCACCAATGAGTGAAGAGAATAAGGCATGTTTGGATCAATGAAAGTAAATCAAAAGGGAGGGAAGCACACACCTTGCTCGGAAATATGCAAGTTACTATCAAAATTTGAGCCCCCAAGAAAACATAAATGAAACTTAAAAGAAAAGAATGGAGGTGTCACTTGTCCTAAGATCTTGATTTCACATAAGGAGCCAACAAGGAAAATTCATTTGTATTGATTGGATTACTTATATTTCCAATTGGTGACAAATTGGAAGGAGAATCTGATTGGTAACTTCTCTTTGTGTTCTTTACTTCACTAAAAGATTATAGAGTTTTTGTCACCAATTTCTCATAAACTATTCAAAAATTCCTCACAAAATTATAGTCATTACGAATCCCTTGAATAATATTTCCAATTCCTCGAGCCACTCCTCAATTAGATCCCAGTCAAAAGTTACGGTTGAAAACTAGAGTTTTGTAACTCATCCCATACAATCAAATTTGTACATTTTTTAATTTTTCACAACTATAGTTGATTTGTACTTTTCCAATTGTGTCACTTAACATGCTCTGATAGGATGTGTAGTTCCACATGGTAAGTCTTTGTTCTATTCTAGCCAAAGACTCCTACCTATCTTTTCTCTATATTTGCCTAAACTCTAAGCTTACTACATCACACCATATGGATAGATCTACTAGCTTCAGACCTTTCTTACATTTACTTTTTTCCCTTATATCCCTTAAGCTCTAATGCCACATCACACATGGTGTGATCTTATAGTGTCCCCCTATGGACTTTAAATCCTTTAACTTTATTTTACTTCATTTCATGTGTTCCGATTATACAAAATTGTGACATGGATCACAATCTAGCAACTATATGTCATGAGCCAACTTCAACCTTTGTGGGCCTTTACCAATATTGTGGTTGCAAGTTTTTGATATTGCACTATATGGTGCAATCTCATCATCTTGGGCTGCAAAACCTTTAGAACATTGAATCCACTCCACTTTAAAGTGATAAGTTCCAAGATAATGATATTGTGACACTTAACATGATCTCATAACCTCTCCGACTCTCTTAACTAATTAGATATTTTCACACTGATATTTATGTTAGCCTCTACAAGTCACCACTTATCTCATAAGGAAGTATTTGTTTATGAATCCCTCTACTTCACTCCACCATATAAGAAATGTTATTTATTATATAAATACATAACATACTTCCCATCCGAGTGAAATGGGATAAAATTCCACATGTAAAGCAATGCACATACATGAATTCCACCCCAACCTTATTCACATCTTATCCCATGAACTACAAATCTAAGATATGAAGCATTGATTTAAGTTGTGAACTATCAAATCAACCCATGAATCATTATTACACATTACAAAGCACTCAATATTTTCAGGATCATGCATTATTGTTCACCATGTCCCATGGAATGCCATTTCAAGCCTGTGAAACACTCTATACTTTGTGACACACACACACACTACCACTACTTTGTTATGTGGCTCACACATTAAAGGATTTTTTTAGCTCTATCTTTTTTCCTTCTCCACAAACCAAAAAATAATGTGATTATCATTTAGAACCATATGATTCATCTTAACTTATGGGACAATAATCCAATATGCAAGTTATTTCCAAGGATGTGTAGTATTGGCAGTAGAGCCATGTAACAATGCTTATTGTTGAGACACCTCTTCCCATGTCACAAAGTATACATATTCATTCATAAAACACTGAAAAGACAAGATAATCCACCCTAAGGCCCAAAATTTCACTATGAGTCCCCAAAATGCCACTTTAAGGCTCTAAAATACAGTACGGAAGTTTGGGCACCAAAAATAGCTCTGACTACATGACATGTATCCCTTCCAAGCACTCGAGAGATCCTAAAACTCATGGAAGAGTAGACCAACACTTTTTTCTAACAAGTCACCTCTTCAAACCATCTTACCATCAAAAAATAAGCAAGGAGATGTTTGATAAATACAACCATTTGTAAACATGTACTCATCTAATCTAACGCAATACCACACCAAAACCAAAGCATTACAAATATTCTCCAACACCATCACATTTGCCCCATTCACTACTAGAATTATGCCAAATATTTAGCTCTAGAAATAGTTGATTTCAAGCACTATAAGTAACTATATTTGATGGATTCAATACAAAACAACACATGATGAATAAGGGGTGGTTATAAATATGGAGTGAGGAGAAAAATAACTAGCCTCTATAAGAACAACCTATTTAAATCAAGCGAGGGGAAACAAATAAAGTGAGAAGAAACCAAATGAATACAAAGGGCGTTTAGTAATAGACTAGACATGGAATGACCAAATAGGGAAATAGGGAAAAAGAAAATACAAAGTGATGAATATATATACACACAGAGGAAAAAGAGAACATACACATATTTACATTGCGTAGGGGATTCGTACTCTTACTGTAATTAATCAAATAAATTTTTGTGATGCCTACCATTGATACAAATCTATAACATTTCTCCATGAAGGTAACATGAAAAATAGGTGTTATCTCCGACACAGAGGACTATTGCATATGGTCTAGTCTAATGAGGATCAAACTCCCCATGTTTTCTTTTTGTCCCCATAAATGTTGTTCTAGAGCAACACTAAGTCACCCAACTCAAACTCCTTAGCTCTAATTTTTTTGTCAAAAACATTCTTAATTTTATGTTTAAATTTCATGTATCTTTTATATTGTTGCCTCTTAAATTCATCGAAATTGATAATTTGATTATTCTTTCACAATATGGATCACTTTCTTCTTCATTCAACTCTTGTATCAACTAAAAAATGGGGAGATCCAAATTTGTAGGTAAAGTGGCAGTCATACCATACACCAACTGAAAGGGACTTCTACGTGTAGATTTATTTAAAGTTATTTTATCATTCCAAATGAAAAATCTCAACTTCTCCTCCCACTTTTTTTTGTTTAACTCAAATGTCCTCCTCACAATTCAAATTAGATTTTTATTACTAGACTCAATTTTTCCATTCCCTTAGAAAAATTAACTAGAAGAATGTGTTAAATTGATCATAATTTTTTACACATTTCTAGTAGAGGAGAAATTCTAAAACACAAATCATTATCTACTACAACTTTACCAATCACACCAAATCTAGTGATTATATTTTTTTGCCAAAAAATAATCACTACTTTGTAAGTTGCATTTTTAGTAAGGATAATTACCCATTTTATAGAATAATCTATAACCACAAGAATTCGTTTGTAACCACAATTGGACTCATCAATAATTTTAGCCACAAACTCCATTCCCCATTGTTGAAATGGAGCTTCTTTAATAACTAGGACAAGTGTAAGGGCCCCTGATTATTTAAATCTACTTACAAAGTGATAACAAGAATCACACTTCCTTACTAATTTAGAAACATATTTGAATAATGAAGACCACCAATAATCAACTCTAATAATTTTATACATAGTGACTTTTGTTGCATAATGACCTCCACACAACTTGTTATGAAATTATTTTATAAATTTCATAGACACATTTACTAACGCACTTCATAAGAATGCCTTATGGGTTTGTCCAAGCCAATCCTTTCCAAGTAAGCACATACTTGTAAGAAACAAGTATAAGAGGATGTTATGGTGATGCAGGAGAATCACTCCAAATTGTGTACATGTGGTTTACATCATTCAAATTTTGGTTTTCTAAGTATGTTAGTAGCTTCTTAAAGTCATTTGTGGTCTTCTAGAGTTGTTAACATATGTTAATCCCTTCACAATTTTTAAATTTTTCCTTTTCCTTCTAAGGAGAAAATTTGAAAATTGAAGGATTTTGGTTTGACTAGTGTGGATTCATGAATCATCTTATCCATTCATGATTTCTCATGCATTTTTTTAGGACCTCTAAAGGTCTAGAAGTCATAATTGTGTGTTAGAAACTTAGACATAGGAGTTCTAGGTAAATCTTAGAGTGGTAACAAGAATTTATTGTGAGACTAAGGGTCTTGAAAGATCTAAAAATTTGAATGGAAACTACCTTATAAGGCTATAAATATCATTTGTAACTGTTGTAAGAACCATAATCCAGATGGTCATTCATGAGAAAATAATTCCAAGAAGTTTTAACTTGTGTGTACATTGTTATTGTATTGATACTTCACTGGTTGTGCATTGTGACAATTAAGAAATCTATGCATGTTGAATGAAGTAAAAGATATTGTTGGTAAGAGTCATTTTCTAAGTGACTATATTGATGATTTTGATGTCTTCATAGTTCATGTATGTGTAATATAGCTTGAATGCATTTAACAAATCTATTATAGCAGTGAAAGGGACTTTGAGAGAGTTAATTGTGAGTTGTAATACAAGCATCTAGTTGAAAGTTTTGTGAGTGCATTGTTTATAACTACATTGTTCACAGTTAGAAGTACTTGGTATCAAGAGGTAGAAAAAGGGTGGTAAAATTATTGATCAAATAACACAAGTATTTTTAGAGCTCCAAATAAAAGGAATTTTTTTTTGTTAGTTTGTTTGAAAACATTAAAGAAAGGGACTGTAATTTGTGCATGAAGATTAAACATCTAGTGAACTACATTTGCATGATTGATGTGAAGAATTAATGAGCCAATGAGTGTTAAATTCCCTGTGATTATCACATTTTGTAGATTTTTTTGTTGATGGAATGACCTAGTACAATAGTGAATCTAACCACCTGTAGCAAACTGGGTATTTCACAGTGGAAGTAGGCTTTATTCGAGGGAAGGGAGACCTCTCCAAGAAAAAGGAACGAGGATATAATTGATTGAAAGATGAAATATTGGTGTGCGGACCTTTAGAGCCCCTAAATACCAAATACAGTGATAATAATTTTTCTTGAAGGCTTTACAAATAACCTACCCTGTTTTGAGAAAGCAAAGGAGAAGGGATTAGAGATCAAAACCATACTCTAAGAAAGAGAAACTCCATTGGTAAGCTCTAAAGCTTCTATATATTTATATAATTCTATTTGAAACCATTGCATCCTTTGAAATCAAGTGTGACCTGGTTGGTAAGAGAAAACAGTAGTCTCGGGTTAGCGGTGCACTCGGGGTTAGGGTTTAAGAGAATCAAACCCTAGGGGTAGTTCTACTTTGAGCTAAGAGCCCAAGTTTGGAAGAAATGATGTCAAGGACCATGAAAGACATAATATAAATGTTTTGAGTTCTCTCATGCTCTAAAATAGCAATAATTCATGACAATAGGACTGAGAATCATGTAGATGATACAAAAAACTAAAAGTGGAAGGCCCATATAGAGAAGATTGTGAATTTTTACAAAGTAAAGACACCTAGTTCTCTATAGATTTAATGTTGAGCCTAATGGGTGTCCTAAACACCAAGGATTTGGGTATTTGACGCCCTCTAACACAAGCTAAGTTGGATTTTCACTTATACCAAGGCTAGTCGAAAGTGACATGTCTAAAGGGGAGAAGGGGGCAAGAAGAAACATCTACAAAAAGAGTTGAAGCAAACAATTTTCCCCATGCCTTAAACACTAAAAAGGGTATCAAAAAGTGCATTTATCTTAGGTGGATGAATTACAGAGTGTCCTAACTCATAAGCTATTATCGTCAACCTTCTTGAAAAGCTAAATGGGCAATTTTTAGCACAAGAGAGCAAGTTAACCAAATATTGTGGTTCTCAAGGATATAGGTGGTTAGATAGGTGGAATGGGTGATGGAAAACATGAATAAATCTTTGAATGCACTATTTTAAGCCTCTAGGCCATATTTTCACAACTTTGTTGCTTCCTAGCATTGGGAAATACTGCATTTTGCATATTTAAGACTGAATTGAAGTTGTTTGTCTAATTCCTCTTGATTGAGTAAGCATGAAGGTGTATAGGCTCTACATCATATGGGTTGTTCATGTCCTTCAAAATTATTTTGCAGGATGAAAACAACTACTGAATCCAGAGGATATAAAGAGAAAACATGAAATTCCTTACTATAATCTGAACTAGTAAGCACGTGTTTGTTTACAATTACCTCCTTTTACATCAGAAGATAATTATTCAGCCTTTATAATCCATTTAATTACTTGGTATTTTTACAACATGCCTATGATTGAGATTGTGATTTCAATAGAATTAGACACAAACTGCCTAACAAAGTTGATTTTCACAAAAATGATTGAATAAGCTTTTCAGAGCATGTAAGGGGAATGTTGTCTATGGCTTTGAATCTCTCTAGATCTATCCTAACACCTTCCTTTGAAATAATGTGACCAAGAAACTTTTCTCTCTCCACACAAAAAAATGCATTTTTTCATATTGAGGAAGATCTCATACTATTTACACTTATGAATAACCCTTTTCAAATCGTTAATATGTTTTGCTCTTCCTTTTGAAAAGATAGTAATTTAATTTTAATAAACCATTAGGATCTCATTAATCAAGCCCACAAAAGCACAATCCACGACTCTTTAAAATGTGGCTCTTGCATTAATGACACCATAAGCCATCCTTACATACACATTGGTGTCTTATATCTTTCTGATTGTTTGAACACAACTTGATTACACCCAAAAAACCATCCAAAAATGACAGTAATTCAAATACAACGACCTTCTGTAATAAGTGATCCATGATGGGCAATTAATAGTTATCTTCAAGTTTTTAAAGTCCTTACACAACCATATGTCTTAGTTCTTTTTTCTCGTTAGATTAATATTTCCAACCCATGAGAAAAATATTTCATGCTAGATGATTCCTCCCTATTTTAATTTTCTCAACTCATTCTCCATCATTGTTTCCAAAATAGGATTGATAGGCCTCTATTTTTGTCTAAAGGGATTTGTATGAGGTTGCATAGGGATGGCATGTTGAAATAAAAACTCTCTATATGATTTCAATTCATCATAAGACCAACTGAGACAACCTTTATATATCCACAACATCTTCACAAGATCTCACCTTTCATCCACTTTTATGCATTTACCAATAAAAATGATCCAGGTGTAGTAGTTGAACCCAACTTAATTTCTTCATTGTCATGCATGGCTAGACAACCTCATTTCTGTATTTTGTCTATAGTATCAAAATCTCTCTCAGGTGATATAATTCCTATTGGAATTTTATTTGTCTTTTGTTGACCCAAGAACACTTCTCTACCCTCTTGATTTAACAAAAAGGCTTTAAATCAATAAGTTGACCCTCAAACTTAGTTGTATTATTCAGAGATCTTACAATATGATTATCATATTCAAACACCTACCAATTATTGGCATTGTCCAACACATATGGCCTCACCAAAATCTCAACATCCTACTTACAGAAAGGGGTAGTCCGTTCATTTTGATAAAGGGAAATATGAACAATAAGTTGATTTGTAACAATATTCAATGAAAACCCAATATGAACAAGATTAAAATAATTGAAAATCTTAAGGGAGTCCCAGACATCAATTCTATATCGTTAGAGCCTTTTATCCTTTGCAACATATACCTTTCTCACTTGTTACACCACCAAATTTGAATCTTGTTTTACATTAATGTCTTTGATATTAAACTTGGAGACCAAATTAAAACCAAACAATAAATATGCACTTTGTCACATTATTTTTACATTCAAAATCTAGCTTGTATGGAAATTTAAATGAGGCTCCTTGTAGGGATAAAAAAAACTCCAACCCTTGCCCCTACTTCTGAACACGCACCATCAAAAATCATAGTCCTTAAACCACACAAATCTATGTCAATAATTTATGAACAATAACTGGGGTTAATGATATTTTTAAATTAAAAAAAACATCCAAAAAAAAACCACATTTACATTAATGTATAACACTTAATTTAAAGCAGTCAATGCGGTCCGGGTGGAGTCGTTAAGATGGATAGTTGTATCTGGCTCCACCCATGTTCAAATCCCACTTAGGCACCATCCCCATTTGGGATGGTAATGTTTGAGATGACACAACTAGCAGGTGGATTTAATAGAGGTGGATTCTGGTTCGAAAGTGCATGTGCTAGAAGTCTATTCAAGTGTAGCGGTTCTGGTTCGCTAATAGTTGAGATTAAATGTTATATATTTTTTTAATGTACTCCAGTTCATAGCTCCAATCAAAAGTGTTTATCTATCTAAAAAACACTTAATTTAAAGCTCTTTAAGGATTTTCAATCAGATGCATCATCCTTTGATCCCTAAAAAAGATTGAATTGTTCTCCATCTAGTAGAATGGTGGCATTTTACATGTCCATTTAAACTCTACCCACAACTAAGGGAACCCATTTATGTGATAATAACATTCACAATTTAAGAGGACAATCCACCACAACGTGTTCATTCATTGTAAGAAAATTCCCAGGGTAAGAAACAAGTTGAATCACTAGGCCTCTCACACATCCCACAATAGACATCTAGCATGAATCCATGTCATAACATCTAACATCTACTATGCGATAAAACTTATATGTTGAGCTCATTCATAACAATAAGGGTCATAATGTTACATGAAGAACTTAATTACAACATGTAATTATGTATCAACCATCCATTAACAAGTAAAGTGGTATAAAATGGGTCCATGTCTAACTGATTTTCAACTCCCAAATAAAATTCAAGATCTTATTTTAATTCTTCATTTATTTCATTAACTTTTATATCAGTATTGAATGAAACAACAAAATTTTGGGCCCTAGGGAAAGAAAAACTATGTTTTATGCTCAAGAATGCTCAACATTTCAATTAGAGGGAGTATGATTTTAAATGGATCGAAACAAAAAACAATATAACACACATTATACTTAGGTATGGGTGTGTATAGGGAAATGTGGTAGTAATATTAACATTTAGTATGCATGAGGTGAAGGCTTTGCAAGTGAATGCCCCAAATCAGGGGACTAAGATGAAGTGTTTCTACTTGGACTGGCAAACTCACCTTCAATCTGTTTCCTTTTAACTTTAGCTAGACTCTTTTAAAAAATTGAAATTTTAACCACACTAATGAGAAGAGGAGTCTCACATTTTAATTTTTACACAAACTTTCTTTGCTTGGTGGGTTGTGGAGGGATATTTTTCTTCTTTAGAGAAACAAAAAATTTATATCAGTACTAACACTCTTCTTTTCAATCCCCTAAGCTGAAATTTCCTTAAAAGTCTGCTTTGTTATGATATTTTTTATTTCTAAGATTATAATCATTTTTAACTTGAGATTTTACAACATTAGTCAAGGCAAAGATGTCTCCATCATATTGTCTCTTGTCATTGTATTTCCTAATCATTTAAGCTCTTAAATACTCAAAGTCGTGAATTGGTAACTCATAAGTATTTGTTGCATTGATTTGTTCTTAACTGAAATCCAACATATAAATAGATTCCAAGCTCTCCTGGTTACTCTTAACATCATTATCAACACAAGCAACATTATAGTAAAAAATGAGAAGGATGAGTCATAAAACACTTATCACGCCACTCAAATTTTTCAATCTGATTGATATCATCCATGATAACAATAAGTGGATCTAACATATCTCCTTGATTGCTCTTGTGTTCAGGCTTTCTCTATTTATGAAAAGGATTCTTTCCTTTATCACGTGATCTCTAATGTGCACACCCTCTATCCTAATTGTGTGGTATGTTATTAATATATTGTTTGCTTTGTATTGGTGGAAATCCCTTCTCATTAACATCCACTCTATACTACATTTGTTTCAAATATTCAGTCATTTTGTTTAGTTTCTCATCAACACTCAATGACTTACTTGTTAATTACTTTTCTTTTGGGAAGAAAATTTTTACCTAGTGCTTCTTTTGGTAGGATTGTAGTAGTTCTAATATTATTATCAATGTTAATTGTCATGGCATAGGCTTGTCTCAAATTAGCCAGACCTTTATCTTTGTCATAAAACCCATCTTTTGGATTAAAAACTTCACAAAATTTAATAAAACACATTATTGTAGACACTAAATCACACACTTTGGGTACATTTTTAGGTCCTAGTTACATACAACTATTCATATGATTCATAAGCAAGAAAAGTATTAATTGACCACTATCTTTGGCCTCTTTGCTTGATTTATGGTTTTCTTCTTGGTCTTACACACCTTCTTGCCTAGTTTGACTTTCGACACTTCAGTTCTTTTGAGTCTGAACACCAGTGCCCAGCCAGGACAACAACACCCAGGTGCTCTCATCCCCTCTGGGTGCCCCTAATCTCTTTGTATATTACTCACATTTTTTTGGGTCCTTTCTAGTTGTTGGGCATATTATTTTCTTGATGGTAGGCCTTTTAGTGCTTAATTATGAAATTCAAATAACGGGATCATATAAATACAAAGCTATGTGACCATAATAAAAGTCCAAGCACTAAAAATTTACTATCATCACCTAAGGTTGCATCCAATGACATTACAAGAGCATCAAAGCATCCATCTAGCATCCATTCAAGGGATAAAGGACTACATTCTTCTGCATATAATTCATAGGAGGGGAAGTTCATTTTCCATTCACACATCTATCTATATTTTCTACATCTAGGTATTTATAGCTTTCAAGTGCAACTTGCACAAGAGCCACCTAGGGCACAATTCTACACACATGCACGTGCAAAACTACATGAAGTTTTAAATGTAGTGCAACGCCTGAATCCTAAGTTCACTCAGTTAGGTGATCGTCGAGATCAGTCTGACTCCCCATTTGTATCTTTTTGTTTTTATGATTTGATTTTTTTAGGGTTTTACAGTTTTTCTTTCTCTTTACAGGTTTTAGGTGAATTTGGCAATCAAGAAACGAAGTACAGGTGACTAAAGATGACATCCAATGAACATCTCGTGACCCTGTGAAATTAAGTTTATGAGGTTCTGAGCAGTCACAGGCACCCATAGGAGGTCTACAATGCCCCAGGAACCCTTGAGCCTGCACAGGGGCCCTAATCCCGACATTCCCGACAATTCTACATTTTTTGGGCTTGGTTACGACACTTTTCTTTCCTATTTCATTAGTTTTCTAGCTCGACACAACTTTAGATTTTTTGCAAATCAACTAAGTATCTTACCCTCTCTCTTGCACTTAGGGTTTTAAATTTATTAGCTTACTTGCTTGGGTCAAATTTGTACTTTATTACATATCTATATCTATGTTGAAACTTAAATAGAATCTAACATTTATATTTCAATATTTGTTAAATCATTTGGTGAACCCAACTCGTGATCAGTCATTTGGATCCTTCTTTGGCACATCATCTTTTCTATCATGGCTTCTAAGGTTCATCAAGTCCCTTTGTCTTAATTACTTCAAATATATTCACCTTACAAAGAGGTTGTTCAAAAATCCCTAGACACCATGTTTCTCCCTAGAGACACACCACCTGCTCAAGTCAGTGTTATCTTTGATCATCTTTCAGATGTCTCTCTTGTTTCTAATTCCAATCAATTTATTTGCAAGTCAATCCAAGCTTTGCATTCTTTATTTCAAGATAAACTTCAAGATATGTAATCCACAATCACATCTATTAAATATGAAATCCAACATCTTAAAGACGTTTCTCAGGCCCATCCTCATTCTATGTCTTCTACATGTGCTCATATCAGTGAGGCTCAAGTCTTGCCATTGTTGGATCCTCTCACGTTTGATCGTAATGCTATACAACACGATATTCTTACGGAGCTCCTTAGTCATCAATTGATCACTTTTCTATCTACTTATCCTCCTTATCGTCTTGCAAAATATCAAGGTCGTTCATATTGCAATTATCATCGAATCAATGGACATAATGACAGTGACGATTATGCTTTACAACGAAGAATCATGCATTTTAAGCATTAAGTCTTTATCCCATTCACTGCATAACATTATGTTGCATGCCCATCTACAAATGCTACACCCAAATAGGATCAAATATGCTCCATCTATGTCTAATGAGCATCATGTTATTACTTCTAATGTTCCTTCTTTATTTAGTCAAGTTCCGCCTATACAATCCACTCAAACTAAGCAACCTCATATAAAGATTGGTACAACACCTCCTCCTCTCAAGTCATCGACAACTCTACCAAGTAAAACAATGAAACCACCTTTAAAAATTGGTCAATCCTATTTTACTCTCAAGTCTTCTACGACATTACCAAATAAAAAACCACTCACTAAGCAAGACAAACAAGCTCTAGATGGCCTCTTTTAACTTCTGTCATTCAAGATCCCTTCCTGTCCCACTCCACTTCCACTTCCAATTTGTTTTGTCAAGAAAATTATTCCTTATAATGATGGGTAAGACACATTTCAAGCTCCACCACCATGGCATGGTCCTTCTCACATCGCCGCATAGATCTCCATCATTCACATACTTAGGGGGCATCACGTTTATTCCCCCTAACATTATCAGGTGTCTCTCAGTTATACTATTATGCTTCGCGCTTCATGATTCATCTTTCTAAGCCCTTTCAAACCCATTGATACAAATAACTTATATCATCATTACCCGATGACACACTCTTATGCTATGGTTTACACTTGGGTGTTGAGGGCTCACTACATTCATGAACCTCACATCATCACATTACACACTACACACTCAACGCATTCACAACATATCTCTCTCGTGCACATACAACACAACACACTACCCTATGACGCACTCTAGTTCCATGGTTTATACTCAAACTGTTGAGGGTCTAAATCTAAAATGAACCTCACCACACTCACTCACTCTCTATGCTCTACACTTTATCTCGATCATATCTTTTTAGTGCTCAATTTAAACCATTTCCCGATGACGCACTTTTGTTCTATGGTTCATTCTTGACTATTGGAGAATTTATAAATGAACCTCATCTCATGAATACTCATTCACATTCACTTTGGGGGAACATATATTTTTATCACACTCACCCTACATTTCATTCCATTTCACACATTCACAACATATTGCATATCTTGGTTGCACAATTGTTCTTGTCTTACTTATTCTTGCATGTTACACATTTGCTTACTATGTTAGCTCTATACGGATATATCGCATGTCCTTATATTTATCTATACACACATGCACATGTTCAATTTCCTTATAGTTGTGATTACATACTCTGACAAAAATCATTTACATAGCAACATGGATATTTGGCACATTGTACCTCTTACCAATCCCACCAGTAAGCTCCTGGGGGCATCTAGTTTTTGTACACATCTTCAAGTGTTATTATTTTGATTTATACTACTTATTATTCATACTATCAAATTAACATTATATTGGATCATACACGCTTTGACATACTTTTATAACTTTATAAAATTATAATGGGTACTTCATGTATAACATTTGTCTTGTAGGAGCTCTTTGCTACCATTGATTGTCTGTTATCATTGTTTGCTCATTGCTTCGTCATTGTTTTCCATTATATTCCATTATTTCCAAGCTTTTCCCTTTGTCTTCTCTTATTCTCTGATTACTTATATGCTTTTTGGCTACATCGGCCTCGATTTTCTTATGAAATCGTATGAGTGATGTCCCATGTTTACAACCCACTTTTCTTACAGTCTACATTTTCTTCTTATGCTTTTTATCTTACATCAATATCTTCTATACGCATGTTTATCTTGTTTGCACTAACACTTGTCTCCTAGCATCTTCCTTAGTTTCTACCAAGAATACTTCCTCCCCCCTGTAGGGCTTAAATTTCATATGTACATTGGGTCCTCCATTGGGCCACATACTCCTTGCAACATCGCATACACCCCAAAAAAGGGAAGCATCATTGGCTGAATCATTCACCCCATAAAACAATCGTATCGGTCACAGTTAAGCACAATTAAGTATCGGTACAACATAGTATTCAGTCTCAAAATCTGAGACTTGGGTCCTGCAGCCCAACATAATCACTAATGATCAGACACAAACAATAATGCCTGGGTTCCCCTAACTAACTTCCTGGGCACCTGTGATCAGTTTACATAGTTTTTCTCAATTCGGAACAGTTCACAGTAGTGTACAGTATCACGATTTTTACATGACACAAAGTCCTTCGAGCACTCGGCATGCATGCATCACACCTTATTTTCTACTTTTGCATGTCTAATCGGATTGGATCGAAATTTATTGGATTTTTACACACCATCTATAGTGGTGTTTTCATCTTTGGGAAACAGTCAAAGGTTGGGAGAATAAAACTATACCTTTCATCCCTACACTTCTTCCATACTTGGAAAAGTTGGCATGAGATCACCCCAAAAACCTGACACTCAGCGCAACTAGCGCTAGATCTCCCAAAAACCCTGTTCTTCTACAACATCATCAGGATCCTTTATATCTCCTTTCACTCATCATGGATCATAGTTCACATGTTCATTTTCACATTTTTACATATTTTTTATGCATTTTGATCAAATTCATCATATACACATATTTAACTACTTGTTCGTCTCTTCTCTTTTGTAGGTACTGTCCTTATGGAAGTGGTAGTCACATCAATCACACATCATCACAGCATCAAGAAACATTAAAAAAAGGTACAACATAATATCTACACATATGCTCTCACCTCTAGGGTCATCATCATAATTTTTCACTTCCTTTTTCTCTAGCTTCTACGCTTCATATTTTTATCACTCCACACTTCTTTCCTTGTCTCCTCGACATGCTTTTCGACCATCGAATCTATATAGTTATCAGGTACACAACTCTTATGTACTTTATTTTATCAAGCAGTTCACTCAAAAACATAGAGCGGGGGAAAATCTCAGAAACTAAATCACAGTAATTTGGGTACACTTTATCTAGGTCCTGAGTCACATATGACTATTCATCTTATTCCTAAGCAAGAAAAATACTAATTGACCACTATCGTTAGGCCTCTTTATTTTCTTTCTGGTTTTCCTTCTTGGTCTTACCACACCTTCTTACCCAATTTATCTTTTTATACTTTGGCATTTCTGACTCTGGACATCAGTGCCTAGGCGCTCTCGTCTCCTATGGGTGCCCCCGACCTCTTTGTACTATTTCTCGTATATTTTGGGACCTCTTCTAGCTATTGGGAATCTTTATTTTTACTTAGTTGTTGGCCTTTTAGTGGTTAATTATGAAATTCAAGCAAGGGAATCATATGAGCACTAAGCTATGTGACCGTATTATAGGACCAAACACTAAGCATTTACTATCATCACTTAAGGTTTCATTTAGAAGAGCATTATAAGCATCCATCAAAGCATCCACACAAGGGGACAATAGTACTACATCCTTCTGCATACACTTCATAGGAGGGGAAGTTCATTTTTCCATGCACACATCTATCTACATTTTCTACATCTAGCTACTTGCTCGCTATCAAGTGTGACTTGTATAAGAGCCACCTAGGGAATGATTTCTAAACACATATCACACAAGAAAACTACATTGGAGTATGCAATGTAGTGTAGTGCTAGAATCATAAGTTCAATTAGTTGGGATAGCATCGAGGAAATTCCAACTCCCTCATTTACATCTATTTTCCTTTTGGGATTTGATGTAATTTTAGGGTTTTACAGGTAATTATTTCTCTATTGTAGGTTTCATGTAAACAATCGGCGATCAGTGTAGTGACACTACAAGTGATCTAAAGGCGACAACCAGTGAACATCTCATGACCCTGTAAAATTGGGTTTCGTATGAGGTTCTGAGCAGTTACATGACACCTAGAAAAGGTCCTTGTAGCACCCCATGTGTCGCTTAACCCCTGCACATAGGCACCCTGGTCCTCGACACTTCCCGATAATCTTGCAATTTTCTGAGCTCGGTTGTTGAACATCTTATGCTTTCCTTTTATTCATCAATTTCATCTAGCTTCCAGCACAACTTCAGATTTAATTGTGAATGCAACTAAGTATTTTATTCCCTCTCATTTAAAACTTAGGGGTTCAAATTTAAATTAGTTTATTTTCTTAGGTCAAATATGTACTTCATCACATATTTATCAGTGCTGGTACATATTTAGATTATCATTTATTTATTTCAATATCTGCACTGTAATCATCAACTAAAACGATTAACATGGGTCCTATGACTTTTAAAGAGTTCCAATGTTAGGACATCATGTTATATCTAAAACATACTTTTTAAGAAATGGAATTTATGAGGAAATATTATGCAGTTCTAGTTAATACGGGATCTAATGCTGAGTTGGTATGCCACTAGACTCATAACTTCAAAAATTTCGTAAGGTCCCATAATATCTCATGTGACGGTTAAAAACCTTGCCAAACATAATTGATTTTTTCTTGGATTTTACCCTCTAGAATGACTCTTATCATCCTCAAGTGAAGAATTTCATAGTCAACTCTTTTTAGATCTGTGTATCTTTTCTAACCTATCAAGTTATTTTCCTTTAACCACTCATGAATAAAAAGCTTCACTTGTTAAATTTCTCATAATCATAAGTTAACATTATGAAATGTCCTACTACCTGGTGCTCATCCTCCATGTTACGACACTAGTTGCCTAAGAGTTCTAGGCACATTCTTCCATAAGACACTACAAATGATGACATTTTCAGATATAATGAGTTATCCATGTTGTTATAGGAGTAATTCAACCAATCGAAGATATTATTTCCATCCTGTATTGTTAATCTATGCAAGGGGAGCTTTCTAACCATTATCCGCCATAACATGGTTAACTCTTTCTGTTAAGATCCATTAATTATCCAAATGGCTAAGCTGAACTAATAGTTCAGTTGTTGGTTTTCCATTATAACTGAGTTTAAATTATTTCCAAAATCAAGAGGTTTCATTCTAGGATCACACTCTCATGACTAATAATCAATGATTCAAAAGTATCTGTGCAATCTGAAATTTTATACACAAACTTTTTCGCAAGGTATTTTTGAATCATCCTTTAGATGTACCTGAGTATTGAGGTAAGATTATTTAGTCAGTTTTTCAACCACTGACTAAGACATCATTGAAACATGCTTTGCTTTTTAGACATTAGCAGTCCTTGGATGAAAATTCATGCTAATTATTTGTCATTTTTAGATGTGAAATGCTACAAATGCTTCAAAACATACCAGCATGAAATGCACTGTGCTAAGACTACTCGTGTAACGCATTAAGAACTCTATGGAAATTGAGAAACATAAGTATGATATTCACGTCTATATCTTCATGTCCTTTCCATAATTATGATATTCCCTTATGTATCTTACATCAACCAATAGTTTGGTCACTCTAGGATGCCCAAAGTAAGGAACACAAAATCAATGAATGTTGCTTTCATGAATTTCATTCTAAGGTCATTAGCATGCACTAATCTGTGGAGGGAATATCCCGCTCCATGTGTAGGAGACTCAAAATTTACTTTTCATGCAGACACAGACTTGAAAGTGCCCAAATTATAGGATGTGCAAGAAATGCTTAGATGAGATCTATAGGAAAAGAAAACTGCAAAGAATTGTGGAGGGGGACTCTATGTAAATTTAGAGTCCCTTTTCTGGCCATGACCACTAGGAAAACTGATCTGAACAATACCTTCAAGCTACACATTTAACAAACTGACAAATAGCTGAGAATATCTTAGAATGATCAACCCAATACAAGGGCATCTGCAGTACTCTCTAGGGCATACAAACTACCTATGAAAGATAAACATCAAATTCGAGCTTTTTACTATGATGAATCTACAAAGAAATAATATCATCTCTAGCCACGACAATATTTATGCATCAACACAATGACATAAAATTATTGAGACCAAATATCTGATAAACACAAGGACTGAAGATTACAATATTTATTACATAAGCATTTTGAGCCAAACCAAGAGGGCTCCCCAAAATGACACAAATGTCCTGGGGCATAAATATACATGCCAAAGATTTAGATTACGGCCTTATAAAGGTAGATAGCTGTAATGAAGAATATCAAACTTCAAAATACGATGAATTTCAACCCTAAAACATGATCAGAGGTGGTTATCTCCTCCACCAATGCTATATGGGATTCCTGTCAAAACTTGAGGAGTTTTCGTTAGCTTAATCTTCCAGTATGAAAATGAGAAAAAGAACATCAGGAGAATGATAACAAACCCAATTAGTTGAGCCTAACAATTAAAGATTTACCACCCAATTTAGTTGTTATTGAGTAGGAGAAACAACAGCTGTGCACAAGACTCAAGATATCAATCTTGTAGGAATAAACATGCATGACCTTTTCAAGACGTAACCTTCATGTCTTTATATCCATAATCCTCAAGTGGCGCCTAAATCACAATTAGAAGCCTAATACATAGGCCGACCTTACGGATAGTGAATCCCTAGTTTTGATCTATAGGGATCTTACAGGAATTTATAAGACTCAAATGAGATCTTTATCAGGATCAGCCAACATGAAGAATGAAAGAAATTATACATGGAGGTTCTGGCCAGATTAAGTCATGATCAAGGACTGCAATCCTTGTGCAGGGTGGCGGTCTACAAAACTGCCGCCCAACCAGGGCGGCGGTCTTGGCTCTCTCAGATCGAAAACAAAATCCAAGAAACAATAATTTGCATCAGAATTTGTAAAGGTTGTTCGTTTCCTTTCAAACTCACAATAAGAACCTATTACCTAACATTCTTATTATGTGTCAATACGTGTTACCAAACATGAGAATAGACTATAACATGACAATGTTCATGGAAGAGAACAAAGATCATGGAAGACATGAAGCAAGTGATTTAAGAAGCTCTTAGTGCTTGGAATTGTGATTTGTAGAAGCCACAGGAGTAATTGAGTTCCATTAGCAAGCAACTGAGAGGAAGTGTGAGATATTCAATTCTACTTCTCTTTCATACTAAAGTTGTAATTTTTGTACTTGATATTCCACATTGGCACAATAAAAGTGGGATTAGACAAGTTATTGTCAATAATTGCTCAAATTTCCTGACAAAATGCCTTTTTCCTCCTCATGGTAGGTTCATAAGCAAAAGACCGGGATTGAAGGGTGTATGAGTCAATATATAACATTTTCTCCTTTCAAAATGTCCCAAATTGTTGATTCTAAGCACATAGTACTTAGATTCATTCACTAGCTATCTCTGTTATTTTCTAAGGCTGAGAAGAGTCCAGAATGTCAACGATTAATTCTGATTCTGTGGATACATCCCGCTAATGAGTTGAAGAGTTTACAGATCATGTTCAGATATATCAGAGGCTAATCAATTATCTAGGAAGTGTGAAGTACAAAACGTTGCTTGGATTTGTATGATAGTGACGAGATCTAAAGGCGAAGAGGCTTTACCTTGAAAACGATAAAAGAAATTTCTACAAAGAAGTGCAAACATAGACACTTCGGGGGCAAATTAGAAGAAAATAAGATGAATGGAGATGTCACTTGTCATGAGATCTTGATTTCACATAAGGATCCTATGAGGAAGCTTCATTTATAGTGATTGGATTACTCAGTCTTCCCAATTCAATAAGAATATAATTGGGGACATCTCTACATGTTTTTTACTTCATCAAAAGATATTGAAATTTCTGTCACAAGTTGTTCAGAACAATTCTTCCCAATATTATAGTCATTGCAAAAGTATTTTGAAGTTTTTTCAATGCCTTAAATTGCTCCTCAATTAGAGCCCCTAGTCAAAAAGATATGGCTGAAAAACCTGAGTTCTATAACTCAGACTACACAGTTAAATTTGGGTTTTTTTGTTTTTGCAAACTATATGATGTAGATCCAGCTACAAGAGGCCAAAGTGCCTAAAAAACACACATAAAAAACTCAATAAACTTCAAAAAAACTTCTTTCTCATTCATGAACCCACACTACGCACTCCCAATAGTACAATCCACTTTTTTATTTCCCGTGAACTCTAAAAACACCCTAAAATGTAAAAGAACCCTAAAACGCAAAAAACTTAAAAACCAAAAACACCTTGAATGGGTCCCAAATTTTGCCTACATGAAAGGCCTCCATAAATAAAGGAGTTCTACGTCTTATTCCATAAAGTGAAACAAAAGATATTAAAACTCAAAGTTCTAGACAATCCTCGAAAAAAATATCTCGAGCCAATTTTAGATCAGCAGATGAAGGAATTTGGCCCCCAAAAATATTCCCAAATGATATCCAATTAACTATAGTTTGTCGATCATGATAAAGTACACATCACGATCTAACTCCCTGTAAAATTTCAAGATGATCCAAGAGTTGGATCAAAATTTATGGTCTCCAAAAATTATGCTCCCACATCACTATATTTGATTGACAATTTTCCAAATGTGCCACTTGGCACAGTCTAATAGGCCCATGTGTTGCTTGTTGGTCGTCAAAAAGGACTTCAAGAAGAGCAACAGTCAGGGGACAAGAAGTCCCTCCTCTTTGATGGGAGAGGTTCCCTTATTCAGAAACGAACCTATTTACACATATACAAAAGCATGATTTTCTTGTGGAACTTGGATATTATGAAAGTGTTTTCTATAAGGATCATCAATCACAAAAGGACTAAGGAATGAAAATGCGAGAACGAGCAGAAAGGCACCATTCAGAATTATAGATGACAGAGTAATTCCTTATGCATGCGAGGGTACAGTGAATTGGAACAAGATCATTTGTATCATATTAATAAGATGAAATTTGAAAAGACACAAAGTTCTGTAAATAACATCTGCAAGAATACAAAGCTTCTCAGCATAATACAGACAAATGATCTAACAAGATTAAATGAATAGCTTAGGAATAAAGGAAACCAGATAGACAAAGAATGAAAAGTCCTTCTGTATATGATTTCTTTAAGATTTATTTACACTTTCAGAAATAAGCCAAGTTCTTCCTCCTTTCAAAATGGCGAGGAGAGGCCATTATATAGTTTACAAATCAGTTACTCTCGGTAACTACTTCTTTTAACTAATGATTAGTTAAAGGGTTGCAAATCGCAATACCCCAACTAATTACAACAAATCCGAGAGAAAGAAGGGGAAGAGAAGAGAAGAATTAGGAGAAGAAGACAGGTGCTTATGACTGGGAGGGACCCACTGACTTTAAGATCTACTGTCTAAATCTCTTCAACGCCTCGGCTATGTCTCTGCCACGTGGGACTGATGTGTTGGTGGTAGACTGAGTCCAAAATCCGAGGCACTTCTCCATTTCCTTATCAAACTCGACATGAGTATGATAATCTTTATTTGCTTCTTCTATGGTAGATTGAAGAGAGCAGATCTCCTTCATTTTTTCCTTGGAAATGGAGCTTTCCTTGAATAGATCCCCTTTGACAAAAGCTCTGAATTGAGCTTTGATTTCTTGTAAGGAGAGAGGCACACCAGAAGTCTCATCCTGAAGATAGCAATGTATATCTTTGAAAGCAGATACAACTAGTGTTTTGAAAGCCTCACCCTTCTGCCAGCTATTCTTTAATTCTCCCAAAGCCTCTTCTAGGACCTTGATCTTCCATTCCACGCTGTAGACCCAGGACTTTGACAAATTATCCTTTGTATCCTCAAAGACTTTGCTTGCCCATCAAAATATTTTCATCTGTTTGTCCCATTAGCCGGAGGTCTACTATGCAACTGCCCCAAAGTTTAAGTTCTTTATCAATGTTCCCAATAGTGGAGGAGAGCTTCTGTTGCAAATTACTCACCTTCCTGTGGAGTTTGAAGGCTTCATCAATGAAGTTTAATCCTGCAACCAGCATATCATCCACCATGGCCTCCATAGCTCTTCCATATACAGAATACTTGTGCATATCTTTGATACTCTGCACTTCATCCTGGCTCAGAATTACAGGTGGTGGAAGAGTAGTCAATGGGGTAGGGTCCAAAACTTTGTCCTTGGACAAAAGGGATTTGATGAAACTTGTAAGAATCTGGGCTTGTTCCTCCAACTGTTCTATGGTTTGCTGCCCTTTCTCTACCCTCCCAATGACTCTGGTGACTGTTTCCTGAAGATTGTGGATCTCACCTTCAGGGGTAGATTCTCCCATGGGAATTCTTGAGAGCTCAAGATCAGACGCTTGCAAATCTTGCTCTGGCTTATCTGCCTTAGGCTTGGCTATCTCCAGGAATTGCTGGCCCTGAGCGTTAGACACTATCTTGGAGGTAATTCTGGCTTTTTTGGGCGCGAGGAGGAGTAGTGCCTAACAAGGCCGCCACAACATCAAAATTTGGTCCTGAGATCCAGGAGGAAGACTTTCTCTTCCTACTGTCGACAAGAGGTTGCACCCATGCGAAAGAGGAGGACGAAGAAGCAGGTGGGGCAAGAGGACCAAGAGACAGAGAACTCATGGTGCCCAAGGTTTGCACAACTATTGCCTCGAGTTGAGATATGAGTGGAGCGCTTGGGGCTCCTGGTGCAGAGGAATCAACAGTGCTTGGAAATTTAGTGCTCTGGACTTCTTTATCCTTATCCATTGGGGCTTCAGGGGCGCTTGCAGGAGTTGGCACTTCACTTTCTTCACTTTCACTGAGAACAATAATGTTCTCTGGTCCTGAAGGCAATTCTGCATGCTTCCTCAAGGGGTCTTTTTCCACAGGCTCCTTCTTAACTTCTTTGAATTTCTTCTGATACACCTGGGTGGATGAGGAAGGAGTAGAGACTGCAGGTCCTTGAGTTGACGAGGCAGGAGGGGTTTGCACAGGTGCTTCTGATCTGGGTGTCGATGCTTCCCTCCTTGGTGTTGAAGCATCCTTGGAGGAGGATTCCCCTGAGTGCCTCCTAAGCTCACGGACTTTCCTATCAAACCAGATCTTGGTCCTGACTAAGACTAGAGCCAGGATTTCAGCCAAATCATCCTTCTCCTTTTTGAACCAATCCAAGTCCTCCAAGGGAGTGTGTTTGACCACATTGTCATACTCATATGAGTACAGGTCAGAATTGTCATCTTGAAGCCCTTTAGGAACTTGGTACAAATTAAGCTCTTGGATTAATTGGAGGGAAAACCTGCCATAATACCTCCTTCTGGCTTCAAAATCATCAACACAGTCAACCCAATAGTCTTCTGTGTCTGCCCTATGATGATAGGTGATCTTGATGTTCTGCTCAATAAACTTCTTCAAGTCAAAACAAGTTCTTGGCTTGAAGAAATGGACAGTAATGGGAGCTAGGGCTCTTTCTATATTTTGTGCGTCCAGGGCTGTTTTGCAGGTGTAGTTTCCCAAAGAGATGGGGAAGTGCAAACCAGTAATTTTCTTGTCTCTGCAGGTTCTATGCAATTTATCCAATTGCCTACACACTTCTATCAAGGCCATTTTGTCGTTGCAGAACATAGGGAGCTTGAGAGGAGTGCTCTCATAGCCAGCAAGCCTGATATAGGAAAATTTTCTGAATTGGATAAAATAAGCACCGTAGTGCAATATTAGACTCATGGCTTCATCAGAAAATCTTCTCGCTGTGTCACTCTCAAGAAGCCGGACAATGTACATGGTGAAAGCGTCATTCACCCTTCAGAAATTGCGATTGCTGGTTTCTAGGGTGAACTGCGGGTAGTAGGCATACACGGGGTCATCCTTGTGAGCATCGATGTATGAAAAACCAAACCATTGCCTCGATGCTGCTAGAGTATACATCAGGTATGAAGTCATATAGAATTTCTTTGTTTGCTGTACATTTGACATTTGCTCTGCTAGATTCATACTAATGATCTCTGCCCAATTGATATTCTGAGTTCCCTCGCACACCATATTGATAAGCGGGCACATCCAGAAATGGAACTCATTTGTAGAGGGTAAACCCACGACCTGAGCCAGCAAGATTATAAAATCTGAAAATTCTTCATTGAAATCCGCACGGAAAAGAGTCTTGGACAGACGAGATGCCCCCTTCTTAGGGTTTTTTAGCCAGGACTTCACCACCTACGCCTTATAGTTATCACTGTCTTGATTGAAAAGGGCCTGTGCCTGATTCTGAGAGATAACTACAGCATTGTCCATTTCTGGAATCCTTAGTGCAGTGCCAATGGCGGCAGCGTCAAGTTTGGCGATGAGCTCCCCGTGCACGTTTGTCAACTCACTCGAATCAGGGTTGAAATGAGCCCCGCATGAGAGCACCGTGTTTGCACATTGCACCGAGATAGGGAAACCACCAGCGAAAGCCAGACCACTATCATGAATCATCTGTGCCATCGGTGAAGGGTTCGTGTCTGTCATCCTTGTCCAAAAATCCGTAAAGTCAAGGTGGCGAACTTCACTGTCCCCGATATCGGGAAGGGCGGACTCGAGTGGTGAAATTTGTTCTTGCCCCTGGAATTTGATCTTCATGTTGATAGTAACTCGCAGAGCAAAGCTGCAAGCTAGACTTGGGATGGAATCGCAAGGGAAATGAATACGCACGGGCAGAAATTTTGGTTGCAAGGGTTCGAGCAATAGATAGCATGAAAGCAGTGTGCAAAAACACATAGGGGACAGTTTCATTATATAGCCGTTTAGGAGAGAGAAAGGCAATAAATGCGCATTAAATACATATCTACCAAATTGAAAAGCAAGATATTCGGGTAGAGCGGGAAAAATTAGCACGAATGGCACTTGGTTCATTTGGGACACGAGGGAAGCGAAAACATGAAGTACAACGGTTCAGCCGATTCGGGCGATGCGGGGAAAAGACGCACAAATGCTTTTGGGACATGCGGGACGAAAGTACGCGGAATACGCGAATCGGCCGAATCGGATGAAAAGGGAACAACGGGTCTGGGAAAACTTGGGACATTTGGGACAAAAAGTTCCAACGGGCCCGAAAAGAACAGACTTCGGGTAAACCGGCCGATCGGGGAACATAGAGCCCAAATGAACTTGGGACACGCGGGACAAAAATGTCCGACAGGCCCGAAAAACACACAAAATGACCCAAAAAATGTAGTTTTTTTCCAATTTCTCGACTTTTCACATTATCAGAACAGCAGAAAAGACACTTAACCTCGAAATTTTAATTTTCAACTTCTTAAAAGCAGGGGAATTTTGAGTGGACAACATTTCTAAACCTTTGTTTTATTTTAGTTAAAGACACTTCCTTTCCTTTCTCTGCGTTTTTACATACTACGAGATTCCTAGATCACACCACATGGCTAAATCTAGTAACTTTGGACCTTTCTTTCATTTAACCCATTACCTTATATCTCTCAAGCCCCAACTATTGTGGGTTCACACGATTAAGCCATGTGGTGCAATCTCACAGTGTCCCCCTACAAACTATATGACCTTTGCATTTCTTTTATTGCTTTCTACAAGATTTAAGTATAAAATTTGTGGTACATATCATAATCTCATAGTTGTGGGTCATAAGCCACCTTCGACCTTTGTAAGCCTTCACCAATCTTTGTGGCTACAAGTTTACACGATTATACCATGTGGTGCAATCTGACAATCCTAGGGCTATAGAAACTTTATAACGTTGAATCCACTCCACTTCAAGGCCACAAGGTCTGGGCTTACGATATTGTGACACTTGGCAGGATCTTAGAACCTCTCCAACTCTCCTCACTACTTAGACATTTTTACATCGACTTTTGCATTAGCCTAAAAAACTTATCACTTCTCTTAAAAGAAAGTCTTTATTTATGGAGCCCTCTCCTTTGCTCTACCATATAAGGAAAGCATTTTAGTATATATAAATGTTCCACATACTTCCCATCTCGATAATGTGGGATGAAACTCCACAACTAAAGTAATTCATATAACCATGAATTCCAACCTAGCCTTATTCATGACTTGGCACACAAAAGTACAAATTCTAGTCGCAAAGCACTGATTTGGACCGTGAACTGTCAACTTAGCTCATAAATCAAAATTATAAGCTGCAAAGCACTTATTATTCCACAATTATTATCCATTATGTCCCATGGAACACCATTTCAAACTTGTGAGACACTTTATACTCCATGGCCCAACACACTACCACTTGCTTTATTCCACGTCTCACACATTGAAGGAAATTTTAAGCTCTATCTTATGTGCTTCTCCATAAGCCATGAAATATTGTGCAATCCCGTTAATACCTAAACAATTCATCTCATGCCATGAGACAATAATCTAGTCCACGAGGTATTTCTAAGGCCATGTATTATTGGTAATAGAGTTGTTGCAACATTGTTTATTGTTGAGACACCTCCTCTCATGTTGCAGAGTATACAAATCCATCCATAAAAAGAACATAGAAAAGCTCAGATAATCCAACCTAAAGTCCAAAATTTCACTCAAAGGCCCCTAAATGGAGCATCTAACATTATAGAACCATGAGACCCACCTCGACCTTGGCATCAACTTTAGACATGCTCACCACATTGAGAAAAAACTTATATGCCTCAACTAATTTGACCTTATTCCAGTAATGAATTCGTAGGTCAGAAAGAAGGAACACCTCATTCATAGAAACCAAGTCTATGTTAGGGACGAACGTGCAAGTGGGAAGACCCCAAGCTACAATGTTTCTAAACCTTGTCCACAAAATCAACAAGAACTAAGAAAACAGATTATAGTTCATAGAGGGTAGCCATTGAAACAACCTTAAGACAATTTATGCTTGAGATTGGTAAATTCAGAGGGTCAAAAATGTTGAGCTCAACGAATGCCTCATCCAGAGAAACCTAATGATCTTTCATAATAAAAAAGACAACAATAACCTTGGCTTATAACTTGTCTAGCTCTATCATGAACATATTATTTCACAAACACAGAGAGACCTCTTTTGAGTTGACCATGTTTCATATTGAGAGGGCTAAATAATTGCTTTCCCAATACATATTTTATAGTCTTCAACATCTGCTACGTCTATATAATATATATATTATCTTTACCCAATTATCAGAGATAGGGTTGTCAAATGCCATCTTCCCGATGTCAATCATTTAAGAAAAAATGTAACAACAAACATTCATCCACAAAAGAACAGACAAAAGAAAGGGGCCATAGTGAAAAATAAATGAAGAGAGACAAATGTAAGAGGAACTTGGAGAGGAATTAGAAAAGAGGGGCCAATATGTGTCCCATAAAGGGTCAAGTGCCATACATTGCTACCACCAACCCCACACTAAACATTGATTAAAATGAGGCAAGTGTGAAAAACATAGATCCATATGCATGCAATGTAGGAATGATGTTGACAAGTTAATTCCCACGTGTGGGGAGAGAAAATCCACAATCCATAATTCAATGATCCTTGGCCAATGATTAGTTTAATTGTTATAGTCAATTGAGATTTTTTTATCTATCCTTGAATTTGTAAGAAAGTTTACCAACTTGTTTGCTTCCCTGAAGTAATGCTGCATGCTCCACCCTAAGAGACCATATAGGAATTGTCTAGCTTGGCTCAAGATGTTATCTAACTTATAAGATAAAGCTTAACCTAGGTTCAATGCTTGCAAAATGACCATAGATTCACCTTGTATGATGAGGTGATCGATTCCACAAGAAACTGCTAACTGAATCCCTTTTACCAGAGCCATTGCTTCCGATCTCATTATTTATTTGATTATTTAAACTGTTACGAGGCTGCTTGGATAAAAGATTAAAAACAATCCCTAATGATGCAACTTGCGCCCGACACTCCAAGATTTCCTTGAGAGGCATCACTGTAGTTTAGCTTGAAAAAACCCAAATTAAGAGGTAGCAAAAGGGAATTGTCCTTCCTAAAATTATTCCAAAGGGAAGAGCTATGCTTGACCCATCGAAAGAGATCGAAAGAAGGAGCCATCAATTAGTAAGAGAGACATCCCAAGCTAAAAAATGAAAGACGTTGCTTACAACATTCCCTTTTATAATTTTAGAAATGGCAAATTCTATGCTAGAAATGACTGAGGAAACCTGCCCATTTTATTTTATCAATATTAAAATAATTTTGTATAAAATTTGAAGGGAAACATTAAAACATTAATGTTATTAAAATCGTTCAACGGGCATAATAGCCCGTCAAATTTAAAAATCATCACCCAACTATTTCATTTTGGTGTGCAATGTTGAGTGTCAAATTCCAATGTTGGCTAGGGAAAATTTTAGTGGCGAATCTTCGTTAATTCACGAATATTTCGGTTTTTGAAATTGGTGAATTTTTAGGGTAGGAATTAGGAGTGGGTCGCCAATTTTTTTGGGCTACAATTTAATTTTACGGCTTAATTCACCATTCCCGCGAAATAGAAATTTGCAAAATTTGGCTTAATGTTGTTGGTCGGTAGCATTTTTTTATGCAATAAATAATGTCGACCAGTAGCATAAAAACATGCTATTGACCGATAGACCGATGTTTTTATGCTACCGACAACATATATGCGATAGCATAAAAAATACTACTGACCGGTAGCATAAAATATTTGCCATTAGCATGAAAGTCAATTTTCACATATTCACCAACGAATTTCTACGATATTTTTGGGGGGGCGTAGGGGTCTTAAATTTTTTTGTGGCACTAACTAGCTCACGGTAAAAGCCACGACCTCAAATTAGGCGAAATAATACCGTTATGTAAAAGCCCCACTAATTGGGTACAAACGCTGCTCTAGCTCATGCACATATTCTTAGAGGGGGGTCTCATGATGGGGGTTACTGCTCCTATTTGTATGGGAAATGTGGTCCCATGTTTAAAAAAAATTCTACCGCTCCTAAAACCCAACAAAATTCCTAGAATTTCTTATAATAATATATCCGAATACATGGGACCATACTAGTGGTAGTGCTACTGAAATGACCCCTGTTTGTCATTGCACAAAAACAATTAAAATTCATGAGACCCTATGCTATTAATGCTAAAATATCCTATTTTTCCTCTCCCTCACCTCCTCAAAAAATTTAGCGTTCCGTTTGCATGGGACCGCAGCCTTATAGGGTTTTAGCTTAAACCCAGCGCTCTAATTTTCTATCAGAGTAAGCTCAATTGAAAATGGTGCCTAGGCATGCTCGAAAGCTCGCTTGCGATCTCATTACAACTCAGTTTGGCGAACTCGTCGGGGTAATCTTCCCTCAATGGCTTAAATAAACGCAGATTGTTCTTAAGGGTTTGTGGAATTTTTTATGGCTTAAATATATTATTGATTCGATTTTTCCTTTTGTCCCACAAGCAGTATCCTATTGCCTTAATTACTTCAGTGTAAACCTCCCTGTGGTACAAGAAATTGCTACGCTTCAGGGGTGAAATTACGACCGCGCAGTTGAAAACATCTTGTTTGCTTATTCTTATCCAGCACAATCGTGTTTTAGGCATACAGTAGTTGAGAGCAGTACATATAGGATATACTCATACTTATGTCTGAATTAATACTGTAGACTATGTGTATTTTGCATTCATGTAGCATATGTTGTCTTCAGTCATTGGTATGCTCATACAATTCATTTTGTTTCAAAGCAGTTGGAGTAAATCCTGCTTCCCAATGTCTGATTCAGTCGATAATAGAGTAGATAGTTGCTTCAACCACTGGCTGTTTTTGTTAACATTAGTTCATTCACTGTAACATGTCTTACAGCAAATCTTACTTTGACATTTTACACTTTCATTTAAGGTTTCATCCATTACAAATTTCATACTAGGTACTTTGTATATTCACTGTTAGCTGTTACCTGTTGAATATTTTATTGGTATACCTGAGAAATTATCTCTGTAGATTATGGGGATATTTGTCCTTATCATACTTGTTTCAGTGTATATTTTCCCACATGCTTACCTGGTATTTGTTATGGCAGCCCTATGCTAGTGACAATTTAAATCTGGTTAGGTGAATTCATAGTGGTTAGGCATACTTGTTTGGATCTATTGTATTGTATTTGCATTGGGATTCATTTTGTGCGGGGTAAGCTTTGACCACTGGTTGTAAGACTTTTCTACTGGGGGTCTCTCCTCTAGGTCTCACAAAGCCTGAAGAATAGGAGGTTAACTCTGGCCTCCCATTTTTTACCTTAAATATACAATGTTTCCAGCACAGAAACAGAGATGAAAATACTCACTGACAATGACCTATCTCGATATCTTTACTCGTTTGTCACCTTGGCATAAATGGTATGGAAAGACTCTGCCAGATAGTTTACCCATAAAATCTGGACCGTTTCTGTACTGTCTAGATTCAACACGTGTTCATAATTATGTGAAATCCATTTAATGCTTCTCAAAATTTTCTGGTACATCGTTTCCCTTCCAGTATCCGTTTCCGTTTCCGATGAATTATCTTAGATTCCAATAACCTGTGCGGGGAATGCGCTTCTTATGGCGGTGCCGCATTTTTTTTCATGACCTTGTTAGGCTCATTACACCGCATATCTTCTTGCATATTGAGGTCTTTTTCCCTCTCACTCTAAACATCTTGTAGAAAAAGTTACCTCTCTAAGACTATCACTACATTTTTGTCTCACCATCACTGTGGATGGCCTATTCTACCTGTCAACCACTTGATCAGATTCCATTTTCAGGGGCAATTTCTTCATACTCATTTTATGTACACCAAATCCTTCATGTGATGCACTTGTTGCATTCTATAGTGGAGAGTTTCATGGCTCCCAGGATCCTTGTGATCCTTCTCTATTTTTACTCAGGCAAAAGTATCATGTATGTCAACTCTCAATGAGGTTTTATGTTTCTCCATGTCTCTTGAATTGTCTTAGGAATTCTCATTGTACAGTCCAGATTATTAAATCAAAATAGTCTCATTTTGATTTTTTCAAGGCTTATCTTGTTTCCATCAATTAAAATGTCTAGTATCAGCCCTTCATTATCTACCCCAATATGTATCCTCATTATTACATTAAGTCATAGATCAATGTATTTTATATTGTTTTAAAAATACAGGGAGATATTCAGTAGAAGAATCTCATGCTGTGAATCATAGACTTGAAAAAGCACATCTCTTAAGGTCAAGCTCATTGCACTGGAGCACGTTAGGGACCTTTGAGAATGGCAGTCTCTTGCAAACATACCCTGAAACTGGGGCATCAAAAACCTCCCAGGGCTCTCCGAAGGAATCACAGAAACATGAAGGCTTAAGGACATTTTAGGATGAGTCAGTCTTAATAAGACCCTTTAAAATTTTATAAAGGTTAGATCAAACAGGCATTTATAAACAATATTTCAATCTTTCAGTAGAAGAGTGTACAGATAAAACCTTAGTTTCACCAAAATGTGGCAGTGGATAAATTTGAGTTTTTACATAAAATCTTCATATTCATAGCCATACCTGTAACACTTAGACTAATCACTATACAATATATACAAAACATCATTCTAAACTCAAAGTTAATTCACAGGCCTACAGACAAGAGAAAGATAGTTCACATGTAAGGATTACATCTAGCCTATAATTTTCTTTTTTTTAAGCAATTTGTACTCTGATGATGTCCAAACTGTATAACTGCTATAGAAAAAATTATTGGCAAGTCCAAACTTTTTAAACGATTGTGTTTGCTTACTTTTGGTCTTCAAAACCCCCCTCTCATATTACTAAAAGATAACTCATAAGTGTCGAAAATATTTGATTTCATATGCCTTATGACTAAATATGACTCCTTTATGCCCTAGAGAGGAATGGTGTGCTTAGAAACGCTCTACCAAAGCTAAGGTTATTGTAACCATGAAATTCAACAATGATTAGATAAATTTATCGGCATTATTTTGTACTCTTTTGAAAATGTCTAAAGCGTACAACCACTCTAGCAAAAAGGACATACATGCCAAAAATAATTTGATACTTGTGGTCGCCTAGTCCTACCCTTCGGAAATAAATCTTAATTTCTTATGCTTTTACTCTGATAACCAACAAATCAAAATTATTTCTCTTTCTCTAACTAGGTGGTAGTTCCAAAGAACAAAAGTAAAATGAAATATGTTTTGGGGCTTAGCTTAGTCCTTTACCAGTGAATGACTCCAAACTATCTTGATATTCCTATTCGGCCCCTCGAATCAATAACAATAGTCTGAAAACACCAAACTTCAATAAGGCCGAGTGGAGTTCCACCATAACATGAGAACACTAGTCCATTATGGCGAATATCCTGGAAATCCATAGGACTTGTATACTCTTGGTTTGCCTACACTGTTGACGATGATTGGGTGATTTCCTCAAGAATACTTGAAAATGTTCACACAACAACCGCGGCGATTATAGAATGCGCCAATGTCAGTTATTATGTGGTCCTTAATGTAATCGCCGCGGTGGTAAAATGCATGCATATGCTTATAGGCAAATTAGCGGTGAATTAGGACCGTAATGACACCCAAAAGGAACACTATGTAAATAGTCAAAAGTAAAAAATGGTTGAGAACCATCCTCTAATCCCTTTTCCTTACCTTTGTCATCATTATGAGCATTTGGTGAACCACTCAAAACACATGTTAAGAGCGTACTGTCCATATGCCCCAAACAAGCTCATGCTCATGCACTCTCAAACAGCTCTGTCAAAAGTTTTTAAAAACAAGGCAGACCTCAGTAGATGAGAAAATCCAGAGCTAGAAAGGTCAAACTGCTATGTAGAAAATGACAAAATGCACCAATATCCGTCCTAATTTAGCACAAAATCTAGCCAGATCTAGATTTTTTAGGCAGCACGGATAAATTAATGGTCTTAGTCGGAACCCAATTCTCCAGTGTCTATAAGAGTTAAATATTTGTAATTAAAGCATTAAAAACAAACAAACAAAGAGAAGAGCATGATACAAAAATAGAAAAGAACAAACATACACTTAAAAAAACACCCTAGTGGTAAATTATTTATAGTTTTTTTTAGCTTGAGTTACCTAGGGAGAGGGCCCTAGCCCATTGTGGCATCACCAACCCACACCGGCCGTGGAACCATCTAAGGATGGAAGTTTTAAGCTCTCGGCTAGCCCATGGATTAAATCACATTATTGTGGTGCCCTATCACCTGGGTATCCAAACCGTAAGTAGTAGGTTGCTTTAACACGGAGCCGAGATTTGGATCTCTCAATTACAAGGAGACCCAAGAACCGTTACACCACTACCCATTGGATTTAATATTAAATATATTAACATTTAATACCATATTATTAATATTTTTCTATTTATTTGTCAATTTTTGCATATTTATAAATTATGCTCATATATAATATGCATATATTCTGCATCAAATGTTTCCTAAGTTTTTCAAGAGTTCTGGATTTTTTGACTGTTTTGCCCTCTTGAACAGATCGAGATTTCCAAACTTGGTAATTATGGTTTTCCCGCTTTACCAAGTACTCTATGCTCTTCTTCTCTTGTCTCCTTACTCATGTGCTCATCCAATACTGTCTCAATTTATTCTCTAGCCTTCTCAGGCAGCTGTTGCTTCCATTTAGCACTTGTAGAATCTAAATCTATGCCTTCACCACTTGTTTGTCCCTCAAAGCAAGGGTACAAGTCCGGTATGTTGAAGATAGGTGATATGTCCACCCCATCCGGTAGCTCTATCTCATTGCATTTGCTGGAAATCTGCTAAAAACTCTGCAATGTACCGGACTTGTACCCTGATAAATGTGCCAAAACCAAGACACCAACTTGGAAGTCCAACTCACTTCTTGACTGATCAAATTACTGTTTGTACTTCATACTTCTTTCTTCCAGCTTCTTCACTTCTCTATGCACTTCATGCATACATTCTGCAAAATCTTCCGCTCTAGTACTTCTCTTCCTCATCTCAGCTGTACTTCTCAACTCGCTCATGTCTCTAGGGCTGCAACCACACACTATTTGAAATGGACTCATCGCTGAAATCTTGTTTATTGAGTTGTTGTATCAAACTCAGTTTTTGCCAATGTCATGTCCCATTGTTTAGGTTTGTCTCGCACCAAGCTTCTTACTAAATTACCAAGAGTCTGGTTCACTATATCTTTTTGTCCCACCATTCTCCACAGTGTTTTCCAAAACTGCCCAACAAACCTTGCATCTTTATCTGACACCATGCTCCTTTGTAGGCCATGCAATCTTATCATTTCCTTGAAGAACAAATTTGCAACATGTGTAGCATCACTTATCTTCTTACATGCGGTGAAGTGTGCCATTTTATAAAATCTGTCAATAACTACAAAAATAGAATCACCACCTCTTCGAGTTCTTGGTAGCCCAAGAACAATATCTATGCTTATATCCTCCCATGGCCTTTCCGGAATTGATAAAGGCTGATATAGACCCGTATTCCGACTTTTTCTTTTTGTCCCACCATTCTCCACAGTGTTTTCCAAAACTGCCCAACAAACCTTGCATCTTTATCTGACACCATGCTCCTTTGTAGGCCATGCAATCTTACCATTTCCTTGAAGAACAAATTTGCAACATGTGTAGCATCACTTGTCTTCTTACATGCTGTGAAGTGTGCCATTTTAGAATATCTATCAATAACTACAAAAATAGAATCGCCACCTCTTCGAGTTCTTGGTAGCCCAAGAACAATATCTATGCTTATATCCTCCCATGGCCTTTCTGGAATTGATAAAGGCTGATATAGACCCGTATTCCGACTTTTTCTTTTAGCATGTTGACAAACTCTCCACCTTGCACGAATTTATTTACATCCCCACTCATTCTCAGCCAATAGTAACTCTCATTTGGCTGTGATAGTGTTTTGTCAACTCCAAAGTGACCTGCAAGGCCTCCACTATGCTTTTTCCTTATGAATTTTGGTATGCACAATTTCTGTCCTTTGGACAACAAACTTTCTCGTAACAACTATTTCATCTGGTTGGATTCAAGCACACTGCCCATGCATCTCTAAAATCCAAGTCTTCTTCATACATCTCCTTCATTGAATCAAATCCAATGATTTCTACTCTCATTTTGTTCATCACAAGAGCTCTACTACTCAACGCATCTCCAACTTAATTTGATTGATCACCCCTATAATTCAAAACAAAAGAATATCTTTGAATAAACTCAGCCGACTTCATGTGACGTTGATTCAACTTACCTTGGCTGTTCATAAATTGCAGTGCTTGGTGATCCACGTACAATACGGATTTCTTTGGGCAACAAATGGTGCCTCCGCTCTTTGAGAGCTTGTATCATAGCATAATTCTTTTGATTATAGACTGAATATTTACATTTTTCTTCATTCGATTTCTTGCTGGAGTAAGCTATTCGCTTGCCTTCTTGACTGAGAATTGCTCCTATGGCTCTCCCACTTGCATCACAATCTACTTGAAGGACTTTATTGAAGTCTGATAATGCAAATAACGGTTGTTCTGTTACCTTCTTCTTCAAAAATTGTAAGCTCTCCTCTGCTGTAATAGCCCATACAAACTTCTTATCACCTCTCATTGTTTCTGTAATGGGTGCACATATTCCACTGAAGTTTCTAATGGATTTCTTTTAGAAACTTGCCAACCCATGAAAGCTTTTAGCCTCCAACATTGTTTTAGGTGACAGCCATTCAACTATTGCTTTTACTTTCTTTGGATTCATCTTCAACCCTTATCTTGAGATTACAAATTACAAATATCTCAGCTCCTCCATGAAGCTACACTAATTTAATTTAAGTCGACCAGAAACTTTTCCTCTCCCAATCTTTGCAATACCAACAGCAAATGCAACAAATGCTCTTCTTTACCCCTAAAAATCAAATCCAACGCGGTGAAGTATCTTGCTTCACTCAAACATTCCATCGAATCATCCAATCTTGGCAATAAAAACCTATATTTGATAGTTATCTTGTTTATAACACGTGAATCTGTACAAATCCACCATTCACCACCCTTCTTAGGTGCCAATACTGCTGGACCTGCGCACAGGTTCAAACTTTCTCTGATCAAACCCTTCTCGAATAGCTCATCCACTTGTCTCTTCACCTCTTCCTTCTCTATAGGTGTTAACCTATATGTTGCCTTGTTAGGTAAGCTTGATTAGGCACTAGATCCATATGATGGCTGGTGCTTCTCATAGGTGGCATTCCATCTGGCAAATCTCTAGAAACAATATCAGCATATTCATTCAACAAACTATTCACCTCGTGGAAATTCATCCATTTTTTTTTCGCTGTCCCAACCTTCACATGTTTGGGAATGAAAGCTAAACATATGTTCTCCCTCGTTACTTCCTTCCAAATTTGCTTTATTAGAAACCATGTAAACGTTAGGACTTGTCCAGCTCTTCTTCAATGGGCTCAACATGAACCTTCTATCATCCTTCTCAATTTTGTAAGTTCTAGCTCTCCCATCATTCATGGCCTTTCTATCATACTGCTCATGTTCTACCCAACAACATGAGAAACATCCATGGGTATTATGTCACACATCATTCTGTCCTTATAAGTCCCAATTTGGAATTTCACTTTACATTGCTTCTTTACTACCACCTGATGTCCCTTAAGAAACCATGACACCTGGTATGGATTGGGATCTATTAATATTTTCAGCCCAAGCTTTTCTACTATTTCATGAGCAACTAAGTTATTTGTGCTAATACTATCAATAACAAACTTACAACACTTACCTCCTGCTTTGCATTGTCCGGAAAAGATTCATTTTTTGCACCGGTTCATCCACTTCCTTGGCTGGTTTTATCAGCACCCTCTTCATCAAGAGAGCTTTACCATGCTCCAGTTCTTCTCTATGAGCAACTAAGTTAACTGTGCTAATACTATCAATAACAACCTTACAACACTTACCTCCTGCTTTGCATTGTCCGGAAAAGATTCATTCTTTGCACCTGTTCATACACTTCCTTAGCTGGTTTTATCAGCACCCTCTTCATCAAGAGAGCTTTACCATGCTCTGGTTGTTCTCTATGAGCAACGAAGTTATCTGTGCTAATACTACCAATAACAACCTTACAACACTTACCTCTTGCTTTGCATTGTCCGAAAAAGATTCATTCTTTGCACCGGTTCATCCACTTCCTTGGCTGGTTTTATCAGCACCCTCTTCATCAAGAGAGCTTTACCATGCCATACATAAGATTACTATATCCATGTCATCCGGTTCATCCACTTCCCCCTTGGCCGGTTCTTCTCTACGTGTTGGCGATCTAACACTCTCCTCATCCACAAGAACAACATGATTGCTTGCTTCAATTTTCTTCCTGCTGTTCTGAAATGTTCTAGGACATTCATATGCTCTATGTTCAGCATATTCTCCACACTCCAAGCACTTACCCAGGAATCCTCTTTCTCATTGGAGTATCCCCTTCCGCCGGAAGAATATCCTTTTCCTCTGTGTTTCATACTGATTTTGAGAAGTGCTGGCTTCTCCTTCATGAGTAGGCTGACCCCTACTGCTGCTCGGTGTCCTTTTCCTCATGAGAACCTTCCTCTGCATGTAGAGGTATTATGTTGCTTTCTATCCAACGTTTATTCTGCCTTCAATGCACACTCTTCCACTGTCTTCAATGGAAGCATTCCAATCTCATCTTAAATTGAAATACAGTGTCCATTAACATGTATTAACCCTGAAAAATACTTTCTAACAGGTCTGGATATTTCATCAAAACCTAGGGCAGCATTATAAAAATTTGAACTTTGATGACAGCAGCAGCAAACTGTTTTTTATTAAAAAAAACAGCAAACCCCAATATGTAGAAAAAAACAGACTTTTATTTATTTATTTCAAATCAGCTTTAATGAAAACACTAGAATGTTTGATTACAATTATTTTCTCACAATGGTTGATCTAGATGAAAAGATGAACAAAAGATAAAAGCATGCAAACTGATTTGACTGAAAGCTGCCTTCAGTTGTGGCGCCAGTACTGAAATTCGTTTCCAAAAGGGGACATCCTAGCTATACTTGCTGTTCTGGATGCTAAAACAGCCCTAAATATGATGTCATAGCTGAACTGGATGAATACTCATACCTTGAATGATCACTACAACCTTGAATGGAATTGCCAAGCTTAGATATGAGGGTTTCTGTCTTCAGCTCTATGCAGACAAGGGTTTTCGTCCTCTATTGCTGATGCAGAAGCAAAAACTACTTGCATACAAAGAATTAGTTGATAAATTTCCAAGGTGCATCACAATAATCCCCAAAAGCTGCTTTTATAACTTTTGAGGCCTTATTCCAAAGTTGGTGCCCCCTTTTGGAGTTACATGCATGCTCAATAAACAATATTAAATTACTTTATTCCCTCTCCAATGTTGCCGTCCCATTTAAAAATAGAAGCTTGATGCTCATGGAACCCATACTATCTTTGGTGCCCCAAAATATAATTCTTTATTTAATTATTATTCTATCTTTGACGCCCAATAATAGAAGTTCATCGTTCTACTATTATTTTATTCTATTTCTGCTTTTTGGGCCATCACTTATTAAAAATATAATTTAAGTGTCATTTTTCTAATTAAAATATAAAAGTACTCTTGGATGTCTTAAATTAATTTATTTCCCTCCTCAATTTCCCCTTAGCCTACGGAAAATAATAAGAATAGGCCTCGGGTATCCAGAATCAATTAATTTTGAAAAAGGGACATTACATAACATACCTTGATGTCTCCTCCTTATCAGCTTCAGCATGACCAACTCTAATCATGGGTTTGTAGAACTCTTCCATATGTTCTTTCACATTCATCTCTTTCTGCCTCAAGTTCTGTAGCTTTTTGAATAAACTCAGCTTATAATACGAAGGCAAGAACTTGCCTCTCAGCTTTGCAACCAATCTGTCCCAAGTTTTAATCTTAGTTTTCCCTTTTCTTTGGCTCTCCAATTGCACATCAACCCACCACAAGAATGCATGGCCTTTCACATTCATCTCTTTCTGCCTCAAGTTCTGTAGCTTTTTGAATAAATGCAGCTTATAATACGAAGGCAAGAACTTGCCTCTCAGCTTTGCAACCAATCTTTCCCAAGTTTTGATCTTAGTTTGCCCTCTTCTTGGGCTCTCCAATTGCACATCAACTCACCACAAGGATGCATGGCCTTTCAACTACGTACAAGTAAACTTCCAATCAATAAGAAAAGTTGGCTCAAGCATTCACTATAGTTTGGGGTATCCATCTTTGGTTTACTTCCTAGTCTTTCAATGGATCTCAAAAGTCTATCTTCTTGAGCATCTCCTGCCACATATTGAATCTCTTGGGTTTCTCCGTCTCTTTCATCATCACCTATCATCAACAACTGTTGCTCCTCTTTCTGCCTCAAGTTCTGTAGCTTTTTGAATAAACTCAGCTTATAATCCGAAGGCAAGAACTTGCCTCTCAGCTTTGCAACCATTCTGTCCTATGTTTTGATCTTAGTTTTCCCTTTTCTTTGGTTTTCCAATTGCACATGATCCCACCACAAGGATGCATGACCTTTCAACTTTGTATAGGCAAACTCCCAATCAATAAGAAAAGTTGGCTCAAGCATTCATTATAGATTGAGGTATCTATGTTTGGTTTACTTCCTAGTCTTTCAATGGCTTTCAAAAGTCTATCATCTTGAGCATCTCCTGCTTCTTCTTCTTGAATCTCTTGGGTTTCCCCTTCTCTTTCATCATCACCTAACATCAACAACTGCTGCTGCTCTCCTTTGTACAATCTCCATTGCATCCAATCTTTCTTGGAATCCTCTTAAGCATCTCTACCAAGTCTGCAACTCTAGGTGCTCTCGGTGCCCTTTGGCTCAAACATTTACTATAGCTTGGGGCATCCATCTTTGGTTTACTTCCTAGTCATTCAATGGCTCTGAGAAGTCTAGCTTCTTGAGCATCTCCTGCCACTTCTTCTTGAATCTCTTCCGTTTCTCCTTCTCTTTCATCATCACCTATCATCAACAACTGCTGCTCCTCTTTCTGCCTCAAGTTCTGTAGCTTTTTGAATAAACTCAGCTTATAATCCGAAGGCAAGAACTAGCCTCTCAGCCTTGCAACCATTCTGTTGTAAGTTTTGATCTTAGTTTTCCCTCTTCTTTGGTTCTCCAATCGCACATGATCCCACCACAAGGATGCATGACCTTCCAACTTTTTTAGGTAAACTTCCAATCAATAAGAAAAGTTGGCTTAAGCATTCACTATAGCTTGGGGTATCCATGTTTGGTTTACTTCCTAGTCTTTCAATGGCTCTCAAAAGTCTATCTTCTTGAGCATCTCCTGCTTCTTCTTCTTGAATCTCTTGGGTTTCTCCTTCTCTTTCAGCATCAGCTAACATCAACAACTGCTGCTTCTCTCCTTTGTACAATCTCCATTGCATCCAATCATTCTTGGAATCCTCTAAGCATCTCTACCAAGTCTGCGATTCTAGGTGCTCTCGGTGCCCTTTCTCTTCCCTCTTCCTCTCCAAGAGGGACTCCTTTGTGTGCCATATCTTCACAACAAGCAAACTTTTCTTTCACAACCTGTAATTGACTAAACAAGAGCCTCACACACTTAACCCAACAAGGCAATCCTTTCTTCGATACCAGTCGATGCAAATGGGAATGAAGGGGCCAATTGACTGGCTGCCAAACACTTCAACTTAGGAATCACAATCCGCATGTGATGGACAAACATAGGCCTAAGGCATAGTTTTGGAACCAACACACACTCTTTATATGTATTCGACAGTATTACTAAAATTCAAATACACACATTCTCCATACCCCACAGGCTATGAAGAAGTCACATTCTTAGTCGAATGACTGATACAATTCATGAACATCACACTTACAGGTCCTCGACTCTGAATTATTTCCTCTCTGAGCTAAGCTCTCTGGTTTCTCTCTGTTCTGCTCTCTTGCTTGGAGTTATCCAGAACTGAAGTTCGTTTTTCTCAGCTTCTCCTTTTGATGACCGACTCCAACCCTTCATCTTCCTCTGACTTTAAATCCCCAACCTGAAACTGATCACTGGGGCCTCTTGGAGTTCCAAAGGTGAAACTGCCCATATCAGCAGACCAATGATTATGCAACCACTATGATGCTTTTGAACCTGCCAGGGCGGTTACATAATTGCCCCCTGCAGAAACTAGCGGGCAGTCAACAGAGCGGCTGTTTTGCTGTTGTCCCCAAAAGGCTCACTTGACTTTTGCGAAAATGGTTGGAACTGTCCTCGGCTCCCTTTTCCTTCATTTTGTCATCATTTTGAATTTCTGTTGATGTTTTAAGATTGTGTACGAGCGTCCTACACACACAACTTTGTTATCAAGACCAACAAGTCAAAAAACACAAACACACATGCACGACAAACCCAACCCATTTTTGGTTGATGCAAATTTGTATATGCACTCGGATGCTTCTGCATCAAGTGAAAATTCCTTGATTTGATTACCCTTCCCCTCAACATCTACTTTAACTCTCTCTTTTTGCTATATTCTTTTCTTGTTCTTGCCCTTTTCTTTTGATATGCATATGTAATTTAAAAATCTACCTAGCCACTTTTTCTCTTGAAGCTGCCTTGGCAATTTGCAGCCAGCAGGTGTTGAAATTCATTTGCATGAGGGGTCAGCCAGCAGGTGTTGATGTCATCAAATGAAAACAGGGAGGATGTAGATGGAGTGAAAAATCCCCTGATTTGATTACCCTCATGATCCGCATTGGATTGGGAATTTGATGGACAACACTCTAAATTGCAGAAATTCAATGTGTTATAGGCAGAAGCGATATAATTACAACAATTGTAGCATAAAATAATATTGCAGAATTGTAATAAAATGAGACCATGATTGAAGGGAAATAAAATATACATCTAGAGAACAAATTTTGAATAAAAATTTTTACTACTTCATTGCTGTGGGAGGCATGCATGGTGGTAACTGATACGTGAGAAGAGATGTGGAGCTACGCTCTCTGTTTTGCATATTACAAATGGTAGCAAGCTCCAAGAAGAGATGTGAAGCTACAATAGGTAGAAGTCTGATAAAAGATGCGCAGCTACAATATTCTCACTTCTCTCTATCTTCACTCCATTGATTTTTACAATTCGAATGACAATTCGTTTATAGTCATTTTTAGCTAGAAGTCGATGATCTTAAAAACGAATATGAAGTGATTTGACTAGGAATGTGAAGAGCCATGTGAGAAGTTGAGAGGTTTTGTTGTGAGCCGAAACTCACAAAAATACAAAAAACATTTAATACTATTTTTTAGGATTTTTTTTTAACATTTTTGTATTTGCATTTTTGAGGCCCTTTGAAGTGTATTTTTGGGTAAAATTCGGTAAAACTCTGTCCAATACCACTTTGCCATGTAATATTCATTCTAATCTTTCCAACAAATATCAGAAGTGGGGCTCCTGTTATGGTCAAGGAGTTATGGCCCTGGTAAGATGAGGTGCTACTGATATGCTATTTTTTTGGTATTCTTCCCAAAAAACTGTTCTGAACTGCACTTGGATAGCCTCCCCTTCACATGCTCGTGCTTACACGCTCTCTCTTATATACTTTTCTATCTCTTATTGTATTTTATTTTATTTTTTCTTTTGACATGCATAAGTAAATATTTACTTATGCATAAATTCCTCACTTCGCCTCTCTGAGATGTCTTGACAATTTGCAACAAGGAGCTGTTAAAAGTCATTCGCGTAAGGATGGACCGACTCCACTTCTAGAGAATTCTGGGAAGTTGGGAGGGATACTCAATTTTGTTGCCAATTCTGCAACCTTATTATGTTGTCTTTTGACATAATTAAATATAGGAATCTTACGAATTGATTCTTCTATTCCAAGGGCCTCTTAGATCGTTGCATTCAATTGCCGTGACACACACTTCCAGTTTTTCACTGCCCTTATTAATATCATGGATCTTCTTTCTAGGCATACGTCTTGCATCCTCTTTCTTTGGTTATTGTAAAGCCATTCAGCAAAAACAAAGGCTTCTACTTGGTTTTGTGTCCATCCTGATATGGATCAAAGAGATCATAATGTGTTGACCTCCACCTTCACCAGGTTGGCCTATATCGCCTTTAGCATTCAATTTTATATACCGTAGTGGTGTCTTCTGTCACAGATCTGGGGCTTTCTATGCCAACATGCACTAACTCCATCACTGGGGGTTCTGTTCTATTATTAGTTTTCATATTTATGTTTACATTTGCATTTGAGAGGTAATGCTGCCTTTTAACTTTAACTAGGAAGAGCCTAGTTATTGATTATCTAACGGGAAAATCATTTTGTTCTACTAGAGGACATAGTTCAAATGAAGCTATCTTTGGTGTAAAGTAGATATGAACATAGTCTAAGCTCTTGAACTTTCTCCAATTTAACTCTTATTTAGGCCTCTTTTCCTGTCGTTCAACGCAATGTGATTAATTTATACTACAAGTTGTGCAGGTCTTGTAGCAGCTAAAGTTTTCACACAGTACACTGTTTTTGTCAATAACATTCTTCACCGAATGCGGTTTCCGAAGTTTTTGGCTTTAACGCGGGAACATCTAGGCGAAGAGGTCAGTTGCTTTCTATTTCAAATGTATTTATATTGTTACCTTTCATTTTTCCTATTTCAGGTTCAAATTCCAGTTTTGATTTTCCTTTTGATCAGAGTTGTAACTTTGACTTAACTATGATGAAGATTAAACATGTCACCCTTTTCTATGGTCATGCACATTCAGAGGCAGACACATATACATATGTATGTATGCACACATGCAATGACATTTTTCCACTGCTCTTGAATGGTCACTGAGGAGGCAATTACTAGCCAAGAGTTGATAAGTTTTTGGATTGCAGATCTATGGTGTAGAATATCTGCAATCACTAATTAGTTCTCCCAGTTCATAGGTTCTTTCCCGATAATAAGTATTGTATTATTTACAATGTATTACACTGTATGTGAGGATTAATAGGAGTACATGTTGTTTGTCTTTGTCCTTATTGTTTTTGAAAACTTGAACAGGGACTTGGTCCATTACATTTTTAGTGGAGCCCATCATCAGTGTTACAATGTAGATCATGTAAATCTGTGTTGCTCTTTCAAATATTCATATTGATTTGGCAACTGATAACTTAGTCAAGATGTAGTGGTGGTGCCAATCTGGATTAACTTGGTGTTGCAGTATCTTGTTTGCTTGTGCAGGGTAGGTTTTCTGGTTCCCATAGGATTCCTGTTACCTTTTCCTTAATTTGAATGTGGTCAACAAGAAACTTTGGGGTTTTGGTTAGTAGTGACCTTGTCTGATGTCTCTTTGCCATTCTTGTTTCTTAATTTTGCTTTTCTGTATATCTGGGCATATACTTGAAATTTTGACATAGGGAAAAACTTCTTCACCTTTAACAATGTCTGAATATGAGGAAAAGACAATCCCTTCATATATTAATCCAACCGTTTCACGACTCTAGCAATCACTTAGGAAGTGTTCAGTAAGTCAAATGAGTGCAAGTATGCTTTCATTAGGAGGCCACACAACTGCCTGACTGTGATTTGAAACTAGTTGCTAATATATGCCATAAACATGGTAGCAGATTGTCTAATAATATTCCGACGTTTTCATAGCCATTTTAGAGTCAAGAAACTTAGATACAATCCTTAATCTGTTTTCGTCTCTATGCATCTTCTCATCCAGAGTAAAGAACTTATAAAGGCATGCATGGGACATGCGATTTCAATTAATATCTCTGTCATGCGTATATTTCATACAGTCAAACTTCCAACAATGGGAACACCATCCTGATGAAGAATTAGTGCCTTTTAACGCTTCTTTTCAAATCGCTTTTTTGGGCAATCGATGCTTTCACAGTCATACAGCAAAGATTGCTATTTCCATAGAGATTTGGTGTGTAAGTTACAAAATGGACAAACTTCATATTGAATCTGGATTTTTCTATTTTAAAATGTGTTCAGGTATGCTTTAAGTGTTTGTTTTTTTAATATAATTATTGTTTCATTCAATAGATTGCTGAGTATCCTGACAATTAACTAATACAATCCCATTGTATTATTTTCCTCATCTCATAAAAAGTATTTCATTGTAATTCATTGTGTTGTCTTTCTCATAGATTTCTTTTTGTTTTAAAAAATGGGCCAAGGCTTAGCATATAATCAATTGGCAGAAACTTAACCATCCAATGTACACATATGCTACCATATAGAAAGAAGAAATGAAACCATTTATAGTCAAATTAACACAGAAAAATAAGAACAAGCAGAGAAATCTAAAACTTTTCCTTATTACTGACCTTCCTGAAATAACCTCATGTTTTGAAAGAGCTTCAAATGAAGATTAGCAACCTGTTTATGGTCTCAACTCCCTGGATTAATAAACAAATATTGAGTGAGTTATAACATCAACTTAAATCATAATATCAAACATAAATCATAACATCAACATGTATACATAAGCCCCCGTTGAAATAAATGATGCCCTTTGACACATCCTCACTGTCCTGGGTCACAATTTTCAAAAATATGCATAAGTATTTATTGTCATTGATTGATTCCTAACATGGATTGTCTTGCTTCACTCATCTAATCATCTGAATAATCAACCACAAAGTGATTATATGCATGATAAATCATGGTTTTGGATTTGGCCCACGTCCTTTGATATTGTCATATAATGTTGGTGTCCTTATTGCTATTATACTGTTCAAAAGGTTGCGGGTTCTCCTATAGATATGATACAGTTTGACAAGTTGGAGTTATTTATTTTTATTTTTTTCCATTTGATAAAGAACTAAGGGCACCATCTTGTGATGACATTTTTCTTTTCTTTTGAGCGAAATCTATGTTTGTTTTATGGACCTTTGTCCAAAGCTTCGCATTTTGAACAAATCCTATGCAGAGAGAAACCCCTTTCTAGATTATTCAAGGCAAACTGATCATAAATTTGATAAATTTAACAAGGCGACTCATATTTTAGAGTGACTGGTTACTGTACTAGATTTCAGAAATATTACGAGGACTGCTTATGGCCTTGACAGAAGCCACATTTTTAGCTAATATATATATTCAGCAATTTGAATTTCTTATTTGTGTTCACTTATCTTTATCTTATGTCCATGTCACGTGTTTCTGATGAGATGAGAAATAGAGGATAGCTGAGATGTGTGTAGATACTCTGAGTTTGCTTCTTGTGGTTTGATCTTTGATGATCGTGACTTTCAGCTAAAAAATATAATGCATACAATATGACACTCGGATTAATTATGCAGAAATAAAAGACTCTAAAATTAGATCCTTCTTTTAATAATGAAATATTCTTGTTTTAATGGTTAATGAAGATCTTGCACAGGGTGTCTGCTGCCTTCTAAAAAAGTAAGATAAGAATGAAAGCTAGGCTGAGAATGCAAACACATTTCGGAAAGGCACACAAAACTGGATCAAGAACATATGTTTTATTAGGGCCTGAAATTTCGAATCATTAACTTTTGTATCACTTTTCAACTCCTATGGATATACGATGCCAGCACTGATAAACTATAAGACAAAAGCTCTGATGCCCTTCTGGTGAATTAGGACCTAACAGAGAACACACCGACTTTTCATAACAAACAAAACACACTAAACCAAGGGACCTCAGGCCACAAAAACATAAACTTTGGGCAGTTGGGCACCCTGCTGTAGGGTCAAAGTTTTTAAGCGGATGCCTTCTCTGGCCTATTCAGTAACTTAGGTGAGGATTAATGAATGAAGCCTTGTCTCGTTACCGGGGAGAGAAAATCAATACATGTGGAAACGGTTTTGAAATAAATCCTCTATTGATTGACAATGTCCTTAATCCTCTAATGGTTGACATTTATTTTTCCAACGAATGACTGAAACTTGCCCTGGGTATCCAGGGAAACTCCAATATTGATTAAGAGGCCCATGGTCCTGCTAGTTTCCAAAAGCAAGTGTTGGAAGGACATAGATTCAATTTGAGTGAGGAGTTTCATTGCTTCAGGTAAAATACTGTTTAATCTTCAATTTGGGACTGCACCAGGCTTCATAGGCCAGAAAACCAACATGGAGTGTCTGAAAATTAATATTTTAACCTTAGGTTGAGAGTGAACTTTAAACCTTGAACAAGGCCGAGAGCATTGGCTCCATGATTAATCCCATTGGAAATTCTAATGGAGAAGGCACAAAGAAAGTATCCCTTGTTCTGAAACAGCCCTTCTGTTCTGCACTAGATGGATCACTCTTTAAAACCCCATCAAAGTTAAGCTTGAGCTTTTTTACCTCTGTGGGGCTCCATCTTGCCAAGGTCCTTCTAGACAAAGTAGGATTAGATCCATTAGCAGGGTCATGACATATACTCTCAAACAACATGCATTTCTGAAATGTTCCATGCAAATATCGCACGGGTTGTCTGAAAATTAAGCTTGATCACTCTTTAAATCCCCATCAAAGTTAAGCTTGATCTTTTCTACCTCTGTGGGGCTCCATCTTGCCAAGGTCCTTCTAGACAAAGTAGGATTAGATCCATTAGCAGGGTCATGGCATATACTCTCAAACAACATGCATTTCTGAAATGTTCCATGCAAATATGGCACGGAGTGTCTGAAAATTATTTTTTTAAGCTTGAGAGTGAGCTTTAAACCTTAAGCAAGGCCGAGAGCATTGGCTCTTGTTAAAGCTTAAGTTGAGAGTGAGCTTTAAACCTCGAAAAAGGCCTAGAGCATCAGCTCCAGTATTAGTTCCATTGGAAATTCTAATGGAGAAGGCACAAAGAAAGTATCCCTCATTCTGAAACAGCCTTGTGCTCTGCACTGGATGGATCACTCTATAAAACCCCATCAAAATTAAGCTTGATCTTTTCTACCTCTGTGGGGCTCCATCTTGCCAAGGTCCTACACAAAGTAGGGTTAGATCCATTAGCAGGGTCATGACATATACTGCCAAACAACATGCATTTTTCAAATGTTCATGCAAATATAGGAACTTTAAAATATGAAATGTATTTTTCCCTTTTTCTTGCTCGATATTTTAGTTCTTTCTTTTTTGCAATCTAGAATTCCCAAAATGTCCTTGTATAGGGTGATATTTAGATCACAAAAGGTTGGCTCATTTTATCAAGGAAGGTGGCCTGCTATGCTAAAAAAGCCACAGTTGTCTGGTATTGACAATAGAGCATCTCTGGACATATTGTGATTGAATTTCAAATTTGCCCCTGAAACTAGAAGTTGTATACATGCATTTTGACTGATCTAACTAGGGAGTGTAAAACAGTGAGCAGAAGAGGTTGCATTTAGACACAGGTTTAGAGACTAGACATCCAATCTTGGGGGCCTTCAGCTAGAATGCACAACAACAAACTAATACATGTTACAAGAATGAAGAAGCTTTTGATGTTTCAGGAGGTGATTAAATATCTAGCCCAACTGCACCCTGTGTCTTGTGCATAGGATTGTTTGTGTTGGGACCTGCCAGTAGTGCTTGTTCTGCATTCTGTGGCATTCAACATGATTCTCTATGGTCTCCTCCACCAAGCATTGTAACTGTTCTATCTGATGCAATTCTTCACACATTACCAGTTTACGCTTGAGCGCTCTTTTAATCCCCAAACTCCTAGAGCCGGATTCCCCTTGGAAACCCTGTCAAAATTGATCTTTTTGAAACTGATCTCTGGGGCTGACCATCCACCTCTTGTTTATTAAAATTATTACTCTTATAATTGTCCCCTTTATTGGGGTAACTTACCTAAATAGATTTATTGCTTCCTCTGCCAAATCTTTTAGCTTCCTTTGTTTATAGATTGTTTGCTATCTAGATTGGCTATCATTAGAGACTCTTCCTTGAATCTAATATTCTTGATGTATGATGAAATACTTTCTTTAGATTACATATTTGGGGTCTGAATTGATCTATAATATGTAATGTAAAGTCTAGAATTTCACTAAAGGTCATAACTAAATCTTCATTTTTGGATTAGGTTTAGATTTCTCTCTGAAGGCCCATTAAGCTTTAGCTGGCAGAGGTCTAAAGAGAAATACCATGTACTGTTAAAGGAACACACTACAGATCTTGATGGTCTACATATGATGGCATTGATCATTCTTATTACAGCATTTTTTAGAATATATACAGTATAACCTGTCTGGATCTAATGTAACGTATAGAATATATACAGTATAACCTGTCTGGATCTTATTTGATTTCAAGCCTAGCTGGTTTGGTGTTGTTTAAAACAAGCGCAATGATTCTAGTTTTGCTAATGATATTTTTCATCCAGATTACTCAGGTTGCGAAACATGATTTCGCGAGCATTTTTCCATTTGGGTAATTTAAAGAGTTTACGTCCAAAAGGGTATCAAGTCACGGTTTTCTCTACTACGAGACTAAATCAGAACAGACTGGTTGTGGAAGTCCAGCCCTCAAAAGAACTGATTTAAAGTCTATGTGCAGAAGACTATAACTTTAGCTTATAGATTGGGCTATCTTCAGCTAGATATATTGCTAAAGTAGATTAGGCTATCTTTATCTTATACCCATAAAACAACATAAAGATTCACACAGAACATGAACAGCCTCTGATTTTTTCATTGAGATCAAATTTATTGACATAAATCCAGCAAACAATTGGAAACATTTCGAGGCATCTCAAGCTGCTTCATGTCCATAGATGCAGTGAATCTTTTTGTTGTCGTATGCCAATGGCAATGGGTCATGGCAGTATAACGTAGTGGACCCAGACCTTTTTTTTGGGGTTAATATGGAAACACAACTTTTATTGTCAATGTGTTTGTAGTGTATCTTGGTAAGATTTGGTAGTTCTGTAAAATGTAACTTATCAAACATGCAGAAAGTGAGCGGTTCAGAAAAGTAAAGTAGTTATAAATAAAAACGATCTATGCCTGTTAAATTTATTGCAATAAAATATTTCATTTGCATTTTTGTTGACCTTTCTCCCTACGTTTTTCATTCTTTTGTTGGTTGTTGTTCATATATTACTTAGTTTTCACCCTTTTCCTTCTTGTTTAATACATACAAATGAAACAATATCACTTTTGTTATTGCTATTACAGTTAGTAGTCTTTAGATATCCGTGATTTTTTCCTGGAATTTCAGAAAGAAATTGTTTGTTCTATATCTTTCAGTTAATCCAAGGGCACTTGTAAATCCTCCAAATTTCATGGTATGTACATGCAGTCAGAATCTCTTCTTGAGGGATTGTTGGAGCATGGAAGATTAACATTAGAGCAATTAATCCAACGGGCAGCAGCTCAATCTGGAAAAGGTAGGAATACATATTTTTTCTTGTTCAATCAAGAAAAAGATAAGAAAATATATACTTGTTTCTTTCAAATATGGGTATACCTCTTGTTCCTCTTTTGTAGGTCATGTTAATTGATGCATTGTGACTTTTTCTCTGTTCCTAAGACTAGCCAGCAGGCACATCACTAGATTACATAGCAATCACAAACATCAAGTACAAATATTGTTTGTATTACCTGTAATTTGTTAGTAATAAGAGAAATACTAGAAGATGTCGTGTGAATTCAATGCACCAGAGGACAGAATTTTATGTTATGACGAATGCATGTTTATGCATAAATCAATGATTTCATATCTGTTTCTTTCTCATGTTCAGAATAAAATTCTATATCTAGATAATGTGATGGCCATGTTTGAATATTATGGTTATACACATTTTCTTTATTTCTGATCTCCATTTGTAGAAATTGCTAACTATTGTGGCTAGCCTATTTTCTAATCTTATTAACCATTTTAAAACTGGATATTCAGTTTTCTCGTACGAGATGTCAGATTATGCATGCAATCTCTTCTTTTGCTCCTTGAGATTTATTCTTCGAATGATCATGTTCTTACATGATGTAGGGGAGACTGACATTCAAGGTCCTCTTAAAGAAACGTTTTCTGGGCTTGTTCGTTCACACTTTATAGAACGTTGTCCAGTTCCGGAGCCTGTGCTTCCACCAAGGTCAGAGAATGCACCAAAGAAAGTTGTACGTGGTTCGGCGGTAAGTTGTTGTTTGGAGTGCTAAATAAGCTATAATACAGAAAACTAAATTAAATTATTTTTCCAAAACCTCTTTTGTCAATACACCTATTGAAATGTTTTTATAACTTAACTTCTTGTATTCCATGTTTAAGGTGGAACCTTTATAAAATGTGTGTTAGGTGTTGGAATATGAATAAGGAAGAATGAAGAAGCACCAGACTGCACACATTGGAGATTGTGGGTCCGTCTATTTATTATGCAAAAGATAGTTACAAAATGGTTGATAGTTACAACTTACAACCGAACATTAGTTAACAAGTAACTAATGATGACTAACAAAAAGCCTTATATTTTATCACCCCTCTTAAGGCTTACCCTATAGAAAGCAAAAACAAAACATATATGACACAGCTGAAAACCGATAGAACCAAAACAGAAGTACACATTCTTTAGTAGCGTCTTTGTTGAACAATAGTTCATTGACTGGGTAGAGCTCCATTGAGCTGCTTCATGACCTCTGTAAATGTAATGTCCCCAATGGTATATTAAGAATCCAAAAGGGAACACCTGTAATTTATGATTTATTGCAGCAAACTGGTTGAAGAATATTTACGATAATAATGTAATTTATCCACAGAACAAAGATTTGAAATTACCCTAGAAATGACGAGCTGATCTATAGATCAATAACCCTCAAATCTGATCCAAACTTACAAATCTTTTGCAAAATAATCAGAATTAATTATGCATGCAAGAATACCGAAATATATAATTTTGGACCCAAAAATAAGTGTTGGAAATTTATTGAAAATCAGTAGAAGTACATCTTACAAAAATGGCCAGAAAGAAGTGATCCCAAGCCCAAATCCACTGAAACAAAGATGAATATGGCCTCCAAAATTATGGCAAAGTTGTTAGTGATGAGATCCGGGACAGCTGTGCCCTAAAATGTGTCAAACTCCACCCACAAGGGTGTAGATAACCCTAGATATGGCTGAAGTTGAAGGTAGAAATTTGCCCCAACACTTGTGTCCTCAAACCCTAGTTGGAAATGCCTGAAATCTGTTATATTGGGTCTTCAATCACTGCTGAAATTCTGAATTACTCCTTGCAAGCTCAATAGAAAATCCTAAAACGGAGGATCGTCACACATAGGATGAAGAGTTTTCGTTCTTCAACCTTGCAAGAGAGGGTTTCCGTCCTCTAATGCAAATACATCAAAGGGTTTTTGTCCTTCAATGTAGAAATGGAAGAGCAATCAGCCCAAACCAGAAAATAGTTATCAAAATAGCCAAAGATATCAAATGAACCCCTCTTCACCTCCTTTTATACTTTTTTGTCTCTATTTTTCAAGTGGGGTGTTCCATGTGGGATTAATAAAGTAATTTTATTTTCTATTTTAATATTACTTTACTTTTCCACCAACCTTTAATAATTAATCGAAATACTAGTAATAAGAATTACTTTATTGCTAAAATTAGATTATTAATTCCTTCTTTATTATCCCTTTAGCCGACTGAATACAATGGAAAAGAGGATAAAAAGGGTCTTCTACCTGCCAGTATTTAAAAAACATTTTATTCTAATAATAATATTAATAAGTTGCCCCTAGATAATGAATTGACCAAGCCCAACTTAGAAATATTATTAATGTCAATTAATTTGAAAAAGGGGACATTACAGTGAAGGTGTTGTTCCCAAGCTGAATTCCGAGTTTCTAGATTCCACCCCCTCGAACTCCCGAATCATTGATCTCCCAAATTATTGGATAATAAATTGGGTAACCATCCATACTGAGCTTTATCTGCACCAGATCCCTTCCTGTTGTCAACTTGTGGGCTTCTTTGAATATGTATTTTCCTTCTTGGTTTATTAAAAGGACGTGATGATTCATCATCAGAATCTTCACCACCTTCAATAAAGGCTACATTAGCCTGATTGGATTTGAGCGTTCCCTTGAGGACGTCATTAGCTCGAACACGCTAGTCCCATGCTGTATGACCTCTTTTCTTACAATAATAACATTCCATTTCCCTTTTGTCTTTATTTGACTTTCTATGGAATTTTTTGGAATATAATGCACTCTCATGATGAGAACTACCCTCATCTTCGACAATTGTTCTTCTTTGGTCTGCGAGAAGTGTTGCAATCATGTCATCAAGAGATTGAGTAGACATTTGGCCGAGGGTAAAAATGATATTGTTGTACTTAGAAGGATGACTGTTTAATAGGATAGTTTTTGCATCCTCGTCATCTACCGTAGTTTGAACATCTGCAAGTTGTCTAATAAGGGATCTCAGGTTGTTGACTTGGTTGGACAGAGATTCCTTCGTCCATTTTGAATCTAAATAGCTGAAGTTTTAGCAAAAATTTCGTATTGTCTGATTTTACGGCAAACAACCTATTTATAGTGTCCCATATTTCTTTAGACGATTTATCCAAATCTACATGATGTAGCTCTGAATCAGAAAATTCAAGACCGATAATAGATTTTGCTTTATCATCTCTAGTTTGCCAGACTAGTAATTTATTTGCATCGATGGGTGCTTTCTCTTTCCCATTTACAATGCCCCACAAGTTTTTATTCATAAGTTACATTTGTATTTTCACTTTCCATGTATCCGACTGGAATTTCCATATTGAAGATAAAATAAAATTAATATGATTGTGTAGTCAGAAAATAGAGAGCAAAATATTAGGAAGGCGTCGAAAATGCAGCGAAACCCTAGAAATTTGTGATTTGCTGAAAACTCGATGAAAAACCTGTCAAAATCCTCAAAAAGCAGCAAACAGCGTGACTGTAATTGCTGTAAATTCGTGAAATCCATGTGCCCTAAAAATCAGTGAAACCCTAGAAATTTGTGATTTGCTGAAAATTCGACAAAAAACCTGTCAAAATCCTCAAAAAGCAGCAAACAGCGTGACTGTAATTGCTGTAAATTTGTGAAATCTGCGTGCCCAAAAAATTGCGACTGGTATTTTTATGATTTTTGTGCATTGAAATGATGATTTTTGTGCCCTAATTTATACTTCTTTGCTCAGATTTTGTGCCGTAGAAACTCGCTCTTTACTTCATTTTGTGCCTTCGAAATACTGAAAAACATGACAGAAATTTTGTGCCCTAGATAGTAAAAAATGTGACCGTTTTTCGTGGCTTATTTCACTCGATTTTGTTCGTTTCGACTGTGATGATGCCCTTGTGAGTTGGGGCTTTGAAAATCGTGACTTGGTTTTGTATATTTTGCTGCAACTGCGACGGCTTCTGCGACTGCAACGAAAATGCTTAGAAAAAAATGCCCTACGAACCCTTGAGTGGAATACTTGAGGAATATCCAGGTGTTCAAAAATCTGCTGGTGAATTCCTTGCGCAACTATGCCCTCGAATTTCTCCTTGCTAGTCCGTCTCTGATACCAATGTTGGAATACGAACAAGGAAGAATGAAGAAGAAGCGGATTGCACACATTGGAGATTGTGTCCGTCTATTTATTATGCAAAAGATAGTTACAAAATGGTTGATAGTTACAACCGATCATTACAAAATGGTTGAAAATCGTGACCTGGTTTCGTATATTTTGCTGCAACTGCAACGCCTTCCGCGACTGCAACTAAAAATGCTTCGAAAAAAAATTCCCTACGAACCCTTGACTGGAATACTCGTGGAATATCCAGTGCTGATGATTTCCTTGCGTAACTGTGCTCTCAAATTTCTCCTTGCTTGTCCATCTCTGATACCAATGTTGGAAAACGAACAAGGAAGAATGGAGAAAAAGTGGACTGCATACATTGGAGATTGTGTGTCCGTCTATTTATTTATATTATGCAAAAGATGGTTAAAAAACTGTTGATAGGTACAACTGATCATTAGTTAACAAGTAACTAATGATGACTAACAAAAAGCCTTATATTTTATCATTAGGTATATCCGCTCTTCAGGAGACATGCTTGAATTTTGGGATAAATCAAATACAAATTTGAATTTTTTATGTACACAGTCCAACTATTGTTCCTTACATTACTTTATAGGGTTATTTATGTACTAATGAAAAATGCTATTTACTGGACTGTAACATCTTTTTCTCTTATAGTCATTTCCTTTTAAAAATTATGGACTATCTTATTCTGGAAAATATTGTTTCAAGAGATGGCAGTGACTGTATGATCACATTAAGATAGGATGGCTAGATTTTATAAAGAATTTTGCAGTTAACAATTTTTTCATTTATGGAGTCAGGAATGTGAGGACATTTGAAATTTATATATAGCCAACTTCATAAAAGCATGATTGTGTCGAAAACAATTTTTGAATTAATATGCATCTACTGTAGACAGGATACAGTCTTTAAATTAATGAACAGTGACTGTAGACAAGAATGTGAAGACTTTTGAAATTAATGTATATGTGTGTGAGCTTGTGTCAATATCAGTAATTCATAATTAACAATATCGATATCATGCATTACTTATTTGGTTTTTTAAAAGTCAGTTTAATACTTGTGATTGACATCAAGTGAACTTATTATAGCCGTGTGGAGTAGGTTTGTATTTTAATTTACTGGTTTTTATGCTCGAGTCAAAGTACTGAAAGCCTAGTTCAAATTTTTATAGTGCTTCGAACTTTGAATGAGTTCAACACTTGGTATGATTATAGAGCATTTTTATAATGTCACCTACAATCCCCTTCAAAAATATGACACCAGGATATTTTTGAGTGTCTATCCCCAACGAATGTTCTTACTTGTAACTTTATTGATTGTTCATCTTTTTGAAACACATAATAATCATAGACTCTGCTAATTTATTTATGGAATTTAAACTGACATGAACATAGGACCATCATGTAACTTTTATTAGCTCTTCTGATGCAGAGGAAGATCTGCTATCAATTTCCATGGACCAGCTAGGAGCCTAGGACTAGGACCTTCGTTGAGCTACTGGGGAGCTCTATTATTGGGCTACCAGTCCCTCACAAGTTCTGTTTTTCTTGGAATGTAGATTGACCTTCCAACAACCCCCCTCAAACCACATACTGGCTTGAGCTCATCGAGCCTGTATTTAATACCATGTTAAATTTCCATGGCCCAGCTAGGACTTGCTATGAGCCGCTGGGATGCTCTACATTTGAACCACTGGCCTCTCAGAGGTTCTGTGTTTATGGAGTGTGAATTAAGCCATTGACCTTCCATTGTTGCATTTATATATTTGTTTCAATCTAAAAATATGTGATATCTTCATTCACTTTGGTTCCATGAACTCCCTTTATAAGATAATTGGAATGCTATTGTTGTAGAAAAATCCATATCAAGGTTAAATGTGTACAGTTTATCCCTTGTTTGGAGACCTTTCCATTGAGTTAATAGTATGCTTTCCCATTTTTTCTTAACAGCGTAGTCGAAAAGCAGCAAAAGATACGGAAGAAGAGACAGAAGAGCAGCGAGTTATTGCTGCAGCAGCTCCCTTGGAAGGAGAACGTTTTCTTCTTCCTTCATCTATGAACTATGGAATGCCGACAGAAAGAGGAAATGATCATAACATGCCAACCAGTAAAGCTGGTGAGAAGGTTTGTGAAATCTTTTTGAAGCAGATTTTGTTTCCTGTTTATTTGGTTGATAAACATCAAATTCAAAGTTCTGTTTTGCATAAGAGACATACCTTCTGCTTTTTTTGTTTTTTCCTTTACTTTATTTCTTATAATTTTAAAATTAATTATAACCTTAGTTTAAGAAATGCGCAACATATTCGATCACATTCCTTCCAATTTCTTTGTATATTCTATCTCTATGTGAGGAAATGGCTCATTTAAAGGAGAAATCAAAATACAGCCTGCACATAGGGTAATTGTTGAATTGGTGGAATAAGAATATCACCCATTCGAGATTAGAAACTATAACATAAATCATTTGTGCTGATCAGTGAAATCATGATAAATGGTTCTTTTCTTTTGACTGTTGTCTTAATGGGGTGGGGTGTCTGCGCCTTCGGCGGTAGTTTAGACATGCCTGAGTATATAGTTCGTTTTCTGTGCCTTCGGCGGTTGACTGCATACATAGATAGATCATTGTCTGTGCCTACATCTCCCTTCAAAATTTCTTGACCTACTATTGGCCAAACTAGGATATCATGCTATTCAATGAAGATGACCGCTCTTGGGAATTAGGCCTTTCTTCCAATTAACATTTGAAGATTCTTCTTTGTCAATTATTGTTTTCCCGACTTTAGTAATATTTTAGGCCTACTTGTATTACATTTCTTATGTTTTCTGGTTCTTGCTCTGCAGCGCAAGTATGAATGTCTGAAGGAAGATTCATGGATGTCAACTGTCACCGATGATAAAGAAGTCCTTTGGCGTGCCAACTATGAAGAATTCGTTCGCAGGCTTAGACACAAGGTTGACCCACCTTAACCCCTAAAAAATCTACTTTTCTTTATTTCAAAGTGGTTTAGTGAGGATGTTTAAACATGGTAATCTGAAATCTGGAACTGATGGTTTCGATGAAGGTCATATTTTTCCTTTTCAATGTCTTGTCTACGGTCAGGCTTTTGAAAATACAAAGAAGAAAGAAATTATATTATTGTCCGCGGATGACCAAAGCAAGTCAATGGGACTCGAGGATACAACAATTAACAATTGAAAGTAATAGTAAGAGAGAATCCTAGAAGCAAAATAATAAAAGTACATAAGACAAAATAAAGCAATGTGCCACTAACACATGTGGCAATGATATCAATACAAATAGCAAGGAAGGGCGAACAAGAGCCCCAAAAGCATGTGCCGATGAAGATTGAATTGAAATTTCATTGAATATCTCTGTTTGTGCCTGAAGTGGAGTCATTTGAGCCATCATCAATCACTATGGAAGATCTGCTAATGCTCAGCGGGGAGTATCCAAGGTCAGAGATGCCAAGTTGGGAGATCCTAGGAGGAAGCAAAGCACTTCCTTAGAAACTCCTCTAACATCCAAGGCCGTTCTAGCTCCCGTAGTAGAAAAGAAACTAGTAATGAGTTTGCCCGTGTGGTTTGGGGTGCCCGATAAGTAGTAGATCCATGTCACTAGAAGGGGGCCGTGTCATGCCAACGGGAAGGAGCAGAGCCACAATGTCGAGGAAGAGCAGATTGGGGAATTTGAATAGTAATAGTGCGCTAAGAGAAGCACCACTTAACTGATCTATCAGCTCTGGTATTTGAAGTGTTGGTATTCAAAGGGCGTTTAGTGTTGCTTGTTGCCTGGGTGGGTTGGAAAAAGGAGGTGATCAACATGGGGTCTTTAGAGCCTCGAAACCCCTTGTAGGGATCTGGGTTGGAGGGTTACGACCTTGTGAAGATAAAGAGGTAGGCACCGCTGATCTGAATATTTAAAGAAAGTAGATAGAGTGTTGCTTGAGTCCATATAGAGGCAATGATATCTTCCTCGGATCTCATAGTGAACGGGGCATATAAAAATGAAGTGTTCCTTAGCCTCCACATGTTAGAGGGAGAAGTGACGGCAGATCCAATGTTAGGATGTGATGACCAGTTTCAACCCGTAACTAATGAGAGCACACTCTTGTTTGGCCAAGGGGAAATCTCAAGCCACGGGACTAGCGGCGCTGGAGATAGTGAGGGTGGTGCTGGAGTTTTAGTGATGATGTCCTTCATGTGTTGATTCGAAGTCCTTCATGCGCTGATTGGAATTCAGTCCCGCGTCCTTGCACTAAGAGCAATGATTAAATTTCATTTCTATTTTTCTCTTCTATCTAGTGAAAGAGTTATTATTTATAAAAAATCCTAAAATTAGTAGGTGAGGCATTTGTTTTTTGTCTAATAATTTAAAAGCACCGACTTGGATGATCTCTTTAAATAATAAGTTTCTAAATTAATCAACATGCCTTTTTACGGTTGTACTTTCTATGTAAATAAGATGATGTTTCCTTATTTGATTCATGCTTGGACATAAACACATTTTGATATAACTCTAATGATACATACAATAGATAACACATAGAAGGTACATAATGCAAAACAATAGGAGACCCAAGTGGCCTAGAAATACTGTTTGTAGATGTCCTCTTCGGTAGTTTTAGTGATGACGTCTTTCATGTAATATCCCCTTTTGGGGTATTAATTAAATCTGAAAATTTCTACTTGCAAAGTAAACTTAGAAGAGCAAACCCTTCTAGGTTCACCTCAAATAACCCAATGTCGGCTTCAATACAACTCAAATGGGGTTGGAGTGAGCCAAGGTAGTGGGTTTAGATGGGTTAACTAGTTGGAGATGACATTTCATAAACCATAATAATTTGCAGCAATAGAATATTAATTAAAAACTCTGAAAAACCAGTAGAACTTCAATAATTTATAACTTGCACAATACCCTTTACACTTCAATGAAACCACTTGCAAATGAAAACTAAAAATTAGATCTTTCCAACAAATTATAAATCTGATTTTTCTGTCAACAAATACCACTTCAAAACAACCCTGAAAATCTGTGTGCAAGTCGACTAGGGTTAGAAAATTCAAATAATTAAATTCCAGCCTTGAACCTCCTTCAGACCCTTGGAATTTCACCTTCACAATGCACAATAAATTTCTGAACATGCACATCCTGGAAACTTGTCAATAAACCCTCATAAAATAGTATTTAACTCCTCCAATCAAGTCGATTTGACTTAGATAATTTCCAGCAGTTAAAATGGGCCAAAACACTATCAAAGCATGCACCAATACTTGGAAATAAATGTAGATGTAAATCATATTTGAAAGCTCATTCAAAACACTATGAAATCATACCACATAAACCTTTAACCAAGTCGATTTGGGCAACAATAGATCTGGAAATAACCGGCAAGCTTTAAGCACAAGTAAGATTTTCAAATGATACAAATATCACCCCCAAACAAGTCGATTTGATATAGAAGAACCAACAACAAATATACTTCATAAAATCATCAGTTAGAGCTCCAAAAACATGCAAATCATCTCCCAAAACAAGGCGCCTTTCAACTATGATAATAATATGCAAGAAACTTATCAAAATAGCTTGAAAGGTTAACACACTTCACATTTGGGTGGTGCTAATAAACACCTTTTATTTTGTGATCATGAGTGGGCATACATCCATTTTCAAGCATGAAGATAAGTTTAAAAAACCATTAACATGCAAAAAGGGGTGCCCTCATTTCCTTTTATAGATTTGTCCTTGTGGATTTCCAATGTTTTCTCTCCTTTTTGGCACCATCTTCTAGAGAGAAGAGATTTGAATTTCAAATGGCTTGAAAAGTCAACTCAAGTGCAAATATTAATTCCTTTTCAAATACATTTGAAATAAATAGAAAATAGGAATTAATTAATTTAATTAATGCCCACCTAGAAGTTGACTTTTGCCCAATAAATTGATTTGCCCATAAATAATATTTAAATAATTCCAAAAGTAAATTGACTTGCTTTTTAATAATTCATCTTGCCTTAATTAAATCGATTTATCTCAAATGATATTTGATTGGCCCAAAATAAATCGATTTTCTTCTTTACTATTTCGACTTGCACAAGGTAAATAATATTTAATTTTAAATTCACATGCACAAATCGATTTTCCCCAATTTAATTTCCTTTAATTCAAGGGGAGTGGATTAAGGGAAATCGATTTGCAAGAATTAATTATGGTTTGGAAAAGGGGACATTACACTTCATGCGCTGATTTGAATGCAGTCCCACGTCCTTGTGCTAAGAGCAATGATTAAAATTAGTAGATGGGGCATTTGTTTTTTGTCTAATAATTTAAAAGTACCAACTTGGATGATCTCTTCAAATAACAAGTTTCTAAATTAATCAACATGCCCTTTTGCGGTTGTACTTTCTATGTAAATAAGATAATGTTTCCTTATTTGATACATGCTTGGACATAAACACATTTTTTGATAGGTATTGATATAACCCTAATGATACATACAATAGATAACACATAGAAGGTACACACAATGCAAAACAACAGGAGGCCCAAGTGGCTTAGATATGCTGTTTGTAGATGTCCTCTTCGGCAATTTTAGTGATGACGTCCTTCATGCGCTGATTCGAATTCAGTCCCGCATCTTTGTGCTAAGAGCAATGATTAAAACTCATTTCTATTTTTCTTTTCTATCTAGTGAAAGGGTTATTATTTGTAAAAAAATCCTAAAATTAGTAGATGGGGTATTTGTTTTCTGTTTAATAATTTAAATGTACCGACTTCGATGATCTCTTTAAATAATAAGTTTCTAAAGTAATCAACATGCCTTTTTGCGGTTGTACTTTCTATGTAAATAAGATAAAGTTTCCTTATTTGATACATGCTTGGACATAAACACATATTTTGATAGGTATTGATATAACCCTAATGATACATACAATAGATAACACATAGAAGGTACACACAATGCAAAACAACAGGTCAATAAGGAATTAGCAGTAAAACTGATTATACACTCTTTATTTACTAGGTTATATAGAATGACAAGTATGAGGATGAGTGCTGGCTGGTCCAGGCCAACCACATACAAACTGAATGTTAGTCTACGTTACATGCAGTGAGTTTGACTCTACCGAAGTAGGCCATGTGGGCATATCTATAGGAAAGGAGATGACTAATAGGTTGATCCTCATCATTTCCTCCTTGCTGAGAAGAGATTGCCCCAATTTTCAAGGATGAATCAAAAACACCTCGTAGTTGTAAGATGAGGCTGGAGAGAATCGAATATGGAGTAGTGTGTAGTGCATGTAGATTCACAATCAAGAGACCTATTTGGAACACCTGGGAATGAAAGGCCCAAGGCCTGAAATGCATTGCCCACACCAAAAAGATCCTCTTTTGAAGATTCAAGCTCTAAAAATAATCTGTATGGAAGAAGATCCTCAAACTGAGGGGGTAGTATTAGAGTGAGACTTGGATCCAAGGCATATGACATGCTTTAAAAATAAGAGCAAAGTTTAGAATAAGATCCATTTTGCAATACATTATTCCACATTTATTGAAATTTGGTTGAATGAATTGTTTGGAAGTTCAAAACATTCTTGTTTTTCTCTTGTTTATGGTGAAAGAGGTATTATCGACACTTCCTAAAATTGGAAGGGTAGTATTAGAGTGAGACTTGGATCCAAGGCATATGACATGCTTTAAAAATAAGAGCAAAGTTCAGAATAAGATCCATTTTGCAATACATTATTCCACATTTATTGAAATTTGGTTGAATGAATTGTTTGGAAGTTTAAAACATTCTTGTTTTTCTCTTGTTTATGGTGAAAGAGGTATTATCGACACTTCCTAAAATTGGAAGGTGCATTGATCTGGATTTAGTTGGCAATCTAGTGGACAACACAATAAATTGCATAACTTAATGTGTTATAAAAGCAATGAATTGAAGAAAAGGAAGATGGACCCGTTAAACATAGACAATGTTGCAATGTAAATGATAGTTTCATTGAAAACAAGAGTTCTTTACAAGAAGATAACCATCATTGAGAAGAGATGTGAAACTACTGTTGAATATATAATGAACCGTACAGTTCATAATCAGTTGAGGAGGTTGTAATCAGTTGTAACCAACAACCAAATGTAACCAAATGTAACCACTCCTCACATAATAAATTTACCCTACCTGAATCATTCGATGTAGTGCAGTTTTGTGCATTTAGCCTTATCTGAATTCTTTCTTCTCTTTGCATATTCTAACATTGGTATCAGAGCGTCGAAGGATCGCAGTTCGAGGAAGCCTCCAAGAGGCATGAACTAGAAAATTGCGGAAGCCCTAGTAGGGCACAAGAATCGTGGGCAAAGTCGACGTGGAACAATTGTGTGAAGGAGAAATGAATAACCATTTGTGAGGCCCAGAAGAAGTGGTTTGAGGGTGTGAAGTTGAGGGTTTGTTCGAAGGCACAATACGTGGGCAGGCAAAGCAAATGCGTTTCACAAAGGCAAAGCAAAAACACATTCGTGAGGGCAGAATCGTGGGCGAAACCCCAAAGAAAAATGAGGGCACATAAATCAAGCAAGCCTTTTAACATTTGCGAGGGGCAAAGCAAAGAAAAAACAAGGGCACCGTAAAGTTGTTAAGCCATTTGAGGCAAATGCAGTCGTTTTCGTGAATCCATTTGTGGCAAGAAATAGTTTGTTGCAACAAAGTCGTGGTTTCTCAGAAAAAATGTGACCAGTCGTGAGGCAAAGTCGTGGCTCATGTTTGCAACCATTCGCAAATCCAAGAACGCGGCAGAAGAGGAGGCAGCGAGGGCAGAACAATCGTGAATATTCTCGCATTTGCAGAAGTCATGTGCCTATTGGTAAGTAATAATATTTTTTAATATACGCCAATATAGTTCGAGGGTAGATTAATATTCATTTTTTCAACAAAGGTATTCACCTTGTATTTGAATAATCAATTTCGGAGGAATAAGTAATATATTGTTTTATTAGTGTGGGAAAAATATTATTTTATTATTTTTGTTACTTTGGAATACTAAAATGGCAAATATTTCACACTTGACTTTGTCGGAGACGCAAAAATTAATAGGCACTAATTTCAATGTATGGAGCCATAAAATTTTAACGCTTGCAAAATTTCATGATTGTGATAAAATAATCACGGGTAGTGAAGATTGACCAACGACGAACTTCGCGGATTATGACAAATGTCATAAGGAAGCGTTATTGTTCCTCAAGTTATCGGTGTCGGATGATATGATATCGAAAGTGGGGAATGCTACTGTGGCAAACGCGTTGTGGGCCAGTCTGAGGGATAAATATCAGATGTCAAAAAAGAGCCAGGTGTTATACCTGAAAAATACGCTTTTTTTCCGTAAAATTACAAGAAGGTTGATCGCTTTCTGAGCACCTACTTTAGATGAAAGACCTTCGAGACCAATTATCTTCCATCAACAAAAAGGTGGACGACGATGATATGGTGGCTCTGGTTCTGAACAACTTACCTTCTTCGTATGAATCATTTGTGGAGGCACTTCATTTAATGGATGAAAGTCAAACACTCACGTTTGACAAGGTGAGTTCCTACTTGTTGTAGAAGGAGCGGAGACAAATTTAGGCAGAATCTAATTGTGACCAATCAGAGAATGCTCTTGTCACATAGTCAAAAGGAAAGTGGAGACGTCATTCTGGCGAGTCTTCCACTTGGTATCAGGTCACATGCTATTATTGTCACAAGGTTGGGCACCTTAAGAAGGATTGTCGGAAGTGGAAGTATGATCTTTCACAACAGAACAAAAATCCATGTGATGAGGAACATGTGGCAATAGTTGCAGAAGAACGAGATTTGGATGACGAGCATGCTCTTTATTGTCTCACGACATCATGCTCACATGATAGTGGTACTAGTTGCTGGATCATTGACTCTAGTGCATCCGCACACGTATCATGTCGTAGGGATTGGTATGTTTCATTTGCTGCAAATATATGTTTTGAATCAGTAGGACTAGTTGATGGAGAATCACTTGTAGTAGAAGGGATAGGAGATATATGGATTGTATTGAATAATGCTCATAAACTGTTGGTACGGAATGTTTGATATGTATCTTCTTTGCAAAAGAATCTTCTATCTATTCGTCAATTAATTGAAAATACCAATATTTTTGTGGATTTCTTTGGGAAGAAGTGTGTTGTTTCTGATGTGAAACAAAGATGGATAATTGCCCTTGGTTTTGGGGAAGGTGGCCAATATCAGCTTGTTGATCCTACTATGATCAACATGAGTGCACGTGTGGAGAACAACTCCACCATACAGGATGTGCAGGATGCTGCAGTGCCTTGGGAGGAAGCCATTCCTCACAGATTTGTTGACTTGGATATAGTCAAGCTACGTGCACCTATTGTGGAGGGAGTATCTACTATACTAGATGTACAGGAGGCGGACATGCCTTGGGAGGATGGATTTCCTCATTCTAAAGAACAATTTGTTGTGGATGGAGACTCCACTATATTCTAGATGCATTGATGTGCATGGTGAATGGCATGCCAAGCCACTCACTCAGAGGTACTTGCTTGAAGGACAGTAGAGAATGAAAAGTTTGCTCATTGTGTTGTGAACGATCTTTTCCAATAGAGGGGGATAAATGAACAAATAGATGAGAATGAGTTGGTTCTCACTCCTACTACTGCGGAGTTGGTTGTTTCTCCCACTAGTGAGACGGAGACTAGTGCTGAGACGGAGATGGTTATTTCTTCTACTATTGCGGAGTTGGTTCTAACTCCTACTGCATAGATGGTCACATTTCTCTTATTGAGAAAGTTTGATGAGCACTACATGGTGTTGCAAAGGCATGATCGAGGTGACTTCGATTGTAGGATAACTGAGTCTCTGTATAGACTCCAAAAGGCTACAAAATCCTGGAACAAATTTTTCAATCCACCTCTCCGAGGTTCTGTTTTCAACACTCTGGAGATGGGGCTGACACTCTCCGCCAGTGACGATTCATCACTGGTCAATGAATCACGTAACAAAGAACTAGTGGACCACTTGCCATATCCTTTGTTCACACAACCAGATTTTTGTTTTGTGGTTCTTCTCCATTCAACAACCGCAACACAACAATGGACTGCTGATTTCGAAGTACAACCTATGGCATAGTCTGTAGATCTAATGACTAAACATATGGGCTTTAGGAATTGTGTAAAATTGCGGGACAAACTTGGTATTGTTTCCGGTTTAGTCATTAATAGAGGGTGCTGAATATATAATGAACCGTACGGCTCATAATCAGTTGAGGAGGTTGTAATCAGTTGTAACCAAGAACCAAATGTAACCACTCCTCACATAATAAATTCACCCTGCCTGAATCATTCTATGCAGTGCAATTTTGTGCATTTAGCCTTCTCTGAATTCTTTCTTCTCGTTGCATATGCTAACAACTACAACACATAATTTTTACTTTAGAATGACAATTCCTCAGTAACTATTCATGTTAGAAATGAGAAGTCCAAAAAATAAAATTGAAACAACTCGCTTGAGAATCAAAGCTTGTTGCGTTATGAAGCTCATCAAAACACAAAATGCTGGTTTTCAAAATTTTCAATTTTTTTTTTTATATTTTGTGATTTTGCTGCCATTTGGAGTGTTTTCTAGGCTTCAATTTCACTGACCAAAATGTATTCCGACATTTGTTTTTGGTCTAATATTTGAAAACCATGGTTAGACGGGGACAGGGACAAGGATGGTTACGAGGATGCCAATTTTCGGACATTGGTTGCACAAAAAAAATATTTATATAACTACATCAAATTATGAATTCATAAACATTGAGCGATGGAATAAAATTCATAAAGATACAAAATGTGTAAAAAGTTGGAAGCCGTGACAAGGAAGCTTCAGTCCAAATTTCAGCTTTATATGATATGTTTTGCCTAATTTATTGCAAATTCGATGTCTTTATCTCACAAACTGCTGCGAATTTTGTAGAGATTTTTTTCAGTGAAGTTGGGAGTTGTGACAAGGAAGCTTCAGTCCAAATTTCAGCTTTATATGATCTGTTTTTCCCGATTTATTGCAAAATTGATGTTCTTCACACAATCTATCTGAAGGTAGCAATTTTAAGATTTCGTCAGCATTCTTTATATATTTGGAAAGCTCGTAAAAATGCAAGCAGGGTTTATTCTTTACAGTTTCAAATTTGAGATAGGCTACATTCCTAAATTTGTTGGTCAAAGTTTTGTCAAAGGTGCAGCATCTGATTCAGATATAGCACATGTTTTAACTCTTTATGGTTACCACTCGCTCCGGACACTTTCCTTCCTAGATTGGGCACAAATCTAGAGTTAGAAATACAACCAAATCAGCAGCCATGCCTTTTGTACCAGATGCCTTTTTATCAACCAATGATCTCAATGACTCCAACAATCATCCACCACCCAAAATCAAGGGTCAGTGGGATGTGAAACTATAGTAAGTTTTATCCAGGATAATTTGTTTCCCCATTTGCAACATCTTTGAATGAGGTTTTAGATAGGTTTAAATAGGATCTAGTGCAAACTAAAGTTCTTAATTAATCAGCCTCATACATAGCCAAATCACCCACGAGGACACACTAAAGCAAACCAAGTGATAGGGTAACCATCTCAAAGGCCAAAAGTGAACCTACCAAAGATTGACATCCGCAAGTTGATGGTATGGATCATTGGATGTAACCTCATGGATAAGTCTCATGGAACAATTTTTTAAGCTACACAATATACTAGAGAATGCTATGGTTGACATAACCTCACTACATCTAGAATCTGTACCTTTCTCTTTTTTTGTATATTTACATACTTTTTTTAGTAGCTGTGCCCAAAATCTGGGATTTTTTTTTTGCCATCTTGGAAACCGCTCCTCATCTCCAAGACTTAGATAAATATGGTTTCCATCCATTGACACTCATTGATGTAGCTACCACATGCCACCATCAATAGCGACAACTGATTCAGCTCATAAGGAAGTCAATAAACTATCAAGTTCATTGAACACATGCAAAATATTCAGCAGCAGTATTAGTATGTCAGCTTAGAATATACCTGGACTCTCCCGGTGTTTTAGTCAACAGCTGGATAGCTGAGTCCTGCACCTAGGGCCTCAGAGGATACCTTACATGTGAACCACACCAATGATCCCAAGTAGAAGGATCTCGACGATGGCAATACCAATGTTTGGGAAGTGCCTCCCTTACATGTGAACCACACCAATGATCCGAAGTAAAAGGATCCTGATGAGTGCCAATACCAATGTTTGGGAAGTGCCTCCTGATTATTTTTTAAGTGTTTCTGCCTTCTGTGATGTTTGGGCATGAGCTCAATGGAATTAGTGAAAATAGATGTTTAAAAACATTTTTTTGTAAATAAGGTCTTTTGCTAGAGATAGTAGTTGTAGGGTTCTAAGGTTGGTTAATTTTCATAGTGTCCTTGGTGGTTATGTTTAGTGGATTTTGGGCCAATCTTTTGGTTCGTAAGTGAAGTTGAGAAAAAGTGTTATCCTTGTATATATATATTCCCATGTGGTAAAATGAAAGTCAACAATTTGTCTCTGCTGAAGTTCTCAATGATGTAATTTCTGTTTCTTGTTATGAACAAGACAAATGCTAAGTATAAGCAATTTCATGAACAGTGTCGATCTCCACATTAGTTCAAGGTTGGTGACAGAGTATAGCTTCATTTGCAAAGCGAAAATCTTAGTGGATGTTACTCCATGATTTGTCATTCTTGGTATGGCCTATACACTATGACCTCTTACGTTGAAAAGAACGCCTTTGAGTTCAATCTCCCACTTTATCTTGGACTTCATTCAATTTTGGATTCAGAATTCCTATGCCATTGCTTTCCACCTTTTTTAACCACATTGGATTTCGAAAAAGAACTCCAACTGTTCCTGATCTCAGTACGTCGGCCAACACAGATCAAGTCATTGCCACTGAGTCAAACACACTAGTCATTACTTAATCTTTCAGTTTCTCTTGGGATTTATCCAATCTTAAATTCAGACTATTGTGCCATTACATTCCACCTTTGTTGGACACATCAGACGTAGCAGAACTCCGGATAGTTGAAATCAATCCTGATTGCAGCTTGCCAACAGTAATGGATCAAGTCATTGATCCAGAGGTCCAACGCACAAGGAATTAGGAAATTCATCTCTAGCATATTTTTTAAGCCTTGTCAGGTACTCTAAGAAAGGAAATGGTACACTAGGGCTCAAGCTGTTGAATTCGTTCCACTTCTAGTCTCTCAGCTTGCTGCAATGGGGACCATGGCTACTCAAGGAGGGGTAGCTAATCTAGGAGGATTTGGAACTTTGATCAACTTACAATATCACGACGGTACCCAAGATTTTATAATAATCTCAATAACACGTGGTCAAAACCATGAAGCCCAATTTATCATATTTGATACTGCATAACTAAACAGTGCTAGTTTTGCTCTGCACACTTGTTTTTTGGTATATTTAGAAAATGATAAATTATGGAATATCAACCGACAAAAGGCGAGTGGTTTCTTTCCTAGTAACTTCCTGGCCGCCCCTTTGTTTCTACCTTGTACATTAATGCATAAGAGCTATTCATTGAAATGTTGGATAGACAGTAGCGTTTTGGGGATCATTGTGTAGAGCTTGCAGATTCTTCCTCAATATGACCTCATGTTACAGTCCTAGCATGACTTCCACTGTTCATAGTTTTTCTTTGTTAAGGCACTCTGATTAATGGTTTTGTTGCTCTCTTTCATATCAAATTGCATCCGCTCATAATGCATTATAATCTGTTCTAGTGTGTTGTTCCTTGGATCATCCCTAGGCTCTGAATAAAAAATCCTAGATTTTGCAACTCACCTCATTGTTTTGAATAAGAATCCCATCATCATTAATGTTTTATTGATAAGATTGTTAAAACAACGTTTCAAGAAGGTTATGCATAAAGTGATTTATAATCAATGCTTAGCTTGCAGCTTGAGAAAGCAAATACCTTGTAGTAGTCCACTTCAAAAGTTGCGTTTTATATCCACACAACCCCATGGGTTTGAAAGATGTGGTTATTGAAGGAGGGAAAGAAACGGTTCTAACTTCTAACTCTCTTGGAATAGGGTGTTGGGAAATAAAATGATGCAATATATTTGGTAGATACCATATTTACTTCTTTGTTATTCCTTGAGACCACCATTCTATTTGCATCACCATGAACATAACCAAATAGCAAATGTTATAAACTAGTTGCTTGAATTCATGTTATTGAATGAACCACATTATCTTTTCAATGCAAATTGCTATGCATTTTCAACATAGGATAAAGTCTACTTGTATCTTAATGGTAGTAGATTCTTTGGCATTCAAGTTAACTGCAGTGTTACGTGGTGAAGCATCTTTGAGGGTCTGGGTGATGTCCCAGACGTTTTGGAGATGTCTCCCAGTTTTGTATTTTTTATTTTACTTTTAAATTTTTTTCCTGACATTTTCACTTTAAAACAGTTCCCCTCTCCCTCCCCAACTAAAAAAAGCTGTTGTTTTATAAAAAACATTGAACCCTAACCTGAAAGCACCCATAAAAGATTATAAGTTTAAACCTCTGAACTATATTGAATAAAATTAGAAGATTTAAATACTAATTTTTATATACTATTTTAATAGCCGGTTTTGACAAAGATTGTTGGCACTAGTTTGGTTGGCTTGAGCAAACAAATATTGAATTTTTTTATTGACAATAATATTGTACATATCAGAAGTGGCAGAATGTCTTCAGAATAATCTTGCTTTGTTTTTAAATAGTGAAGTTGTGTTTCGTTTGTTAGGTATATAGAGTGTTCTCTTAGTTTGAGCTTCCATCTCTTTTATGGCTGGAAACTTACAGGCCTGTGCATCATATGTTGGATCAAGACTTGATCTTAGAGCAGGAACAGTCTTGGAGGCAATGCTGGAGGCAACAATGATCTCCGGATCCTTGGTAAAACAAAAAATATCAGGTGGTCACAAAATATTATGTTTTATATATGTTTTCTGGACATTGTCTATTTCTACGTGAAGTAAAGATGCTAATAAGCTTGAATTGACTATTTAGATATTAGACATTTTAAGTTTTACATATACCTGTTTGTAACGAGTGGTAGACAAATTAGCAAGAAATAAAACAAAATGATGCCAGTTCCCTACATTCTCTACTCGATGCATCCCTATTTACTTTCTTCATATCCTTGTATATTTTAAACAATCTAACTATCTAATTCTCGCTGTCTATATACAAATTATCTAATTTTTGTGCCAACCTTTTTTGTATGCCCTTTTTTTTTCAATTGTCTACATCTTATCTGGTTATTGCATATATAATTGAAATACCACCTTATTTCAACATTTTATTCTCTATCATTGTTTTCCCTCGTTTGAATTTTCTTCAGTTTACAACGTTTTCTATTCCATCATATCTTACGCTTCGCAAATTCTTTTCATTATCTCCCATTTATTCTCTACTTTTTATGGACCCATTTTCAATTGTTTACTTGTACTACAAATTTTTGTACCTTAGGTAGATCTGCACTACAAATTTTATTTCCTTTGCTAGGAATTTGGGATAAGAAACATGAATAGTTTCTGCTATGCTTAGAGGATGCAGAAATTTATGAAGGTAGGGATTGTTATAATTAGAGATAATTTTTTTTTTGCTAAATTTACCTAGGTAGAGGGCCATAGCCAAGCCAAAAAAAGCTTTAACCAAGGCTGAACACAATCTTGAGTGGAAAAGCATATTATCATGTGGCAAAGAAGATAATGAGGGACAATGGGATTTTAGCCGCCATATTTTGCTTCAATTCTAACTCCAGACCAGCATTTGATCATTGGTGTTTGAGGAAGAAGCCATCCATGGCTCTTCAGATTCGGCTCCACCTTTCTTTCAAGGCCATAAACCAGATTAATCGGCTCAGCACAAACCTTGAAAGCGAATAAAATTCGACTTCAGTTTTGCAACCACTACCCGTGCTTTATGTGCATTATGACTTATATAGCACAGACTCTGTGGTCAGTGTGACTGGTTCTATGCTCAATAAAATTCCTTAAAGGATTATTCAGTCCAAAACATTCTTCATATCTCACAGAAAAGCTACCATATGGATGATCAAACAATTCTCCATGCAGAGCATGACAAACCATAGATATACATCTATTCTACCATTAGTCTTCAATCTTCCATATTCAGGTTCCGTCCATAAACCAAATTAGAATATCAACATACCTATATATATATCTTGAGAAGGACAAAACTTGCAAATTCCAGATTAGACTCTGCTTGGCCTTCATACAAAATAGATTGGTTCTATGCGCAATAAAATTCATTAAAGGATTATTCAGTCCAAAACATTCTTCATATCTCACAGAAAAGCTATCATATGGATGACCAAACAATTCTCCATACAGAGCATGAAAAACCATATATATTCATCTATTCTACCATTAGTCTTCAATCTTCCATATTCAGGTTCCGTCCATAAACCAAATTAGAAAATCAACATATGAAGGATATATCAGTCTGTATCATGTCATGGTTTTGAAAAAGTCATCTTCTTTCCTTGGATCTTCAAAGTTAGGCCAGTGGCAAATTGTGCAGGCTCCTCACTTGGCCACTTGGTTTATACATTATTGTAAAAAGGAGATTCACAAAAAAGTCAATCACCCATTTCCTATTCAATAATCATTACATCCTCTTCTTCGTTGCTTGAGGACTGGTCACAACAAAGAGGGATTTCCACAGTTGCAGCAGGAGATAGTTGAACACCATTAGCAATTGCCAGCCCCTTCTGTTCCTGCATTAGTGCCCAAATGCCATCCAAGTTCGCATGCTAGTGAAAACTGGATTCTTTGTGCAAAGAAATCAAAACTTTTTCCATAGCCGTGTTTTCCTCATGCAACAAGTAACTCCCAACAGCATTTAACAGAATGCTAGCACCAATCACAGACTGAGCCATGTCGAAGACAATCCTGTGTGCCAATGGATTGACCCGAATCCAGTAGCTGGCTCTTCATATGCAGCCCCAAGTCATTGATCTCCATATCATTAAATTCTTTTGCTACCTCCCAGAACCTCTCAACCCACAACCTTGTGGGGATGCTTGATTTCCTTATTCACATAATCCGCAAAGGAGTCCCTTACAGCCGTTGCCGACACCTTCTGCTTAACCTTGCACCATCCAAAGTCTCCTTCTTCACTTCCTTGCTCAAACCAGTAGACGCTATTGTCAAATTCCAAGGAGATGGCCGCTTTGGATTAGGTGGAAAGCCGCAATAATAGGTAAAATGTGCGGTACCTCCCATATTTCTCAAACTACCTCTCCCAATTAATGTCGTTTGCGTGCACCTCACTAATGTCTAATCAAGCTTAATCACTCCTTCCATCACCTCCTTCACGTAAAGCAAGGAGCACTTAGTGATTGAATATGAAATCATCAAGGATAACTTAGTGATTGAATCTGAAATCAACAAAGTATAATAAAAGGTATGCTAAATCATACTACCACTCCTTCTATATTCCTTAGAATGTTCTTAAATTTTAATACATAATTTATTAATTTGATTTTCTTCTTTCATTTCCAAATAGTCTCAAACCACCTTTCCCAATTAATGTTGTTTGCCTTCACCTTTGTAATGTCTAATCAAGCTTAATCACTCCTTCCATCACCTTCTTCACTTAAGGCGAGGAGCACTTAGTGATTGAATATAAAATCATCAAGGAGCACTTAGTGATTGAATCTGAAATCATCAAAGTATAATAAAAGGTATGCTAAATCATACTACCTAGTACCACCCCTTCTATATTCCTTAGAATGTTTTTAAATTGTAATACATCATTTATTAATTTGATTTTCTTCTTAAATTTCTAAATAGTCGCAATTCAATTTTTTAGAGAGGAAAACTCGTGCATCCATCACCATGAGCTTTCTCAAATCCTCAGAGAGATTATTCACCCAGAACCGAAGAGGAGCTCTGCTGGAACCAATCTAAATCACCCCCTTATCCATTGCTCTGTCCACAACATGATTTCTATCCCTCTTGATATGCACAAAAATGACCTCATCTGATTTTTTAACTAGCCGTTGAGCTTTTTTGGTAATCATTTTTAAGCGTCAGGATTTAATATTGCCTTCCTTTATACCATTTATTAGAATTTGAGAATATCCTTTGACAATTAACTTATTCCATCCTTTAATTACTGTTGTTTCTGTGCCTTTAAGCATAGCTAAGCCTCCTGCCCAATTGTTAGCTACAGTAAGGACATCCATATCAAAAATCGGAATTGGCTGTCCCAATTCATCCCTAAAGCCTAAAACACATCCTCTGCAGCAGGTCCTGGTTTCCTTTCGCTTCCTCATCAGAGTTTAGTTTAATGAATCCTATTGGCAGGGGTTGCCAAAATGCCATACAACTTGCTTGTAAAGTCATCCCAACTCCATTACCAGGGGCCCTTATGTTGATAGTCCAAAGAATGAGTGGGCTTGCCTTACTCCATCTTACCTCATCTTCTTTAATATATTCGTCCTTCTTGGATCACAACTTACTTAGTTTTGAAATGATTGTTTCTATTCTGCCCCAAATTTTTAAAGTAGACTATGACTTGTCCTTGAAAATCCTCCTATTCCATTCAATCCAAATATTCCAAATGATGATTTCAGGGGAAATTTGCCAAATTACTTACTGCTACATATGTTGTTGCATTGTTAGTCACAACTTGGACGACCCACTTCAATGAACACCTTCAACATATCTCACAATGTCTTTGCATTTTTCACTTGGCGGGAGGGGCATCAATGGACTTCAAGAACACTATCTGCCCACTTGAAGCCACTATAAAGTTTATCAAAGCGCGATTCCTTCCATCCATCCACCCACTAGACAATATTGCAACCCTTTTTGCACCATATTCTGTTTTGATCTTATACTATCACTTGCATATATTTTACGTCTTCCTCCAAGGGTCAATGCAGTAACCAATGTCTCCCAGTTTGTGCCTCTCGCCGCATTATATATATATATTATAATACCAAAAATTTGCAGCAGCTGTCCTTGCTTCATTAAGCTTTTCGCTGTTCCAAGTAGTATCTCATGCAAAGGTTGCGCACCGGGAATATTGCGATGAGAAAAGAAACCCTTTGAAATCCGAAGACATTTGACTTGCACTAGCTTTAGCAGATGGGCCCTGCCCTGAATCTGTGGGCCACAACAAGAGCCTACTGATTCATCAGAAACAAGGGTTAATTCATCACGGACGCAACAGCTGCAGCTGTCCTCTTTTTTCATATTTTCCTCATACAAAACAAGGGCAGCACTCATTTCTCTTATAACTTTAGGGTCTACATTGTCGCACAATTGTACACCTCGGTGTGGTATTCGTGCAAGGTGGTATTTGAGGCGATTGACAACACCTCTTATAGGAAAACTACAATAATTGCATATCGAAGTATTGTAGTCTAAACCCTCTGTGACATGCTTCCTAGTAGGGTCATCGGACTTCCTAGTCCAACTAGGGCCACCTGAAGTGGATGCTATTCTTGTATATCACTGCAAATTGCAAATTGCAAAGTGCAAACCCTATAAAACAAAGGGAAAAATAATATTTAATTTAAAACCCTAGCTGCCTATCAAAGGAAGAAGAAAATGAGGAAAACAAATCTATGTTGTTTTTCAAACCCTACATATTTACAGTAGATCTAAATAGGACTTTAAAAAAGTTCAAAATTCAAAATAATTCTGAAAACATGCTTTTAGAGTCTTAACTTTCAAATCCCCGTCAAAATCCTTCAAAACCGATATGATAGTTTTTGAACCATGACTGTAACCGATTCTGATGTTGTGATTCATGCTGTTTCTTTATTTGTTATGATTTAAAAACCAATACGGCGACTGTTCATTTTGCAGCTCCATTATCAATGAATGCTATAGAGCAGGCAGTATTGGAAAGCAAAGAAGGTCGCATCATGACAATGGATCGCATTCAAGCCTCCCTTGATCAAATGGCTTCTGATTCTGTTGGCTATTTAACTCGTGCTCGAGAAATGGACGGACAATACATTATTAGTATCCTGTTTATTTTGTAAGCAATGGCTGCAATCATTCTATAGCTATCTAAGTTCTAACTCATAGATCTGCAAAGATACAGGCATTTAAATTTTCCAGATGGAATTTTTTGTTGAAATGTGAACATTAAATAAAGATTCTATGCATTTGACGATTTCTTTTTATTTCTGTATGGGGTTAGCTTAGCTAGAAGGTTTTCCATGACTGGTTACAGACATGCACAAAATTCTTGTAGATGCTCGTAAAAGTGAGGTACACTTGTGCTCTGTCCTTGATTCTTTTGCTTGTTAAATTTTTTTAATGTATTTGATTCCACCATCATTTCCCTGATGATCAGGGATCTTTGGAGACTGACTTTTTCTCATCAATTCTAGGTGGAGGCGATTGTGCGCAAGAGGTATGGCATAGAAAGTTGCAGGATATTTAAACTCCTGGCTATGAAGGGTCAGCTTGAGCAAAAACAGGTATTTTTGCCGAACACTTGAAGTGCTTGATGCTCACACTTATTGTTTTAACATGAAATGTGCAGACACACACAATGTACTGCATAAGTCTTAGATTCAACATCTTGTTGTATAAGTGATGACTACGTGGACATGCTTGAAATCGTAGTCATATTATATATCTGTAGGTATTTTTCGGTTGGCTCTGTACTAAACTTTAGTAAAGGCACTTCAAAGTATTAATCACTTGCACATTATATTATGATCTTGGTAAATACATGATATCGATTTTTACTTTCCCTTTGTTGATTTTCTTCATGAGATTGTTTTAAATTTCCCGTCTTTTTTTCATTTTATGACATTGTTTTGTTTCTGTTATGTATACTTTCACTCCATTATTTCTTCTTACAGCACTCCATTATTTTCATATAGTGGGGCCGGCTCTATAATATTTTTTGTGACTGCTTTAGATGATTTTTTCTTTTAACTTTGCATCTATTGAAATCTGGTTTAATGACAGCCAAACAATGGTGGAAGGGAATTTGACATGCTATATATGATGGCCAAAATTTATGTATAAAATACGAATAGAATTAAATGTTCATGAATAAGCTTTTCTTTTGATATTGTGCAGATTTATATGCTAATAAATTAATTGAAGTATTGTCTTGACCAAGTTTTCCTATGCTAAATGGAAGTCAAGTCATTCAGAGGAGGGTCAAAGGGACTGGTAAATTAATACAAATACGGGAAGAAAATCTTTACTATTACATGCTACTGCAAAAACTGAAACTAATGAAAACCACAATTTTTGTTCACATCTTCATCCTGATTATGGATCACAGAGTGTGATCTGTATTTTATTTTTCTATATAGTGTTATCGAGAAGCATTAATTTGTTTATTATCTAAATAGCTGATACGTTGGATGTGGATATGGATACAAAGAATCCGATATGTGGATATGGCAATTGTTTTGCTTTGGATATAACTTTGGATGTGGGTATAAAAAAAAATATATAAGTTCTAGCCTAATAAATAGGAATTAACCACATAGTATGCATATAAAAAATAAAATAACCACAAATCACTACTGATAATTTATATAATGCCAACTGAATGCCAAATGACGAGTCACAAATGTCATGATAAAATTCATTCTCTTCATCTAGGGCATGAACATGAACATGAACATGAACATGAACATGATGATGCAGTTTATTAAAACCACATGGACTTTGGGCACTCCCACTAGCACTCCCATTTCGATGCCAAAGAAGTATCCAGTAACGATTGGTGTGAAATGGAAGCATTCAAGTCAACATTGTTTGTGCCTACCTCCAATGCTTCTTTACCCCTTCCTTATACTCTGGCTTCTTGTGGTGTAGAAGGTGCAAGATGGAATGTGCATACACCAAGTCCTCAACATTTTCTGCCACCAACTTGTCACGCTTCTATGAATGGATGAATCACATGTACTCCAATTGTGTAGCCTATTGAGGCAAAGTTAATGCAAAATAAAAATTTATAAAAAATACTATTAAAAAAGGTTAAAATAAAAAGGAAAGAGTTAAAAATATAAAAAATTTATCTGTGACAAGATTTTGATTTCAATAGGCTACAAGTACATGGATCCTTGGCCATATAGGTACCACCACGTATGAGCATCCTTCTTGTGTTTGTCTCAAAGAGTGCTAATGGTATGACCTATGGATTATGAAATTTCTGACCTCAGTTGTAATGGGGTCTTCTTCGTCACGATTGGAGATGAGCCTAAAGAGCACCAACCTCTACACTTCTTTGATTTCAACATCCTCATATGGTGCCACCCTTCTAGGCAAATAAAAGATCTTCTTGTTATAGAATCAGTGGGGTGGCAAGGAGATGTATTAGGGTGGTCATTTTATTCCACCGATCAATGTTCCCCGACATTTTATTTATTTTTATTTATGCCTTAGTCTTCTCAATCATTGAGTCGATGTGGTTAAGTAGCCATCGGGGTGGTTGCATCACCGTCTCCGAAATATCATCAGAACAGAACAACAATGACCTTCTTATGTCATTCGAAGGTGTCCGGATCACCATCAACCTAACTAGACCATCTCCAAAATAAAGAACATGTTGAGAATATGCACTGCAAGAATCAATAAGGAGAAAACATAGGGTCTGGTATTTTCAGATCCATTTTTCAACATTGCACATAGCTTGCATGGAAGGGTATTTCTTTCCAATTTTTGACTACCATCATGCAAAATTTCAAGCAATTTGGACTTTGTTTGGTCGTGTGAACATTGACTTGAAAAGTGCTTTCTGACCAAAATTGTAAATTGCATTGTGCATTCAAATATTTTGAAAATTGCAATATGAGATTAGGATGTATTCTGCAAGCAATAACTAATAACACCACTATTAATGAATTTTGCATTGGGTATCCATTTTCGTTCAAAAGGAAATGGGGGTGTGTTGTGACACAACATACTTCAATACATCTGCTGAAAAATAATTAGGCCAAAAATCTTCAGCTCACCAAATAGTAGAAATATGAAAATATTTGAAATATCCCTAGAGGGATATCACTTAAAAATCCACAATGTATATAAATTTGCAACAAATGAGAAATCTGATTTTTCTAATTTTAACTCAACTAGGGCAGCGAACTGAAATTTATAGATATCTTGCAAAATACTTACCCAAATCACACGAAATTTTATAGAGAGCTTGCTAAGGTGAAAACAAAGACTAGATTTTTTTTTTGATTTTTCTGAGTAATATATAACTGCCAGTAATTTTCAGAAAGCCTTAAATTGCTGAAAATTTTAAAAATTCATAACTATGTGAATACAACTGATAAAAATCTGATTTTCTGGAAATAACATATACTAAATATATAGCAATGGTCCCAACCTCTAGATCTGAAAATGGACACCTGGAAACCCTAAAAAACACTGCTGCAAATCTGGAACTAAGTAGATAAAACCCTAGAAAATAGTTGTTCCAAATCTGAACTGAAACCGTTGATGAAAAATGGCTTTCCTCTTATTCTGAATCTGAGTTTCTGATTTCTCTTCAGATCTAATCCAAAAATTTAAATAACACTCCAAAATATCCAACTAGGGAGGATCTTTCACCAACGAAGAGTGCTTTGCTAGCTAGGTGTGGATCTTACACCACCGAAGCTAGGGTTCCTATGGGATTTTACTGCACAAGCGAAGAAAGTGCAAACAACAATTGCTCTAATATCAAAATAGGTGAGTGTATGAATGAATGAATAACTCTCCTCAAGCACTCCTTTTATAACTTTACCATGCAACAAGAGGCCCAAAAAAAGACCCCAATCAAACCCCCTTGGGAAAACCACATAAAAATAATAGGATTTAAGTTACCTTTCCCCCTCCATGCGCCAAAAGTAACTTAGGTGACCCCCAACGAAGAAATAGAATAATAAAGTGCCATATAGTCACCCAACGACAAAATATAACAATTATTACCACCAAGTAGCCCAACTTAATGTCAACGACAAAATATAACATAAAACAAGGTGGTAATCAGACATCCATACCCAATAGCCTCCAATGTCGTTAGCCCCTCGGGTATGACCAAGGCTGAGACGAATGAAAAGCCTCCTAGGCCATCTGCTCGGAATTAGGGACATTACAATCTCCAGCTAAAATGAGGTTATATCAGGCTTGACATGCACATCAGATGCTCCTTATTTGCCTTCAGCATGCTTCTCGATCACATTGCTATGTGTCTTCCTTCGTGTGTCACACATTGCTGATGTGCTGCCAAACGATGGTGGTAATTTCAAACAAAACATAGTATAAAGACACAACTTTCAATAAAGAGTCTTTTCTTCTTTGCTGGACAGATTCCTCCTTTTTATTTATATGTAAGAGGCTCAACTCAATATTCTTCCATGCACTACATCAATGGTATTATTTCTGATACTTGCATTCAAAAACAAAATTTTCCTTTGATAACATTGCCTCAGGCATCGTCAAACGTCAACACCAAACATAATAGAGTAATTTTTTTTTTGACTTTCATATTACTTGATACAACTGTGCGACACCAAAAGACTCACAAGGGTTTTCATGACACCACATGTAACATTTACACCAACTTGTAGAACATGCAAACGTCAATATGACACAATGTGCAACCAATGTCACACCTAAATAAATGAGCAAGTATGAGACTACGACACAAGCATGGCATGAACAACACGAATTGACACCCTCCACACTATCACATTTTCAGGGTTCAATCCTTGTCATCTTCAAAAATCTAATTTCGGCCTTAAGGTTTGAAGAGCATATAGCATGGCAAACCTACATTTTCCTCTTTCTCTAGATTGCATTTCCCTTACTTTGTTTAACACTTAATTTAAGTTGATTTCCACTTCACTACCATTTACATTTCCTTATTTAACCTTATAGGTCTTGAATCCATTAACATGAGAGCATGTAGTTTCATTCACAATGATACACCTTATTTATTTCGTTTTGGGATTAATTTATAACGAGTACACTTAATCACATGAAAGTATTAACATTGGTTTGAAGAGCATTAACATGTAAGGTGAGAATCCCCTCTTCTCAAAACCTCAAAACTCTATTACACATTGCGAATATCTTTAAAATAAGTGTACACTAATTGGTTCACATTTCAATTGCCATTAATTTGCAAAACCTAATGTTAGTTCCAAACGTTTTGAACCCATAAATGCCACCCAACACATGTTTTTGGACTATGGGTTCGTTTCTTAAGGAGCATGGTTACTCGTCATTGTACATAGTTTTCATAGCAAGGGAAAAGACCTCATGACGATAAGTGGAGAATCTTAAGCTAATCATATGCTTGCGGTACATCTAGAAGATGGAGATGATTGGGAACATTTAAAAGATACGAAAGAGTCACATGTGGTTTGAGTTCAAGTCAAAGGTTTATGTTCCAGAATATCATGTTCTTGAAGGAGATATCTCATAATATCTTTAAAGTCAAAAAATGGAGATTTAGCAAGGAGTAAGGAACAAGTTACAATTCCCACCTTTCTAATTGGTCAACATCCTACCGTTAACAAACCCACTTGTTAAGGTTTAGATACCAAAATATGTCCACAAATTTCCCTCCAAAAAGGTCCTATGATTAGTTTTGAAATTTATTTCCGAAAACCCCAAGAGATCTACCCCCTACCACGGGCCAAAGCTAGCGTTCAATAACTTATTCTCCCAAGACCTCGAAAAACTCAAAGGTGTTCCTATAATCAAAGGCCAAGGAAAACACTTCCATTCCTAAGGTGTAGTGATGTCCCAAGAGGTGTTCGATTACACTGTAGAAACAAGGAACGGGGTTAAGCTCAAGGATACCATTCCATACCCCAAGGGTTGATATTTCAATCTATAAGTTTGGTTGACATTTTCCGCCCAAAATGGAAACCCACACATGCTAGTTATATTTTTCTTTGAAGGCTAGCAGATACCTAGGTCAATACATCACTAGCAGATAGATGAATTACGCCATTACCAGGTTACTACCATCAATTTTACTGGTACAATCACATCCAAAAATTTCTATGGTGCGAACAATTTTAAATAACAAGATTTCCATTTCATTCTCTTATTGATGGTTCGGATATAATAAAAGGGATACTCTTACATCGTTTTCCAATGCAACATGATACAATCAACTTCCTGTACCTAACCAAATATACTGAAATACGATTAATTGTGGAATTAGTCAAACATGCAAAAGTACAACTACGTAAGATAGTACATTTCATCAATATGCAATAAAATGGTATACATCATGGAACAATGAAATAATGCATTCCATTCATAACAATATTGCTAATATATTCTATAAAAGTACATTGCTTTCAAATAACATGCTAATAAAAGACACAAGTGTCGTTGTACTTCTCCTAATATTCGGGTTCCTGCAACCACCACAAGGTCAGTCCTATAACTAGGACAGAAATCCCCTACACTCAAGCATAAATTCACATATTCATCATTTCGAACAATTTCAAATAAAAAGAAGAGAGAGGTAAAGATAGGGAGAGAGAAGAAGAGAGTTCGTTTCTCACGCGTTCACACTTTCACATTCATTTGCACTTTACATTTTTGGTTCTAGAGAGAGAAAGGATGAGAGAGAAGGTTAAGAGACATTTTATTTTCCACTCACTATGTCATAACCATTTGCATTTCATGTCCATTTTCATTTCATTTCAAACCAATTTATAGTTTCCAATTCACTTACGTTTTCAAATACAACCAAAGTACGATAGTCATTTCTGGAGAGAGAAGAGGGAAGAGAGAAAAACACCATACATTTCAAAATCTATTCGTACAAGATAAAAGATCGAATAATACTCTATCTACATAGCATTGCAACGATATGAGAAAGGTCTCATACTTGGTTAGAGGTCAAACGTGACCCTCAGAAGGAGTTTCTAGCTAAAGTAGCAAGTTGAGAAAACTGACCAAAACAACAAAAGTGCCTACAAAATGGGTCCCGAAAACACTCATCTTGAATTCAAGCACAAATTTGGACTATTCCCACTTATTCCCCAACATACGAAGACTTCATCGCATTCGACGGAAGTTGAATACGACAAACAATGCTCAAGTTACAAGGGTATCTCAGGGGCTGATAATCGTAAACGCAACAAAAATTTCCTGTCACACAATGGCCGGAGGGCTTCAAAACCCACTTGCAAAATTAATCCCCGATAGTAGTTTTGCATAACTGAGAGTTGGTTCCAATTCTCTTATTGGCTATCTAGAGGTAGGTGGCGGTAGTTTTTTAGTTTCGCTCAAACGAAGAGGCATCTGCAAGCTGGAACTGATCGCATTTTTTTAATTTGAACACGTCACCACAAGTGGCTGACATACAAAAATGGACTTCGAGACTCAACTCGAAAAGGCATTAAAAGAGTTCAAACAACAGAGCTAAGTTTCCCAACGGTGTCTTACGTTACCAGGGATCAAATTAGAAGTTCTAGGTTCACGGTACATTTGGGTGTGGCGCTCCATGCGCGCGATTTTTGAGGCTAATTTTTTCTATGTTTTGAAGGTTTTCAGGCAAGATAAAAGTTGTAACATTCGTACAAGATGTAATTTCTATGATCCAAATTCTTGAAACCCAACCACAAAGGAATGATAGAATGCGTAATTCAAATGCAAGAAGATAAGATAGATAAGATAAGATAATGTTATTAATGTCCAACACATGACCACAAAAGTAGGTCAATGGGACTGCAGAGTACAAAGCAAACAAACCCAGCAAGAGGACCCAAATGGGTCACCTGAAATACAACGAGGGAAGGAGAGGAGGAGAAGGAAACAACAGAGGCCAAGAGACCAAAAACGAAGAAGAGAGATGTCTGCGTGGGGAGGGAGTGAAAGAAGGAGCAACATCCCCAACAACATCACCTAACACTCAAGGCCGGATGGGAGTAACTTGTAGTGCGCCGATGACAAGAAGCAGAGACAGTGGAATGCCTGGGGAGCCGGTGTCCGGGAGGAAGGCAATGCCTCTTAGTAGGTCCGGTGGATCCCTGTCTATGCGGAGGGGCCCTGGGACATGCCTGAGATAGGGAGCCTAGGGTGGAAGGAACGGAGTCCCGAGACCTGACGGACCTGGACTGGGGGTCCAGACACGCGACCAAATGCCGTTTAGCACCCCTCACCGGGGAGAGCAACGGGAAGAAGGAAGTGATCAGTCTAGTAGCCATCCGTCTGGGGGGAGGATGAAGGAGCCTATCCCGAAGCCTAGTGGCCTCCTGAAGGTAGAGAGCAAGACATCTCTGATCATAGTATCTGAAGAAAGTTGTGAAGGAAGGAAGCTCGCGGAACAGGAAATGGAATTGCCCACGAATCTCATAGTAAATAGGACATCTGAAAATGAAGTGTTCTTCGGTTTCAACCTCCTGGAGAGAGCGAAGCAGGCAAGTCCGCTCCGAGCGGTCTAAGTGATGATCAGTCTCAATATGGAGTCGATGCGAGCCCACTCGAAACTGACCCAAAGAGATACGAAGGGCCTGTAGCTAATGTCGGGAAAATTACATGGGTCTGAAAATGACCCCATCACGGATCTCAAGAAAGCGTGCCGCATAGAGTGACATCTTCGGACGCAGCCCCCCCGGGGGGTTGGTCCAGGTGTGCTGGATGAACTGTCTGTAATTATCATCTCTGATTATCCTATGAAGGTCTTGTTGGTTGGGTAGCAGATGGGCAGGGGCATCCAGAGAATAGCTAAAGGGTGGGAGATGGTCCATCTGGATGCCAATGGACTCGTAGAGGCGTGAAACGCAGGCAGACCAGCAGCGAGATCTCTACTGTGATCTAAGGATGCAATAGCTTCAGAGGAGCAGTAGGCAAGATAAATGTACCTGCCTCTGTCAACAGAAGAGCTAGGAAACCCCCGAATACAGTGCAACAACAACACAAGGCTGAAGATGGGCTCCAAACGAAAAGGGCGAGCCCCAAATAATGTTGTGAGGCACAGATTCTTTGCTCCTGATAATATGTCTGAATATGAGGATCTGAACGCGCTCGATAGTGGCCCAATTTGAGTCCAAAAGAGTGACCCCAAACTTTCGAACCGTAAAGAACGGTGGGCCTAACCAGTGAATCAGAGAGGGACATCTTGGAAGGAATGTCCTGAAAGTGGTGGCAGAAACATTGTCTCTCAAGAATTGCTAAAGAACCATAACCCTTATTAACCCAGGGTTGGAGAGTAGGACGGAGGCTAAAACGAGGTCCAGAAAAAAGAATCCCCAAGTAGGTATAAGAGCAAGTGATCTCAATCTCCACACCCTTAAAGAAGAAGTGGAGGTCTGAAGTCTTCAGACAATTGAAAACCATAACTTTGGTTTTCCCAAGATTCATAGTCAGCTGTCGATGATCACAAAAAAGGGTTAAGGCATCTAGCTGCCTTTGGAGACCCTCAACGGAAGAAGCAAGGAGAACTACGTCATTTGCAAAGAGGAGGATGCAAATTAGAACTTGGTGCAGAAGGTACCCATCACCTTCCTGTATGTGATCCATGAGAAAGTCCTCAAGCTCATCGATATAGATCCCAAATAAGGTAGGAGAGAGGGGGCAGCCCTGTTTGACACCAATGGTACTCCTGATGAAGTCAGACAAGCCAACAGAAGTGTGAAGGCGGCTAAGGACCTCCTCATAAAGGTGCGAAATGGCTGTAAGAAAAATCTCGGAAATGCCTATATCTGTGAGCCTGCGAAAAAGGGCTTCCCGTGGAACAGAATCAAAGGCTTTCTGAAAATCCACCAAGCAGTAGAAAACTCTGGAAGAGCGGTGGCGAGCCTCTTCGATGATAGCCCAAAGAAAGGAAAATCCATAACTATTTTGCACAATTTATCGTCACTACATTCGATGAGACCAATATCTCTTGGAGCATTTTGTCTAACAAAATTCTTGCTCCTTCCATCCAAGCATTCTGTCAAACAGTTTGTGGCCTTGTGAATGCTTCCATTTTGGTACATGTGGCGAATATGTTGGCAAAGATTATCGAGTTGAGTTTTACACCAATGCTTGCATTATTTAAAAACCTCCACGACCATTCCACATAAATCATTGTGCAAATCTAGCGATCAAACATTCCAAAAGACTACCTTTTGCTTAATGCATATCTTGTCAAACATGTTGCATGCCTTGAGCAAGATTCCACATTTTGCACATATAACTACCGGTGTATTTGCAACTACAACAAATGACAAAAAATTCCATATCCATTATGCTTTTATAGCTGTCCAAACTGTGGTATAAAGCTCCTGTGTTGGCACATGGTGGTAGGATGTTGACAAGAGTTGTGGAGTACGGCTTTACAACAGCCAGTTGCATTTGCTTAAAAGTTTCTAGGGTGTTTTCAACAATTCCATCTTGTGTAAGGCCCGCCCTTGCTTCCTCCTTTGTAATGTCCCCTTTCCCTCGCCACAGGCCTAAGGGCCAGTACGTGTCCTAACCTTGGTCATGCCCAAGGGGTTACGGATGTTGTGAGCTATTGGGTATGAATATCTAGTCCAGTTGTTATAATTTTCCGTTGACAGGAATATAAAGTGCTTTTGAAGGGACTAGATGTTATGTTTTATCGTTGGAAGGGGCCACTTAACTCCTACTGTTCTAATTTTGCGTTGGGGGTCACCTTTTGGACCATGGCGACTTGAAAAAGGAAAAAGTAACTTTAAGTTACTTTATTAATTTGCTCTTCCCTAGGGGAAAATTTGACTTGGGATTTTTAGGGTTCCTTGGCATGGGAAAAGTTATATAAGGAGTGGAGGGGTGAAAAGATGGTCATTCATGCATACACTTATATTTCCTTTCATGTGCAACTACTATTTGCAAATATCCAACTTGTGGAGTAAGATCCCACGGGAACTCTAGCTTCAGGTGGTGAGAGATCCACCCCTAGATAGTAAGGCACTCTTCAGTGGTGAGAGATCCACCCTAGTTTGTCATTTTTGGAGTTGAAATCAGGGTTGTCCTTTAGAGATATTTCCAGAGGGTTTCAGAGAAGGGTTTTGGAGGATTTTGGGTATTTTGGAGGAGAGATTTCAGGGTTTTTCAGGGCAGATCTACGGCAACCTCTTTGGCAAGGTCTAGAATCAGTTTGAAGGCATTTGCAAGGGTTTCTAGCCATCTCCTAGGTGGGGCGACTTGTTTTGGAGATTGCAGACCTGTTTTGGAGGGTTTCCACTTCCTCAAATTATGATTTGAAGGTTAGGAATATCATCTCCTATATTTATAGATAATATTTCCAAGGTTTTATAATTTTTGCATCTATAATCCGGAAGATATTAATTTTAGAAGTTTTTAGCTGTTTAGGGCACGCTGTAATTTTCTAGCAGCATTTTGTTATTTGAAAAATTCCAAAAACTGTTCTATAATATCTGTTATTGTATTAACAAGCTCCATTTAAAATTTTCAAGAGATTTGAGCAATTATTTTCAGAGTTATCCATTATTTTTTGTTCACTGCCCTAGATTTAATTTTCTACAAAAAATCCGATTTCTGTTTGGCTGCAATTTGTCTGTATTTTGCATATTTTAAAGTGACATCCTATAAGGGATATTGCAGTGGTATCAAAGTAGTTGTTTCTCCAGCCTATTGGGGTTGAAAGATGGGAGACAAAGACAGTGAGGATATGGGTGTGGATCTAATGAAATAGTTGTTCACCAACATGGTAAAACAATAGGAAACCACTAATCTTTATTTGAGCCAACTCACGGAAAGATTAGCCCAGGGTAGGATAGACAAAGGGGAAGCTAGCAATATGGGACAACATGGTAATAGAGGTGAGAGTGGTCATTCAGGACAGGGGTCCCCTCATGCTTCTACCAGACCTTTGGGACTCCACGAGCCTTCTTTTTTGAAGGATCCAAAAGTTTCACAGACACGACAGCCCACAGACATTGTGGATGAGGAATCTTGTTGGGAGAGGTACCAGACATTGAGTGAGGGTTTCCGGGATAACATGCCATTTTAGGAGTATTGTAAAATGAAGATTGGTAGCAGGCCTAGGAGAGATCACCAGACACAGGTACCTGAGTTTCAAAGGAGATTGGGACAAATCTCTATTCCACACTTCGATGGTTCTAAGAAGTGTACCGCACAGTCTTGGATTCAGAAGTTGAAGACTTACTTCGACTTGAATCCCATGCGTGAAGAGGATGTAATTAAGTTTGCTATCCTACACCTCGAGGGAGATGCTCATGACTGGTGGCATCATGGGTTGATCACACAGGGACACATGCATATCACTACTTATGCATATTTTACACAGAGGTTGATGAGTAGATTCGACAGGAGGGACCCAGATAGGCACTTCAGAGAGTTGACTCACTTGAGGCAGACAGGTTCTCTAGACTAGTACATTACGGATTTTCAGAGGTTATCAGTTATGGTATCTGATGTTTCAAAGATGAGGTTGACTTCACTCTTCATGGCAGGGTTGACTGACGCTTTAGCAGGATTTGTGAAGGCATTTGAGCCTTCTTCCTTACATGAGGCTATTAGGAGAGCACGTGATTTGGAGTTTTCCACTCCAAAATGGAGGTTTCCACCTCGAATTCAGCCTAAGGTATTTCCTTTGAGAGCTGATGGTTCACAGCCGAAGGGACCCCCACCTAGGCAGGATGCAGCAAGGAGACCATTTGTATCAAGAGAGGACAGAGATGAGTTGAGGTGAGAAGAAACTATGTTTCGATTGCTCGCACACCATGGGTTCCAGGACATGATTGTAGAGGGAAAGGGAAGGCCCAATTCATAGAGGTCTTCGAGGAGAGTGAGAGCAAGGAGGAGCAGGGATGCTCAGGAGTTGGAGGATGGAGATGGAGAGACATTAGATAGTGCAGGGGTTGAACAGGAGGAGGAGACTTTTCCCCATGAGACTATTGCCACTTTGTCTAGTACCCCGAGGTACAAGGCATTCAGAGTCAGGGGAGTATTGCAGGGTCAGAGAGTAGTAGTACTCATTGATAGTGGGGCAACCCACAACTTCATTGATGCATCTTTGGTAGAGAAGTTGGGGATTACAGGCAGAAGACTTTGAGGGATTCAATGTAGTGGTAGCCAATGGTGAGTCCATGAGATGCATGCAGCGAGTTCCGCAGTTGAGTATCACCATGGGTAACCATACAGTTACCGATGACTTCTATGTGGTTGGTATTGGAGAGACCAACCTTGTGCTCGGTGTACAGTGGCTCCATTCTCTTGGAGAGTTTCAGACTAACTTTTAGACGATGGAACTCAAGTTCAAGTCCGAGGGGAAGAATGTAACCTTGAGGGGTTTATCTTCAGATGCACCCAGGGTTGTTTCAGCAAAGAGGATCGAGAGGATTCACAGGCACAATGGGGTTGATTGGGCAGTACAGTGCTTGGTTTCTACCAAGAAATCAGAGGATGGACAACCAGAGTATCATGTGGATATACAGGGGCTATTGGATAGGCACAGTGCAATTTTTAGTGACATACCTCCAGGTGTACCTCCAGATAGGGGATTTGAGCATGTGATTGAGCTTGAGGACACTAGACCAGTAGTTACTACTCCTTACCATCACCCCAAACGGTTTAAGGATGAGATTGAGAGGACTATCCATGAGCTTATTGACATGGGACACATTAGGCCGAGTTCCAGTCCTTTTGCTTCTTCGGTGGTATTGGTGAAGAAGAAGGATGGGACCATGCGGATGTGCATCGACTACCGAGCATTGAACAAGAAGACAATCAAGAACAAATATCCAGTGCCACGTATTGATGAGCTGTTAGATGAGCTACAGGGGGCAATCTATTTTTCTAAAATAGATTTGCGATCTGGATATCACCAGATCAAGGTTAGAGAGCAGGATGTGCATAAGACCGCTTTCAGATGCCATTATGGACATTTTGAGTTTCTAGTGATGCCATTCGGACTGTCTAATGCACCAGCTACATTCCAGTCTTGTATGAACCACGTGTTCAACCGCCACTTGCGGAAGTTTGTATTGGTTTTCTTTGATGATATATTGGTCTACAGCAGGACTTGGGAGGGCCATATCCGCCACCTTGATGAGATATTGGGGATATTAGAAGCTAATTTGCTATATGCAAAAGCTTCTAAATGTGAGTTTGGCATGACAGAGTTGCTATATCTGGGATATGTGATTGGTGGAGGGGGAGTAAAGGTGGACAGAGAGAAAATACAGGCAATTTTGGATTGGCCGCCACCCAGGACATTGACACATCTGAGGGGATTCTTGGGACTGTGCACCTATTACAGGAGGTTTGTGAAGAACTTCTCACGATTGACTGCCCCATTGACAGATTTGACAAAGAAGGGAGCTTTCGCTTGGTCAGAAGCAGCACAACAGGTTTTTGATCATCTCAAGGAGGTGATGAGTTCATGTCCCGTCCTCGCATTACCAGATTTTTCTCGGCCATTTGTTCTAGAGTGTGATGCATCAGGAGAGGGGGTTGGATCGGTGCTTATGCAGGATAGGCATCCCATTGCTTATGAGAGTCAGAAAATTGAGCCCGGTAGAGAGAGGGTATTCAATTTACGACAAGGAGATGTTGGCCATCATGCATGCCTTGGCCAAATTCAGACAGTACCTTGTGTGCAGCAGATTCGTGGTACGTACGGATCACAATAGTTTGAGGTTCTTCTTGGGGCAAAAGGATCTCAACGACCGCCAGCAGAGATGGGTGAACAAGGTACAAACCTATGACTTTGACATAGAATACACTAGAGGTAAGAATAATGTTGTTGTTGATGCTTTATCTAGGAGGCCTTACCTCACTACTATGTTGAGTTCTATGTCTGAGATTTCAGCGAGATTGGAAGGCTCACATACTTGTTGAGTACTCCAAGAATCAGTTTGCATGTGAGATCATGGATGGTATTACCAAGGATGACCGATACAGGGTGGTAGATGATCTCATTTTCTACAAGGATACGGATTTTCCTTGTACCAGGGTCTAAGATGAAGGACAAGATCCTTCGTGCAGTACATGATACGCCATTAGCTAGACATCCCGGATATTTCAAAACATACAGGTACATCAGAGAGAGATTCACTTGGAAGGGAATGAAGGACGATGTCCTTAATCACGTCAGAGAGTGTATGGTTTGCTAACAAACCAAATCGGAGCATTCTTTTCCTGTAGGGTTACTCCAGCCTCTTCCCATCCCCAAGCAGAAAGTGGGAGAGCATATCCATGGATTTTATCACAGGACTCCCTATGGTGCATGGGCACAATTGCATTTATGTGGTAGTTGATCGATTGACCAAGTATGCTCATTTCTTTTCTCTACCTAAGAAGCATGAGGCAGCTGACGTGGCTCAGGTATTTTATACAGGGGTATTTTAGGCTTCATGGTTTGCCTAAAAATATTGTCAGTGACAGGGATAAGATCTTCATGAGCACTTTTTGGCAGGAGATATTCAGACTTGCAGGTACTGAGTTGACTCCTAGCACAAGCTATCACCCTCAGACTGATGGGCAGACGGAGATTGTTAACAAATGGATAGAGGGCTATTTGCGGAGTTATGTGACGGGACATCAGCAGGCATGGATTAGATGGTTACACATGGGTGAGTATTGCTACAATACCACATATCAGATGAGCATCGGCATGACTCCTTTCAGAGCTTTGTATGGATACGATGCCAGGACATTTGCTGGATTTGGTATTACCGGATAGTCGAGCTCCCAAAGCTCGAGATTGCTTACAGGAGAACCAGGATATCTTAAAGAGCTCTCAGGGAGAATCTTCAAAAGGAACAGAACCAACAAAAGGTATATGCAAATCGACACAGGGTAGAGAGGTCTTTTGAGATTGGAGACCTAGTATTCTTTCACGTTTGTAGCCATATAGGAAAGTCCTCACTGAAGCAGAAGGGTGCGGAGAAAAGCTGAAACCACAGTTTTATGGTTCGTACCAGGGTAGCTTCAACGAGTTGGGTGCAGTTGCATATGAGCTAGAGCTACTAGAGCATAGTAGGATACATAATGTTTTCCATGTTTCATGCCTCAAGAAGGCACTTGGACAACATATTGTACCCTCTACGGAGTTACCACCACTGGATGAGGAGGGGAAGCTAGTGTTAGAACCAGAATCCATTATTGAGGTCAGAGGTAGAGGGGGATCAAGAGCCAGAGTGATCACATAGTATTTGGTGACGGAGGAAGGGATTGCCACTTGAGGATGCTACTTGGGAGGGAGAGCAGATTCTATAGCATCCTAGTTTGCATTTGCTTGGGGACAAACAAATTTTGGGAAGGGAGGACTGTAATGTCCCCTTTCCCTCGCCACAGGCCTAAGGGCCAGTACGGTTCCTAACCTTGGTCATGTCCAAGGGGTTACAGACGTTGTGAGCTATTGGGTATGAATATCTAGTCTAGTTATAATTTTTTGTTGACAGGCATATAAAGTGCTTTCGAAGGGACTAGATGTTATGTTTTATCGTTGGAAGGGGCCACTTAACTCCTAGTGTTCTAATTTTATGTTGGGGGTCACCTTTTAGACCATGGCGACTTGAAAAGGAAAAAGTAACTTTAAGTTACTTTATTAATTTGGTCTTCCCTAGGGGAAAATGCGACTTGGGCTTTTTAGGGTTTCCTTAGCATGAGAAAAGTTATATAAGGCGTGGAGGGGGAAAAGATGGTCATTCATGCATACACTTATATTTCCTTTCATGTGCAACTGCTGTTTGCAAATATCCAGCTTGTGGAGTAAGATCCCACGGGAACCCTAGCTTCGGTGTTGAGAGATCCACTCTTAGCTAGTAGGGCACTCTTCGGTGGTGAGAATCCACCCTAGTTTGTCATTTTTGGAGCTGAAATCAGGGCTGTCCTTTAGAGATATTTCCAGAGGGTTTTAGTGAAGGGTTTTGGAGGATTTTGGGTATTTTGGAGGAGAGATTTCAGGGTTTTGCAGGGTAGATCTACGACAATCTCTTTGGCAAGGTCTAGTATCAGTTCGAAGGCATTTGCAAGGGTTTCTAGCCATCTCCTAGGTGGGGCGACTTGTTTTGGAGATTGCAGACTTGTTTTGGAGGGTTTCCACTTCCTGAAATTTTGATTTGAAGGTTGGGATATCATCTCCTATATTTATAGATAATATTTCCAAGGTTTCATAATTTTTGCATCTATATTTCGGAAGATATTAATTTTAGAAGTTTTCAGCTGTTTAGGGCACGCTGTAATTTTCTGGCAGCATTCTGTTATTCGAAAAATTCCAAAAACAGTTCTATAATATCTGTTATTGTATTAGCTAGCTCCATTTAAAATTTCAAGAGATTTGAGCAAGTATTTTCGGAGTTATCCATTATTTTCTGTTCGCTGCCCCTAGATTTAATTTTCTGCAAAAAATCAGATTTCTGTTTGGCTGCAATTTGTCTGTATGCTGCATATTTTAAAGTGATATCCTATAAGGGATATTGCATCTTTGCGCATCCACCAAACATTGCTGTCCACAAGCCACGTTTCCTTTCGGAAATTTGCCAAACAATTTATTTGCCAAGAAAGGAAATCCCCATTTTGTACAAGCAGCAATCAACGCAGGTCTGAGAGGCTGTATTTTAAGAAGACATCTGTCAAACAGTTCATGTGTCCAGTCTAGGCTCTGCCTATGCCAACAATGATATCTCCACGTTGAAAAAATTGCCTCCCCCAGGTGCATGCAACAACCACATCCGCCAATAGTATTTGATTTCCAAAAAAAAAAACTTGTTGAATGTGCATGTCTTGCTCTAAGCTTCTAGTTTGACAATGGTAAGGAGAATGCTGGCAGAGGGCGTGGAGTTTGGATTTACGCTGTCAAATGCATTTGCTTTAAAGTTTCGAAAGCTTAATCGACAATCCCCATTTGTGCAAATAAAGCGACCATTGCAGGCTTGTGAGGCTGCCTCTCTCCAAGGCATCCTTCCAACAGCCCATGTGACCACATTTGGGGCATTCTTCAACCAATTCGCATGCCCATAATTACATTCTCTGACCAGAATTTTCCAAAAAATCCTCTCATGGTAGGCAACTTACAAAACCAAGAAGAATTTCATTAATTCTTTCACGACAAACCAAAAAAATACAATACCCAAGGGTTTACATTAATTCCTCTAGAAATGAGGTTTGGCTCAAGCTCCAAAATAAATTTGGAGAGATTTTAGGATTAAAAAAAGAATTATTTATTTTTAGATGGGAGTTCTTTCATTGTGCTAACTTCATGATTTATCTAATTGTTTTAACATTTCTTTAATCCAAACCTCCACCTCTCCCGATACACCCCTTAATTAACACACAAATATCTTCATTGAGAATTCATGCGGAATCCTTTTCTTTTGTGATAACGAAATATGCTTTAGTTAGATCGACGTTTAATGTTATAAAGAAATTTATAAATATTTCAAACTCAAGGTTCGCGAATGATCCCGAGTTGGATGAGTCGCAAGAATAATGACTTCACCTCACAAATTGACTACACGGGGACAATCCAAGGGTTCTAAAAGGTTAGTCCGAGAAACGACACTTCAAAACTGCCCTTATTATTTTATTGGTGGAAATGTTTAATTTAAATGCTATCATTTTTACGAATTATTCATAGCGTCAGCATGACGCTAGAACAACGAACCCACTCAAACCAAGACCGACTTGAACCCACGCAACTACGATTGAGAGGTGGTAACGGGAGGGGCACTACAAGCTGTGTGATTGGCCAGCTGAAGTTTTCCTTCATGCCACTTGTTGAGGGCCAAACATGTAAGAGAAACCAAGTTTAAATGCTCTATACAAAATTTCCAACCTTAAAAATCCGCAAAGTTGTGCAATGCAAGGTTTCTACTGTAGGCCATTCCTGGATACCATGAATCTTGGCTTGATACAAACATACTCCATGCACTTCAAGAATATTCTGAAAATAATGTATCTCCTTCATGGCGAATTAGCATCTATCTACAATTGCATATAATTTGTGTTTTTGCCGTGTTGAGCACTTGTTTGATGTGATCGAAGCAGTCCTCCTACACTATGCTAAAAATTAATATGTTATCAATAAAAGACAATTTGCGGATGTATAATGTTGTGAAATATTAATGATAAAATAAAGTATTCAAACGTCCTCCTATTTGTGCAAGACGACGTAGGTTTGGGAGGGACTAATAGGATTGAATCATTTGGGGAACACTGTGGTATTCATATGTTTGTAAGCCTACATGCATTATGTATGTGGTGTTGATGTAATAAGCCTGAATTCTCAACGATGTTGAATAAAAGAAATATTTTTGTCATTGTATAATTCCGCTGCGTATGTCTGTACTAACTTTCATTGCTCTCATGGTCGAAGGCATCCTTTGATTGGGAACCCTAATTGTGATTGCATCAAAGATGAATCTTACTAATCTAATCAATCATCTATTGCATCTGGATAGATTTTTCCTTCAAACATTAGAGTAAATCCAACCTAGGGGGACTTGATCACCAAAATCTTTACTTGATGAAAAATTCGAAGGAACTGTCCCTTCGAGGACATGTGAAAATTGTTGAACAAAAAATTCCAGTTTATGAGTGCTTTTTCAATTTTGCCTTGATCATTGTGTGAATCATATCTTACACAGGATTGTCCATGGCTATCAAACTTTGTTAAAACGGACTAGGAAATAATTTGATGGTTCTCGTGGTTTGACACCAAGGCTTAGATATTCTGATCACGTTCAATGGGACATGCAAGAGGCACCACCCTGATACCACTGATTTCCGTCCTGCACATGACATACTCTTGAGAAAGATGTATGGTTGTCTATCTTCTACTTTGGTTGTTATCTCAATTATAGATGTGTATACATATATAAATTTTAGTTCTGCAAAGGCGAAAAGAGCCGTTATGGTAGTTGAATTGTTTGTGGGACTCCATGTGTGAAGCTTCAACTTCGGACTGGTATGTGGCTCAAAAAGATGCACGGTATGCATAGAGATGCTCTGGGATAATGGTAGTCCTGGAGAGTGCCACGTGACATGGTGTGGTGTATTGTGGAGTTGCACTGGCGAGCACCATTAAGGTTGCAAGTAGTAGGTTGTCGACAACTCACGACACTGCGCGATATGAGTTGGCCTCTTGCGGTTTGGCATGGAGGTGTACGGGCCCTTGCCAAAGCCAATGGTGCGTTACACAAAGGTTTGATGCACACTTGGTCTACATAGATTGCATTATGCCATTGTAGGAGTGTGTGAGGCACTTGCTGAAGATAGATGGATGCATGACGCCACTACTGGAGTGTGTGCAATACCTGTTTATGGCTGGATGGTCTTGTAGATACCATGAACCTGTGGATGAAGTTCTGGACTACGGTAGTCTACCAAGCACAAATTGCATCATGCCACATTTGGAGTGTGTGCGACATTTGGTTCTGGAGTACGGTGGATGGCATTGGAAGTAACATGAACTTGTGGATGAGGTTTTGGAGTACCACAATCCATTGAAGTGGTACTACATGAACCACAAGTTGTGAAGGTAGGCTTGGTGGTATTGCGGGAATCACTATTGGTAGATCCTCTGGGATCAGCTATAGGGAACTTTTGGACCTAATAAACCATAAACAATAACCGATAGACTAAATCAATAAACATAACTATACAAAAGAAGCCTTAATTGAACCTTATAAGAAAATTGACAAGCATAACTCCTATGCCTAAACACCAAGCTATATATTAAAATGAAACCTAACTTAAAACTTTACTGTCTTTATAGCTTTAGCTATTCTTAGATGTATATCACTTGCCGATGTTGGTCCTTTCTCATAAGACAAGTTTGTGGATCCGGATGACTATCGAGATACAAGGGGATGATGAAATCATTGATGCATAAGGTGACTATGTGCATGCAAGTATGTCGGGATTTGCATGCAAGAAGGTAGAATAGCCTGGACAGATACAAATATGACATGATAATCTATGGGTCTGCAACTGACAATAAGTGTACAGGCTGGCAATGGTGATGAGACGTTTGTCAGAGGTTTGGAGGTTGCTGATAGCGTGCACAGTCTAGCAGGCTTCAGATGTGGAACGAATGAGACTGCGAAAGATGCACGAGAAGGGCAAGAACCACGCTTTTGATCTAAGAGGAGGCACAGCAATATGGCAGAAGGGATTGCTATGAGTTGCACAGAGTCTCCAGATAGGATGGAATCATGACAACTATGTCGAAGTAAAAAAATAGTGTTTGAACTTCAAATGTACACTTTGACAGAACCTGATGTGCAATAATACACAAACCCCATGGGCCATAATGAATAGTAGCCGCACTGAAAAACACAGGCAGATGTTTGACAAAAGGATGAATGGAAAAGTTAAACTGCAGTGCACGAAGTGTCTAACTAGAATGCACATGTGACTGATCGTGTCGTCCCAACGTACACAAATAATTTAACAAACACGAAATGACCTCTACAATTGCAACTGCTAGAAAAATTAATCTCTCTATCAAAGAATTCAACTTATAAATTTGGGGCAACCATACAAGCTATGGCCTGCCCCTATCATTCTTACTCCATTATCACAAGCACAAAGCAAATATTGCTTTGATATCGAATTAAATTGATTTATGTTTTCACTTTATTCATTAAACAAAGAGTTACATATAGACTTTGATCTCCACAATGTCAAACCTCATCTTCTACCCTACACATACTCACTCATACTGATCTCATGTACACACACACTAAAATCTAGGCGAGTTGTTACTAACTCACGTAAACACATAAGATGCTAATATAACATTTAAAATGTGTAGTACTAACCTAAGTATCTCCAACAAGCTCAAGGCTAGGAACTAGGAATCCACGAACATGGTGGTTTGTGCTCTAGGATTCTCTTTGTTATTTTGCTTGTAGGACTCTCTCTGCCTAGAACTTTCTATTGGTAATTGTTGTATTCTCGAGTCCTATTGACCTACTTTGGGTGATATATGGACATTAATATAATTTCTTTATTTCTTTCTTTCTAGCCAAGAGGTTTGGCATAGGAGAGGAAGGGCCCATAAAGAAGAGAAGGATTTGTTGATAAGTGTGACCAACCTTGAAGAAGACACAGGTAAGGTAAAATCATTTGATCATAATCCTTTTGAAAATCTAAACCAAAATGCATGAGGTGACTATGTGCATGCAGGGATGTCGGGATTTGCATTCAAGAAGGTAGAATAGCCTAGGCAGATACAAATATGACCTGATAATCTTATGGGTCTGCAACTGACAATAAGTTTACAGGCTGGCTTCAGATGTGGATCGAATGAGACTGCGAATGACGCACGAGAAGGGCAACAACCACGTTTTTTTATCTAAGAGGAGGCATAACAATATGGTAGAAGGGGTTGCTATGAGTTGCACAGAGTCTCCAGATAGAATGGAATCATGACAGCTATGTTGAAGTAAAAAACATAGTGTTTGAACTTCGATTGTACACTTTGACAGAATCTGATTTGCAATAATACACAAACGCCATGGGCCACAATGAATAGTATGACTGCCTGAAAAATGCAGGCAGATGTTTGATAAAAGGATGAATGGAAAGGTTGAACTGCAGTGCACGAAGTGTCTAACTAGAATGCACATGCGACCAATCTTGTCGTCCCAACATCCACAAATAATTTAACAAACACAAACGACCTCTACACTTGCAAATAATTGCTTGAAAATTAATCTCTCTATCAAAGAATTCAACTTATAAATTTGGGGCAACCATACAAGCTATGGCCTGCCCCTATCATTCTTACTCCATTATCACAAGCACAAAGCAAATATTGCTTTGATATCGAATTAAATTGATTTATTTTTTCACTTTATTCATTAAACAAAGAGTTACATATAGACTTTGATCTCCACAATGTCAAATCTCATCTTCTACCCTACAAATACTCACTCATGCTAATCTCATGTACACACTCACACACACTAAAATCTAGGCGAGTTCTTACTAACTCATGTAAACACATAATATGCTAATACAACATTTAAAATATGTAGTACTAACCTAAGTATGTCCAACAAGCTCAAGGCTAGGAGTCAGGAATCCACGAACATGGTGGTTTGTGCTCAAGGATTCTCTTTGTTATTTTGCTTGTAGGACTCTCTCGGCCTAGAACTTTTTATTGGTAATTGTTGTATTCTCGAGTCCCATTGACCTACTGTGGGTGATCTATGGACATTAATATAATTTCTTTATTTCCAGCCAAGAGGTTTGGCATAGGAGAGGAAGAGCCCATAAAGAAAAGAAGGATTTGTTTATAAGTGTGACCAACCTCAAAGAATACACAAGTAAGGTAAAATCATTTGACCATGATCCTTTTGAAATCTAAATCAAAATTGAGATTAGATTTTTGAAGGATAAGTAGATATGTTTCAAAATGGAAGGTTATCCTCTAATTTGGTGGAAAGTTATCTAGCATCACATGAAAAGAAGTAACTAGTTGTAACTAGGTGGGATGAATTTAATGGATTGTAGTGGGATGAATTCAAAGGATTATAATTAGGGATTTTTATTCTATTGGGCATAAATCTGATTTGAAAATTAAAGTGCCAACATTTCAGGCAAGGAAGTGGTCAAAGTGTGTAGGACTCTACCACGAATTTTTTTAGACAAGTTATGTTGATGATCTTGGACTTGGAGGATGAAGACAACTTGACCAAATACTTGGAGGATCTCCGTACGTGCCTAAGGAAACGGGTCATCTCAAGTAAGCCAAAGGCCCTTGACGAGCCATGTGTGCAATCATACTACATTGATGAAGAGGAGAGGCAAGGAGAGGGGGAACCCTCAAAGTAAAATCGATCCACAAGTCAATTCAAGAAAGAGAAAAATCAGCCTTACAAAGCCTACAAGAAGGGTAAGTGGAAATGTAAGAGAAATATTGATTGATGCTTTACATGTTTGTAAGGATCTAAAGAACCAATGTAGTCATTGCATTCTAGATGGGCATATTGATGCAAGTAGCTAAAAGTTGCATCTGGAATTGCATCCCAAGATTCATTCCAAGGAGGGATCCAAGAAGTCCATGGCATCTTTAAGAGGGCAATCAGAGGTGGAGATTAAGGACAGTTCGATGTTGATGAGAAGCTAGGTTGCACCGACACCAATATGACCAAGCAAGAACAAGAGAGAAGAAACATGCAAGCTTTTCCAAATGAAGACTTAAATCAAGAAAACTAAAGTAAATGCTCTTGTTGAAAAAGGTTCTCAATCCAATTTGATTCTAGATGAAGTTGTCAAGAACCTTGGTTCGGAAACATATGATCATCTTTAACCACATCCTTTGGGTTGGGTGAAAATAGTGTAGAGATTCAAATGACTAAAAAATGTAATTTTAATTTAACACACAATATGTTGATGAGATAGAAGCAAATATGATTCCCTTGATGCATTTGATGTGGTGTGTAGAAGTCCTTACTTGTATCTTAGGGATACTTTTTTCATGAGGGCTAACAGATATAGATGGGTCAAAGATGGAATCATCTGCATCATCAAGGAACATTTAAGCAAGCCCAAGCTTGCCTTGGCAAGTTCCAACCAAGCAAAAAGACTCATTGGAAATGCAGGTTTCCAGCAAAGAGGCATATTGGAAATCTCCTAATCGCATTTATCTATGCCTATAATTACTGATTTTTTATTCTTAAGCGAGAATGCAGAAGCCATAACGTCAAAATTAAAAGGATGCTTGAGTAAGGCTGCTGCTTTATTTCAAATCAAATTGGACAATGATATGAAAGGGTTAAATCGTAAACGGATGCTTAGATATGCCACTGAGCATTAATGCAGGAATCTGAAACGATGAATCAATTGATCTTCTTAGCAATATAATTTATGCCCTTCTATTGCAACATGTGAACTGACCCAAATAACACCCTTTATCTATAAGTGGATGTTGATCAATATAATCGCAAAGAGGGTTAGACAATCTTGTACTGATGATGCTCAACATTCTTGTAATGTGCAGATTTAACCATGTTTACATTGTCCATGTTCCCTGCTGCACACCTCCTCCCCAGACATAATGAAGGATGCTGAATGTTTTCTAATCAGGTCCAAATAATTTGTAAATGCTGCTCCTTAAACAAGTGCTATGTTGGGACGCCCACCCCTCATCCCCAAGCCATCCGGGACATTTCTGGGGCTTGGGGACGGCAACAAAATGTTCCCCCCTTGTCCCACCCAAATGAAAATTACAGGGGAACGTCCCGGGGACATTCCCTGAGTTTAGGGAATGCACCTTGGATGTTTCGGGTGGTTTGTTGAAAAGGGGACAGCATAGGGGACGCTGTGATGTCCCTGGGATGGTTGAGGGATGCCCCAGCATCTCCTATGGCCCAGTACATTTAAACTAGCTCTTTATGACTGAAATCTGACTTACAAACGCTCAAGGAGAATAATTTGACTGTAGCTGAGATGTTATGGTGAGATGTACATTGTGATTTGGATGCAATATGAACAATCTAATGTCTTTCTAAGACCAAATAAGAATGAAGATGTAAGATGCAAATATAAATGATATACGAGCAAAGGATAACCAACTAAATACGTTAGGACCAAGTTTGGACTGAAAAACAGTCTTACAAATGACCTGGAACAGCAACCACAACTCTAAATGGTGTGCAATGATGATGAAAGTTATGGGTTAGGTGGCATGCAATTTTTTTTGATGAATTAGACGCTTGAAACTATTTTCTAAATTGGACCAGGATGAGAAATCAGACCTTAGCAAAGCAAGAGCAATGAACATAGAACCCAGATGATGCAAGTGACAATGCTAACTGTATGCACTGCAACACAATTATTTCGTCAAACTCTTGGTGCACAAAAATTGAACATGAAAATTGCAAACTATTCAAGCAAACTGTAATGTAATGAAAAAAGATGAAATGCTTGAGATTGTGAGAGTTTGAGTTAATTACGAGTACTGGGATAATGTCTGAACATCTTACGCTTAATAGGATGTGACTAGGAACAATGAAAGAGAGTAGAATGCATGTAGAAGAGGCTAATAAGTGTAAATGTCAAACTAGGAAAAAAAGAAAACCCAATAAATGTCACCTGCCTTGTCAAAATAATACTTGGACAAGTGTCTAAGACAGTGGAATAATGTGTGTTGTCAGAGAGTGGCATCTACTAGGGGAATTTCATGTAATCCATTTCTTTGAATAGCTTCTAGAAGGATGATGATCACTCTCAAGAATTCAATTAACTGATTAGAAAGCTATGAAGCACTAAAATGATTGATATGAACTCAATAATAGCAGAAGAAGGTTGAGTGGAATGCAAATATTAACAGAGTATGGGCTGTTTCATGGAATCCATTTCTTTGGATAGCTTCTAGAAGGATGATGACCACTCACAAGAAATCAATTAACTGATTAGAAAACTATGAAGCACTAAAATGATCGATATGAAATCAATAATAGCAGAAGAGGGCTGAGTGGAATGGAAATATTAACAGAGTATGGGCTGTAAGTGTTTGATCCCACATGACCTAAAACCATGTGCTTTAAGTCTTAGTTTATTCAAGCTATATTTGTAATATATATAAATTTTATATATTATTTTATTTGCCATCCTCCCCAAAATTTGGATTTTTTGCAGTCCTGGAAATCCCATCTCTACGTCCCGCCATCCCGGAGTCTTAGGTTACTATGCTTTAAACATACCAATTGGTGGGATATATGTAAACGCTAACTGGAAAATTATATTGAAATAATAGCATCTGCACCCGACATTCAATCCCCAGGGACAAGACCATGAAGCAATGCTGGTAATTTTTCTTGGGTTGTAAAAAATAGCAACCCTTCCAGACTGATAATGCTTTTGTTATTAGAATAACTGGTTTGTATAAGCTTAATTAAAGCTTATTATATTGTTTAATGTATGTTGTTATAGGAGTTATAACAACTTGGGTAATTTGTTGGGTTTGTTCTACCGGTAAAGCTATTTTTACTTCCCGTCATTCTTTGTTGCACCCACCTCCTTCATTATAGGAGCTTGTTGTATGCCTATTTAATAGGCCTCTCCCTATGAATGTGAGTACGGCTTGATTATTCCAGATTTTATAGTATCAGAGCTTCAGTTTAGGGAGCCTGGGAGAGAGTGTGGTAAATGCCTGAAGGTAGTTTTGTCTTTCTGGTTATCCTGAGAGGGTGAGAGGAAGAAAAGTGTAGTAAGGAAAATAGACGTATTTTATTAGCAATATATAGAAGGTGTTTCGCTGTTGTATATTCATTATATAGTCTGTGATAACAATTTCAGACGCTGCTGGGAAGAAACGTTTAGGAGGACAAAAGCGCAGTCAGGGGCGTGAAGCGCCAACGCTGGCCTGAGCAAAGGAGGAGCAACCGTCAAGAAAGGCATGAAAAGGAATGTCTCTACTTAGTGGAGGTGTTCTACTTGGTGGAGCTTCAGTTTAAGGAGCCTGGGAGAGAGTGTGGTAAATGCTTGAAGGTAGTTTTGTCGTTCTGGTTATCCTGAGAAGGTGAGAGGAAGAAAAGCGTCGTAAGGAAAATAATGCTATTTTATTAGTAATATATAGAAGGTGTTTTGCTGTTGTATATTCATTATATAGTCTGTGATAACAATTTGAGGTGCTTCTGGGAAGAAATGTTTAGGAGGACAAAAGTGCAGTGAGGGGCGTGAAGCGCCAATGCTGGCCTGAGCAAAGGAGGATCAACCATCAAGAAAGGCATGAAAAGGAATGTTTCGACTTAGTGGAGGCGTTCTGATTTTCCAAGCTGAATATACACCATAAGAGAAGCCAAGTGCTGTTTTGGGAGTAAGCATGGAGGAAGGTGCTGGTTCTGGGAGGAAGGCAACACTAATTTTGGGAGGAAGGCAAGCTCTTATCTGCTGTTGGAGTGAGCCATTGCCTGTGCCCTGGTAGAAAACCATTGCTGTTTTGTACAGCAGTCTAAAAATTTCAAACATGCTCTGAGCATTTGAAAGGAGGTTCTGCGCTTTGGAGGCGAGGTGCCACATGCAGGTTGGCGCCATTGTTGGAGAGCTGCTACAGGTCTTTTGCTATTGGTTGGTTAAAGTTTAAATCATTTTAGCCAAAGTTTTAAAGTTTCAGTAAAATTTATGGCATGCATATTTTTTTTTGAAGTTAATGCATTAGAAATTTGATCAAAATTTAAAATAATTACCCGATAAATATGCCCGAGATCTGATTAATTGTGCCGGAATGGAGCGTAAGCCTAAAAATTTGTCACATTGTCTGGTTTGAAGTCCTTGTCTGCATGCAAAAGAATTTTTTGCAAATGGAGTTGTAAATCTTGAGATTTTAAATTTTCCGTCTTTTTAAGGAAATTTTTTGGGAAATTGTTATTTTAAAATGTCACAAACGGTATAGAGTTTTTTTCTGAAAAGTGGTAATGTTATCTAGTTTTAGGGAAGATTCAGTCTGCAAAAGGAAATTTTTTAAAAGCCTTTATAGTTTTTCTGATTTAAGTGTTTTCGTGAAAAACTAGGTCAAATGTCTGGTTTACAGCACTTGTTGCCAGATTCTCAAAAATCAGCAAGCAAAAATTTTAGTTTGTGGAGTCATAAAATACTTACAATATGTGAGTATCAGAACCTTGATCAAATTGTTCTTGGGAAAGAAAAACGATCAGATGATGATGAACTTTCAATTGAACCTGATAACTATATGATAAGCGTCTTAGAGAAGCATTGATGGTGCTAAAACGTTCAATGGCTGACAATTTGATTTCTGGTAAAGTGTAACATCTAAGTACTAGGCTTCAAAAGCCGGTAGGGTAGTGTACTTGAAATTTTTGTTATTTTCCACTAAAATGCAGAAAGGTGGTTTGGTCTCTGATTTCTTGTTGCAGTTAAAGGACATTTGTGATCAGTTGAAAGCAGTGGAAAATCCTATAGATGAGGAAGATTTGATTGCTTTGGTACTGCAAAACCTATCAACATCATGTCACTCATTTGTTGAATCATTGAATATGATTGCAGAAACACAAACGATTGATTTTGAGAAGTTGTCTACACTTCTCATGCAGAAGGAGAGAATACAAACTCGTGTAGATTCCTCGACATCAATGGCTACAGAAAGTGCTTTTATGGCGAAGACAAAAGGCAAGGGAAAATGGTCAGCAAACAACGATTCTTTAAAGAGCAATGTAAGTCATTCCAAGAAATCAAAATGGAAGTGTTTTTATTCCAAGAAACCAGGACATTTTAAGAAAGATTGCAGAAAAAGAAAAGAAGATATGATTAATTCAAACAAGAAATTTAGACATGATAACATTGCAGAAGAAGCAAAAAAAGAGATATCTATTGAATTTTCTTTTGCAACATCACATGACCAATCCAGTGAGTCTCGCACTTGGTACTTTGACTCAAGAGCTTCACGACACTACACATGTCATCGAGATTGGTATGTAAACTTCATTAAAGATAAAAGCAGTAATGAAATTGTTTCCTTAGGAGATGAGTGAACACATGATATTAAGGGATGTGGGGATGTGCAAATCATATTGAATAATGAGTACAAATATACATTTAACAATGTCAGATATATACCAGATATGAATAAAAAGTTAAAAACCTTTTGTCCATCAGTGAAATTACCAAAAACAAACAATTGGTAGTTAAGTTTGAAGGAAATAGATGTAATGTTACCACGCTTAGTGATAAGTTTGTTGTTATTGATATAAGGAAAAGGCATCTATATAAACTTGTAGATCCTAAGTCAGTAGAACAATATGCTTTAGTAACAATTGAGCATCACATGACCAATCCAATGAGTCTCGCACTTGGTACTTTGACTCAAGAGCTTCACGACACTACACATGTCAATGAGATTGGTATTTAAACTTCATTAAGGATAAAATAAGTAATGAAACTGTTTCCTTAGGAGATGGGTGGACGCATGATTTTAAGGGATGTGGGGATGTGCAAATCATATTGAATAATGAGTACAAATATACATTTAACAATGTTAGATATGTACCAGATATTAGTAAAAACCTTTTGCCCATTAGTGAAATTACCAAAAACAAACAACTGGTAGTTAAGTTTGAAGGAAATAGATGTAATGTTACTACACTCGGTGATAAGCTTGTTTCTGTTGGTATAAGGGAAAGGGGTCTATACAAACTTGTAGATCCTAAACCAGTAGAATAGTATGCTTTAACAACAATTGAGCAATTTGGTACTCTATTGCATGCAACATATGGTCATTTGAGTTACCAGTATTTAATCATGTTGAGTAAAAATAAAATGGCGCATGGACTTCCCATTTATTCAGGAAAATCAAAATGTTTGTGAAGGGCGTCAGTTGGGTAAACATTCCAGAAAACCATTTCCTACTAATAAAACATGGAAGGCAGAATGTGTGTTAGATTTGGTACATGTAGATCTTCATGGTCCTATGAAAACTAACACTGTATCTGGTGCTCTTTATTTTTTGTTGATAGTTGATGATTTCTCTCGAAAAATGTGGGTGTATTTTCTTAAGAAGAAATCAGAATGTTTTGCTTATTTTTTTGCTTGGAAAACACTGGATTAAAACCATATAGGTAAAAAGGTTAAGGCCTTTAGGTTAGACAATGGTGGAGAATTTGTCTCCAAGCAATTCAATGACTAGTGCACAAAGGAAGGTCTACACCGACAATATACCACTCCTTACACTCCACAATAGAATGGAGTAATGGAAAGGAGGAACAAGACTATCATGGAGATGGCACCGTGTATGGTGCAAAGCAAGAATGTACCTTTTTGGTACTGGGCAGAGGCTGTCAACACTGCAATGCTCATCTTGAACAAGAGTTTGTGTAAAGCTGTGCAGGATATTACTCTAGAAGAAGTGTAGTCAGGAAGAAAACCTGATTTCCGTATCTTTGGTATTTTTCCTTTAGCATTAATTTTTGAAGAGGAGTGGTTCAAGTCTACAACAGGTTATGTTTTCACTCTTGGTTCAAGAGTATTTTCATGGCAGAGTAAGCTCTAGAGTACAGTTGCATTATCTTCTATTGAGGCCAAGTACAAAGCGGTGATTAGTGTAGGTAGATAATTGATGTGGATTCAATTAGTATTGGAGGATCTTCAACTTGAATTGTCAGCACCTACACCTATCTTTTTCGACAACCAGAGTGTACTAAAGATGGTGAAGAATCCAGTATTTCATGGCATGACAAAGCACATTGAAGTTCACCATCACTACATCCGACAATTGGTTACTAATGAAGGCATCTGTCTTTATTATTGCCCTACCTTTGAGCAACCAGCTGATATAATGACTAAACCTTTATGTAAAGATAAATTTGTAAAATTACGAGATAAGCTTGGAGTTATTTCAGGTTCAGTCATTAAGGGAGGGTATTAGAATAATTAGTTTGTAGAAGCTTAATTAAAGCTTATTATATTGTTTAATGTATGTTGTTATAGGGGTTATAACAGCTTGGGTAATTTGTTGGGTTTGTTTTACGGGTAAATCTATTTCTTATTTCCTGTCATTCTTTGTTGCACCCACCTCTTCATTATAGGAGCGTGTTATATGCCTATTTAATGGGCTCTCTCTATGAATGTGAATTTGGCTTGGTTATTCCAGATTTTATTTGGTACACACAGAATGACACGAGACCAAGCTAAAACTTCACCTGATACATGATTCTCTTGTAGTAAAACTATATCAGAGCAGAAGGGTTTAATTGGATTTCTAGGAAAGCAGCATATATTCTTAGAACAAACAATTCTTTTAATAACCTTGAAATTTGGGAGCTTTGTGAGTGACAGCAGGTTTGAAAGAGAGAAGAGTGGAGGAGACCTTGGTCTCTTCACTAAGGATAACTGGTAATGGAATGACTGTTATATGTTAGATCAGATTTGGAACAAGAGGAAAATGGAAGGTATGGAGATAAAGAGAACAGAACATAAGGAAGAAGTATCACAGAAAACTTTCACTATTCTCCTTCCCAAGTTGTTTTACAAGAGATAAAACACTTGATTCCTTCTACAATTTACTAATGCTAAAATAAGTAGGATAGATGGGTCACTGTTTTATATCCATTTATGTTATGTTGCTTCTTCAGGAACTGAAATTGTCATGTCCTAGTTTTTGAAGGTTATTGTGTAGAACTTCTTATACCCCAAGATGAAAGTGTTGGCATTTATGCTTTTGGTTAGTATATTTAGGGCTTACCCATGGGCACTGTTAGTTGCAGATATCTGAGCAGGCTCTAGTTGACAGGAAGGAGACGTTGGAGCTTTTGTATAAACTCTTCAAAGATGGCTACTTGCAGATGCAGGTATTATTTTCTTCTATACGCTGTTGTTTTACAGTATTTATCATTTAACCGTATTAATACTCCTTTTAATATGTTAAACTGTAATGCTTAATACCACCTTTACGTGAGTGGCTTTTGCTAAGTATTTGTGTATATGCGGAGTCTTGATGTTTTTTAACAGAGCTTGTAAAGCATGGTTCTGTACTATAACATACAATGCAGACTTTCTTCTACTTTATAGTATCCAGTCTGTACATTATTGATCTCTAATGACATTTTTGAGACTGACAAGATATTCTAAACCCATTACAATCTACTTAAATTGTATTCAAGATTGTTTTTTGGTCACTTGATGTGTAATTGATACATAATTATCACTATCAGCATCTATCTAGAATATCTTTGGGATAAATTGGCTACTCATTACGAAGACAAAATGATTATAATCTTGTAACAGACTGTAACATCACTAAGAGGGCAAAATAATTATAAGCTTGTAAAATTCTGTACAGGATTGTCCCTACGTTGCTAGGATACGTCCCTGCCCCCCCTCGAACCCTGCCTGATACGTATCTGGTACGGATACATACAGGTTTGGGTACGGATACGTCACTACTTTCTTCTCCCTAATTCAAGATTTTTTCTTGTTTTTGGCTCAAGGCCAGGGCTTTGCTGCAAGCTGGGAATGGCTCTTGATCATGATACCTTAACAGAGGCACCTCCTAAAGCCACATGTAGGTCCCAGAAGTACTCTTAACATTTGCTTTGAAGTGACTAGTAAGTGACCCTGACAGTGACTCAGATCCAGTGCATTGCAGTTCGGGTTATTTTTGGAAATTATGATGTTTCAAAAAAATCACGACAGTGTCAATGGTAGTTTCAGAGGCCTTCATAGCATGTTTGAAGCTTGTAAATAGAGGCAATTTTGAAATCAGAGCATACCCAAAAAAGTTATGACCTCGACAAGGTGGCCCAATCTCGATGGCTATTATTAGCAAATATGAATGACAATTTTCTTATTCTTAGGACTTTCCTATTCACATGCCTATGTATGCCGAATGGATTTTATTAGCTGTTTTTGGCTTCATAGAAAATTCCTATTCTGAATTTTATTTAGCTATCAAATAAGGGGATCCCCCCCATTATAATGCAAAGTGGATAGCTTACATCTCTTCCACAAAGATTGCATTCTTTTTATTTGTTTGCTATCCCTGTAATCTGTTTCAATTCAGTAAAGAATAGTTTATTTAATCATAACATGCTAATTCCTAATAGTTGATATGTTGTCCTCTGGGTTTAATCTTTTGTTTGTACCCATTGGTATCAAAGAAAGTTTTGATCCTGCATGTACCATCAAACAATGTTGGGATCTTGGAAGCTTGGGTTAAAGGCATTGAATCCATCTGACCATCGTCCAAATAGACATGAGCGACCGAAGCAGGAGTCACGAGCGACTGACCGAAGCATGAGTAACAACTCGTTCCCCGGACCCCATGAAGGTACTGATGGATAAGGCTCTGCAAAAAGCACATGGCCGAAATGATGACCCAATTTGTGTAGGTTCTCCAACACATATCGAGTATGTTAGGAGCTCCAAAAAGAAAGCTCTTCCAAAGTTCTATGCCCTTTAAGTAATGCCCAAGTAAGTTTTGACTTTGCGAGGTTTAAAGGTAAAATAGAAGCAGATACCCTGAAGCATTGGATCTTAAAATCAGAGTCATTTTTTTTCGTAAAGACTTTTTCAATTTCATAGAAAATAATGTTTACCCTATTGAAAGTTGAACCCCAAATCCAACAATGATGGCATGTTCACCTTGATCAATCTAAGGAAGAAGCAAAGGAAGAATTGACAGTCATCACAAATTTCACGTGGAGTGGCTTTGTTGATGCTGCTACAAATGAGTTTTGTCAAGAAGATACCTATGAGAAGTACATTTAATGACAATCATCACAAAACATGACCAATCTGTGCAAGACTACACAAATACCTTACATGCTCTATCATCAAAACTTGACATCAAGGATTCTGAAAAGCAGATAGTTCGCAAATACGAAAGTGGTCTGCATCAATATATCTAGACAAATATGGGATTCCTGACCATAAAATGATGGGAGCAATGCATTAGAATGGAATTAAGATTGAGAAGTTCAAAAAGAGAGGATTTTCTTGTATGAAAGCAAACACAATTAAATGATAGAGGCAACTCCAAGTGTGGAAGCTTGCAATAAACAAGAGAGGCCCTACCACAGAGGCAACACTCAAGGTTTCCAGTATCAAGGTTTTCTCCAAGAAATTCTGAACTCCAAAGGAGTCTAGAAACTGGTGAGAGGATCATAAGATGACCCACTCCACAAATGAATGTTGTTCCAAGAGGACATTTTGTACTGAGGCACTTGACTGTGATTTGATTACAGGCATTTGATGAGGAGCACTTCTTTCAGTCAACCGACACAAATGAACAAATTATGGAATTTGATCTCTAATCCATGATACACCGCAGGTTTCATAATTCGAGGAAGAATAACATATTTTTTAATCACAAATGTGGGTGTAAGGTTAAGCTTTGTAGTACCATGGACGATGGAATTTAATCTCTGTAGAAATTGTTCAAAAGGGGAACCTTAAAACAACACCTCACATGCGGCTGCACTCCATCAGATGGCTGAACCAAGGCGAGGTGTTCGTGTCAATCGGCAATGTCTTCTCACATACGCAATCAAGCCATTCGAAGATGAGATGACGTGTGATGTCACACCTCTTGAGGTTTTTGACATTTTGCTTGGGCATTCATACATGTGGAAATGAGACAAAGTCTATTAGTTCAAGTCACGAAGCCTTCTCATAATGGGAAAGCAATCCTACAAGATTTGTGAGGTTCCTCCTGAGAAGACAAACCTTGATTAACACATAACATTGTAGGCATGTGACTGGCCACCCTGGATAACTTGTGCTAATGTTGATTGTTAGAAGCACGGGAATACTGAGAGGGGGGGGTGAATTAGTATTTGACAATAAAAACTCTTTCTCCAACTCATTAATTTTCTACTTAACAAGATATTCAAATCTGAAAATAAAATGAGAGCATACACAAAAATCAAATGCACATAACACCAGATATACCGTGGTTCACCCAGTGTGGGCTACATCCACCAAAAGAGACTGCTTGGATCTACTGTCCAAATCCGGCCAAAAAAATAGTGTTTACAAAGTGTGAGCACCCACTCACAGAAGACACCAATCTCCAAGCTGAACACCAATTCAGCCCTTGAATGCAAACACCATTGACTATGCAATCTCTGATTCGAAGCACCAACTACTGGAGACACCAATCCCCAATCCGAAGCACCCACTCCAGAAAATCTGCAATACAAATCAATGATAATTTCTCCTTCTATATTCTCTTTCTCACATACTCATACTCACTTAAGAGATTTATAATATCAGCTCACATACATATCACACTCATGCAAAATGCTCTCTTTCTCGCTCTGCAAAAAATGCGCACACAACACTTGTTTATATAGAAAGAAGGAGAGGAAAAACCACTTGTGGTTTCCCTAAAACCATGTGCCCATACCATGGGCTAATTTGCTCCAAATATTAAATATTTGCTCCAAATAGAAATATTCTCTTACACATGTAAGAGTAACTCCTCTTACGTATCATAGAATCTCTTACACGTCATAAACTGTCATAAAATCTCTTACGCGTCATAAGCTGCCATAGAATCTCTTACGCGTCATAAACTATCATAAAATCTCTTATGCGTCATAAGCTGCCATAGAATCTCTTACGCTTCATAAGTTGTCATAGAATCTCTTACGCATCATAAACTGCCATAGAATCTCTTACGCGTCATAAGCTGCTATATGTCGTAAAATTCCTTGGTGATGTTAAATATTAAAATATTCAAATTTTGACATCACACTAATTTTGACATGGATAAATATTTTACAAACACTAATGTTGTAATGTTGAATATTAAACAAATATTCAAACCTCAATATTTCCATCAACACTAATGTTGTACCTTTGACATCAATGACAAAATACTCAACAAACTCCCCCTTTGTCATTGGTGGCAAACCCCTGCTAAAAATAGACATGAAAACTTGTTTGCTTTGAAATCCAACTTTCTGCCTATGAGCTCTTTCTGTACTGTTGCATTGTACCTGTTCTATGCAACTCTCTCCCATTCTACAATTCTCCCCCTTTGACATCAATGGCAAGGGGATAACTGAACCTGTCACCTGAACTTGTACTCGGAGCTAAAGATACTGCAATGTGTAGCTCCCCCGATGTCCATACTCCCCCTGAGATAGTCAATGAGTAAGAGTAACATAGATCACTCCTAACTTTTGTTTGAGTGACTAAAAAGATTCCTTCGGTAGGGGTTTTGTAAATATATCAGCAATCTGATCCTTGGTCCCAACATATTCTAATTTCACCTGCTGATTTGTAACTTTGTCTCTCAAAAAGGTGATACTTAATGGGAATGTGCTCTATCTTGGAATGCATGATTGGATTTTTCGAGATGTTAATAGCAATAGTATTGTCACAGAAAATGGAAATAGGATACTCATACACTACCTTAATGTCCTTCAATGTTTTCTTCATCCAAAGCACGTGTGTACAACATGCCACTTGCTGCAATATACTCTACTTCTACTGTAGACAATGAAACTGAGGCTTGTTTCTTGCCGAACCATGACACTAATTTGTTACCAAGATAAAAATCTCTCCCACTTGTACTTTTCCTATCATCAACACTTCCTACCCAATCTGCATCTGTGAATGCTATAAGAGTGAGATCATCACTCTTTGGATACCATAAACCATAATCCAACGTGCCTTTCAAATATATGAAAATTCCTTTTACTGCTACCACATGAGTTTCCTTTGGTGCCACCTGAAATCATACAACTAATCCAACAACCTACATAATATCTGGTCTAGAAGCTATGGTATATAGCAAGCTACCTATCATGGACCTATACAAGCTCTGATTAGAATCGGGAGACCCGTCATTCTTATTGAACTTGTAACCTGTAATCATGGGTGTACTAACTGGATTGCAATCTTCCATTCTAAAAATTTTCAACATGTCCTTTATATACTTGGTTTGTGAAATAAAAATGCGTTGACTAGACTGTTGAATTAGCAAACCAAGAAAATAAGAAAACTCACCAAGCATAGACATCTCAAACTCCTTTTGCATCTCCTCTATAAATTATTTGCATAGTCTCCTACAACTGATTCCAAAAATAATGTCATCCACATAAACCACAACTATCACTCGATGTTCTCATTTTGTCTTGATGTACAAATTGCTATCCGCAATTCCATTTTTGAATCATTGTTCCTGCAAGTACTTGTCCAGTCTAGAGTACCAAGCTCTAGGAGTTTGTTTCAAACCATAAAGAGCCTTTTTAACTTGTACAAAAAATCTGAATTTTCTGATAGAATAAAACCTTCTAGTCGCTCTATATAAACTTGTTCCTCTAAGTTTCCATTCAAGAATGCTGATTTTATATTGATTTTATAAAATTTAAAATTCTTAAAACAATAAAATGCTAAAAACATTCTTACCGCTTCCATACGAGCAACAGGTGCAAATGTCTCCTCGAAATCAATGCCTTCAACTTGTGAGTACCCCTTGCACACTAATCTAGCCTTGTTTCTGACAACTTCTCCTTCTTCGTTCATCTTGTTTCTAAAGACCCACTTGGTAGCATTGATATTTTTGTCCTTTGGCCTTGGTACTAACTCCCATGTGTCATTCTTTTCTATCTGATTAAGTACTTCTTCTATGGCTTTTATCCAAAACTTATGCTTACTAGCTTCATTAAAATTACTCGGTTCAACTTTTGACAATAAGGAAAAGTTTACCTCTTGTGGTGCACTTGCTAGTCTCCTCTTTGTCTATACTCCAGTATCTATGTTTCCAATTATTTGATCTATTGTATGATTCTTCTGAACAAATTTTGATGGTGTCTTTGTGTTTTCTCATTCAGATTCTTCTTCTTCTTCTTCTTATTCTTCCTCTTTCTCAGATTTGATTTCTTCATCGTCTTTTTGCACCACTGAGTGTCCTATTTTCTTCTTCGGCTTTCAATCGTCTACTTTCACATTTACACTTTCCACTACTTTTTGTAATCTCTTGTTATAGCACCTGTAAATCCTTGCTTCTTGATGAATAACCAAGGAATATGCCCTCATCTGCTCTAGAATAAAATTTACCAAGCTCATCTTCATTGTATCTCTTAATGTAGCACTTACTTTTGAACACTTTGAAGTGTTTCATGGAAGCTGGTCTTCCCTTCCTTAGTTCGTATGGTGTATTTTCTATGTTTAATCGAATCTGTGATCTATTCAAAATAAAAACCATTGTGTACACTGCTTATCTCCAAAAAGCATCTGGTAACTTGGACTCATTTATCATTGTTCTTGCCATTTCCTACACTGTTCTATTTTTCCGTTCAACTACACCATTCTATTGTGGTATTCTTATTGCAGAAAACTATCTTCGGATTCCATGCTCTTCACAGAAACTCATCAAATTCATTAGACATAAATTCACCTCCTCTATCTGATCTCAAACACTAAATCCTAGAGTTTGTCTCATTCTCAATCAAAGCTTTAAATTTTTTTGAATTGATCAAAAGCTTCTAATTTTTCTTTTAGAAATGTAACCCATGTCATTCTAGTAATTTCATCAATTAATAACATAAAATAAGAATCACCTTGCAAGCTTTGTGTTTTTGTTGGCCCACAGAGATCAGTATGAATTAGCTCTAATGGCTTCGTTGTAGAGTACTCCTTTTTCCTAAATCTGACCCTTGTGTGCTTCCCATGTTGACACTGTCTGCGGATAGTACTTTGTGGTTTTGTGATCTTGGATAAATATCTTAGTACTTGTTTTGAGCTGATTTTTACCATGTTGTCAAAATTAATGTGACCCAATCTCTTGTGCCATAACCAGATTTCATCAATTTGACTCATGCAACACTTTTCTCCCTTCACATCACTTAGCATGTACAGGTTGTTCCTTGTTCTATTTGCATGTGCAACCCAATTACATGTATCCTTCTTTCTAATTTCACAACCCTCAGCATAAAATGTGAGTGTATAACCTTGATCACACATTTGACTGACACTTAAAAGATTATGTTTCAGTCCTTCAACGAGTAAAACATTTTCAACTTTAGCTTGACCATTTAATTTTATGTTACCTCTTTCTGTGATCTTGGCTGTAGTATTATCTCCATAAGTTTATTGTACCTCTACTAGCCTTTTTCAGCTTCAGAAACTTCCTTCTGTCACCTGTCATGTGGTTGGAAAATCCACTATCAATGTACCAAGGTTTTTCTTCATCTTGTGCATGGAGCATGCAGTTTGTACCAACATAGCCTCTTCCTTTTCTCCCTCCTTTATCTTTTGACACACTTTCTTATTGTTGGCTTTCTAAATGATTTTTTTTTCATCTTTCTCTTGCTTTGGCTTTTCTATAATCTTACTCTTGCAAAATCTTGCTATGTGGCCAACTTGGTTACATTCATAACATCTAATCGCATGCTCATTCAAATTTGACAATGTAGCAAAATAATTATAGTTTCTAGCATGAAAATTATGATTCCAACTCTGAAACCTTGATCTACAGTCCATCATCTTATGACCAAGATTGTGACATGAAAAAAAATAACTGTAAAAAGAATACCTGGTCATGTAGGGTTGCCTCTGATAAGATAAACTTTTGAAACTTATTATTGGTACCTTATTCCACTTGCTCTCTTCTTTTTTTTTGTTCTGTGGAGAATGATCTTCTTGTTTCTTGCTACTTTCTCCTTTACTTGAGTCTTTTAGGATATCTTCATACTTGACTTTCTTCTTTGGTTCTTTGGTCTCTTTCTTTTCTGCTTCATTGAATCCAATACCACCTTTAGATGATTTTGGTTTCTGTTCTCTCAGAATGTTGCTCAACACCTCAAAAAAATTTCAAACTTGAGTCTCTTGTTTAACTTTTCAGATTCTTGAAAATCGTGATAAGTCTCTAGTCTCTTGTTTCCAGATTCTTGTCTTAGTGTGATAATCTCTACCTCCAATCTCTCTCATTCTTTTTCTTTTGATTTCAGTTGTTCTCTGATCACTTCCTCTATTATTTTTGCCTCTTCAACTTGGGTCTTTAGATCAACAATAGTATTCTCATGTTCTTTGTTAGCATGCAGATTTATCTTTTCTTCTTCATACTCTTGAAGTTGTAATTTTTTCTTCAGGGTCTTCTTTTTGAGTCTCTTGATCCAACCCAAGGCACAAATGAGTTCTTCTTCTAAGTTTACCTCACCTTATTCATCAACTGCATCAACAACTTTAACTTTTCCATCTTCAAGGGCCATAAACAAAAGTTCTTCAATGTCACCTTCTAAACAATCTTCCTTTGAGCTATCATATTCTCTGGTAAATAAACTCTTCTTGTTTTCATTTCAGTTCTTTTCAAACTTCCTTTTCTTGAAATTAATTTTGTAGAAAGGATTTCCTTTCTTTGCTTTGACAGGATCTTCATCATCACTTTCACTTTTGACATGCGGACACTGTATGATGGACAAGTGATAAGCCCGAGCATCGGGCGAATCTACAAGTAACTTTGCCTCAGCACGGTTTGACATCCCGGTGCCTGTATGATGGAAAAGTGATAAGCGAGCATGGGGATCGTACCTGACCTCCCAAGGTCGTGCCGAGAAGCTGGTGGGGATGGACTATAAATGGGATGCAGAAAAGCTAGTTAGGAAATCTTATGTCTTCGACATGCACTAGTGGAATCTGTGAATCGAAGGCAAAGAAGACCCTCCTAACCTGAATTGGCGTGATAGATTGATCAACGAGGATGACTTCTTGAAGGCTCCAATCAATATCAAGATTTGGCATAATCCGGTCTATAGGTTGTGGGATACGGGAAAAATTACCTAGGATTGTCTCGTATATGTCTTCAGATTGGGTCATAGGATGGATGATGGATATAGTGGACTATACGGGTGATTCTCCAGTCTAGTCACATAAATCCTTAGCTTCATTAGCTGCTATATCCAACAAGGATAACTGTGTGATGATGATAGGTGGAAGTCGAGTGGATCTAAATACTAATGTGCGTAATCCAGCGTCAACGTCGGATTGACCTGTGGACTCATTGGGTTGTGGGATTTATGGATCACAACCGTAGATTCGTGGTTGTTGTGGACCTGCTATGGTCATGTGTGGAACTTCAGTCCCTAATCTCTAGTATCCAATAGTCGTATGCCTTTCGGCCTCTATATTTAGAACTACAAGTTGTGTAATCTTCTCAGAATACCTTACAGGTGCTCTGGTAACCTGAATTCTTAAGCTAGTATCTATATCAGTGAGAATATCTCCTGCGTCTAGCTATGGGACCAAAGGGTCGCAACTGAATGTTTTCTCTCTTTCAAGCCCTTCTAAAGTCATGTGGATTTTTATCTAGGGTAATCTGTAGTGTGGCTGGCTTGACTAGAATGTGTGTGCTTGGTCGTCTTGTATGTTTAATCCTCTTAACTATGAGCTAATCTGTTGTAAGTCTGGTGTTGTTTGGAAGACTTGGATTCTAAGGTTCTGGTCTATATCAGTTATTGCTGCGACAAGATTGGGTTGAGGCATGATAGGCTCGAATACGTATTCTCTGGGCTCCCTAGGTCCCATGATTTTCATGTAAAAGGAAGTGATATAAAGCTAATTAATGACAAAATAAATTGACTACGCGATATATCTATGTATATTCCTAAATCTGATATTTTGACAAACTAAAAGAAATTAATTATCTAATATATCTAGAAATTGACAACTAAACTAGTAACAAAATTAAAACAAACAAAACAACCGAGTATAGCTACTTGTCTGTGCAGTTGTGAATCTATTCTAAGTAACTGGGCCATAACTGATCTAATCTATTTAAAAGACTCTCGATCCTACCTCAAAAGTGAGGAGTGAATCATAGTTTCTCAGAAACTATCAATCCCCACAACTTCCCTGGCAATATCGAAAATAAAATTAACTGGAATGAAATGATTGAGTACTCTACTTGATATGCTTTTAACTAAAACTTTGAAAGCTTGAACCTAGATTTTGTAGAAAAGTGGCGAATCCAATGATGTGTGGCCTTGTCCCCTCAGTGTGATTTCCTCATTCTTTCGTGCTCATGTGGATCCAGAAAAATGTGTAATACTAGCACCAGCAGAAGTAGATATGAGACAATGGTAGCTTAGGATGTAGATTGAATACAATGCGAGTAGGAGAGGGGTAGAACAAGAGAATAGAGTTTGGTTTATGCAATTTCTAGCTGGATTTATTGTGAGTCATGTAACATAAAACGTCTAGAACCTAAAACTATCCTATTTGATGAGTAGAACCTGCAACTTTAATGGCTTCCTACTAAAAATCAAACTATCCTACTCCAATTGGTTGGATGACATAATAAAAACACTTGCACAAGGAGAATATGTGGCTTTCTAATAGCTAAACAATACTAACCATGCATATAACAAATGAAACAATGAAACCTAAGCAAAATTGAAAGGCTAAGCTATTGAAATGAGAAATTTAGAGGAAAATTTTGAGAGGCCATTTGCTTGAGCACAAGCCAGCTATTTATAGAATCCCATTTACCCAAAGGTGAAAACCAAATTGATCTCTTAAACCATAAATAATGCCAAAACACTATTCCAGGGAACCAGAATCATAAATACAAGAAAAGGTAGTGAAAACAAGATGGTAAATGTTGAAAATTTACATGAGTCACGTTAAAAAGAGAATTCTAAAAAACTCGTGAAGGACCACCACCCTGAGCAGGGTGGAGTAGGGTGGCAGTTACAGGATCACCGCCTTGTCTAGGCAGCGGTCATGAGACCGCCTTCCAGGCAGGGGTGGCAGTTTCGTCACTGAAGACCGAAAAGAAAAGAAAAGAGGGGGGGAGGAAAAAGCAAAGCATGCAGGGGCTAAGTGAGGCATGCGGGATGTTAACGCATGCTTGGAGAGCTTTTCCAGATCCTTTTGAACACCTTGCGACAAGACCTGTATTATCATTGGGGCATGTGTAACGTTGTTTTGGTGGTGCAGTACCCTATAATTTTTGGTGTGTACAGACACTTAGCTGCAAAATGTCCAATCTCACCACAATTAACACATTTAAAAGGATATTACCTTTATACTTGCTAGATCCTCTTTTCAGATTTTTCACCAATAGGGATTCTTCTTCCTCATCGGATTCATCATATGATTCAACTTTCTTCTCCTTTCCTTTCGAAGCTTTGTAAGAAAATTCCTTTTTTTCTTGGCTTATCTAGTTTTGTTCTCATCTCATAAGCCATGAGTATTAAATGTAACTCATCCATTTTCATTTTATCTAGATCCTTAAGTTCTTCAATAGATGAAACTTTAGCATCAAATCTAGGAAGTAGAGATCTTAATACCTTTTGTACTATTACTGGGTCTTTCATCTCTTCACCCAAGCCTTTGATCATGTTTACAGTCTCATCCACATAGAGTAGATATGCTGCAATGTTCTCTTTCTCTTTCATCTTAAGAATTTCAAACTTTCTTCTGTGTGTCTAAAGCTTTGCCATTTTTAATTTTGAATCTCCTTCATATAAACTGTTGAGCTTATCCCACATCTCCTTGAAATTTTTACAAAGCATAATCTTTACAAACTTCGAATCTGCTACACCACACAAAATAGCATTCATAGCTTTAACATTATTTTCACATGCTCTGTTACCAACCGGATATGTTGGTGGTGTTTCTGGTGCCGTATAGCCATTCTCAACCGAATTCCAAATATCTTGTCCAAGAGAATTCAAATAGGTTCGCATCCTTATGCTCCAAAAGGAATAGTTTGATCCATCAAAAAATGGAGCTTTATTTGTGGAGAATCCTTCCTGATCTCCCATCATGCTTTTTGATCTACCTTTTAGCTGTTAAGTTGCATAGAAGGAACTTTCTCTGATACCAATTTTTAGAAGCATGGGAATACTGAGAGTTGGGGTGAATCAGTATTTGACAATAAAAACTTTTTCTCCAACTTATTAATTTTCTACTTAACAAGATATTCAAATCTAAATGTAAAATGAGAGCATACACAAAAATCAAATGCACATAACATCAGATATACCATGGTTCACCCAGTGTGGGCTACATCCACCAAAAGAGACTGCTTGGATCTACTGTCTGAATCCAACTGAAAAAATAGTGTTTACAAAGTGTGAGCACCCACTCACAAAAGACACCAATCTCAAAGCCAAAAAACCAATTCAGCCCTTGAATACAAACACTACTTACTATGCAATCTTTGATTCGAAGCACCAACTTCTTGAGACACCAATCCCCAATCTGAAGCACCCACTCAAGAAAATATGTAATACAAATTAATGATAATTTCTCCTTCTATATTCTCTCTATCACATACTCATACTCAGTTAAGAGATTTATAATATCAGCTCACATACATATCACACTCATGCAAAATGCTATCTTTATCGCTCATCTAAAAATGTGCACACAAGACTTGCTTATATAGAAAGAAGGAGAGGAAAAACCACTTCTGGTTTCCTTAAAACCATGTGCTCATAGCGTGGGCCAATTTGCTCCAAATAGAAATATTCTCTTACATGTATGTAAGATTAAATCCTCTTACGCATCATAAAATCTCTTACATGTCATAAACTATCATAAAATCTCTTATGTGTCATAAGTTGCCATAGAATCTCTTACGCGTCATAAGCTGCCACAGAATCTCTTACACGTCATAAACTGCCATAGAATATCTTACGTGTCATAATATCTCTTACACATCCCGCCATGTGTCGTAAGATTCCTTGGTGATGTTAAATATTAAAATATTCAAATTTTGACATCACACTAATTTTGACATGGATAAATATTTTACAAACACTAATGTTGTAATGTTGAATATCAAACAAATATTCAAACCTCAATATTTCCATCAACACTAATGTTGTACCTTTGACATCAATGACAAAATACTCAACAATTGATCTGATCAGAGAGCACTCTGTAGATCATTGCAACCACATAGGTCACTATAAAAACTCAATTTATATAAAAAAAAGGTTGGACCAGAGCTTAAAAGAGTCCACACCTACCGATGTACCCCAAGATTGCCATGTAAAACATCCCATTGACTTGATGCTTAGGACCCCTACTAAATGGACCAATTTACAAGCACTTAGTGCTAGAGAATGATGGGCTTAATCAATTGATCATGGAGCTAATCTAGGAAGGCCATATTAGGCCCACTACATCACCTTGTGGCAGCTCAATCATGTTACCTTGAAAGAAGTTTAGGACATGGCGACATTGTATTGACTACAATGTCCTTAATAAAATCGCTGTCAAAAACAGGTATCTGCTTCCATGCATTGATGACCTCCTAGACCAGTTCAAGGGAGCAAAGTTCTTCACAAAGATTGATGTGAAGCTAGGCTACCATCTAGTTCCCATTGAGCCATGTGGTGTTTGGAATACAATGTTTAAGTCCAAAGAAGGTTTATTGAATGGCTAGTCATGACACTCGACTTAACGAATGCCCCCACAACATTCATGTTGATCATTGATGTCACTGGGTCCTTTTTGGTTGTTAACTTTGGTGACATCATCATGATCATTAAGACATGGGAGGAGCACTTGTGACAGGTTCAGAAGGTTCTTCAAACGCTCTGCAACTATAGCTACATGCTACATGCCAACATGGATAAGTGTTCCTTTGGTGTGCAAATTGTCCAATATCTGGGATACATCATATACAAGGATGGTGTACATGATGACCTAAAGAAGATCCATGTCATTAGAGATTGGCCAACCCCACAACACTCACAAGACTTATAAGATTCTTGGGGTTTGTCAATTTCTATTGTCTATTCGTAGTTAAACACTTTCATCTTGCATGACGCCTTGAACCAAACAACCAAAAGGGGGCAAAGGCCAGGTTTGTGTGGATCTCTGAACAACATCAAACTTTTAAGGAATGAAAAATATCGACTTCGGTCAACTCCAGTCCTTGCCTTACTAGATTTGCAACAACCCTTAGAGATTGAAACTTATGTTTAAGAATATGCATTTGGTGCAGTCACCACCCATCATAGGTATCCAGTTTCCTACCACAGTGAAACATTCTCAAATAGTGTACATGGTATCCTAAATGTGAAAAAGAACTCCATCCCATTGCTCAAGGATGTAACCAATGGGAACATTACATTCTAGGAATGAAGACAATTGTCCATACAAATCACAAGTCTATGTAGTTCATGCAAAGCCAAGGGAAATTTCAAAATGATTGGCATCAAAAGTGTTCAACCTGCTTGTGACAATTGCACCTTAATATTAAGCACAAGAAACACAATTTCAATTAGGTTGTTGACTGTTTAAGTTGCTCTCCAATTTTAGCACTATCAACAACCCTTGATTCATGTGGCCATTAGATTTCTGAATGACCTTTGTTAATAGTAGTGATTTGATTTTTTCACCATATTTTAGACATGGACTACAAGTTGGGCTTCTATGTCACTTGGGACACCTGTGTGTTCTTGACAATGTAGAGACAAACAATGATTTGGAATGCCCACTACAGTCAAGGTGCATGACAATTTGGAATAGAAAAGACAATGGCTAAAAATACTTCTATTGCACAAAGCTTCATCATGATGTTAGCAAGTACGTTAGTTCACACTTTTGTGAACTCCTGATTGCACTTTGGGAGTTGGTCTCTATGGATTTCATGTGAAGATTTCCCATGACCAAGTGTGCTCATAATCTTATCTTCATTGTAGTTAACAGGTATTCCAAGATGGTAGTGTTGGTGCCTTGTATAAAGGGGATCAAATTTGAAGACATTGTAAGGCTCTACTTTGAGCATGGGTAGGTCCACTTCGGCTTACCCCATACTAGTGTGGCAGATTTGGACATCAGGTTTCTTAGTACTTTTTGGTCTACATCGTGATCCATGATGAGAGCCACTTTTCATCCACAGACAGATGGGAAAACAGAAGTGGTTAATCGTATGATTGTGCATCTACTTCATGATATAACCTTGAATATGTACAAACATGGGATGTGAGTTTACCAAACATCCAATATAGCTTTAGTTGAGCCCACCATGACAAGAGATAGCCTTTTCGAGGTATGCCCTTTTGTTTTTTGCCACTTGCCCCCCCCATTGATATGGCATTATCTATTGCATTAGAGGAAGCATCTCCCCATGCAAAGAAAGAGTTAGAAAATGTTACCATATCTGTTGAATAGACCTGGAAAATTCATCTAGTGCATGAAATCCTACCAAAAATCAGGCAAAAATACAACCAGTATCATGATCAACATTGGGTCACTCACTAGTTCTACGTTGGTGATAAGGTATGGTTGCATTTGTAGAAAAAATGCTTGAAAGGATGAAAAAGAAAACACGAACCTCTTCGATACAGGCCTTACACAATCATCAAGCAAGTGGGCACTAATGCTAGCTCAACTTGCAGCCCTATCTTTGGTTGCATCTAATGTTTATTGTGAAACTGTTTTGGATATTTCATATATTGCTAAATAGTTGAAGGTCACAAAGTTTAATCGAGAGTTCAATTCCACTCAGTGTTGATCTAAACATAGATGCAGTGATAAAAGGTACTTGAATTCAGAAAGTTCCATAGTATTGAGTGGTCAAGGTAGGACAATTTGCTCACGAAGGAAAGTGGTTCACTAGGAACCAAATTCAATAGAAATTTTTTCAATTTGATTAAATACCTGGACACAATGGGGCCCATTGCTTCTCAAGGGGGAAAATCATCTCTACAGTGACTTAGGCCCGTTGCATGATAGTTAATGATTATTTTTTGAAAAGTTATTTCCCACCCAAAATAGGGCATTGTAAATGGTAATTTCGGAAGCCATCAGAGAAGTTTCAGAGCTTAGAATGGCCTTGTAATAGAGATAAAGATGTGTGGACCTGTGAATGGTGGGTCAAACTTTCCAGAAATAGAAACGGTTTTGAAATTAGAGTATACCCACAAAAGTTATGACCCCAACAAGGTGGCCTACTTTGGATGGCTATTATTCCTAATTGCTTTCCTATTCGCATGCCTATGCATGTTGAATTGCTATTATTAGCATCGTTTATATTTAAAACAAATTCATATTCTTTGTTTTGTTTAGCTATAAATTAATGGGTTTGTCCCATCTATACTTCTCTCGCATAGAGATTGATTTCTTTTTTAGAAACTCGTCTTATTTTGCAATAAAGCTTTGTTTTCTATTCTTGCAATCTATTTAAATTTAGTGGGAAATATTTTGCATAATCCTAAGACGATAACTCCTAACAGTAGGCATATTTTCCTCCAAATTGAATCCTTAATTCGAATCAGTTAGAGACTTCAAGTCAGCCACCACCAATTTCTGTTTCCCCACATCTTTCCACACCACCTTCTGGGTTTTCTGACACTGAACCATCTTCTAATTTCAAAGTTTTTGTCCACAAGGAGATATCAACTAAGTGGATAAGAGGAGCCTTTGAATCCATTGAAAATTCATCTTCTCTATTACTAGAATTGCCAAGTTTCGAAGCAAGTCAACCATGATAGTGCAATGGCGGTCATGAATTCAATAAAATGACCAATCACTTGTGTTATTAGAGTACATAGACACAAGCACAAAAGCTTAAGTATTTCTTGCAACAAATTTCTATTCATTCATACACGGAATGAGATCCATCAGATTAATTGAGACTCGCTACAAACTTCTGCGCTTCACTGGAGACTTGCTACAAACTTCTGCATAAGACAGATTGCTTACAACACACCCATGGGCTGACATGGCCTTTTTTTTATACATTTTACTACTTCACTCTTAATCCATCTTTGGACATACCAGCAAGCTCGTGAGCTGTTTCTTACTAATCAAAACTAAACTATGCAAACCTCTAACCTCCAAACCGAGGATCACTACCTTCTAGGGAACTAATTATAAAATGCTTTGTGGAGGAGAAACTGAAGAGATTTGTAGACATCACAGCAGAAGAACAATTTAACACACAATAATAATTCTTATTCATTAGTTCATCTTTACAATACAAACCATATATATAGGAATATGATTCCTATATTTTAGGATGTAGTACTAACTACTCCTTCCACATATTTCTCTCCCAACTCTATTAATGTGAGTTGTTGAAACTCACTCAACAAATATATTTGTTATAGTTGTTTTATGTAAAACAACTTATAACAAATTACTAACATGCATATAAATAGTAATTACCCCAATAATTGCACCTAAATAATAATTACACACGTAATTATTATTCACGCATGCATATCAATGAAGCACAAACCATGGATTTCCTAACATGCTTACACACATCCCTATACATACGAGAATGCTTCACAATCAAGACACAAGTATGATGGTGTAAAGTATCACAAATTGCTAAGAATGCACATGTTATGAGATTAGTTCAAAAGCAAACAACAAATATTGTGAATGTATTTGCACGTTGGTCTTTTCGTCTTATGTTTGCACTTTCTAACATGTACATTCCAAATTGTTGATCAAATCTTTTAATAATGTTTATTTCAGTAGACTTGGGCTTTGTTCCAAGATCTCTTCATTGGTCAAATCTTTAAAAGCCATGGTTCACGGTAAGGAAGATTTTGATTTTTGTCAATGCAACATTGGAAAGGTTTTGCTACACAAGAAGAGGTGCAAAAAACTACGAGGGTGTGAATTACTAGGCAAGGCACACAACTCAGGAAACAAATTTGTGAGTTTAATGTTTGGGTAAGGTCATCTAGAGTTTGAAGTAGATTGTTAAAGTTGGCCTTATTTGTGAGTTTAAAAAGTCTCTCTTGGGGCAGTCCTTGTCCAGGTGTCGCAATTCATGGAAGGAGTTGTACTGAAATGGCATATATTTGTAATCCAAAGGTGTTAAATAGTTTTCATGTTTTAGATTACAGATGGGCGACCTTTTGGTGTTGGCTTGTTTAAATCCATTCGTAGGCAAGCTTGAGCGTAGATGGACAATGGTTGTGGTTTTGCTGTTGTAGCCCCACACTTGTGTTCTCCTAGGGTTTCTCCAATTTTTGAAACACATTATTAGTTATAAAAGTTACTTATCAATGTATAACTATCTCACCTGAATGTAACTTATGCTTAATAAAAGATGGACACACACAAGATGTTAGTGCACCATATGCTTTCTATTCTCGTAATTTTCTTTCTCATACTTAATATTGGTATCAAAGCCAACTGTTCAAGGGAGTCCTAGGAGAAGGGTATGAACAATACATTGCAAGTGTTCGAGGAAGTTTTAGTTAGGTACAGATGGAAAAGCGTTGGTGTGTTCAAGGTTTGAGGAAGCCCTAGAAAGATTGCTTGGGTACAAACTACATATTTGAAGAGTTGCACGATTTAGAACATTGTGCTAGAGCACAAAAGTTTGAGACAAAGAATTCACAATTCTTAGACTTCAGGAGACATCATGAAAGGATGAAAAGGGAAGACCAAAATGTGGATGTTGAGGGTGTGCCATGGACCAGATTGAGGGCACTAACCAAATCGTCGATGTGGTGAAGGGAAAACTCAACAATCTAGTCACAATTTATGTTAGAATACGCAGAGAGAGAGAATAAAGAAAGATTAGAATGTAGAAAAAGAATGAATGAAGATAAACCGTAATGCACTCATTATTCATTGGGTGCCCGTCTTTTTTATTGTGTGAGAGATGGTTACAAAATGGTTGAAGTAGTTACAACCGTTTATTAGTTAACACTTAATTAATATTAACATAACCTTAATTTATAAACCTTATATTCTAATACCGCCATGTAAGGCTTACATTATAGAACATACTGATAGAAGATTAAGGTAATAGAACCAAATAATATCACACATTCTTCAGAAGCTTCCTCTCTGAACATAGTACTTTGACTAGGTAGAAATCCATCAAGCTGCCTCCCTGACCCTCGTAAAGGTGTAGTTCTCGAGTTGAATTCCCGAGTTCCCAGATTCCACCTCCCAGAACTCCTGAATTACAAAACCTTCCAAATTGTTGGATAACCATCCATACTAAGCTACTCCCATAGTGCTCTAAGTTGTCTCATGACCCTTGTAAGTGTAAATTCCCAAGATCCACAAAATCCCGAACTATCTGGGCAGCCATCCATGTCGAGTTTTACCTACATTGGATCCCTTACTGTCTTCAAAATGTGAGGCTTCTTTTAAAATACGTATTCTCTATCAGCAAGTTCATCACTTTTAACATATGGAGTATTTTCAACAATGGCTACATTAACTTCATTTCATTTGTCTTTCATCTGGATTTTTACTTTCCAAGTATGAAAGTTGAGGCCAAAATATTTGTCTAGTGGAGTTTCCATTCTTAGACAAAATACGTCAAAAAATAAGCCTTTCCCAAAATATTGAATGACTTGTAAATTAGTGTAGCAAGATTTTAAAAACTGATTTTTATTTTTATTTTGAAGAAAATAAAGGAAACTATACTAGGGAGGTTTGTGCCCTAGACGACTTGACTGCTCTAGCAACGAATGAGCCTTGAAAAATTGTAAATCTAAAAATGCACGACAATATTTTCTTTGTTTTGCACTAGCTACCTTTGAAATTCACATTTTTTCTCTTCCTTGTGATTTTGGATTGTGTTTTCTGCAAAAAATGTGCCCTAAATTATATTTTTCTTGTCATATTTTTCCTTGAAAATGTCTTATTTTCATGCCCTAATTGCATGAATAGCCCCAAAAACAAAAATGGCAAATTCCTATTTTTGTGTTCTAGCACTTCAAAATGCCCTAATGTTCGTATGAAAACACAACCAAAATTGTGCCGTAATGTTTTTTTTAGCACCTTTGCAATGATGTCAACTGTATTTTGTGGTTATGTTCCCTGTAAGTGCCCTCGAACTAAAACTGGGGCGTTTTCTGCCTTTTGATGATGTTTTTTTGCCCTATGTTTTTGCTTGCTGCTCTATGATAGTGCTCTTACATATAGTGTTCAAACTATTCTCTTGCTCTTTGATGCCCTAACAGGACTGGTTTTGAACTTCTCCCCCTTCTCTTTCTCCTTGCTTGCCCTGCTCTGATACCAATGTTAGAATGTGCAGAGAGCGAAAGAATAAAGAAAAATTAGAATGTACAAAGAACTAATGAAGAGAAACCGGAACACACTCATTATTCATTGTGTGCCAGTCCTTTTTCTATGTGCGAGATGGTTACAAAATGGTTGAAGTGGTTACAACCGTTTATTAGTTAACACTTAATTAATATTAACATAACACTAATTTATTAGCCCTATATTCTAATAAACTCAACAATCTAGTCACAATTTCAATTTCGATTTTGAGAAAAGATAGTGACGGAACGTAAATACCGAAACGAAGCACACGTAAGGAAAAACAATGAGTTTGCCGATAGAATATGAAACACAATTTACAGTCAAAACATGAAGAACAAGTAATTGCAGATTGTGCTAGGGCATAAATATACAACCCAATTTCGTGTATAGTTGCGAGTTTTATGGAAAAATACATTCCAATGATGTTTTTCTATGCACAAACCATAAGGGTTAACTTTTTTTTGCTTTGGTAATAGATTTCCAAACACCTAAATAGAAAATGTTGCATAGTAGAACACACATACATGATTTGCAATAGGAAGGAAGAACGGTGAGCCTAGAACATTTTGCAGTCCAATGCTTTAAAGGGAGTTCAAAACCTTAGTGTAAATTTGACAAATATATTTTCAAAGTGTAGTTAGATTGTAAGCTAGTTGACATTCAGATTCTAGCAAATTCAGATAATAGATTTTGCATTTCCCTTTTGCATAGATTTACTAATGTCAACACTCGTATATATGGCCAATATTCATATTTTGGCTTTATGAGAAGCACAAAAGCTAGTGGGTCAAAATTTTAGTGTTTGGAGTCACAAAATTTTAACAATCATAGAACATCACGATTGTGAAAAAATAATTTAGAAAAAGGAAACAAGACCTGATATGATATGAATTTTGCTGATTATGACAAACATCATAAGGAGGCTCTTCTGCTGTTAAAATCATTTGTGTCAGATGATTTAACGTTCAAAATTCCGCTGTGGTGTGTGATCTTTGGACCAATCTTTAAAATAAGTATTGCAGTGCGGAGAAAAATCGAGTCATGTACCTAAAGAATTTACTTTTTTCTACAAAGATGAATGAGGGTGGGTCCTTGTCAGAACATCTTTGAGACCAACTTAGTGCCATTAACAAAAAGGTGGATGATGACAACTTGGTTGCGCTTGTTCTGAATAGTTTTCCGCCCTCCTATGAAACATTGGTGGAGGCATTATGCTTGATGTTGGAAAGCGAGACCCTGCCATTTTATCAGGTTAGTTCCTATTTATTGCAGGAGAAATGCATGCAAATACAAACTAGTGAATCTAGTTTTGGACAAGCAGAGAGTGCATTTGTTGCCGAGTCAAAGGGGAAGTGGAAACCTATAACTCGGTGCCATCAACAAAAAGGTGGATGATGACCACCTAGTTGCCCTTGCTCCGAATAGTTTTCTGCCCTCCTATGAAACATTGGTGGAGGCTTTACACTTGATGTTGGAAAGCGAGACCCTAACATTTAATCAAGATAGTTCCTATTTGTTGGAGGAGGAATGCATGCAAACACATACTAGTGAATCTAGTTCTGGACAAACAGAGAGTACATTTGCTGCTGAGTCAGAGGGGAAGTGGAAACGTATTCATGGTGAATCTACTTCGAAATTCCAAGCGAATTGTCATTACTATTATAAGGTTGGGCATGTCAAACATGATTGTTAGAAGTGACAATATAAAACCTCTCACAATAAAAAGGTGCGGGATCAAGCAAAGTGGTAGCATTTGAAGGTGAACGAGATACTGAGGAAGAATATGGCCTCTTTACATCAAGCTCGAATAATAGTGTTACCAATTGTTGGTTCATTAATTCCAGCACATCCAAAATTTTACATGTATATAAAATTTACTGCAAATACAAATGTTTTTGATTCAATTTTACTAGTTTTGGGGAGTTACTTGCAGTAGAGGGGATAAGAGATATTTGCATTACTAAAAAACTCATAGTAAGAATGTTAGTTATGTTCCTAGCATGAATGAATACCTCGTCTATTAGTCAGCAAAAAATCCCAACATTGTTGTAAGTTTCTTTGGGAAGCAATGTATTATGTCTGATGTGGCACAAGACATGGTAGTTTATCTGGGCATTGGGAAAAATGGTGTGTATAGGCTTGTTGATCCGACTATAGTGAACATACATCCCTTAGGTGTGGAGGGAGATTTCACTGTGCAAGATGTGTACGCGGATGAAATGCCTCAATTAAAAGATGTGTGGGAGATTAAAATTCCTCAATCAAATGCACGATTAGTTGTGGAGGGAGACTCCATTATCCAAGATGCACGAGAGGCACATGGTGAGTTGTCAGTAAACACCACACTAAAGACATTGATTCGGTGGATTGGAAACAAGATTGTTAATCCAACATAACATGTTCATTTTGCTATTGCATCTGACCTCTTTATGGTACCTAAATCGTAGTGATATTCTTAAGCAAAAGGAAAACTTGAGGGGAAGACTGCCATCCAAAGTAAATTTGATACCTTGATGAAGAATCACACCTAGGAGTTGGTGGAAGTACCAACAAGGGAGGTCTACATGGTGCAACTTGAAGGTTTTTGGGCACCTAGTTGTGATCCTCTACTTTGCAGATTACTTAACTCCCTATACCGACTTAAGCAGGCTACACGAGCCATATATTCAAATTTATTAGCATCTCCAAGATTCTGGTTTCAGAACTATGGAGGTTGGGCTGAAGTTAACAGTCTTTAATGGTTCATCACCAGTTGATTAATCACTTTCCAGTCAATTGATGGGCAGCCTGTTATATCTTACAGCCAGACAATTGAGTCTATGTTTTGTTAGCAATTTTTCTCCTTTTTTTGTCTCCACCAAAGCTCATATTTTGGACACCAGCAAAATGACAGACTGCAGATTTCAAATTGACATCTAAGGAGCAGCCTGTTGATTTAATGACTAAATTCCGCCATCTCATTTTGTTTGTAAGATTTCAAGACAAACTTGTAGAAGTCTCTGTCTTAGTCATTAAGAGGGATATTTAGTATATTACATAAACACTGAACAGTAACTGTTAGTTAATGGTTATTAGTTATCAATGTCTAACTACCTCACCTCAATGTAAATTCTTTATGTAATGTCCCCAAATGGACAAATTATACCCCCAAACAGAACAACAAATCTTATCTAAAATATCAATTTATAGAAGATATACTTGAAATAAACGATGCAGATCTGAATTTATACAAAAAAAATGCGACTTGGTCTAGGAATGATTGATCCACAAAATAGATGCAAAATTGCTTAATTCTTCAACAAAACAGATCAGCTATTTTTAGCTATGCAATAATCTCGGAAAATTACCAGATTTGGATCAAATAAAGGGCTGAAATTTATTATAAAAATCTGCAGATGAACAACTCACAGACTGTACTGAAAACAGAGTTTCCCAAGCCCAAAAATTATGCCAACCAGCTTCCTTCGAGCATTAAAAATCTGATAACTAAGCCACGAATCAGATCCAACCCCAATGTACCCTAGAGTGTTTAGAACACACCTAGAAGTGGGTTGCTCCAATAGAAACAAGCTTGGAAATGTAAGGTAAAAATCAGCAACACTCTTTCACCTTCAAACCCTCGCTGGAAACAAAGTAGATCTGGAATTTACCCCTCAAATACTATCGGAATTCTGAAGTAGAACCTTGAAAAACATTGGAAACCCTTGAATAAATCTTCCTCTCAAAAATGGAGAAGAGTTTTCGTTTTTCTTCCTAGCTTAAAGAGGGATTTCGTCCTCTCAAGCAAAGCTACAGTGGAAGCTAACCAATTTGCTAAAATTATCCATGTGTTTTCTTTTGCCTTTGGTCAACTTATCAATGAAACAAAATCAAGTATTATCTTTTTTCATTTTTCTATACAACAGGAAGAGAAAATGCTCAAGATCTTCCATTTTAAAAAAGGTTCTTCCCATTAAATATCTGGGAGTTCTTCTTGCTGCTAATCAGAATAAAGACTGGGAGTGGTTAATAGCAAAGATAAAAGGTAAGATACAAAAATGGACCAATAAATGGTTCTCTACAACAGGCAGAATGACTTTGGTTAAGGCTGTCCTTTAGGCTGCCTTTGTTTATGTTTCATCTATTCTTAATATTCCTAAACCAGTTTTGAAAAAAATTGATGCTATATGTATGACTTTTTTGTGGAATGGCACACAAAATCAACACAAATGGTCATTAGTAAATTGGGACACTCTATGTCGCCTTAAAAAGGAAGGTGGATTAGGCTTTAGATCAACAGTTAAACAAGCACAGGCTCTTGCTGGCAAACTTTATTGGAGGTTGATTACATCTCCAACTGAATTGTGGGCTGTTAATATTAGAGCCAAATATATGGAAAATTATCCACTAGAACATATTATTAGATTGTCCCTTCCGCGAAGATCTCCTATTGTGGCTGTTCTTAAAATGGGGCAAGGCATTATCAAAAAAAGGATTTTTTGGATAATAAATAATGGGTATGAGGCTTGTTTTTGGCTTGACTCATGGGATGGCCAACCTCCATTAATTCAACAATTTCCTCATTTACATAATCTTATGACAATAATGCATCAAAAAGAATGGACAAGAGTTATGCATTATACTAGACAATCATCCCTTCTTTGGGAAATGAGAAGATGCTGGATACCTACTCATGAATGGCCTATTCAGATTGGGCATCAGATCAAGTCTTGATTGAACATTTGTTACAAAAGTATCCTTCAGATGTAATAGGATGGGGAAATACTTTAGCAGGAGAATATACTGTTCAATTAGGATATGCAGTTTTACTTAAAAGTATTTCTCACCCTTTCCAAGCAATGTTTAAGCAAATATGGCAGCCAACTTTATGGCCCAAGGTCAGTTTCTTTATTTGCTCTTAGTCCATGGTAGAATTCTAACAGGAGACAGACTTATGAAAAAAGGTTTTTATGGTCCTTTTAAATACATTTTATGTTGGCAGGATGAGGAGACTAGATATCATCTCTTCTTTCAATGTTTGTGGGTGATACCTTTATGGCAATCCCTTGCTAATATATTTCATTTACATTATTATGGCGTTCACTCTTTTGAGCAATTGATGAAAGATTGGCAAGAATGTCTACCAAAAGGACAAAATTTACTTCCAGCTCTATGGACATGCATTTCGTTGTTGATTCGGAATATATGGAAGGAAAGAAATAAAAGAATTTTCCAGTAAGAGATAAAAGATAGGGAGTATGTGTGGTAGAAAACTACATTTAATATGGCTGAAACCATCAAGCAAAAGGTTTCCCTTCCCTCTATTCTTTCTCTAGAGTGGGCTAATATATGTAAGGTGCTTTCTTTACAGGCTAAAAACTCCACTTTACCAATTTTTAATTGGCCAAGGAGAGATGACAAAAAGTAACCATGTGTTCCTCCTCCAATGTAGTTTGGAAAATTGAATACAGATGGGGCTTGTAGGGAAAATCCAGGGATTGCTGCGATGGGGGTATTGGAAGAACTCTTGATGGGAAAACAACCTTTTTGTTTGCTATTAATCTGGGTATCACTACAAATAATATTTTTGAGGTACAACCTATTTATCGGGGACTGCAAGAGGCTATTAAGTGTGGATGGACTCAAGTCCAGGTGGAATCTGATTCTAAGGTCATTGTTAGGATGCTTATTATTAATGGGACTCAGAGGATCTCAAATTGGTAGATTACAAGGGAAATAGATAAAATTAAAGGTCTGCAGGCATAATTTCAGACTTTCCAAATTGCCCATATTCCTAGATAGAGAAATCAAGTGGCAGATGCATTGGCAAATTGGGCTCTGGATAATCATGACATAAGCTGCTATGGCGATCCTCTTCTTTGGTGGCCTCAATGGGATCAGGAAGCTATGCAGGCTATTCTAAAACTTGAGTATCCTTAATGTTTTCTGATATGTTTAGTTTCCTTTACAGTGCTCTGGATTGGACAAATAGCTTTCAAGCTTGGTATCGATGTAATTGTAAAATTTTTTCTCCTATGAAATAAAATATGTGTTTTAAAAAAAATCAAAAATTATAAGATGTCAAAGATGTCTCTCTCCAAACATGGCGACTTGCTTTTATAATTTTCCTTGGCCTCTTTGCCACCCAAAATAACCAATCAACTCACTTACTTCATTTAATAATTTTCCTTTGCTATTTTTGATCCCCATATGGGTCACATTTTTCCACTAGGGGGAAATGAAAATAAAGTATAAATCTTTTTCTTTTCTTTTATTAATTTGTCACTAATAAATTAATTTAAGTGCTTATAATGAAGTTTCATTATACACTTTATAATTAATTAATTAGGACTTTTTTCTCTTTTTCTCATTTCCTTCGTTGTCGGGAAGCAAAATTGGGCTAAGGGTCTTCGACCTGTTGCTTTCGAGAAGAGGATATGCTTGACTCATGTGCCCAAGTGCAATGTGCAAGAGATAAAACATGTTGTAGTGCTCCAAGAGTCTAGATCCCGAATTGATCCTCTAACTTATCATACTTCTCACAAGGAAAATAAATGTGATTACACAACAGTAAATATGACATATTATCATTCCTTTCATAACTTGGAGTATCCTTGAGATATTTATTTCCTTTTACCCTCATGACATCTTGGCTTTGTTGTATCAATTTCTTAGCAACCTTGTCCAAACTAGGCTGAATATCATCATGATAGAACTGTGAAAATAAAAAAGAGGATGTATCCCTTACCATATGATCTGCATCCCGTACAATCTTCCCTCTTTTTAAAGAACCTTCCATACTCTTGGCTGTCACAACCCGAAGAGTACCATTCCTCATACCTTGCAAAACAACTTCCTTGTCTTGCACTTTGAACTTCAACTCCATAGTTTGATAATTTTGGATGAATTTACCCAAAGATTGCAACCATTGTGCTCTAAGTACTATAACCATCTCACCAATGCCAATAACATAAAAATCATCCCTTATCTCATGACTTCTTAAGGTGAACTCAAGTTGTGGAATCTTCTTTGTACATTAAATTGAATGTCCATCCGCAACTATCACGTTGAAACCTAGGAATCTTCCATTTCCAATCCCATCCTTGTGACCAAGCCTTCATCAATGAAGTTATGTGTAGCTCCACTATTTATCAATACGGTGATCTTTTTCCCATGAAGATCTCCTCTAACTTGGAATGCATAGAAACTAGGTGGTATAGATAATGTAGCAAGTGTGGCATCTGTGAGAACCACTTCCTCTTCCTTTTGCTTGTTCTTCAATTTTTTTCGGATCAACATTATCTCCATCTTCATCCTCTGAAACTACTTCAATGTAGTGGATTGACCCTTTACCATGGCAACGATGGTTGGGTGTCCATGGGTCCCTACAATTGAAGCATAAATTGTTCTTTCTTAACTCATTTTTTGCCTCTATTTCTTGGCTGTTTTTTAATCCATTTTTTTGCTTCGGATTTGCCTTGAAATGTTTTACCTTGTTGCCCACTAGTTGTTTTCCAATTGAGTCCTTTTATTGCCACAAAGGTGCTGTTCGCTACTGTCCAAACTGCAGATTTTTTCCTTTAGGAATTGAACTTTCGAAGTCCAAAGACTTCTTAATAGCCCCTTGTAGAGATGGAGCGCTGAAAGACTTTGACTAGACCTCTAAGTGGCTCCATTAGCCCTTCAATAAACAGCAACACAAGTCTTCTTTCACTGATATCCGGTATCATCATTGCAAGTCTCTGAAAATCTGAAATATACTTGTCCAATGATCCTTCTTGCTTGAGTTGAGCTAACTCCCTGAAACGAATCTCCAGATCTATTCTATCAAACCACTCAGTCTAACATTGACTCAATTCTTCAATAGTGGTGACGGAATCATGCCCTTGTGTGATCAATCCATGGTACCAACCATTCATGTGCAACTCCCTCAAAATGCAACGTTGAAAATTTGAGGGCTTCTTCCTTGTACATTAGATTCAATGATAAATATGTATCTAATTTTTGTAACCAAGCTCTAATTGAACATTTATCTGAAGCATCATAAGAAGGAAGTGTTACCTTACCCAACCTTTGTTATATGTCTCTTCTTGGTTGCTCCTGTTGAACTCTTCTATTCCTTCTTGTGCCCTTACTATTCTTCACTTGACAATAAGTCCTTGAAAGCATAACATCTCTCTCACTCTGAAACAAAGGGTTGCATATTCTTCACCCCATGCCTCTATGTCTTCAACATCACTGTTAGGAGCATCTACCTCAATCAGTTGTTCCTCTCTTTGATGAAACTTGGCTCTAAATATTTGAGGTGGAGACTTGATGGATGTCTTTGTCTGGTCCATATGAGCTTCCTTCACCATTGTTGGTGGCACCTTGGTTTATCTGATATATTATGCCCATGTAGAGCCTTTGCCAAGTCCATGATTGAACCTGTCAATGCATCACACATTTCCCTTTGAGATTCCCTCAACACATGTTGCATTTCTCTTTGGCTTTCCCTTTGAGATTCTCTCAGAGCCTGCTAGATTCTCTTTGGCTCCTTGTAATCACCTCATGCATGTAGCTTAGCTCATTTGTAGGAGGAGCTCTCTGATCATGCTCGTCCATTGTTCCTTTCTTTGGAAATATTCCTTCTTTGATAAACTATAGGTGATTTTTCGGATTGCATTCAGATCGGATTTCTTCCTTCATAGGTGGGATAATCACTGCTCTAATACCATTGTAATGTCCCCAAATGGACAAATTATGCCCCCAAATGAAACAATAGCAAATCTGATCTAAAATATCAATTTATAGAAGATATACTTGAAATAAATGAATGCAGATCTGAATTTATGCAGAAAAATGTGACTTGGTTTAGGAATGATATATCCGCAAAACAAATGTAAAATCACTTAATTCTTCAACAAAACAGATCAGCTATTTTTAGTCATGTAATAATCTTAGAAAAATACCAAATTTGGATCAAATAAAGGGTTGGAATTTTATTATAAAAATCTACAGGTGAACAACTCACAGACATGACTGAAAACAGAGTTTCTCAAGCCCAAAAATTATGCCAACCAGTTGAATTCGGTCTTCAAAAATCTGATGATTAAGCCACAAATAAAATCCAACCCCAATGTACCCTAGATTGTTCAGAACACACCTAGAAGTGGATCGCTCCAATAGAAACAAGCTTGGAAATGTAAGGTAAAAATCAGCAACACTCTTTCACCTTCAAACTCTCATTGGAAACAAAGTAGATCTGCAATTTTCCTCTCAAATATTGCTGGAATTCTAAAGTAAAACCTTGAAGAACAATGGAAACCCTTGAATAGAGCTTACTTTCAAAAAGGGGAGAAGAGTTTTCGTTCTTCATCCTAGCTCAAAGAGGGATTTCGTCATCTCAAGCAAAACTACAAAGGGTTTTCGTCATTTGGAGTAAAAATGGGAAGGATTCAATCTTAGACCAAACATTAGAAATTATAAGATGTCAAAGATGTCTCTCTCCATGCGTGGTGACTTGCTTTAATAATTTTCCTTGGCCTCTTTGCTACCCAAAATAAGCAATCAACTCACTTACCTCATTTAATAATTTCCCCTTGCTATTTTTGATCCCGATACGAGTCACATTTTTCCACGAGGGGGAAATAAAAATAAACTCTTTTTCTCTTCTTTTATTAATTTGTCACTAATAAATTAATTTAAGTGCTTATAATAAAGTTTCATTATGCACTTTATAATTAATTAATTAGGACTAGTTTCCCTTTTTCTCATTTCCTTAGCCGTTGGGAAATAGAATTAGGCTAAGGGTTTTCGACCTGTTGCTTTCGAGAAGGGGATATTACACTTTATGCTTGATAAAATATGGACACATATGAGATGTTAGTGTACCGTATGCCTTCCATTCCCTTCATTCTCTATCTTATACTTACCAACATATTCCTTCCAAAAGGCTTGTGGGAACTAATAAAACCCAAATTGGTAGCTTTGTTTAGGGTTCTAGAGCTTGGATCAAAGCCCTCTGACCAGAATCTCCTGTAGAAACGAGCTCTACTAAAGAACCATGGCCCTCCAAGGAAAATAAAACCTGTATCCCTTGGGTACAAAAGTCTACAAGGAACTATCCTTGTTAGTTAATGTTTTATTAGTTATCAATGTATAACTACTTCACCTCAATGCAAATTGTTTATGCTTAATAAAATATGGACACACATGAGATGTTGTTACTTGTGATGGGGCACTATTCGAAATCTTTGATACTCTTCTTTGTAAGCCATATTTGTATGACCGAAATACTATCCATAGCATTAAACCACAATGCTGGTCCATCAAGGTCAACATTTTGGACTCTCTTAGGAAGACCAAACATCACGATGGAATCTACGAAACAATGCATAAAGCTTGATTCTCATGCCCAAAAGCATAGTTACCAAATCCAGCCAGATCTGCACAAAATCCGACCAAATCCGGGTTTTTTTAGCCGACCAGGATAAATTCGTTCCAAGGTCGGCCCTATTTCAAGGAAAATTTTATTTATTTTTTTTAATAATGTTCTGTAGTTTTCTGGAAAAAGCAATCAACTATCAACCTTATATATTAAAAATATAACATTTTACATTACATTATTAAAGTTTTTCATTGGATTTGTCAAATTTTCATATTTGTAAAATTCAACTCATATATTTTGGACCGGATTTTTTTGAACCTTTTCAAGAATTCCGGATTTTCGGATTTTTTTGCCCTCCCGAACGGATCCGGATTTCCGGACCTAGTAATTATGCCCAAAAGTTTGTGCTACTATGGTCTGTCCAAAGACTACGTAAAGCACTAAGGAGAAGTATTCAATTGCGACTCAACCAGTTGGGTATGCAAAGAAAAAAGCAACTACTCAACAAAATGCTACAGCAATACAAAGATGTTTCTAAAGGGTGCCCAAAGGTGTTCCACCACATTGCTTGGCCAAGAATCAAATAGATCTCATATTTTTGGTCTCCACTTTTGATCACACTCTCTATTGCAGATCAGTGTGGATGAATGGGAAGATCCGAAGACAGGTTCAAGAACTCATTGACCAAGATTCAAGTCAAATCCCATCACCTTGTGGTATTCTAATTGTCCTTGCACTAAGAAAGGATGGTTTGCAGCATCTCTACATCGACTTACGTGATCTTAACAAATCAGCTCTAAATCACACAATACTTCTCAACATTAAGTCAAAGCTACAGCGGGTCAATCAATCCTAAAAATGCTAACACTAAGTGCTATGCAGCGGGTCTGACAATCCAAATGACACTTGGAATGACTTTGTTTAAGACAAAGTACAGCCTGTATATGTGTTTGGTAATGCCTTTTGGCTTAACCAATGCACCAACAACGTATTGCGACCCTTCACAAACAAATTAACCACTGTCTATTTGGATGACACTCCAACACAAAATATCAACCACATTCCATCCTCAAACAAATGGACAAACCGAACTTATCAACAAAACACTTGTTCAAGTATCGCAAATGTACAGCAATGTCCATCCTCTCACTTCGGCTGACAACTTAGCATGAATACAGCATGCCTATAACAAAGCTCTCCACAATTCCAAGAGGCATAGTACATTCTGGACATGTTGTGTTCCAGCCAGCAACAAACACTTTGACATATATTTCCACCCACCTATAATCCCCAAATCGACTACATAAACCAAGGAACCAGACAATTTTTTGAAAGGGCTGTTATTACAGCATTATTTAATAGGCAAGCTGCAGATTTCAAGAAAATGTTGCTGGCGCTCGGTGGGATGTTGTGGCCCAAGGACATGGATAAACTTTTAAGTTCCACCAAAAAAATTGGGTGGTGGAGGCAAACATCTCCATGTTGAACATCAAACTTCTAGAAGCAAACCATGTAAAAGATGCAATTTTGGTTAAGAGATATTTCGCTGCAAGAGAGAAAGGTTTCAATAATATGGACAATGTTCTTTCCATTATTTCCAGAAGTTAGAATTAGAAGAATAGATTGGAATATATCATAATATACTGCAGACTCCTAAAAAAATTCACAGCGCTCAGCAAAGGATTGGTGAGTAGGTCAGTTTTGGTTTTCTAGCCGTTTGAGGCCAAATTGCTCAATGGTCCCAAGGCATGACAAGATGAGCATCATTGACAACCTTCTGATGACAGGAAAGGAAAACCCTTGACTGAAGAAATCTAATCTTCGATAATTCTAACAAGTTATCCTTGGCATAAGCCTACTCATAGCTTGCATCGGGGTGTGTTTAATGGAGCATAAAGTAGGGGCAGGTTTATGCACAACCAGTGGCTACATTAACTGTTTGGTCTTCAATAGCACCCCCAAATGATAATACAAACAACAAAGTTGTGGATGCATATAGATTTTGAGTGGCCCATGACAGAGCCTAGCATAGCATCCATTTGATATGCAAATTGCAAAGTGCATTATAGGCACACTTAAAACGCATTGGTTTTAATAACCTCGTGTTGTCCTATTCAGCAATTTTGACTTTTCATGCTGAGGTGGATGATGAGAATGTTGAGGCAGTTGCACCAGAGAATTATGAAGAACTCCTAAGGTAGCAGGGAATTACAGCTGTCTGCCACGCATTGAAACTTGAGAGATGAGTTGACTTCCTCAATATACTCTCTAAATGTAATGATTTCGTTCGCGAAGAATAAGTTGCCCATTTTGGTTTGTTTTCTAGTCTTCTGGAGTCTTCAGAATGTTGTGGATTTCTCTTAGTTTTCCATTCACCATGTCTTGTTTCCTTGCTTGTTTCCTCGACATTCAATTTCTGTTTGAATGGAGGACTGCTGTTGAGCACTAATAGGGTTATGATATATGGCCTACGATGTTGAAGCTAAGCCAAACTAGGACGCAATAGGTCTGATCTCTAGGACATATTTGAGAGATCTGTTGTCTTAGATATTCTTTTGGATAGCCACTGCATGTGTGTTGATGCATGTGATTTATATGCCTTAGCATTACTTTGTAGAATCAACTGAGACTGTTGACATCCTTTGTAACTCTGTTCTGTGAACTCAGTATGGATATATTAATTCTATATAGCAATTTGTATGAGATGGATTGACATTAATGGTTGTTATGAAAGGTTTGTTAATGACAGATTATTGATCATGATTTTTTTTCAGTTGTCTTAAATATGTCGGAACTGTTTATGTTCCTTAGTTCTTTATAGATAATGATATGTTATTCATTTTTTCTTTCCATTCTTGGAGCATCTTCAGATTGCTTAACATTAGGCCCAATATACTATCAAGACACCGATTTGTGGTGACTATCAACTCTTCCTTTATCAATTATCCCTCACATATTTAATTCTGAATATTAAGATCAAAGATCGGCTATTGGACTTCGGGTACTTAGTGAATATCTCTCTAAGACTTAAACCAATTGCTTGAGGCTCTAGTCTATAGATCGCTTTCCAAGCATATGCGTGAACAAATTGTATCAGTTATAATAAATTCATTCTCAGGTTGTCTAAGATCTAAATTCTCTATATATGAATATGCCTGTATCCTTCTAGTGACATTGAGTTGGGAAGGGTTAAAGTTATTGAATTGTATTCACGTATTTGGATATAGGAATTTAGTTATCACCGTTGTCTTGGGATGTTTATTTGTGGAATCCATATAAGGGATCACCCCCCCAGTCTCCCCCAACCCTTGGTTCTTGAAATCTATAAAAAGATTTATTAATGTCCTAGTAGCGGGATTAGTCTATCCTTGTAGTCTGGAGTACAAATTTCAATTATCTATTCCTCGATTAGTGACCAATCTATATGATCAATTGCAATTCTCATTTTTTATATTTTGAACTTGCAATTTTCTGCTCCAAAAACGATAAATACAGATTGTTGATGATTCTAAGGAGGTTGTCAGCAATGAACTATATAATTTAGTTAGCTATTTGTAGAGAAGGAAGTGTATGTAGTTCAACAAGATGATGAGCATGATCATGATATACTCGAGAATGGCATATCTATAGAAGGGAATCCAAGGGATCCTATTGGAAGGAGATTCTACATCCACAATTAATCAGTGGTATGCAGGGACGCGTCCCCTAGATTTGGTGACATCCCGAACGTTTCGGGGACTTGCGGAGTTGGAGGGGACGTCCCCTATTTTTTTAAAATCTTTCAAAAAAATTCTGATGCTTTTGCTTTATAAAAGCTGTTATTGTTACGAAGAACATTAAATTATAATCTTGAAAGTACCTGAATAGAGTTTAAATCCCTAAATTTCATTGAATAAAGTTAAAATATTCAAATATTAATATTTTATATATTATTTTAATAGCTGTCCCCTCGCCGTCGCCAAAATTTGGGAATTTTTTCCCGTCCCGGAAACCCCGTCCCTCTGTCTCCCTGTCCCCCTATCCTCGAGACTTGGGTAACTATGAAAAAAACCAATTTGATTATATGTATTGCAGTTTGCTAATGGAAATGAATTTTGCAGTATCATTATGTTGCAAATATTTTGGTATGCCATGGAAAATAAATGGATCCCTCCTCGTGCCTTCTGTGTTCTTCAAAAGGCACGAGGAGGGATTGATTTAAGTACCGGGAACCCAAAATTTATTGAAAATTGTTAATTTTGAGAATTGGAGTTGATCTTGGTTGTTGCATTTGTCTCATTTGTTGTTTCTCTTGTTAATGCGAATATGGAGAGGTCTTCCGATATGCCTGATCTAGAGGATTGCTGTTTTGTTTTATGTTGTATGCATACTTGGAAACATGCATTAATCGTAAAACTTGTGAGTGTATTTAATGACTAAAATATTGAATGTTAGTGATTCCTTTTCATATTTCCTTGTGTAGACACCCCAAATCTGCCACACTTGTTTCACTCTAAAAGTGCATAACTCATACTAACATCCCCTTTCATTTATTAATTAATGATCCTTCATTAATTAATTAAATCCCCCTTTCCTTATGGTAAAATTCCTCTTAATTCCCTTCTAAAATCTAATAAACTCCTATTAATCATCTCTTGGATGATTAATTAAATCCCCTTCTTCCTATCTACTTCCCATCACATCCCATGAAAAATTAATCCTACTTAATTACACCTAATCCTAATGAACAAAGCTTTAATTCTACATCTCCGTTATCCCGCATTCCTCAAGATCAACCACTTTTCCAAATTGGAAATCTATATAAGAAACTACCAAATAGTACCAATTCACACCTTAAAGCTTAATTCTCATGTTGGAATTCTATTCATAGAAAACTAAGCTAAACTGAGAAACCCTTGATATAAAAGCTTATTAAAATCAGATTAATTTCTGATTTTGGAGAATTTCTTATATCAAATCCCTCATTTACGACCACGTTGCCTTCGTCTTGCTAAAATCGGTTTAATGAGCATCCACAAATCGGGAGAAAATCCACACATCATAGGGAGGTTTGAATTTTATTATGTTGCACATGTCTAATTAGATTTTCTTTCATTTTGCTTCATCTTGATGTGAGTAGTAGAGTTGCAAATTTAGGTCTTCTAGGTGTAAGATCTATTTGCTTTGTGCATTGTAACCTAACATGCTTCATACACCTTGACCCCAAAAATCTTTGTTAATGACAAGTATAATCACACGATGAAGACGTGAGACAAAATCAATAAGCTAAAATGTGAGTTAAACTTGTGACTTGAGGGAAGTTTTGCCACTTCCTTATTTTCGCAAGCTAAATATTGAGCATGTTGTTGAGCTTGATCTTTTGACAATCTTAGAATTCATTGTGTTGTCAAAGAAAACCTTTTAAAGGGTAAAGGTATGTATAAGTTTTTGAAGAAAACTAGCTCCCACCTACAACCTCCCTACCCATTCCCTTTGAGGAGGCCATGGCCTATTTCCAGTCCAAATCCAAATTTCACATCTGCTGTCTCAATTGAAAAAAACAGATTTACAAGGAGATATTAATGCAATTCATTCATGAACATGCCTAACAAATTGATGCGGGCCAAATTGCTGCTTTTAGTAGACCGACGGTTACAAAACTTCCCTGGTGGTTGCAAAACCTGCCCTATGATTACAAATCCGTTGCTTAAGGGTTGCAAAAAGTCCTTTAACTTCCAGAGGCGATAACATTGCATATGAACTCAAAACCAAGTGTCATATTCTTGAAAGTGCGTAACTTTCCAAGAGGAATCAAAATATGTAATCACATTTGACTTTTGATGAATAATACTATTTGTTTCACCTCAATGAAATAAATTGTGTCTTTGTTAAGAGCAACAATGCACAACCTTGCCACTCAACATTATGTGATTTGTTGATCCGTGTAACGTGTTGGAGTTATTTTTGAGTTTCATAGATCCATATGAATCAATGCAATATATAGTTGTATCCATACTGGGGAGGTCTTAGAAATTACTTGCATTGGTATCAGATGTCTATACTAATACCTTATCTACATTTGTATTTGGCGTCTATTACAATTAAATGTAATTTTTGAGTTCTAAGGTCATACATAATAATATGATACTTTTATAACATGTCTACCTATGTCGTCAAGCTTCCCATCTGTGTTGGTCGAGCTTCCCATTTGTGTCAAGCTTCCCATTTGAGTCGAGCTTCTCTCCTGCGTTGTGCTCCCTCCTGCGTCGAGCTTCCCTCCTGCATCAAGCTGAGCTTTGCCCTTCCCATCGAGCTCCCTCACAACGAGCTCTGCCCTCCCTCCTGCGTCGAGCTCTGCCCTCCTTCCTACGCTGAGCTTCATGCCCTTCCCGCCGAGCTTCCTTCCTGCCATCCTCATCGTGCCATACTCCCTTCCCTGTCGAACTCCTCTCTTTGCCATTTTTGTCCTTCCATTTCCTTGTAACTCCTCACTTTTGTTCGATTGTAGTTTTGCGACTGTTTCTTCCTTTCATGATTGCTCTCAACTTGCATTTCTAGGGACTCTGTGAGGGTTTATTTCCAATTGCTTTGCTGGCTTCGAATGTGCAGGTTTGGTTTAATTGCTCCCATGATTCCGTGGTGCTCGATGCCCCCCTTTGGCAGCTCGGTCCTCAGCCCCCTGATTATCTCCCCCTTGCAGACGGTCATCCCAGTGGGACTTCTTTCCACTAAGGATGTTATGGAACAATCTTTGCCCACAGACAACAACATGAAATTGTTATCAACAGAAGAACAAAACTTGAAGGAAAATTACGATATCTTACAGGAACTTCTAAACATGATTGAACAGATGGAAATTGTTAACCAGGTCCTCCACACGGAAGTTGGTGCTCTCACTGAACGGGTTACAACAGTGGAATCTTAAAACACTCTATTAAAAGAACAAATCTCCAACAAGGCAACCACACTCCACTCTCCCAATGGCACCATACAAGCAAAGATCCATATACAGGAGGTAATCAAAGTACAACAAGCTTCTTTCAAACAAGAAATTGAATCACATATTCAGTCATGGGCGAAGGTGGTTAAAGAGAACATCCCCCCACCTATGGCGGAAGTCGAGGAGGTCGTCCAAGCCAAACTTGTTGAGGAATGCACTAGACGTGAACGTGAGCTGAATCTCAAAGTAAGGGGGCTTCCCTCATCCCAATCGTCTCATGACCCCTTGACAGTTGGGAATTCATTCATTGGGGACACTTTGGGCATCCAAGATATTCACCTTGAGCGTTCCTGGCTCAGTTATGAGTCTACTATCTTCCTTCGGTTCATATCAACATCAAATAGGCTCAAGGCTCTTAGGGCCAAGAGGAAGTTATTTTCCCTCCCTAATAAGATCTTCCTTGATTAGGATCTTACCAGGTCACAAGTAGCCGAACTCACACTCCAGGGATCTAGTTTTGGCATCTCGGATAGCAGGGAAGTGGGTAGTTATCAAAAATCTCCGGACAGTAACCAGAGACACATTCCCTCTTGGATAGGAGTCTTGTCCTGAGACTTCCAAATGACGGGCCACAAAAGGGGTGCAGCAAGATAGGAACATCACTATTAGATGTTGGAACGGTAATGGCTCCTTTTGTTCCTCACTTGGTCTTATTCTTGATGTTCTTAGTTCCGCAGACATCCTCTTTATCACAGAGACTCACGAGAGTCTGGTTAGGCCTCTTCCTGATATCACGAGCTATCATTGATACTCTACGCATAGGCAGACGACTAGGAACTCGGGCGGCGTCAGAGGTTTTGAAGGGGTGGCCTGCTTGTATAGAGATTTTCTCCAGAGCAGGATCTCTTTGGTTTCTAGAGACGAGTTTCCCAAGTTCCTATGGGTTCGGATTCAAGGTGTGGGTCCCCTCCGTAGGGATATCTACATTGTAGTGTGTTACTTCCCTTTGACATCCTCCCCTTATTCCATTCATAATGGTGCCGATGGTGATCCCTTTACCGACTTGTATGCCATTCTTTCCCAGTACTCAGTGGTCGGAGAAGTCATCCTTTTGGATGATTTCAATGCCCGCACCAGAGCTCTACAGGTTCGTATTCATGACCGAATAGGGGATATGTTTTGCACTCAGACTGTTGATCTAGAGACAATGGGCTTGCACAAGATTTCAGAGGACGATTCAGGGCCTTTCATTGCTTATGACCAACACCTCCTGTAGCTTGGAGAATCACATGAGCTAATCATCCTCAACGGGATTACCTGCTTTATGATATTCCTGGACAACCACTTATCCAGGTTGACAACCCACCTTCCTTGTGCCACCTTTCACCTACACTAAAATCAAAGAGGTGATCATGATGAACTGTAACAGGGCAGTGAATGAGGAGGGATTCCAAGAAGAATTCTTCAAACTTGGTCAAGGGGTTCTTTGTAGTTATTTAACTGACCTCTTCAATCACGTGGTTTGCTTGGGTTTTCCACCATCTTGGGCATGCCATATCATTACCCGATTCACAACTCAGGTCCTAGCTCTGACCCCAATAACTACAAGACCATTATGGTGGGTCATACATTCTCCAAACTTCATGCTACAATGTTACATATGTAGTTATCTAAGGAGCTTGAGCGGAGAAATGTTAGAGCTAGGGGGCAAGCTGGCTTTCAGCTTGATCACCAAACTACTAACCATATATTCACTCTCCGAGCCATCATTGAGGAGGCACGTCATCACTTGTTGAAGGTCTATTGTTGCTTTGTGGATTTTTGGAAAGCCTCTGACTCAGTGCCACGTGAGGCACTTTTTCAGCGGCTCCGTGACATTAGCATTTTCGAGACCGTCCTCACGACCATCATGCGTCTATACAAGACTGTTTTGGGCTGCCTCCGCACCTCCCAGGGAGAGTCAGAGTTCATCAGGAGTACCATTGCGGTAAAGCAAGGGTGCCCCCTATCCCTAACTCTATTTGGGATCTACATTGACGAGCTTGAGTCTTTTCTCCATGAGCATATTTAGGAAAGTGATGGGTGCCTCCTGCACCGGGTTTTGATATCCATTCTTCTTTTTGCGGATGACGTGGTTCTCCTAGCTTCTTCTCCGGAGGGCTTATAGAGACAACTCGATGCCGTAGCCTTGTTTTGTGATCTTCGGCAGTTGACAGTTGACCTGGGTAAAACCAAGACTGTTTCGGTACGGGTATGGGTTCGGTATGCTAAAACGACACATTTTTAAAAACCTCGGGTATGGTACACTTTTGGGTACGTTATATATAATATATATATATATATATCTAATATATGTATGTATATATGTATATATATTATAGATTTAAAGAAGCATTTGCATACTTATTGAAATTTAATACTCATACAACTTAAAATCATTCATAGAACATGAAAACAAATTTCCAATACTCCGAGAATTGAGACTTGAGTTTGTATTGATTCATTTATTTTAATATTTATATGTTTTAAACGTTATAAATTGTAAATCTATTTTTTTCAAATATCAAAAAAGTAGTAAGTAAATAATATATAGTTTTAATAAAATAACAAAAACTCGAATTAAGTAACGAAAATTTCAAAAATTAAAAAGAACCACATAACCAAACTAAAAAGTAAAAGATATTAAAAACCTAAATGTAAACCTAATGAGCTAAAGGCCATTTAATAATTTATTGAAGGTTGAGGTAAACGTATGGTGCGGCGACTGAACTGGCAAATGGAGTCTTCTGTGAGTTGTATTTTCCATCTAAAGTCTCTTGTGAACTAGCAAATGGCGATCTTGACTATATCTGAAATAGTTCGGCAGTCATAAGGTTCGATGGTCATTCCAAAGCCATACGTGAATACAACATGCAAAGACACTCAACACTGCAAATCCGAATCTCACTCAACACTGCATATTTTTTTAATTTTTTTGAGTTCCTTTTTAAAAACAACGTTTTGCAGCCCTGGTACGTACTGGGTATGTACCCACACTGTATCCATACCCATACCAGTACCTGGTACATTTCCAGGCTGGTATGAAGCAGGGGGTGTTTTTCGTGTAGTCTAGGGTAAAACCAAGGTTATGGTCTTCAATGGTTTGACGACCTCACATCTCCACTTCTTCAGAGGTGAGGAGATTGAGATCACCAACTCTTATACCTATTTGGGGATTCTGTTCTCTGGCCCTCGTTTCAGTTTGAGACAAGCTCTCCAGCCTCGAGTCAACAAGGGCTATGGGTCCTTAGTTCTTCTTGAGAGATAGTGCTTTTGCTTGGTATTGACTGGGCTTCCATCGAAAGGGTCCAAACTCTTCTCCTTCACCACTTCATCAGGTGTAAGCAATCTGTACCCTAACACATTCTTTTGGTGGAGTTTGGAGCCCATCCTTTCAAACTAGAGACCAGATTTGACTTGGTTTCTTTCTTGCACCGCGTTTGGGGCTTCATGAACACTGCTAAGGGGTGGGACATGTACCCGTACTTGACATGCTGTTCTTCTGAGGCTATTTCTCTTTTAAACTTTTCTCGCTGGCATCATGGTTGGTATGTTGAGGTCTCCAAACTTTTTGGGGCAATTGGTATTCAGATGGACCATCTTCCGCCTTTTTGGTATTCCTTGGACACAACAAGCCACCTTTGCCTACGAAACATGAGATGAACATGATCATCAGAGAGGATATTTATAGGTAGTTCATCCATACCATTTGGGTAAAGCCTCAGGGGGGTTTACGTCCCAAGATGGCCTTTTACGTGGAGCATTTTTTAGAGCTGAGGGACGGTCTCATTATCCGCCCTCAGTACACCCTTCGGCACTAGATGCATGCCCTTCGCATCCTCCTTGGTCAGTTCAAAGTTGGTTCTCATAGACATCGTTGTGAAACGGATCACCACCTTGATCGTTTAGACAAGATCTGCCAATTGTGTAGCCTCCAGGAGATCGAGATGGAAACACACTTTATCTTTTGGTGCCCCATCTCCTATGAGATCAGAGGGAGGTTTCATTGTTTATTTAGGAGGATAAAGGATCTTTCCGACTTCTTCAAGTTTGAGGATCAGAGGTGTCTGGCTTTATATTTACAGGAGGCTTTGAAGCTTCGTGAGCACTCTTCAGCTGCATCCTAGACCGGACTCTACCTAGCGGATCACTTCCTTCTTCACAAGTGTTACCGGCGGAGAGAGGCATTAAATGCCCTGGTGAGACCCTTCCCACTTCTTCCTCTAGGTTGGTTCGGCCCAGGGAAACCATTCATGATTCTCAGAGTCATCACAAGTAGGCCCGTACTAGGCTTGACCTCAGGAGACAGACTAGATCCACCAGGCATCAGAGGGATAACGTTGTATCCAGACATTGACATAATAGGAAGACTCTCTCTTCAGCTGGTTGGCATTCTATTCTCAGCTTCTTCCAGTTGGCCTCAAATGTTAGGAGATTTGGATCTTCCATCCCCTGATGGGCTTTTTTCTCTTTTCCTCTTTTCTTCTCCTGAGTTGTCTTTCCCCTCTCTTCCTCTTACTTGTTTTTCCACCCCCATTTTGGGTGCATGTGATTTCTTCTTCCTGTTGGTCACCTTTTTTGGATTTTGTATTTCGTCTTTCTCGGGAACTCTTTGGTTTTCCCGCCTTGTATTAGTGCTTGCTGTTTTCTGCAGTCCCTTTTACCTACTTTTGTGGTCATGTGTTGCACATTAATATATTTATCTTATCTTATCTGCTTTTGGTCATTTGTGGACCGCAGGCATTAATATGATTTCTTTCTTTCTTGCGTTTTTTGTATGGAATGGGCCATTAGTTTAGAAAATTTTATATTATAATTACTTGTTTGAAAATCATCTCATATTGGTTTCAAGGTGATAAAGAAAATACATAAATATTTCAAACATGGGCAAAATTCTTTGATGCACCACTTGTTAATTTTAAAGTCAGATTCTCTCTTATTTTACTGTTAATGCACAAGATAATGTGAATTGCACATTCTTTTGAGTTTGGAACATGTTTTGTTTTTCTAATGGCCCGTGGTGAATTGTTGTATAAGTTCTTCATTTGTTGTACATGTTTCAATACTTTCAGTGAACATATCACAAAAATAAGGAATGCATTGGTTGGGAAAACGGATATATGGGTAGTTTGATAGACATCTCTACATTGAGGGAGTTTTGGAGGACGATTCTTGGTTAAGCTAGTTGAAAAATCATTAGATCGATAGAATATTAAATATATTTCTCTCTCATACTCTCTATTTCTATCACCTAGAATATCACCTATGATTGGTGAGAAGACACTAGACCTATGAGACACCTTTTCCCTAAACGTTCTTATTCTATCACCTAGGCATTCCCCAGACATTCTATCACTTATTCTCCAAACATTCTATCACCCATATATTCTCTAGATAGGGGAATAAGCTACTTAGTCTATTTCATTTCATTTTGATTAGATCTCTGTATCTGGGAAAGTTAAAGGGGTTGGCGAGCTATATATAGTTAAGTGGGGGACATTATGCTCTGCTCCCCTGGTGACAACCCCGTAGATTTGCCCCAACTATCTATATATTATAGGAATTTCTATGGGTTGGGAGACCTATCTATATATGGTGTGGGTAAATGGTCCCTCCCCCCCCCTATGATTTGATACGTTGGGAGAGAGGGACTCAATACCGTATATATATATTTGGAAGGAAAGGGCCTATCTATATCTAGTATCCATGCCACAAACTCAGCCTCTATATTTTCCCCGAGGAGTGAGTGGATGGATGCCCATTGAGTCAGGGTTGAGTCAGGGTTGGGTTGGGTAGGGAGGAGGGAATGCTGGAAAGCCACCCATCCTCTATATATATGATTTGTCGAGGCACTCACATTTTTGCTTGAGTAAAAATAAATCGAGTTGGGTTATCCCTAGACACCCTCTAGATATATGAAGATGATTGCATAAATGACCGTGGCCCCATAAAGAGATATGAATAGGGGTTGATGAACATATTATATATATATATATATATATATATATATATATATATATATATGTTTTACATTAATATAAACTACCCCAAATATAAACATACTAATGATCAGTTATAAACTACCCCAAACATATTGTTACTCCTTTCAGCATAATAAAATGATGGACATGCACATATCTCAGCGTGCCTTCATGTTTCCCTTCATTCTTTTAACATTGGTATCAAAGCCACTCTTCGAGGAAGCTCCATAATGGTACAAACATCAAGCTTGGCATTCAGGGAATCCTTAGTCAAGTACGAATGATGAAGAAAGCCAACCTTTCGAGGAGGCTGTATTGGGGTACAAACGAGAGCTAGGGGTTTAGGAAAGAGGGTATAAACTATAAAGAAGGTTGAAGAGGTTACAATTGCAACCAAGGTCGAAGTTGTAGGTCGTAAATGACATTGAAAATACAAGTTGTGATTATGCAGACTTGTAAAACACTACTTCAATCTGAATTGCTAGAGCTAGGAGTTGAGGGAAGAGGGTACAAACTATAGAGAAGGTTGAAGAGGTTACAATTGCAACAAAGGTCGAAGTTGTAGGTTGTAAAAGACATTGAAAATACTAGTTGTGATTATGCAGACTTGTAAAACGCTACTTCAAACCGAATTGCTAGAATAAGCGGTTTGAAGAGAAATCATGATGACATGGCACAATTTAAGCAGTCGAATGGAACCAGGGAGGATTGTGGGCAAAAATCTAGATCGAGGATATATCTGAAAAACATGATTTACAACAGAAAGCTGCAAAAGTTTCTCAATTTTTGTGGAAGAAATATCTGATTGAATTTGAAGAAGAGGTTTTTATGATAAAATGTACAATTTTGAGCCAACATAACATTTAACTAGGTTGACAGAAGTTTTGTGGGCCTATTGGCCAAAATTTTGTGACTTCTGGGCTGACATCATCGAAGGGTGAATTTGTCGCATTTTTTCCATGACCGTGATGTGAAGGGCGGAATCGTGATGTGCTAGGGCATGAAATTTCTATCACGATTTTTAAATTCATTTTCACAATCTACAGTCGCAGATTTTTGCACAATATTTTTCAATTTTTAGTTTAAAGCTTGAAACTTAGGAGTTCAGGGAAGAGGGTACAAACTATAAAGAAGGTTGAAGAGGCTACAATTGCAACAAAAGTGGAAGTTGTAGGTTTTAAAAGACGTCGAAAAGACAAGTCGTGATTATGCGGACTTGTCAAATGCTATTTCAAACCGAATTGCTCGAACAAGTAGTTTAAAGAAAAATCATGATGGTGGGGCACAATTTAAGCAAACTAATGAAATCAGGGAGGATTGTGGGCAAAGTTACTATCAAGATCGAGGGAATAACTGAGAAATGTGATTTGCAACAGAAAGTTGCAGAAGTTTCACGATTTTTGTGGAAGAAATCTCTGATTGAATCTACAAAAGAGGTTTTTATGATGAAACGTACAATTTTTGGCTAACATAACAGTTGACATAAGTTTCGTGGGCCTATTAGCCAAAAATTGGTGACGTCTGGCCTGACATGATAAAAGGGTGAATTTGTCGCAATTTTTCCATGATAGTGATGTGAAGGGCAGAGTTGTGATGTGCTAGGGCATGAAATATCTATCACGATTTTTTACATGCATTTTCACAGTTTACAGTTGCAGATTTTTGCATAGATTTTTTTCAGTTTGTAGGTTAAAGCCCGAAACTTATGATCGTGATTTGTAGTGCGAAACAATAGCGCAGATTCAAAGAAAAATAGTTGAAGTTGCAAGAAGACTAGAAGGATTTTAAGTTTGGGAAGGTCTCATATAAAATTGTAAGTTATTTGTATGAAATATTGATTTCACTATTGCAAAATGTTGTAACACCTGGGGGTTACTGTATAGACTTTGCATTGATTACGGGTCAAATATTACATGTATAATGTCCAATATTCAAAACTTGATTTTGCCGGAAGCACAAGAGTTGACTGGCCAAAATTACAATATTTCGAGTAATAAAATTTTGACAATTGTAGCGTATGGGGTTTGTGATAAAATCATTCTTGGCATTGAATCAAGATCTAAGAAGCCAATACGGCATCCCCAGGCCTGTCAGTACGTACCGGGAGTGGCAAAGGGACTATGGAAACGGCCGGATACGACACATGCCGTACTCAGGCATTTTCACAATCCACTCGCTGCTCCTAAGCCGTTCCCGCTGCCTAAACATATTTTTTTCATTTTTTTCATGTTTTAAAATTCCAATAACATTCAAAAATTAAATATTCTTCTAATTTACACCCTAAAAGCTAACTCTAAGCAATAAAACAAAAGAACAACACAAAACCAAAATATAAAGCAAAGAAACTTGCCTTTGGCTCTCTAAAATTGCATTGTGCTTGTCTAGGGTTTGAGAAGCTATTGCTAAGCTTGTAGGAGTGTGAGGAGTTGCAAAGGAGGAAGATTTGTGAAGAATTTGTGGTTTACTAAGTGAAAGTAAGTTTTTTTTTAATTTCTAACCTTGTTTTTTTTTTTTGTTATTTAATCTTTCACACATTGCATTTTTTTGCTTATCTTCATCATTTTTTTGCTCTTTCTATTTCATTTTTTTATTTTTCTATGCATGTCATTGTTTTCTTCGCTTTTTTTTTTTTTGAACCTTGTAGGTACTTCTACAATGGCAACAAGTTCTGCTTCTTCTGGGAAATCTTTGGCCAGGGATTTTGACTCAATTTCACCGTTATGGAGGCATGTAACAATAGTTCAACAACTTGCAGGTGGTGGTTGTTTTGAATGGAAATGCAATGATTGCGATGGAGTATTCAAAGGCTCTTACAGTAGGGTGAAAAGCCACTTGTGTGCAATAACGGGTAATGGTATAAGAGTATACAAGGGGAGGAATAATGCTGGGGTGCCAAAAGCAAAAGTTTTGGCATATATCAAAGAGCAAGAAGATGCAGAGGCAAATGTGGCTTTGAGAGCGGATCATCCATTGGCCAAAAGAGGAGGTTCATCTCGTTTAGTGAGGCCTCCTGTTGTCCCATCACTTGGTGGATCCCCAATTGTGGCCATGCCACATCCATTTGTGGCTCTTACCTCCAAGGATAAGGATGCCTCCCTTACACGAAAGAAAAGTAAGACAAGAGGGCCATTGGAAAAGGCCTTTCAGAATGAGAGCAGAGAAATTGCAGATGAAGACATTGCAAGGTGTGTATATGCTAATGGGCTTTCTTTTAATGTTGTGAGATCACCTTATTGGCATGAGATGGTGAAAGCCATCAATGAGGCACTATAAGGGTATAAATCACTAGGATATGAGAAGATCTGCACCACCCTTTTGGATAAACAAAAAAATATGTGGAAACCTCTTTGCAACCAATTAGGGACTCATGGGCCAAAACAAGTGTGTCCATCGTTTTTGATGGATGGAAAGATGCAATAAACCGCCCTTTAATCAATGTGATTGCAGTATGCCCAAGGGGGCAATGTTTTTGAAAGTGGTTGATTGTGAGGGGCAAGTGAAGGATGCCCAATTCATAGCCAACATCTTCTTTGAGTCCATTGAGGCAGTGGGGCCTCAAAATGTTGTTCAAGTCATAACGGACAACGCCAAAAATTGCAAAGGTGTGGGGATGCTAGTTGAGGCACGGTATGTGAATATTTATTGGACACCATGTGCCGTGCATTCATTGAATTTAATGCTAAAGAAGATGGCAAGTAAAATAGAGTGGATCCAACAAGTATATGGAGAAGCTGAAGAGATCCAAATGTTTGTCACCAACCACATCAAGTCACAGGGCATTTTTAGATCATTCTTGTAGTTGGAGCTATTGAAGATAAGGAAAAGCTTTTTTTTTTTTAACTTAAAATTTAAATATAAGTTTTTTAGTATTAGTTTAGTTTTCAATTTTATTTTTAATTTTTGTTCCTCATTCTTATTAGGTAGTTGAGACTCGGTTTGCATCACACACAATCGTCTTGAGACAACTTGTGAAGGTGCGAGAGGCACTCATGAGGATGGTAACGTCCAATCTTTGGTCTGTATGGAGGCAATCAAATAGTCAACAGGCTCAAAAAGTGAAGAACATGATCTTAGAGGACTCTTGGTGGGATAGAGTGGCTTATCTGTTGAGTTTTACGGAGCCCATTATGAGCATGATCCGGTTTACTGACACGGATCAGCCATGTCTAGGAGAGATATATGACAGTATTGACTCAATGATTGAGAAGATAAAAGCCATTATAAATGCAAAAAAACAAAATCCCGAAGAAATATTTTTCAAACAAGTGAACACAATCCTCATTGAGCAGTGGAACAAAATGACCACCCCATTACATCTACTGGCTTTTGCATTGACTCCTAGATTTTATAGCACAGAGATCCTTTCCTTGCCAGGGAGGGTAGCACCATACAAGGATGCAAAAGTCAGTGATGGATATAGGGCGGCATTGTCTAGACTCTTCCCTAATCCTGAGGCCCAAGACCAGGTTATGGTAGAGTTTGGCAATTTCATAGCAGAAACGGGTCATAGCTTTTTTGCTCTTTGGAGCAAATACAAGATGAATGCTCATATGTGGTGGCACCTCCATGGTCATGCATCAGTTTACTTGCAGCCTCTTGCAATCAAGGTCTTGGCACAAGTAAGTTTTTATTTTTTTTATTCTCTTTTCTTTTAGTTTTTTAAAATTGAAGTTTGAGTGTTTAAGTTTAAAGTTGAACTTTGCATTGACTTTGAAGTTTGGGTTTATGTAATAGGTTTCAAGTTCATCTTCCTCTGAGCGCAACTGGACTACATATAGTTTCATCCACTCACAAAAGTGCAACAGGTTGGGGGCTAAAAGGGCTGAAGATTTGGTATACATACATTCCAACTTGCACCTTTTATCCCTCAAGCAGCCGGAGTATAAGGAAGGGTCAACAAGACATTGGGACATTGATCCAGAGATAGTTGACTTGGATGCTTCCATTTCCCACCATGGAGCATATGATGATGAGGAGAATTCTTTGGCACCACGGGACCTACATGCACAAGGGGGCACAACTGGTAGTGGGCCTAGTGTGAGTGGTTCGAGCCCATGTGGTTCTAATGGACCACGTAATGATGATGATGTAGCTGATCTTGATCCTCTTGATGAAGAGGAATATGATGGATATTGACAATGAAAGATAGTTTGAACTTTGAATATTGATCTATGATTGAATTTAATATATCATGAGATTCATGACATTCACATTGTATTCGATTTAAGTATTTCAATTTAACTTTTAAGCTTTTAAGTTTCTAAGTTTGATCGGTATCCTAGCTTGTTTGTTGTGATTATTCACTTATTTAGCTAATAACTTGTGTTTTATCTTGTCTTTCATATGCATAATATGTGGTTAATAATTAAATTCCTATTTAGAAGGCTGAAATTTATATATTTTTTAATTTTTATATAGTTTCTGTATTGCCGTATCCTACGCCGTATCCGGGGGGCAATTTTTTTTTTTTGCCGTTTCTGCGTATTGGATACTGCGTACCCTCTCCCGTATCCAAAATGTATCAGCTACTTAGAGCAAGATCTATTGCGAAAATTGCAGCTTATAACAAGTGTCATAAGGCCTCGTTGAAATTGACTCTGTTAGATGTTAAAATATAGAGCTTTATATAGCATGTAAAGTTGTTATGTAGTTATTCAGTTGGTAACTGTTCAACCAATTTGTAACCACCTATTCACTTAATAAATTCACGCTGCCTGTGACATTTGAGGCAGTGCAGTTTGCCTTCTCTGAATTCTCTCTTCTCTTTGCATATGCTAACATTGGTATCAGAGTGCCCAAGGTTGCAGTTCAAGGAAGCCTCCAAGAGGCACGAACTGGAAATTCGAGGAAGCCCTAACAGGGCACAAATTTGGTAAAACATGAAGGTATTTGGAGAAAAATACCGGACGCTAGGGCAGAGAAGGATGAAATTCCTCCATTCACATAGGCAGAAGATATAACATGGTTTTCCTGAAAACGTGGGCTCATGTATATTGTTCCCAGTCGTGTGAAGGAGGGCAAACGTCCAAGTGAAAGGAGTAAAACGTGGCTGCTCAGGAGGGCAAAAACCCAGTCGTTTGAAAGAATTCGTGACATAGTTCATTGTGGCAGAAACCAGAAATTGTGACCTAGTTCTTGGCTATGAGTTGCCAATAAGCAGTCACAAATACTCCTGGAGAAGTTTGTGACAACACGAGTCGTGGGCACAGTTTCCACAGTCCTGGAGGGTAGATCGCAGATCTTGGAGACAAAATCGTGGCAGAAAAACTCAAGGGCAAAGTCGTTTCATTTTTTTGTTTTTGAAAGAAGGTCGGTGAATTAATACATTGAAATAATATTATTTCTTTAGCCACAAAGGTATTCATCCATGCTTAATAATATTTATTAATGCAAATATAGTTCAAGGGCAGTTTGAAGGTGTTTTACATGTGAGTAATTAATTTAATATTACTTGCTGGAATAAGTAATACTTGGTGGAATAATATAATATTTTATTATTTCCGTTACTTTGGAATAATAAAATGGCAAATATTTCACACTTGACTTTGCCAGAGACGCAAAATTTAACATGCACTAATTTCAATGTATGGAGCCATAAGATTTTAATGTTTGCGGAGCTTTGTGATTGTGATAAAATAATCACGGGTAGTGAAAGTTGACCAGCGACAAACTTTGTGGATTATGACAAACACCACAAGTGTTATTGCTCCTCAAGTTATCAGTGTCAGATGATATGATACCGGAAGTGCGGAATGCTACTATGGCTAGCACGTTGTGGGCTAGTCTGAGGGATAAATATCAAACGTCAGAAAAGAGTTGGGTTTTATACTTGAAGAATATGCTCTTTTCCGTAAAGTTACAAGGTGGATAACTGTCTGAACACCTACTTCGGATGAAAGACCTCCGAGTTCAGTTATCTTCCATCAACAAAAAGGTGGATGACAATGATATGGTGGCTTTGGTTCTGACCAACTTACCTTCTTCGTATGAGGCATTTGTGGAGGCAATCCATTTTATGGCTGAAAGTCAAACACTCATGTTTGGCAAGGTGAGTTCCTACCTGTTGCAAAAGGAGCGGAGACAAATTCAGGCATAATCTAATTTTGACCAATCAGAGAGTCCTCTTGTCATTTAGTCAAAGGGAAAGTGGAAACGTCAGTCTGGTGAGTCTTCCACTCGGTATCAGGTCACATGCTATTACTGTCACAAGGTTGGGCACCTTAAGAAGGATTGGTGAGAAGCAAAAGTATGATCTTTCACAACAGAACAAGAAGCCATGTGATGAGAAACATGTGGCGGGTAGTTGCAAAAGAACGAGATTCAGATGACGGGCATGCTCTTTATTGTCTTACAACATCATCCTCGCATGACAGTGGTACTAGTTGCTGGATCATTGACTCCAGTGCATCCGCACACTTTTCATGTCACAGGGACTGGTATGTTTCATTTATTGCAAATATCTATTTTGAATCAGTAGTACTTGTTGATGGAGAATCACTTGCAGTAGAAGGGATAGGAGATATATGCATTGTATTGAATAATGCTCATAAAATGTTGGGACGAGAATGTTAGATATGTACCTTATTTACAAAAGACTCTTCTATCTATTCATTCGTCAATTAACTGAAAATCCCAATATTTATGTGGATTTTTGTGGGAAGAAGTGTGTTGTCTTTGATGTGAAATAGAGACAAATAATTTCCCTTGATATTGGGGAAGGTGGCCAATATTGGCTTGTTGATCCTGCTACAATTAACATGAATGCACGTGTGGAGGACAACTCCATACAAGATGTACATGATGTGCAAGAGGCTGCAATGCCTTGGGAGGAAGCCATTCCTCATAGATTTGTTGACTTGGATACAATCAACCTACATGCACTTATTGTGGAGGGAGTATCCACTATACCAGATATACGAGAGGCAAACATGCCTTGGGAGGATGGATTTCCTCATTCTGAAGAATAGTTTATTGTGGATGGAGACTCTACTATTCTAGATGCACTGACGGTGCATGGTGAGTTGGCATGCCAAGCTACTCACTCAGAGGTACTTGCTTGAAGGACAGTAGAGCATGAAAAGTTTGTTGATTGTGTTGTGAAAGATCTTTCCCAACAGAGGGGGATAGATGACCAAATAGATGAGGAGGAGTCGGTTCTCACTCCTACTATTGAGAAGATGGTTATTTCTCCCACAGCTGAGACGAATGAGACAGAGATGGTTATTTCTTCTACTATCGCGGAGTTGGTTCTAACTCCTACTGCACAGATGGCCACATTTCTCTTATTGAGAAAATTGAATGAGCACTACATGGTGTTGCAAGGACATGATTGAGGTGACTTCAATTGTTGGATAACTGAGTCTCTGTATAGACTCCAACAAACTACAAAAGCGTGGAATAGATTTTTCAATCCACCTCTCCGAGGTTCTGATTTCAACACTCTGGAGATGGGGCTGACACTCTTAGCCATTGTTGATTCATCAGTGGTCAATGAATCACGTAACAAAGAACCAGTGGACCACTTGCCATATCCATTGTTCACGCGACCAAAGTTTTGTTTTGCGGTTCTTCTCCATTCGACAACCGCAACACAATCATGGACTGCTGATTTTGAAGTACAATTTATGGCACAGTCTATAAATCTAATGACTAAACATATGGGCTTTAGGACATTTGTAAAATTTTAGGAAAAACTTGGTATTGTTTCCGGTTTAGTCATTAAGAGGGGGTGTTAAAATATAGAGCTTTACATAGCATGTAAAGTTGTTATGTAGTTATTCGGTTGGTAACTATTCAACCAATCTGTAACCACCTCTTCACTTAATAAATTCACTCTATGTAATTTGCCTTCTCTGAATTCTTTCTTCTCTTTACATATGTTAACATTAGATGATTTGATACCCGAGGTCAGGAATTCCACTAACGCAAGTATGCTTTCAACCAATCTGATGAGCAAGTATCAAAAATTGGGTCATGTACCTAAAGAATTTACTGTTTTTTTCAAGGATGACGAAGGATGGATTGCTATTAGAACATCTATAGATGAAAGATCTCCGAGACCAACTTAGAGTCTTCAACAAACAGGTGGATGATGGTGACTTGGTTGCACTTGTTTTGAATAATTTGCCACCCTCCCATGAAACATTAGCGGAGGCTCTACATCTAATGGTAGAAAGCTAGACCGTGACGTTTGATCAGGTCTGTGATAAAATCATTATTGGCATTGAAGCAAGACCTATTGCGAATATTGTAGATTATGACAAGTGTCATAAGGACTTGTTGAAATTGTATGTGTTAGATGATTTAACACCCGAGGAGAGGAATGCCACTAAGGAAAGTATGCTTTTGACCAATCTGATGAACAAGTGTTAAAAATTGGGTCCTGTACCTAAAGAATTTGCTGTTTTTTGTAAGAATGACAACAGATGGATCACTATTAGAGCATCATCAAATGAAAGATCTATGAGACCAGCTCAGTGCCTTCAACAAAAAGGTGGATGATGGTGACTTGGTTGTGCTTGTTTTGTATAGTTTTCCACCCTCCCATGAAACATTAATGGAGGCTCTACATTTGATTGTAGAAAGCTGGACCTTGATGTTTGATCAGGTCACTTCCTATTTATTGTAGAAGAAACATAGGAAGACACAAGCAATTGAGTCAAGTTGTGGACAATCAGAGAGTGCATTGATTTTTCAGTCAAAGGGGAAGTAGAAACATAGTCTTGGTAAATCTTCCAAATACTGAGTGAAATGCTATTATTGATATAAGGTTGGGCATGTCAAAAATGATTGTTAGAAGTGACAATATGATCTCTCTCAACACAATAAAAAGCCACAAGATGAGGCAAATGTGACAGCAGTTGCAGATGAACGGGATTTTGAGGAATATGTCATCATGTTCGAATGACAGTGCTACCAATTGTTGGATCATTGATTCTGGGGCATCCAAACATTTTTTTCGTTTCACAGAGATTGGAATGTTACTACTACTACAAATGGTTTCTGATTCAGTTGTATTAGCTGATGGGGAGTCACTTGCAGTGGAGGGGATAGGAGAAATTTCTATTGTCCTAAGTAGTGCTAAAAAAAATTAGTAAGGAATGTTAGGTGTATTCATAAGATGCACAAAAATATCTTCTTTTCATCAATTGACAAAAAATCCCAATATTGCTAAAAATTTCTCTGGACAAAAGTGTATTGTGTCTAATGTGACACAAGGTAGGCAAGGTTGATATGGTTCAACTACAAGAAGTCATGTGGTCTAGATCTATGAAGATTCAAAGATTCAAGGGCAACTGGGCCAACAAACACACTATCCTCTACTTTGTATGAGTACCTTAGTCCATTAAGACCTTTCTAGGTTGCTTTATCTTCCTCAATCCTTTCCTGTAGGGATTGATGGTAGTTTTTCAATCTTATGAACTAAATCCGCAGTTTTGTATTGTCAATATATATATTCCACCATGTGGCACCCATAGGGTTGACCAATTTAATCAACTATAATAATGGATCTTTGCTTCCTTTTCTTCTGTTAATGGGTGACTTCAACACCATCAAATTGGATAGTGAAAAGAATGGAGGTATAAGATACAACAGTAGACCTGCAGTCTTTCAAACCTTGAATAGGTGAGATCCTTGATTGACATGGATTACTTACAAAGACTGTATACATTGGTGTAATCAGAGAAAGGGGTTCATCTTTGAAAAAATCGACAGGGGTTTCATATATGAGGATTGTCTTTTTCCACCAAACAAATATCAGCCATGATTAGTGACAATTCATTCTATGATCATTGGCCACTATCAATCAACATTTAAAAGAGAGCATCCACAAAGGGCAGTCCTCAATTCAGATTTGAAAGGACGAGGCCGTCTCACCCTGACATTGACAAAGGATAGAGCAATGTTCGAAAGGAGTCACTCACATTCTCATTTAAGGCAAGTAAAAAAATGGGAAAGCTCTATCTTTTCAAAACCCAACTAAAAGCATGGAGCAATATCGGTTTGGAAATCCTATACACAAATCCTCTGCTCTCTTTGCCAAATTGGACTCTCTCCAAAAGAACAATCCCTCATACAACAATTGGTTGTCAAGTTAGGAATCTAGATTGTAAAATGAACTCAGAAATTGTATTTGATGCAAACCCAAAAATTTCTTCATCAAAATGAGGTGCAAGTACATTTAATGTATGACTATTCAATTTATCTCGAGGATGACTGTTTAGTTCGTCTTCAAGATGACTGGTAAGATTCTACAAGAAGACAAATATTACTATAACCTAAGATCATGTACATAATGTTACATTACCCCTTAAGTAGTAGGTGTTATAGTGAGACCCAAGCATGTAGATATATTTTTGAAATTTCTCTCTACTAAACGAGTTTTTAAAGATATTAGTTGGTTGCTTTGGAGTTGGACAATTTATTAGCTTGACACTACCATCTTTCACATAATTCCTAATCAAATTGAATTTGGTGTTGATGTGCTTGGTTTTGTCGTGAAATACCGGATTTCTTGCCATTTGGATTGTAGAAGTGTTATCGACCATGAGAGGTGTTGATGAAATTTGTTTTTCCTGTAAATCCATGAGAATTTTTTTGAGCCTTAGTATTTCTCTGGTTGCCTCTGAAGCTGCTGCATATTGTGCTTCTATTGAAGAAATTGTTGGCATCGAGTGCTTCATTGACTTTGAAGTGATGACGTTTAATCCTAAATTCATTAGGAAACTTGAAGAAGATTTTCCATCTTCAAAATCACTTGCATAGTCTGCATCTGAATATCCAACTAGTTTGAAATTTGCTGCCTTGGAGTATTTTAGCCCAAAATTTTGAGTTCCCTTTGGATATCAAAGAAATCTCTTTTTTGCTATGCCATGACTTTCTCTTGGTTGCTGCATGTATCTAGAGAGAACACCAGATACCAAAAGAAATGTCTAGTCTAGTTGTGATTACATAGAGCAAATTTTGAGTGAGCTTTCTGTACTTAGTTGCATCTTCAAATTCTACAGAATCATCTAATGTCAACATATTTTGTTCCATGGACATGTTGAGTGGTTTGCAATCTTTCATTCCAAATTTGCTTGGAATTTCACTGATATGCTTTTGTTGTGTGATGAAAATATACTTGGATTTTGAACAGTTCAATACCCAAATAATAATGAAGATGACCTAAATATGTCATTTCAAAACCTTTCATCAGTTATGCTTTGATTTGGCAGTGTACCTTTCATTATTTGTTGTTAGGTGCAGATCATTCACATATGCAACTAGAGATACAATTGCTTTGTCAACTGTCTTGGGGCTTGTTCCAAACCATACAAGAATTTTACCAAGTTGCATATTTTTGTTAGAACTTCAACTACAAAACCTTTTGGCTGATGCATGTAAACCATTTCTTTGAAATCACCATTCAGAAAATCTGTTTTCATGTCCATCTGATGAACTTTCCATCTATTTTGTGTTGCTAAAGCCAACAAGACCCGAATGGTGGTCCATTTTGATGTTGTGTTGCAAGGGTCTCCTCATAGTCTATCCCTTGTTTTTGAGCATATCCCTTTGCGACAAGCCTTGCTTTGTGTATGTCAAGTGAGCCATCTGCTTTGTATTTGTTTTGAAAGACCCACTTGCAACCATTGTGTTTACAATTGAGTGGAAGATCAACCAATTCTCAAGTTCCATTCTCGACCAAGGCATCATAATATTTAATTTTCATTGCTTTTCTCCACCCATCAAACTTTTCTGCTTGTTTGAAGGAAGTTGGTTTTGAATCAAAAACAATATTGATTTCTTCTTCTAGATGGCCTCCCAAGGTAATTTTTTATAGCTTATCTTGAATCTCTGCTAGGAACTTGTCTACTTGTTGTCTACCTTTGTATGCATTTCTTGTGCATGTTCTTCCAACTTCATCAAGTCTGACAAATATGTCAAAATCTATATGACCCATGTTGGCATTTTTTTCTATGTTTCTTGCGTAACAATCGGCGCCTCATTTTCTTGATTTTAGGCTCCTTCATCTTTTGGTTGCTGCTCTGAAAGCATGTTTTTATCTTATGATGAAGTTTAATTTCTTCCTCAGGGGGAGTTTCTTTTTCAATTACTGGAGGCAAAACAAATTCAACATATTCCAATCTATATGTGTCCCCTTAATGTCTGGAATCTCCTTGAAAACTTAGATTCTTGCAAATTTCACAAATTGACTTAATTGTCAATCAATGTTGGGTGTGTCTTACATGGTTTAATAGAAAACATCTCTTGCAATGAGAAATTTCTTGTTTTTCTCAACATACAGTGTGTAAGCCGTTGGGATTCGGAAATCCCAAAAGGATGCATTTTTTATTCTTGTGGTCCAAATTTTCACCTTTTCTTCTTGGGAATCAATGGGATCCAAAAATCTGAAGATTCCAAAAATTCAGAAATCCCAAGGTAATTTTTTATAGCTTATCTTGAATCTCTGCTAGGAACTTGTCTACTTGTTGTCTACCTTTGTATGCATTTCTTGTGCATGTTCTTACAACTTCATCAAGCCTGACATATGTCAAAATGTATGTGACCCGTGTTGGCATTTTTTTCTATGTTTCTTGCGTAACAATTGACGCCTCATTTTCTTGATTTTAGGCTCCTTCATCTTCTGGTTGCTGCTCCGAAAGCATGTTTTTATCTTATGATCAAGTTTAATTTCTTCCTCAAGGGGTGTTTCTTTTTCAATTATTGGAGGCAAAACAAATTCAACATATTCCAATCTATATGTGTCCCCCTAATGTCGGGAATCTCCTTGAAAACTTAGAATCTTGCAAATTTCACAAGTTGACTTAATTGTCAATCAATGTTGGGTGTGTCCTACATGGTTTAATAGAAAACATATCTTGCAATGAGAAATTTCTTGTTTTTCTCAACATACAATGTGTAAGCCGTTGGGATTCGGAAATCCTAAAAGGATGCATTTTTGAATCTTGTGGTCCAAATTTTCACCTTTTCTTCTTGAGAATCAATGGGATCCAAAAATCTGAAGATTCCACACCGACGGAAGATGACTGCACCAAACTTCACATGGAGTCTTTATTTGAAGGGTTGCTGAAGGTGACCTGTTGCAGAAATAGACTGTTGTTTGAGTTTCTTCTGCCCATAAATGTAGTTTTACCCCTTTGAAATACAACATTGCCCAAACAATACTCATCACAATTTTATTCATCCTCTCAACTATATTTGATTGAGTGTGAGGGACTATGAGATGATGCTTCATCCCATTTTTCTTTAGATAGGCTTCAAACACCATTGATGTGAATTCAACACCATTATTAGTCCTCATTGTGCCAATATGAGACTGTGCTTCATTTTCAACCATTGTGTAAAACTTTTGAAAGCTTTCGAAATCTTCTGATTTTTGATTCAAAAGATAGATCGAAAGTGATTTTGCTATAGTCGTCATTGAACAAAATGAAGTACTTTTTACCGCTAGCAGAAGGAATTGGAAGTGAGCCACACAAATCAAAGTGGATCAATTGCAATTTCCTTTCAGCTTTCTAGTTTGATTTTTGAAAAGGCTCTCTTTGTTGTTTAGCCAAGATGCACGCTTCACATTTTTCAATCATTCTAGGAAAAGTTGGGAAACCTACAAAACTATTCTTTTGCATTGTTTGAATGCTATCACAGTTGGTATGCCCAAGTCTTGCATGCCACAAAAGACTTGCTGACATTCCTCCTTCAACGAGATGAGCAAAATTTCTTGAAATTGAAGGCTTGCCTCTGAGTGCCAACAACTCTCCTTCCTCAAATCTAGTCAAGATAATTGTATTATCACATTTTCTTTTGACGTTTACCTCTCTATCATCCAACAAAATGGAGTGGCCTTGTTGTTGAATGAGCACCAAGGACAAGAAGTTTTGTTTCAGCTAATGAAGGTATAAGACATTGTGGAGAATGAAATTTGGAAGTCCTGGCGACTTGAGTTGAATTCCCCCTTTTTCTTAAAGTTGCAAACTTGTTCTATTTGCCAAATATAAGACCACATCTTTCTTCATGAAACTTCTCAAATAAGTCCCTTCAGAAAGTCATGTGATGCGTTGCACCAGTATCTAGGCTTTGAGCATCAAACCAGGTTGAATTCACTAAGGCATAATTGACAATCATCTAATATGGAAAACACACATTCACTTGCAAATTGAGTCGAGTCTAATTATGAGATTTTCTTCTTTTCCTTATTTGCTCCTTTTGTTTTTGATAGGCCTCAATCTTATCCCATGCTGTTTTGCATTCATGAGCCTCGTGACCCCCTTTTCTACCACATTCATTTGCAAAAGAAGTTTTGTCGATCATTTTACTTCCTTGGTGTTGATCATTGTTTCTGCCAATTCTGCCTCCTCGTCCTCTATTTCCTCTTTTACCTCTATTGTTTTAAGCATTCTTCGAAGAGGAAACTTATTGACAAATTGCCTTTTTGATGAGCATAACAAATGCTTTCTCTAATTGGTTTTGTCTTTCTTCCAAAGGCCTTTTGTCTCTCAGCCATCGTTTCAACCAATTGATCAAAAGTGAGTGACTTCAATTGATTGCTTGCTTGCAAAGACTCTAAATAGGTTGAATAGGCAGGAAGAAGAGCTTTTATGAAGGCAATCGTATATACATCAATTTTTCATCCAACAACTTCAACATCATGCTTGATTACATGGATTTCTAGAAGTCAGTACTCATTACATCACCATTTTTCAACTCAAGGTTGAACAAATTCAATTGCAATTGTATGAATCTCAATTCTATCATACAAATCCTGTAACTTGTTTAGTGCTTCACATGGTGTGTTGTACCCTTGCATGCGACGAAATACTTCTCCATCAACTAAGGCACTTATTAAATCCAATGCCTTTGAATTTCTGTGCTTCCAAATTTGTGATTTTGACTTTGTTGTTGATTCAACTAGTCGTGTTTCTCCATCACAAATGTCAAACCATAAATCGTTGAATATTAGAGTATTCTCAACTTTCCTTGGCCAAATGTTCTTTGCGGTTGTTGTACCAACTATTGATGTGATTGATTGAATGCATTATGTTGTCAAGAGAAGATGGATTGGTTCCTTATCACTCCAATAGGTTTCCTTTTCTATATACTGCCAAACTGATATACCAAACCTCTTTATATGCTTTCCCTTCCTATATGCGCATTGATATGTAGAAGAAGCACGTTTTTTTCAATATACTTGTCAGTACATGAAAGATATTTTAAAGCACATGAAAGCAAAATGGTACATGGCATTTAGGCAGTTTATGAAAAGGATTCATCCTATCAATGACACCTGCTTAGAAAGATATCCTTGTATGCCAGCGTAACATCCCTATATACTCTAAATTTCTTACTATTAGGATTTACGTTTAACAATAGAGATAAATTGGTAACAGAAATGGGAAAATACAAATTGTGTCCTTATTTCTCGCCAATGATTTATAGGGTCAAAGCTTTAGATGTTCTTGCGATTATGTCAGGCATTGGGTGCAGTAGTTCAGGTGTGGCGACTTTACTCGTAAGTATAAACTAGAGGCACCACATATACTAAATGTTGCACTATGGTCTAGATTTGCAAAATTTGTTATGATTTGCACCGAAGTGACTTTTTTTTAATATTTTAAACAACTCAAGAATTTTTCTAAAATGCAAATATTTCCCTTTTTATATATCCTCAAAACAAATACTTTTGATTTTCTTGAAAAGGCTTTTCCTCCCAAAAAATTTAAAGGTAACTATATCCAATAAATTTGAAGTTAACTATATTTTACTCGGCTTCCTTTTTGAAATCCTCATCCTTTTGGTTGGTAGGCTGCTCCTTCACCGAAACATATTACATGCATTTCGTATTTGGCAAGGAGCTTTTAGGAAAACAAGAGAACGCAAAAATAGTAAGAGTTTTTAGGGTTTCAATCCTTTCATAGCCATGGCATCAAAAGAAGCAGGCTCCTCGCTAGGGATTTTAACAAAAAAGGAAACTAAGGTCAAATGGCGCAAACACATACAAGTGGAAGATTGCACATTAGAGCGGGCGACAACAAACAATGGTAGTTGGGTAGCGCAATAGGGGTTGTCAACAATGGTTGTGGGAGGATGGTTCAACATGCGGGAGATTCGTTGAAGAGTTGAAACAAAGGGCAGAAAGGAGTTGCAAGGAGGTGGCAAAATGGAGCTGTAGTCTAAGAAATCTAATAAAAAGCCATTACAAAATTTTGATAGAGAAGAATGTGAGAAGCTACATAATGGGAGCACGAATGTAAAAGACAACAATGTCTCGTGGTTTCATTACCTTGAAACTCTTCAACTTGTTGCTCATGTTTGGTGCTTAGCTCTAATAACAATGTTAGGTTAGGAATCTGGACGTCAAAATGAATTCAGAAATTTTATCCATGTAAACCCAATAATCTCTTCATCAAAATGAGATGCAAGTACATATAATGAATGACCAAATAGGTCATCTCCAGGATGATTGTTCAGCTCATCTTCAAGATGATTGTTAAGATTCTATAAGAAGACAAATATTACTATAACCTAGGATTATGTACATAATGTTGCACTGGCTACAACACAAGTATAGTATGAGACAAATAGTATTGGAGGCAAAGGTCTATATCATAGATCACATACTCATATTCGGTGAATACTCGACAGACCCAAAAAAAAGTGACTCAGCAATACTTGGCGAATATTCGGGAATACTCGGTAACGTAAAAGATATGCAAATCTCTTTAAAAAACATAAATTTTAAGCAAAATATTTAAAAAAAAAGCGTCTCCAAAAAATCATGAGTATTTGTGAATATTCGCCAATAACTCGCAAATATTCGCCAAAAACTCGCAAATATTCGCAAAAAACTCACGAATATTCGCCAAAGACTCATGAGTGTTTGCCAAAAACTCGGCTGTGCAGGTTTTGGCGAGTCTTTCTTGCGAATATTCGGCCAAGGGAAAAAATGGCGAGTACTCGCCGAGTATGCATACTATGGTCTATATCATAGTTCGCATACTTGTACTTGACCAATAGTCGGTAGACCCAAAAAAATTGACCCGACAACTTAAAAAATACCTAAATTTCTTTAAAAACTACAAATTGTATGCAAAATGTATCAAATGAAAACTTGTCAGTTTTTGGAAAGTACTCGACGAGTTTTTGGAGAGTTTTTTGGAAATACCTGACGAGTTTTTGGAGAGTTTTCTAGAAATGCTTGGCATTGAGTTTTCTAGGAGAGTACTTGCTGAAGTCAAAAAATGGTGAGTACTCACGAACTCGGCTAGTATTCGCCAAGTATGTAAACTACAATCTAGATAATAATGGGATGCACAAGCAATTAAAAACATCGAATGCTTCCACAAATAAGCTCTAAATAAACAACATAGAAACTTTCTGCATTAGATTAAAAAGGATGGTTCCATTGTCTCTTCCCAATCTGAGATAGTCGAATATGCTGCCCACCACTTCCAAGAAGTGTTATTTGGATTTCAACCTTTGAGTGAATCTCACAAATACCAATGTGAACTCCTCAACATATGCGTAACGACTTAATCTAAAAGATAACGACATTAACTTGCATGCTGCCACAAAATAAGTCAAATACATTGTCATCTCCTTTCAGCTAGACAAATCCCCTAGATCAGACCGTTTTTTGGTTTTGTTTTATCAACATTACCGGGAGCTTCTAAAAGGAGATCTCTTTGTTGTCACAGAGGAATCCTACCAAATTAAACAAATGCAATAAATAATGAATGCCACATATTTAGTACTTGTTCCTAAATTGGCACATTCTAAACAAACTGATCGATACAAACCAATTGCCTTATGCAATGGTCTAATAAGATTATTTCCAATGTAATGTCCCTAATTGGGCGGTTGCTCAAATTCACCAAATTTTAACAATCAACACAAACCCAAGCTCTTTCTAATCACCAAGATCCAATGTGGGCAAGGTGAGAGCATATGGAATCGGGGATGCGGGGATGTGAAAGTGAATCAATGCAACGTACTGGCGGCAAGCCGCACAATTTACAATTAATGCCAAAATGGCGGGTAATGGAATGCAACTCTTGGTAGCTTTGCCATCCAATTGTTATTTTAGTGTAAGTGCAAGAAAATAAATATCTTTCTAGCTGTGAACTGCACAAAAAGTTACAAGCATCACAAAATATCAATGGAAATTGATAACATCAATGATTACAAACATGAAACCAAATGTTGATCACAATCTCAAGTAGCTGAATTAATCCCTCATATACTGATATGAACCCTCTAATGCATCAAACAATAGATCTAGCATGTAGATGATCAATTCCAACCAATGTGCTTGCTAATTTGTTTATGAACAACAGTATCAAACCCTAGAGCTTCAATAGATCTCAAGTATGCTTGCTGATTTGTGAATGAACAGCAGTAGTAAACCTCATATCAACAATAGATCTCAAATGAACTTGTTGATTAATGAATATGCAACAATGTAAACCTTAGAACAACAATAGAACATGGATGTACTTGCTGATTTAAATGAGAACAACGATATCAAGCTCATATTAGATATGAGAAGTCACAAAACCCTCCAACAAAGATGATACGACAATAATTATGGGCAATGTCAATGATGTACGGCGGTGGTGGCACTAAGAGGAACGATGACGATGTATGGTGGCGATGTGTGACGGTAGTAAACCATGAATAAAGTCTGGTTTTTATAGTAACAACAAATAATGATTATCGTTAATTTGGTGCTCCAAACAATGAATATTGATGATGAGCAATAGAAAGATATGATGATAAATTCTCAAAATCAACAATAACAATGATTTGCTAGCAAGTAAAATTCAATCCTATCCTCTACAAGTTGAAATCTTTCATAATTTATTGTAGCAACATTGTAGCAAGTTGAAAATGACTTCAATTCTTTGAGCACAAATGTGATCTTTAGGTGGAATCACTCTTATGGACAAGAGGGTTTTTGTCCTCAAATCCAACCTGGGAAACCAAGAGGGTTTTCGTCCTTCAAGATCTCTGAACAGCCAAGGGTTTTCGTCATTGGGTGGTAAATCAAGCCAAATCTCTCACAATGAAGAAATGTCGTATAAAATCGTGATGCACAAATGAGCCAAGCGCCCCCCCTTATAAAACCTTTCCTTTTTCGGTCCTTAAAGTATTTAAAAATACTTTTTAATTATTATTTTGTTTTAGTATCTAGAAATACATTTTATTTAATACCGGTGTTTAGAAATACTTTAAAATTATAATCTTTATTAAGTCGCCCCAAAAGTGGAAAATTACTAGGCCTAACTTAAAATAACATTATAAATCATTTCCCTTGATTCTCCCTTTAGCCTATGGAAAATGGGGATAGGCTAGAGGTCTTCTCCGTGATTTTATTTTTAAAAGGGGACATGACATCCAAACTGATTGCTTCAAGGATACAACCTTTCCTTGGGAGACTCATCTCCACTTTACAACATGTTTTTGTCCCTGAATGACAAATTACAGATAATGTCTTAGTGATTCAAGAAGTTTTGCACTATTCAAAACCCAAAAAAGACTGGGAGTCTTTATAAAACTGGGCATCTCCAAAGTTTTGATAGATTTAATTTTGATCTAATTTGCAAGCTTCTTCACACCTTTGGTTTCCATTAACATGTTAAAAATATAAGAAAGTTTCATATCAACTCCTACTTCTAACACTCAATGAATGGGAATACAAGAAATCCTTTTGCAGCTTCCAAAGATCTCAGACAAGGAGAATCAATTCATTCTAATGAGTGAAGTTCCAAGTAGAGCAATATACTAAAAGCCAAGATAGGGTATTTAGATTGGTGACTGTGGAAGGAGGGGACGTGTTTTTTAATTTTCACATTGCTGATGGCATGCTGCTCTTCTCTCGACTTGTTCTAAAAGAACTCAACCTTCTTCAAAAAATATTGAAAATTTGCCACTAGGCTTTAGGATCTTAGGTCAACAAAAACAAATCTAATGTTGTTTTCCTCAACTCCCTGCCTCAACTTAAACGAGCTATATTGGATTGCTTGGGACTCAAGGAAGGGGCTCTACCTATTAAGTATTTGGGTTTTCCATTACACACAAAGAAACACCACCCAATTTGGGATTCCAATCTAGGTCAAATAACCATCAAACAAAGAAGATGGTTACATTAAACTTTTAGAATTCAGCTGGTCCAATCAGTTATCCTGGTTGCCCCCATTTATATGCACTCTCTTCTTCCATTTCAGAAGCAAACAATTCTCGCAATTAAAGCAATTCAAAGTATTTCCTATGGTAAGGGATTGAGGAAATTTTTCAACACCTGTTAGTGGCTTTGGACAATTTGTTGACCCAAAAGTGAGGGGGAACTAAATATTATAAATTTAGTTTCTATTAACATAGCTTTCACAATGTAGGGAATTTTGTTCATCTTGGACTAGCATATTGCAACAAAAAATATGGCCTTAAACTGAGAACCGACAACCTCCAATGAAAATCCCCTATTTCCTATACAAAAATACATAAAATTAGGGACAACACATATCTGAGAGAAACTTACTTGGAAGGTTGGGAATGTTCAAAAAACAAGACATTGGGAAGAATCCTCGAATGGTTATCTACCTTTGTTAAGGCTGAATTTGGTTGATCTTCAATGCTAAATCAGTCACATAGATTAGTCCACATTGTTGATTACTTACAACAAAAGCAAAGTTCATTCTTTTTTAATTTGGGGCAAGGGCACTATTCTAAAAAATAGAAGTCTCTATGGAGGACAAACCTCCCAACTCATCACCGAGCTAGAGAGCCAACAAGTCATTCTTACAAAAAGATTAGTTAGCCAGACTTTGTCTCATGCAAGCAGTGGAAATTGCACAACATCCTTAGCTTACAATTCTTAATTAAAACTCCCCAGGACAACATATTTTAGGTAACAAATGGAAAGGTTTGTGGAATAGTAAATTCTAGTAAAAAATCAAGTCATTCTTGTGGCTACTAATTCATGGAAAATTGCTAATAATTGGCAACCTATAGAAAAGAGGCTAGGTAGGACCCACTATGTGCCCTAATTGTAGAAGAGAATTATGATAAACACATCATCTCTTTTTTGAATACACATATGCAAGATCAATCTAGCAAAAGCTAGCAACTTCATTCGGCCACAAGCCTCCCAAGGTGGAATCTATTGCTAATGTGGTTTATGAATGGTCAAGGTTTTGTAGTGATATGCAATTGATGAAAACAATGCACAACCTTGCATCAGGGCTCATTCATTGGTATGTGTTGAAAGAAGGAACTAGGCAGCAATTCAACAATACCCACAACCATAGTTACCAAATTCGGCCAAATCTGCACAAAATCCGGTGGAATCTGGTTTTTTAAGCTGGCTCGGATAAATTCGGTCAAGGTCGGCTCTGTTTTTTCAGTCAAATTTTAATAGGTTTTTGCAATAAGAAAACACTCGCCACCCTTATATATTATCTAATATTAAATATATTAGCATTTTATATTATGTTATTAATGTGTTTCTTTGTATTAGTCAATTTTTGCATATTTATAAATTATGCTAAAATATAATATGTATTTATTTTGCATCAAAAGTTTCCCAACTTTTTAAAGAGTTTTTGAATTTTGGATTTTTTCCCCCTCCTAAATGGATCTAGATTTCTGGATTTGGTAACTATGCCCACAACTCTCTTGATCATGTTCTAAGACATATTTAAGTTCTCAAAAGGTGTAATGTCCCCTTCTGACCCCAACAGGAACAACACCAAATCTGATCTAAAATAGCAATTTATAGACGATGTACTTGAAATAAATAATGCAGATCTGAACTTATGCTGAAAAATGCGACTTGGTCTAGGAATGATTGATCCACAAAAAAAATGTAAAATCACTTAATTCTTCATCAAAACAAATCAACAATTTTTATCTGTGCAAGAACATCTAGAAAAATACCAGATTTTGATCAAATAAAGGGCTGAAATTTATTATAAAAATCTGCAAATGAACTCACAGACATGACTGTAAAATGGAGTTTCCTCAGCCCAAAAAACATGCAAATCAGCTGATCTTGGCTTCTAAAAATCTGATTATGGATAACAACAAATCGGATCTAATCCCAAACGTTACCTAGATCACTCAGAAAATGTTCCCAAGGTAGGTCGCTCCATTGTAGGAAAGCTAGAAATGAAGGGTAAAAATCAACAACAAGCTTCTACCTTCAAACCCTCATGAGAATCAACACAAATTTACAACTTCCGACCTTCAACTTTGCTGAAAATTCTGAAATAGAACCTTGAAAATGTTTCTCAATGGAAAACTCTGAATAGGAGCTTCCTCTACAAAAAGGGAGAAGAATTTTCATTCTTCCTAGAGTAAAAATGGAAAGCATGTCAAGCTTAGATTGAAATATAAGCAAAATGCTATAAGATGTCAAAAGAATGTCCTCTCCAGATGCAATGATGACTTGCTTTTATAAGTTGTCTTGGCGTATTAGCTTGTAATGCCCCCATTTCCAATCAGATTTTGGCCTATTTAATGCTTTTCATCCCTTAGCCTTGGTTATGCCCAAGGGGCTAGTGACATTGATGGTTATTGGGTGTGGTTTGTACCTTCATTTCACTTTTATATTATTTTTTAAGTTGGATACGTACTTTGAGGCGACTTAAGTGAAATAAGGTTGTGAGATGCTCCCCTAAGGTACTTTATGTTATATTTGCAGTTTATGAATTAAGTGATGTGAACTATATGGTCCCCCTTTATGTTCTAATTCTTCGTTGAGGTCACTTAAATGGACCTTTTTGGTCATTTGCAACATAAAGTCACTTAGGAAGTGGGACGATTACAACACATTGAAGACCTCCATGTGGTGGCGATTAGGGTATTTGGGCAATTCTTTTTGGCAAAACAAACGGGAAATTATAGGAGTCGCTTGGGGAGAGAGACACATTATAATATCTTTTACTTTTGTGTGGGCTGCTTGCTTTTGACCTTGCTTGTGGAGGTGAGATTCTACAGGAACATTTTTCCTTTGGTGGTGAGAGATCCATCCCTAGCTAGGAGAGCATTCTTCGGTTTTGAAAGCTCCATCCCTAGATTGCTATTTTGGGGCTTCATCCAGAGCAGATTTTCAGTTCAGGGTTGCATAGTTTTCAGAGATTTCCTTAAGGTGTTAATTCATATTTCTACTGAGTTTCAGGTCAGAGCATTTCCGACCTTGGAGAAAACAATAACGAAGCTTCACAAGATGGAATTTCGTGTATGTTTTTGGCTGTTCAATCCCAGGGCGATGTCACCTTTAAGGAGTTTGTAGGTTGTTTTTGTTAAGGTTTGGTGCTGTATTTTCGGATTTTTCCAGAGTTGTATCTATTTTATAAAATTTGTACTTCTTGTTGTCCAAATTTCAGAAATAATATTATCCATTTCAGCTGTACTTCCTTCCAAACTAGGGTTTTAAGGCAGTTTATGTACTTTAAATAAATACATAAAATCATATTTGTGTGCTAAAAATTATCTCTCAATACTTTATTGTTCTCCATATTTTTCCAAGCCTTTTAGAAATGCTCCTGAGTATTTTTGTAAGTGGACATTTTGGAAGAAATAAAATATTCTATATTTCTGTACCTTGGCTGTCCTAAAAATCAGAATTTCCAGTTTGTTGAAAATTTAAAAATTGGACTCCAATTTTGAGTGATATCCTACATGAGCTTATTTCATGGCCACCCAAAACAAGCAATCAACTCACTTTACCTCATTTAATGTTTTCCCCTTGCTATTTTTGACTCCCATATGGTTCACATTTTTCCTTCTAGGGGTAAATAAAAATAAAGTAACTCTTGTTCTTTTTTTTTATTTATTTGTCACTAATAAATTAATTTAAGTGCTTATAGTAAAGTTTTATTATGCACTTTATGAATTCAATTAATTAAGACTAGTTTCCCTTTTTCTCTCATTTCCTTAGCCGTCGAGGAAACAAAATTAGGCTAAGGGTCTTTGATCTGCTGCTTTCGACAAGGGAATATTATGTTCGTTTTAATCCTCCCTTTCCCAAATTGCTTGCCCTCAAGCAATGATGTAACTCATGTGCCCAAGTGCCATGTGCAAGAGATAAAACATATTGTAGTGCTCCAAGGGTCTAGATCCCATACCTGTCAAATGAAAGCTCTTGCCAAAAAATATAGCTCTCATCATAAACATGAATTTGAATCAAGGGATCCACATACTCCATTTTGCAAACTTGGTCCTCCAACTTATCATGCTTCTCATGAGGAAAATAAATCTTATTATGCAGTAATAAATATGACATACTATCATTTCCTTTCATACCTTGGAGTTGTCGTCAAGATATTCATTTCCTTTTGCCTTTGCTCCTTCTACAATTGATACTTTCCTCTTTTGCACTACCTCCATACCTTGTTCCTATATGTTTTGAATGTCTTCCTGACTTTTACCGAAGTCTAATCCATCATCATTTTGCTTTTCATTGACTGCTGTTGGGATAACTCTAGCAGTTTCAGAGATTATGGGCACCCGGAAATGCCCTTTCTTTATGGGTATGGCTTCCGTACACTGCTTTGCTCAATGTTCAGGTTTCACTCCTATGATTGTTTCCTCAAACTTGTCATATCAGGCTGCCCTAGTGCAATTTTTGGCTAGACCTTTTCAATTAGCAGAGATCTTTAATTCTGTGGATATTTCTACTCTTAGGTTGCATGCTCTTTGTTCTTCTTTGATGAATTCACCATTGACACTTCACCTCATGATTTCTCCAAGACTCTTCTGTCAAATGAGGGGGCTCAATGGCAAATCTAGTCATTGGATTTCTACTATGGCAACTGGTCCTAGGGTACTTATTAGAGCTCTTATTTGGTTGGCACCTGTCTGCACTACCCACCTTTGAAAGGGACATTCTTTCTGGTGCAACCTCCACCCACTGCTCTTCATGAGCGGTCGTATGGATATTTGAAGGACAACATCTGTTGAACCCTAAAACTCAGTTTTGGCTTCGACTCTGACTTAGGCTTCACGCATCATGCCAAGAGTGTCATTGAATGTAATGTCTCCTAAATTTGAAAAAAACCGGTTGTTCTTCTTTGCTGAGCATTGTATTTGAGGTGGAGGTTTGATGTGTAACTTTCTGCTTGCTTGTCTAGTTACTCTGAGCTTCCTTCAACCAGGAACCCACCTTGTCATCATTGGTGTGTTGATATATTGTGTCCATGTAGAGCCTTAGCTAAGTCCATAATTGATCATGTCAATGCACCACACATTTCCCTTTGAGAGTTGAGTCAAAGCATGTTGTAACTCCCTTTGGCTATCAAAATTGAGATTCCCTGATAGCCTGTTGCAAATCATGTATTGAGCTTCTTGTGAAGGGTACAAGATGGCACATAGGGGACTTATCTCATCTGTAGGAAGAGCTCTCCGATCTTGAGCATCCAAGAGTAGCAAATTTAGTAAAAATGCCAAGATTTCTGCTTTGCTATAAGCTAGATGTCCATGGAGTCCTTGCGCAATGAAGATCTGAAATTGCTATTTCTGAGGAAAGTGATGATGCAAGGATCACCGCTCTAAGAGGACTGTAATGTCCCCAAATAGGACAAATTATGGCCCCAAAACGGAACAACAATAAATCCTTTCCAAATCAGTTCTTAAACAATGACGTATAGAGCGATGTACTTGAAATTATAATAATGCCACAAATCTGAATTTATTAAGGAAAGTGCGACTTTGCCTAGGAATGATGGAAAACACTCACAACGGAATGCAAAATCGCTGGAATTCTTCATCATAAACATAGATCGGACAATCTTATATATGCAAAAACAATCGAGAAAACACCAGATTTTATGATCCAATAAGAGGGCTGGAATTTATTATAAAAATCTGCAGACAGATAGGTCACAGAGTTAGACCGGAATTCGAATTTCCTCAGCGCAAAACAGACATGCAAATCAGCTGATCTTGGCCTCTAAAAATTCTGATTTTGGAATAACTACTCAAATCAGATCCAAACGTGCCCTAGATCACTCTGAAATGGTCCCTAAGGTAGGTTGCTACACTATAGGAAAGCTAGGAAATGAAGGGTAGAACTCAAGAACAATCTTCTACCTTCAAACCCTCCTTGGAATCAAAACAAATCTGCAACTCTAACCTTCAACTAACTGCTGGAAACTTGAAGTAGAACGTTTGAAAATCAATGGAAACTCCTGGAATAGAGCTTCCTTCTCAAAAAGAAAGAAGAGTTTTCGTTCTTCTTTCTAAGCTTAAAGAGGGATTTTGTCATCACAAGAAAAACTACTAAGGGTTTTCTGCCTTTTGGAGTTGAACTGGAAAGCATGCAAGCTTAGTCCAAAATTAAGAAATTATGAGATGTCAAAATGATGTCTTCTTCATTGCACGGTGACCTCCTTTTATAATTTGCTCTTGGCCCATATTAGCCACCAAAAACAACCAATCAACTCACTTTACCTCATTTAATGTTTTCCCCTTGCTATTTTTGATCCCCATATGGGTCACATTTTTCCATTAGGGGGAAATAAAAATAAAATAACTATTTTTATTTTCTTTTATTAATTTGTCACTAATAAATTAATTTAAGTTCTTATAATAAAGTTTCATTGTGCACTTTATAATTAATTAATTAGGACTAGTTTCCCCTTTTCTCATTTCCTTAGCCATCGGGAAACAAAATTAGGCTAAGGGTCTTCGATCTGCTGCTTTCGAGAAGGGGATATCACAAAAGGGGGGTGACAACCACCCAATACAATTTTATTCAAACTCAACTTCGATGGGGCTTCCAAGACAAAGCTAGGTCTAGCAAGGATTGGGGGATTATTTACTATTCTATAGTGGAGCTTGTTCTAGCTTACTCCTAGTTCATTGGCATAGCCACGAGCAATGAAATTGAGTTAATTCACCAGCTAAACTCAATGAACCCTTGAATCTACAAGTTGAAGGTGATTCTAAAATAATAGTAGATCTTATTCTAAAGACTATTAATCACCAAAGAATGGCTACACCAAGCTTGATCCAAATTGACAAGATTCCAGCTCATCGGAGACTAGACTAAATTCTCATACAAACAACTCAGCTCATCACAAATACGGGCATTTAGAATAACACTCATCAAAAGAGACATGATGATCATGTGGGTGAGTTTATGGTGAATGAAACAATTAAATTATTTACAGAGAGTCATCTTACTATTTTTATTTGAAAGAGCAACTCTGATAGCATCAGGCAGCAAGTGGACTTAGAGACGTTTCAACAATAGATTTTCGTATGGATAAAAGTTCAGCACTCAACAAGACAATACAAAGACTAAATAAAAGGCTTTCTCCTGCTTGGCCTAATCATATTTATGAAGGTTTAATACATATCTCTAGCAACAGGGAAATGACAACTGGTCTAACGAAAGATAATATTTCTTAGCAGTTTGTTCATGGGCCGCCTCTAACAAACTGTAAACCAATATAGTTGAAAACAAAATTATCAATAAAGTTAATGTTGGAATGGGAGCTCTTTGGGAGACGCTGATTGGGTTCAAACACAAGACCTTTGTCATCCTAGCAAAATGCTTTCTATACTAACACCAAAACAATTAGTTGAAGACTATGAGTTGGTAGAGAAGGGCATGCCTAGCTGTGAAAGGTACAATTTTGATCCACTTGGCAATCGCATGTTGAAAATAGATGGATTTGGCTACTTGGAATATCAACGTCATGATCTATGGCTATGGTTTGATTAGCTTTAGATGCCCTCTTAATTCCTTCTACTCTTGTTCCACTCTTCTTCTGTTTTTTTTTACACGAACTTGTTTAGTTTGTCTTTTAACCCCTCACCAACATTGTACCACTCCAAGCTCTTGGGAATGCCTGTTAGAGGTTACCACTTTTAAGTCTTTCACCACATTCTGTTTTGGACAGTCTAGTGCCCACTTCCTCTTGACTCGCTTTATTATTATTCTTAGTCAATATTTCCATCATTCCAACTCGAGCCCAAGTTTTACACCCCATAGAGTTTTGTTTTCATTTTACTTGTTCTAGAGTTTGGTTGCCATGTGTTTGCCCACTCATGATCACTTTATCCTTGCTCTGGCCTTCATATCGACGTGACCTTCAATTCAATTCCACATAATTCATCTTCTCTACACTTTAGCCGTGCACATACTAAAATACAAATGGATTTGTTTGAGCTTTTCTTTGACATGCAAAAAAATATGTTGGCCGAGGGAGGTCCACACAGCACTACCATTTCATGTCACCAAGCAGAAGTAAGGAGTTTTAATGATAATATCTACTCTACACGTCAGGAGGTACTGCTCAATGCCTTATATCAGGCAGCTCAATCTTAAATATCTTTTGGATCTTCCATCTCACCAACCACAATCTTGACATGATGGCGAACATTACTTAACCATATCTGACTGGGTGCCTTTACATTCAGAGAATGATGATTTCTATATTCTTGCTATCAGAAAAGAGACCAAAATACCCCTTATCAGGCCTTATGCTTCGATTTGTTGTCTAGATGGCATGCCAAAAACCAACCAGGAAAACACTTCCATCCATTCATCAGCCAAATCTCAGGTGCAACAAGGGTTTGATGACTTAAAGAGGCACCACAAACAAGAGATATTCAATCTATGTATGATGATATTTGGATCAAATGACATCAGCAGGATTCAAATTAGCAAAGGTACATCCTACATCATGAAATTCTAGGAGAAGCAATTGCCTACATCAGAAAATCTATAAACGGTAAGGGCCTTCATTGCAAATGTAATTCTCTCAACTCTTTCTTATCCCATCAATCCTTTGAGGGTTTATAAGAGAAAAAGAAGAGAGAATATTACAACGGAAATGAATGCCCAGCTTAAATCCAATGAATATAAGCTTCGATCAGGATAGATGAAGAGGAAGTGGGTGAAATTCCTGCCAGAATTCTTCACAGCAATGCACAGTTCGCTTGGATGATGCATTCCAATTTGGAAATCCTCAAGTTAGGCCTGCCTTTCCTCTGCTTCAAAATGTGAGAATACTTACTATGTCTGATTAACTCCCCTCTTGTGTGTCAAAACAATACATCAGTAACCAAACCTTGTTGCTTGGATGGTTCATTCCAATCTGGCAATCCCCAAGTCAGGTCTTCCTTTCCTGATTCCTCTGCTTCAAAATGTGAGAATACTTACCATGTGAAACTCCCCTCCCGTGTGTTAAAACAATCATCCCTAACCGAACTTTGTTGCTGGCATGCTGCTTTGCCCACCAATATAATACACAATTCCACATCATCCTATTTATCAACCGTAGAACTGCAACTCATACTTCTGCAAATCCAAGCATTTTAAACAATTATATGGTTCTTATCCTATCTTTTAAGCTGTTCATTTCCATCCTTAAGGGGGCCAAGTCACCAGGGGTAGTCAGTACTTCCATGGTCCCCTGATTATGATCAGAAACAAGACAATACTCCTGAAGGATCTGCTATATTTGAAGTCATGCTAAAGGCCATCAGTAAATTGGATGGAACTATTCGTCACTTGGCAGCCAAGATTTAAAATCATGACAATCAAATCCCAGTTTTGGGAAAATGCATCTTTCAAATGATAGAATACATAAATAAACAAGAATGCATTAGTCATTTGCAGCAAAACGTTGAATACCAGCAAGTCCATGTACAATCCTTGGAGCAAATTTTGCTGTATTTCCAGTAAAATGACTGGTGCAGGAAGTTAGAAATGATCAAGCTGAAAAAACTAGTGCTTCCAAATGCTACCCATCCGGGTAGCACGAGCTCCACTCAAGCTCAGATGAATAATTGAATTTTTTCCTTCCCCACAGCAATGTTCCAATGGGGTTAGGACAAGGCTCTGGTAGAAAGAAGAAGGGGTCAGCTCATGGTCTTAACTAACTTATGAAGTAACAGCAAGGGGACGGAACATTCAATGATACACAATCTCTTCCCCGAGTATTGTATAATCATATATATGGCTTATGCCTGATGTATAGCTCCTTTCTTTATGTCCTGTCATACTAGATGTTTTGTTCTTCTTACTATGGCAATAACATTAGCCTTTGTTCATAAGTTTCTTTGGTATTAGGTAGTGCTTTTTAGATGAGTTGTTTTACTCGTGGGTTTTGGGAGATATTGTAATTAATGTGTATATGTATTCCCATGTTCAAATGACAGAGAGCATTTAGCCTCTGCTGTTTTGCTCTTTGATACAAGTTGAATATTTAAAAATAAAAGAATGAGCCATGTTCCTGCTATCTAGCTGCAAAAACACGTCGTTTATTTTATTAAAGCAAAGGGAAGTCATCAAACTGACTTGTTTAGTGCTGTAGATATCCTATTTATGACACTTCAGATTTCAGAATGAAATCATTTCATGATGTTAAGATACACACTTATTGGTGGAATCCAACAAAAAATTAACTTCTTTAGACATGTTCAACTTTAATAGCTTAACAGTTATTGGTATTGGCAATGCCATTTTCATGAAACAGTGGTGGCATTGCATGTTGCACCATCTGTTATTTAAAAGAATTACTTTTAAAGTGACATAGCATATTACTTAGCTACTTATGCTAAACAATTCGGAATCATTTTACTGTTTGAGGTGCTCTGTAGTATTGCATGTGCTTAGCACAAAGTTTCGTGGAAACCCAAATCTTGACTACCAAACTAAGGCACATAGTATGCAGGCTATGCAATGGATTACTAATATTGACAAAGTGGAATTCTATTGCACAGTTTATGAATACATTAGTATTAGAAATATTTAAGATTTAACAAATTAGACAAGTTCCAAATGAACTGCATAAAAGTTTGTGAACAGTTTTTTTGCTTGTCTCTAATTTTTTTTAGAATGCTTCGTATCATTAACTGTAATTTGTTCATGGAGCTAAGCAATTGGCAGAGGTGAATGTCTCTTTATTTCCCAGTGCTTGTTATATCCAAACTGAGTTACAAAACAATTCTTCTTGTATGGTATGCAGACTATGCAATACATTATTAATATTGACAAAGTGGAAATTTTTTAACAGTTCATGAATACATTAGATTACAGCTGGGGCAGAGGAGCTACGGTTTTGCATGCATATTAGGAATATTTTGAATTAACAAATTAGACAAGTTCTAAATGAACTGCATAAAGTTTGTGAACAGTTTTTTAGCTTGTCGCTATTTTTCTTATAATGCTTCATATCGGCAACTGTAATCTGTTCACGGGCCTAAGCAATTGGCAGAGGTGAAGGTCTCTTGATTTCCCAACGCTTGTTATATCCAAACTGAAAATAAAGTTGAAACATGGAAGGAACTTCAATAGGGCCATCTGTTATGGTGAACCCAATCTGAAGTCCATTTTTTCTTCTTCATGAATGTAGGTCCTTTCTTAAAATCGTAATAATGTTCACGGATATTATGAAGATTGCCACTTTGGGGTTAAGAAATAATATGTAATATCTTGATTGTAATGATACAGTTGCTATGAATCTAAGAGGGTAATTCCGCTGATAGGCATTCTACAATGGCAATCGGGGGTGGTCGTTGTAGACTGTAATGTAATGTCCATGATTTGTTAACAATTAGTTTCTGACTATGTTGCCAGGAAATGGAAATGTGTACGAAACTGGAAATGTATCTGAAATGCTGAAACACCTATTTTCAAAAAACCCTTTGATACGAAGTGGCACGTAAATGTCTATAATATACACACATACTCATGTTTTAGTCCATAAAAGATACAGTGCTTAAAAAATATAGTACTCGTAAATGAGAGAGTGTTTTAAACTTTTAGCATTGTATGAAGTGCATATATATAGGTTTAAGTTAGTGTCCTCTAGAACTTTAGGGTTTATTTTTTATTTTTTTAGCTTATTTTCATTGTGGGAGGGGTTGAAGCAGGGGGTTTTTGAAGTACTTGTGCTGTCGGAAACGCCTGGGAACATGCTAAAAACGGCAGAGCCATTTCCATACTGTTTCTGGTATGGACCCGAGATTGGGAAGCATTTCCAAAGTGTTTCCATTACTATTTCCATACTAGAAACATCCGATCGTGGGTAGGGGGTGACCTGAGGCGTTTCCTGCAACATAGGTTTCTGACCTTAAATTTGACGTCCACTTGACTATCACTCTTAAGTTGTTTCTTGTAATCTTAGAGAAATCCATCAATAAATTGTAATATCATGGCCATACGGTGGAGTATAGAGCCCCCTTTTTTGCCAGGAAGATGTTTTTGAGCCCAACACAGTGGTGTAGCTAGATCAATGCCATTTGTCACCTATTAATGGAAAATTCATGGAGAAAATCCAAGATAAGGGCCTTGAGGTTGATATCTCACAGCATTTTTTAGATAGATTTATTTAAGATATTTGTACTAGTTATCTTCAACATTAACATACATGCTCTATATGACCTAAAAGTTTTAAAACAAAAGACAAAAATCTTGTGGGGAAGGTTTCTCTCTAGTGTATGCATGAGCTTATGACTGGAACCGACAAGAATTTGTAATTCCATAATTGTTTCTTTGTTACTAAGTGCTTAAACCTTGTCCATATGAAGATCACCTTATTCTCCCTCTCTGTGAGTCACTGTTGCATGGCTCTCTCTTTGGTTGCATTTGCTATTGATTTCAGTACAAGACTGCAGTCTATTCATCTAGATGTTGATAAGGTGGCTGGTGGGATCAATTTCTGCTGTTGATTAATCAGAAATTTAAGCAAATGGTTTCATTTGTGTCTATCTCGATCCCAAATTCCATTATTCCAATTTGCTTTTCCAAATACTATTTCATCGGCAGGTTACAAATGTTGATGTTACATCCTAGTCATTTTAATCTTTTTATTATTTCTGCATGACCTTGCTCATTATTGGACACTGATGAATAAATCTTTAGTTTGACCGTTTTATTCAGTCACTAATGTACACATCTCCATCATGTACAGGTAATAGATCTCTTGAAACAAATGCATCAATCTAAAACTACAGATGGAAGTACGTCACAAGTAACTCTAACTAAAAATCAGCGTGAAAGAAAGGACAAAATGCGTCGAATTGCAACAGTGTTGGAAGCCTCTCTTCTGAAGCTTGACGATTCTCTCATGTTGTTCCATGACTTTTAAAGTTGTCTTGTTGTGCTTCATATTGTAATTCTGATACAAAAATTCCTTTTCACACAGGTGATGCAAGGTCCAATTGTTTTCCATATTATTCATTATTAATTTATTTATTATAAATTAGAATGTTTATGAGTTCTTACCTGCACAAAAACAAATTGCTAAAACACAAATTTATCAACAAGGGTACTAGGTGTTAATTTATCCCACATGGAGATATTTAGCAACACATTAGTTGGTTTCAAATTTTATTTGAAATTTCTGCCTAATAGTGTTTACATTTTAAATTTTTATTGCTTACTGCTTTCAATTTTACTTGAATATTTTAAACAGTGCTTTATTTTGTATTTTGTTTCTATTCATTTTCTTAAACATTTTCCTTCACTGCGTATGGATTGTTACAAGACCTGATAACTATTATTTTCTTTCAGTTTGGTTGCATGTATTATTAAAAAATAACAGATGCTTGTATTCCTTTCTTGAACTTCAAATCCAGAAAGGCAGGATACCCTTGTATAACACATTCTAAATACTTCTATCTTTTTTATTTGCATACGTATCCTATTATTTGACAAATCGACTGTGGAATAAAGAGCTAAGCGTGTGCTTAACACAAAAAGAGAACATCTAAGACATGGTAATAAGACTCCTAAAATCTCTGTTGCACTAATTCAAATATGTGTATGATAAGGATACACTAGATTTTTAGAAAATCTTGGATGCGATACAACTAGGATATGGCATGCATACATGCATTCAAGGCAAAAATTTGTCAACTAAAAAACCTCCAATATAGTGTGATGGGATTTAGTTCCGCTACAAGAAGCACTCCAACACCTTGAAGATCAATATTTTGAATCGGTCACTATTCCATCTGAGCTCTATTATATGGTTAGGGATAATAGAGACAAACTGTTTAGTGAAAGAGCCTTGAAAGGCCATAAGAAGGAATCTTCTTCAAGTGATTATGAGGAAGATCTTGTTATCCAAATCATAGTTCGCCTATTCATATTCGGCGAATATTCAACAAACAAAAAATAAAGGCTTTGCAAAAACTCGGCAAGACTCGGCGAATATTTGACAACTTAAAAAATACTCAAATTTCTGTAAAAAACATGAATTTTAAGCAAAATATAGCTACAAAATGTATCAAACGAGTCCATAGAATGTTGGAGAAGTGTTTTCTATTAGATTTGAATAAAAATACAATACAAAATCGCATCATCATGCTAATACAATAGCCGACTGATAAGTGTTATGAATTTATGATGATTGTCATTGAAAATTATCATCACAAATTTCATATCTATGCAAGTTACAATATACAATTAGTTACATTTTCCTCTTCCCCTCTCTAAAGATGTCATCCAATCCAATATTTCCTGCTAGTGCTTCTCCCTCCATAGCTTTCCTCGTGAAAGACGCAATCCCATCCTTTGTGAACACAAGGATTTCCACCTTCGATCAATAATCTCCCAAAAGGGTCCCAAAAGAGGCCATATCTGGCTATATCCCCCATATAATAGTTTTGGATAGACTTTGGCCCTATCCATGGCCTCATAAATGTATCCATAGGGTTTTGCTCCCCATCAACCAAACGCAAAACTCTCACCGACGACTCTAACACGTACACAAATTAAAATGTAAGGTTACAAACTTACAAATAAAGTAAAAAAGTAAATAACAATATATTTATAATTTAACAAATTAAAATAAATGAGTCAACTTGAAATATAAATTGAAGTTTGAAATTACCTTGATGATCTCTATAACTCTCTTTGCAAAGATATCATCAAAAACTATCTTTGCAGTCCTCTCTCCATTAACTTTATTTGAATATTGTGAGTTTAGCCAAGCTTGACTCAGAAACATTTGCTTCGATGATGTCAACAAACTAGAAATACTTTGCAACGTTAAGAAATTAATTGCAAATCTTGTGACACTGATTCACACAAGCTCTTTCCCTTTTGTGTGTTTTCTCATCAAGCTTAGAACTCAAGGGTGATTATATATGTACTTTGTTATGTTTTTTGCATCTTCTACAACCGGCCTCACCCAATCAATTTTTCTTGTGTCCTTCAAAATAAGGTCAAGGCAATGAGTCACACAAGAGTCCAAAAGAGTGATAGATGTCTCTTTTGCAGTAGTCTCCTAGCCGCCACATATGTTGTTGCATTGTCTGTGACAACTTGCACAACATTATGTATACCCACCTTTAATACAATCTTCTCCAACATAACACTCAAATTCTTTGTATTGTTTACTATGTTAGAGGCATCAATAGACTTCAAAAACACCATCTCACCATTTGAAGCCGCTAAAAACTTAATGAGGGTGCGGTTCCTTCCATCCGTCCACCCATCTGAAATAAATGTGCATCCATATTCGTGTCATTGTTTCTTTTGATCTTCTAGAATTGTAATGGCATATGTAACTGCACCTCGAACAATTTTCCACTCAAATATTTTGGAGAGAGTGCCTTGTACCATTTCCTTGCAATTATCAATGTTGTCACCAAGTACTCCCAACAGGCTCTTTGCCACATTGAATGGAAGGTTGTTGTAGTATTACAAATTTGCACATGCTTTATCCATTTCTTCGTACATATCTTTGTTCTAGGTTGTACCTTGCAATGAAGGTTGTGCTCCAGGTATGTTCTTTGGCACAAAAAAGCTATGTATGCCTTTGGTTGAACTCGATAAAGTGGATGTGCCTCTCCCTGTTCGTATGGGTGGACTCCGAGTAGAGCCAACAATTGTTGCCGTATTATCCTCTGAATCCTCTATCATCCTAACCTCAGGTCTAACAACTTCTGCTATGGCTGCATGCACCCTTTCCCTCTCGAGTTTCTTCTCCTCCAACTCTGTCAGCTCTGCTCTCATCTCTCGCTTTGCCTCTTCCGTAATATTGGGGCAAACCACAACGTCCTGACAAACAATACATGCAATGTGCTACTTCAAATGATTGATGCCTCTAGAAAATGTTTTGCCACATAAATTGCAAACCACTGTTCCCTTAACTGCTCCACGCACACCATACTTTTAAGCGAGGGTACAGACATTCACAGGAACAATTCTTGCAAGTGATGTGGACCCAGATGCCAAGCCTAATGCCATTGTTAAGCTCTAATCTACAACACAACACACATTTAAAAAATTAAAAAGACAAGCTTAATTAATTTTTTTTAAAAAATGTGTCTGAATAACCATGTTTTACTGTAATTTAATTAAAATAACATACCTACGGTTGCAAATGAGTATTAAAAATTTAAAACGATTCGCAATCACATGGAACACATTTAAAATTACAAAACATATTCGATGAATCGATTACAATATGAATATATAAAATTTAAATAATTTAGAATAAATTTGCGTAAAATAAAAACCATACCCCCGGCTGCAAATGATTATTAAAATTTAAAAGCATTCATTTTTATATGAGATGTATTTACAATTACAATATGAATATGTAAAACTTTAATAATATATACCAAATTTGTAAAAACTTGAAAGAATAAAAAAAACTTACCACCAAATGCAATTCTCCAAATTTCCTCTTCGTTAAAAAATCCGTTCAACACATGCAATGCAAGCTCAAATGGTTGTGTGAATGAAAATTAAGTGTTTTGGGGCCTTATCAAGGGAAAAAATAAGTTTTTTGAGTGTAAAAGATGTGTTTGCGTGTACAGTGCGCTGTGGGCGAGTTATTAGCTTGGACTCGCTGAGTTTTGGCGAATATTCGCCAAAACTCGGTGAGCTCGAGTGACGTTCTTTCCAAGCGATTATTCGTTTCCAAATTTATTTGGCGAGTACTCACTGAGTATGCTAATTATGATCCAAATGATAAAGTCACAACTAAAAATGGTTGATAATGAACTTATTACTTTGCAACACAAAAATATTCTAGTTTGGGAATTCCAAAAAAGAACTTTACGATGCCCTAGCAATTCATGATAACAAATAAGTATTCTTGAAAAAAGAAAGAAAGAATTAAAGAGGAATCTTAAGAAATATAAATCCTCTCAAGACAATACTTCTTCAAGAAGGAAACCATACCAAAAACCTGTCTATCACAGATACAAAGCACCTACATGGCACACCAATAGAACTAGAGGACCATCGACAGATGATTTTGACACAGAAGAAGAATCTGAAGAAGATAATGAAGAGGAAGAGTCATTAGAATAAACGTCCGCCGAAGACACCAAAAGGAAGCACAAAAAAAGTTGCCCACGAAGCTAGTAAAATCAAAATCTAGCAAGTAACCACTGATGGACTTAAATTTTGTGATAACTGAAGCAAGATCCACACAGATACGGGTAAGAGTCCCATGCACTTTGTTTCTTAGACAAGATAAGATGTTGCATCATATTAGAGACAAAGTGTATAATTTAGACAACCTCTTGGTTGGAGCAGAATAAGAGAAGAAAGAAGAGTCCATGTTGTACATATAAAGGTTTGTTTTGAATTCAGTGGTTATAAGGACTTTTGTCTCCATGCTTTTGTAGATACAGGATATCCAAGGAGTTCTGTGAAAAATGATGCACTCCCTCCATAATTTTGGCAACAAAACCCTCTGGATATAAGAGAAACTGCAATAACAAGAGAAGTTCTTGAATTTGACAGGTATGCTTTGAATATTCCCATCTATATACATGGATACAAACCCAATATTGATTTCATTGAGTAGAACAATCAACGACTTGATTTGTTGATTGGAAATATTTTCCTAATGAAATATGAGCATTTCAACAAAAGGAAGAATGAAATCATTCTTCATCACCATGGAACCCCTGTGCTAATGCAAATCTTTCGAGTGGTAGAAAACAAGTTGTATAACAAGATGAAGGAAGACGGAATTGAGGAAACATGGGAATCCGAAATAAAAGGATTCTACTAGCAAAAGGTAACAGGAAAACAAAAATGGAGAGAACACGTAAAGTTACAATCTCTTCCTATTAAAATAGTTGTTGAAGAAAATTTCAAAGAAAATTGTTGCAGCTTGAATCCACTTCAGTTTTGGAAACTTGTACTAGAAGAATGTGAAATTAAAATCTAAAGTGAATTAGCAAAAAGAGGAACCTTATCAGTTTAACCCAATTGAAAGGAAAGAGCTAGATGATTAGCTAGTAGAACTACAAAATGTAGGATTCATTTCTCCCAGCAAGAGCCCATTTACTAGTGTAGGATTATTTTGTCAATAAACATTCAGAACAAATACAAGTCAAGAAAAGGTTTTGTATAAACTATAAGCCGACAAATGAGATTATTTTGACATCCATCTAAGCGTGCATTTGTCACTTGTGACTCTATTGCATTGATTGCTCTCATTTGTGGATGCACGATGGAAGATGTGCTTCAAAGATTTCTGCTTCGTACGACCCAATTTGCATCACAACCTCCGCCACTTCTACTTAGCAGGACTAATTATACACCATGGCGTTTGAGAATGGAACATTTTTTCATTCAAGATGACCTTTACCAATTTTTGTATGGTCAAGTACCAACTCCCAGTGACCTAGATCAACTCGATGACTGGCTCAACTCATGTGACATGGTTCTTTGTCACTTGATGTATATTTTCATGCCTCTCCACCATCGTGTGGCACACACAGAGTGTCCTAAGACTGTTTGGAGCATTCTTCAGACCTTATTTGGAGACTCTTCAGAAATTGCAATTTCCACCCCATGTAATGCTTCTGCCATGGCTGTTATCCTTGATCACTTCTGTAATTGAAGTTGCAAATGTTGATAGGTGATTCTTGTTTGAAGATGGTGTACTCTTTTGAACTAAGTAATCATGTTTGTTGTAGATGATATGTTTATCTTCTAAAATTGGATACAATCATGCCATGACAATTCAGAATTTATAATGAAGTATTTCATATACTTTTTATGCTGAACTTTTTAATGTATTCTGCATGTGGATGAAGGAAATAAATTCAGTCTTATTTGTTGATTGCCTATTTTGCAATACTGAACTTGTTTTTCAGTCTATTGATTGCATAGTGTAAGAGTAACCACACCTTAAATCAATTATAGTGATCCAAGACATGTTTAGGATTTTTTGATGTTTCGATCATTGTGATTGAGTCGGTCAGAGTATCTGATTTTTGAACCTAGGCTTGCATTAGGGGTCACAGGGGCGTCCTATAGCATCTTTTGATTTCACCCTTCTAAGTGATATAATAATGTCGTTTTGATGAATTGTGAAAGGTAATGTTCTTTGATTAATTTATTGAGACCTAATTAATCTAAGTTCTTTTGATTATTTTATCCTATCTTAAACCTATGTTATGGTGATTATATTTATTTTGATAATTAAATCCTAAGTGGGGTAATGAGGGACTATCCTAAGTTTTGGATACTAATTAATCCTAAGCAATGGTTTATAAACTAATACTAAGGGAACCTAACTTAATGGACATCAACCTAACCTAAGGGAAATGTGGTTGGCTTTGTTAACAAGTGGTTGGATGGCGATGGCACCATTCCAAATGCATTGCAAGGTTTAAATGTTTCATTTAATAAGCTTGTTGCCGCCAATTTTGGCCAAGGTATAGAGGTGATGGAAATTGCCGAGCTGACAACTCTGTTATTTTTTGTTGAATGAAGTTTTAAACTGTTAGTTGTAACTAACAAAAGATAAGGCATGGCATGAGTTTTGAAAGGGACACTGTCAGTCTTGTTGGTATTTAAGAGCCTCAATTTGAGCAAAAACCGACTAGGGAATAGTATAATGGGTTGGTTTTATTGTTCATTCGGATTTTTTCAAGCTCTTTGACCCTGCAAGTTGTATTTCCATTTTTCGAACTTTCAGTTCAATTTTGTTGCATGTTAAAATTCGCCATTGCATAGCGGAAATAATGACAAAATTTGGTCATGGAAACTATAAGAAAAAAGTGGGAAAAGTTTCAGAGGATTTGTTTGGCGTTTTTATTGGAAATCTTTTTGTGGAAGCTTTGTTTGAAGGATTGAAGCAAGGAAGAGAAGGCAGGAGCACTACCAGGCATGATAGATTCTATCTCTTTAAGATCTCTTGCTTTTATTTAAACGTTTTCATAAAGAGAACTCTGCTCTTCATGAAAATGTCTCTGAGAATAGTTTCTGATGTGTTGTTTGCTTCTTCTTGCTTTTGTGAGCTTCTTGTGGTTATGATTTCTTGTGAATATAGTGATTCTGTGGAATGAAATTGTTTTGCATGATTCTGGGTTTCGAATGAAGTTAGAAAACAAATGTATTGCATTATTGGAAACTGGGTATGATTGTTCAAGGGGATTCTGTGTTTTGATGAATATGTCTCCTTGTTTTGTACCTTATTGGCATTTAACGATTTGCAGGGATTCAATTGGAAGTCTCTTGAACTTTGGAACTCTCCAGGTTGTGAAACTGGGTTTTGATTAATATTATTTGGGTTGAATTTGTTCACAGTAATAAAAAGGCCCTGTAATGGAACACCCGTTTCAGTTTGATGGTCATACGATTTGGTTGTATTATCAAATATTGCTGGTTTACTTGTTTCTAGAATGTCTTTTTTGGGATTCTTGTTTCGGTTCATAATCCTTCGTTTTGGCTTAAGATTGGTAACTAATCTTTTGATCTTTTTGTTGTTTTAATGAGATCTTGTTTCGACCCATACTGGGTATTCATGAAGGTGGTATTTGAGCATTGTAAGTGCATGTTGTATAGGTGAATGATGGAGTTTTCTGTATCGCTCATCTTAAGTTTTGTTTCGTTGTTTAAATACCCTTCTCGGGTGGACATGTTTGAGAAACAAGGACTGGTAATCTCATGTATCTCTCTTTTGTTGATTATGATTTCATTGCATGATTACCCTTCTCAGGTTGGCTCTGGTTTTTGAACTTAGTTGATTTTGGTAAGGACCCAGATTTGTATTAATCTCGAATTGGGTTTCGTTTTCTTTTGCTTTATGTTCCTTCAAAGAACTGTTAGTCTTCGAGCGTCATGTGTAGGGCATCATGATTTGGTAGTAGTTCTTGTTCTACTTGGGAGATTCTAGTGGTTTGGGTCATCATTGTTTTCTTGGGATGCATTCTTGGATGAAAGCATGTTTTGTTGAATGTTTTCGTTCCTGTGAAACGTCTCTTTTGAGACTGTACTCTCATTTTTGAGTTGGTTTAAATGGTTGTGAGGAGATTTTTGCTTGTATTCGAGTTCGTTTCAAATATGTTGGACGATATGAGTTCTGCTTGATCATTGTTAAGGAAGTTTTCAGTTTTTAAACTTGGATCTTGGTCTTTTTGGGTAAGGCCATACTCTACATTTTGTTCTTTGAAATTGTTCTGATTTCATTCTCATGTAGCTTGGATGTGGGAGTTATTTGGTCATTCAATTGTTGATTGTTTATTGAGTTGCATGTTGTGATACGACCTTCTCTTTGTCGTATTGGTTGAATGGTTATGTTTTGATCAAATGGGTTTTGATCTCAGCTTGTTGTTGATGGCAGATCCTTCATGAGTTTTGTATCTTGTGTTTGATTTGTCTTGTGAATGCTTGTGTAAACTTCCCTTGGAATATACAGTGATTATATTCGGTATTATCAAGTTTGTTCTTTGCTTGAGGCATCCTCTTGGAATAGAGACAAGGATTTAGATAGAAGGGTTAGGACAGTATGTTGTTCATGCTAGGTCATTCGTGTTTTTATATCAAACCTTTTTAGTTGTTGATATGAAATTGATTTTGATAGGGGCAACATTATGTTCTTATCAAGTCATTGTGTTTGTAGATCAATTCATTTTCAATTGATTGATAGGAAACTAACTGTGATATAGTGGAACTTTGGCTTGGTGAATTAAATTGAAACTAATGAGGACAGATCATGACTTTAATTAACTCTCTTCTTATAATTGGTTGCAGTTTGAAAAGTTATGATGTAGAAATGATTATCATTACTGTGAGATAGATGAAATTAAATTTTGTTGGATTATTTAACTTCTTTTAAGGGCAATGATACTTAAATAGATTTATTGACTTTTTATCTATTCTAACATTGTGACTTTTTGGGCAGTTTATTTGATTGATCGTATTTTGTGTACTTGGAACCTTTTCATAAATAGCAGGGTTCCTTTTATGAAACAGTTAGATAAAAACATATTGTTTTAACGTTACAACGTTTATCATGTTTAGTTCTTGTGAACTAACTCATGCTAACAATTTTGCAGATGGACTTCGTGAAAAGTGAAAGGAGAAAGACTTATAAAAAACTACATTTGTTTTAGTAATAAAATCATTTTCTTCATTCAGATACTTTATGTATTGAAATTTTCTCGAAATGAACTTGTTGGAAAGACTATGAAGATGTATTAAATTAGTTTTGTAATGATGAAAGATGTTTCCTTATAAACTTATGGAATATTATTGAGCTTGGAGTGAAGTGAACACTCTCTTTTTGATAAAGGAATTGTTGTGTAAAAGTTGTTGATTTTGATTTATTCGAGGGCCATATATGTTTAGATTTGATTAATATCTCTAAATATTAACATGCATGATAAAATTTCATTAATATTCTTAAATATTGATATGCATGGCTTAATGGATTCTAAGGTATAGAATAATGCTTGGATAAGGAACTATATATATCTATACACTTCCGACTCATTTCATTTTGGGAAATTGTATAACTATGATGATTATGATTGATAGACGCTTACTCAAAAAAGGGAATAATGATAGTTATATATAGATGAATGTGACATTCCTATTATGAATCTAAACTTTATGTTTTTTGATTTCTTTAATAGGACAATAGTCCTTAATTATGAATAAGGGGATACTTTTATCTTTCAATTAGAACTAAGTATGTTATCCTTGTAATGTAATAAAGTATAGCTATTATTGATGATTGGTTGTATGCTCTTCTATATGAAAACAATAAATGAAACTAGGAAAACTTAAAATAATTAATAAGAAGATTTAGATATTATGATATTACTAAGTCTAATATATAAGCTTTCAGTCAAGATTGTTTATAAGGATAAACTGTAGTAAGAAAACTTAATGATCTTACTTACTCATATTGAATTCAGATTTATCCATGAATGGAAATAATGGTTTAAGATTAAAAGGTTCATATGCAAGAACACATATTTTATCTGCATACCTTCAATTGATGTAAGAGTACATTTCAAATCCTTTCTTTGGATCAATCGTACTTAGTGGACCCTTAGGTGCATTGTTAACGATTAATTATCAGGGTAACAAATTGAGGGTTAATAATCTAATGTTTCTTAAGTATGCTAGTTTAGTTGAAAGAACTTAGTAGGTTGTTGTAATATAGGGGCTGCAACATAGTACCCTCATAATGACGAGTCATTATGAGGATACTGTGATGCGGCCAACTATGCTTCAATACCCCACTTAGTTCAATTAACTCGATTGACATAAGTGGAAATTCGGTTCATAGTTCTACTCTAAACAGAAATAGACACATGGACTAGTGTAGTGGGTAACTCATGTTGACTTAGGGTAACTAAACACACCCAATCGACGAAAGTTGATTGAGTATGCATGTCTATCCTTAGTCACCACGAGTAGTCTTCCACACTAGTGTATGTGAGCTGCCCCTATTTAGTGTGAAACTTTGACTTGGGTTTGGTTGACAGAAGTCAAGAAAGACCAATCTAGATAATAGTTCGAGTGTCGTGAAAGACATGTTCCTTTTGACGAGTATGTCATCTTGGAATGTAAACATGTTTAAAACTTTGGCCAAAGTATTGCAAACTGTTGGTTACATTTTCTTATGTCACCTAGTCTAAGAAGGCATGATTTTAGAAGAATATCAGTAACAAATATTCAGATAGGCATCTTAGACAGAACACTTGAGTGACCATGAATGGGTAAAAGAACCAAAGTATACATAGTATACACTTGAACAAGTTAAACATGAGAGATCGGTTTAATACCGAGTCATGAAATGAGAGATCAGAGTTTCACCGAGTCTTTACAGCTACATATGGTTGTCTGTTATGAGATGGACTGGCAATGAATGTGTGTTTTGAATTGTATGAATTTAGAACAGTGAACATTATGTAAAAAAAAAAATCCCTTGTTTCTAAATCCTAAAAAGTGGATGTTACACTTTTCATGTGATGATAGTTCTGTTGATACGGATTTTCTTGTTTATATTCCTGATGATGAGGATTTTTCTTCTAGTTCTGATGACACGAGTATTATTAAGAATACATATCCTCCCTCTCTTGATCACCTTTCAGAGAATATTGAATCTCCTCCTGACTCTCTCACCATCAACGATCCATTAGACACTAGGCATACATGTTCACAGTTCCATGGTGATCCTCTTGCGTTCATTTCATTTGCCTTTGATCCACAATCATTGTGTGAGGCATTTTCTACTTCTACTTCTTGTGTCGTGAAAGACAAAGGAAATATACATTTGTGAGGGCTTATTCAAAGGGCAAAAAGATAGCTGTGAATCTGAATATTACAGATTTAAATAGTGTCATGATATTTTTAGCTGCCAAGGAAAAAGGAACACCAGTCGCAGGCACAAAGTCACTAATCATGAAAACGTAAATCCTTATCTAGAAATTGTGACGTGACAATGATTTCGTGAAGGAGGAAGTAGATATATAGTTGGCCGCATTTGAAGACATATCAAAGTTGTGAACAAAGAAAGATACTAGTTGCAAGGGCACACACAAAGTCATGTATCAAAGGAATGCCAATGAAAATACTATTATAGGCTCCTTTATTAAGGCACGCTCCAATCAAACAATATCACTTTCATTTTGGTGCACTAATTTGTGGTTCGGAAATTAAATTTGGAGTGAAAAATGGATGATGAAGTCACCATTTCTAGCCTCATATACAGTCTGAGGTCTTCATCAGACAACCAATAGAAGTCACTACTACAGTAGATGAAGTTGCCATGACAAAGATGCCAAAACTATTTTATTAAATATTTTTCCTTTGAAATACAACGAGGGAAAACTTAGTAATAGAGAATACATATTTTAAAAGAAGCCCCATACTTTGAAGAAAGTAAGGGATCCAGTGTAGGTAAAACTCGACATGGATGGTTGCCCAGATATTTTGGGAGTATGTGGATCTTGGGAATTTTCCCTTACGAGGGTCATGAAACAATTTGATAAAGCACTGTGGGAGTAGCTTAGGATGGATGGTTGTCCAATAATTTGGGAGTCTGTAATTCAAGACTTTGGGGAGGTGGAATCTGGGAAGGTGGGAATTCAACTCAGGGACTACACCTTATGAGGGTTAGGGAGGCAGCTTGGAGTTCTACCTCGTCAAAGCATTGTTTTAAGGGGAAAACTTTTGAAGAATGTGTAGTCTTGTTGGGTTCTGTTACATTAATCTCTTCTCAGTATGTTCTATAGTGTAAGCCTTAAGAGGAGGTATTAGATGATAAGGCTTATAAATTAGTATTAAGTTAATATTAGTTATATATTAACTGATAACGGTTGTAACTGTTTCAACCATTTTGTAACCATCTCTCACATAATAAAATGACGGACACACAATGAACAAGGTGTGCATTTTGGTTTCTCTTCATTCATTTTTTTGTACATTCTGATATTTCTTTATTCTCTCTCCACATGTTCTAACAAAGTAGAGCTGTCCTCCCTCTCCAATGTTTTTGGGTATTTCCGTAGATGATCTTGAGGGCATTTTTGGGCAACATACTTGCATTCATTACAGTTTTATGTTACATCATGCTTTGATTTCTATCATGTTTTTTGTTGATGACAGTCTATTAATTCTCTTACCGATGTTTATTATTTTTCCCATTAAAACCTTAAAATTGGCTATAATTGGCAATGCATCGCAATTGCTTCTTTTTACTGTAGTATCCAACTCTATTTTTTACTGTTTGTTGGATTTCTTGATTAAAAATTATGTATTGCAGTTATTTGTTGTATTGTTAAATTCTGACTTATGTGGAATTCTCTTCTACATTACATTTGCCTCACAAGGTGGATAGGATGGCACTATGACTTCCTCATAAAAGTGGTTTTGTGTAGTAATTTTGCTTTTATGATCTGCTCTTTTTCTGTGAAAATTTATTTGTGTTCCTGATCCTGGGTTCACTTTTAATCCAAACATCAATAGTTCCGTGTAACTGAATTGTGTATCAACGTATCCTTGTTACACTAAACTTTGACATGACTGGTAATACAGCAAGAAATACACTATATGAAAGCCGGCGAGAAGCTGAAAACTTGCAAAGTTTGCCAGACGCATCTCCAATTGCATTAATCAGAGGATTTCACCTAAATTAATAGAAGTCCCTGATGTTTTTTTGACTCACAAGAGGGTGTATGGCTTTTTGAACTGCAGGTATGTTATCAATATTCTGCTTGTTTGTAACAAATGGTAACAGATCGGGAGAGTTCAACTTGTGCATAGGGGTTGAATACGGCCAGCTATTGTGTTGGAGATGATCCTGTCAAGCTATTGTGTCAGAGTTGATCCTGTAAATTATGTTACACATAAATTGGCCCAAAAGCATCCAAAGAATTCGCTTCAGTTCGGTTGGGGATGAGAACCAGATTAGTTGCAGGTTGCGAATTTGAGATTTGAGTTTTGTTCCTAGCTGTAAAGCTGTATGAAAATGATTTTCAGAAGTCCTAGATTTGCATTCTTTGTGCATTAGACTGCATAATAATCCCTGATGAAGCTTGATGAAGATGTTTGATTCCTGTCATGTTTGATTTGATTGGCTTCCATTTGAAAATTGAGTGGGAGAAAGTTGTAGAATCAAAGATTGGGGAGATGAAACTGATGAGCTATATGTCGCCAACCCTGCTCGGCATAGTGACAGTGGAAGAACATATGAGAAATGGTTTCCTCTGCTTGGTGAAAATTAGGACAATATACATCGGGCTCCATCTATCTGCATTTTTTGCCAATTGTCTGTTATGTAAAATCAGCAAAAGAAAGATTTTGATTTTCGGCCTTGCTGAGATTTACCATATGTGTCTCCATTTTTTCTCTGCATGTGTCCTTATTACTGAGAGATTGATAGGCCGATGAAACAGTGCATTCACCTGTTTGTGTATGTGGCCAAATTTGTTCATTTGACTGATTGGAGAAAGGAATTTCTCTGGTAGCTAGATTTTGCAAAAGGGAATCTGTTTGATCTTGCTCTGAATGACCATAAAGTTCAATTTTTTCCTCATGCCATCATAGCTGATGCATAGGATTGTAGTGATAGTAATCCCTTATGTTTCTTAAGCCCCGAGTTTTGAAGAAGCTGTTGCAATTTGGCAGATTCAAGTTGTTTTAAAGATGGATAGGGGTCAACTAAATCCTTGTCCTTAAGTCACTAAATATGGCTTTGAAGTCAACTTAGGTTGTGTTATCATCATATTACGTTCGAAAAGTTGGGGTTATTCGGATAGAGAAAAAAGTTCGGAAGTTCAGGAATTTGTAAGGAATTTGGTTGATTCAACTCAAAAAAATTATAAATTTTAAAAAATAATAAATATGAATAATTATCGCGTAAATCACATAAAATACTTGATAAAAAATACTAAAATTTAAACTTAAAATAATCAAATTTATGTAACTAGTTACTAAAGTTACTAAACATGGAGTTAAAAACTTAAACCTAACATAATAAATCTATGTAAACCTAACTCTTAAGTCTCTAAATATTACTAATACGCTTCTAAGTATTAATGTCTCTAAATAATAAATATTAGTATTAAGGATTACTATACTCTTAAATCTCTAGGTATTATTAATAAATATTAATAAATAATGGTACTCCCGAACAAGGTAAGATATGTATACAACTTTAAAATATTATGATTATTTTAAAATATTATGATTAATATTTAAATCGGATACGTATTCTGAGTACTCCTCAATAAAGAAACAAAATTACTAGTCGCAGTTTTAAGTTTTTAATGATTTATGATTTAAATTTAATGGAAAAGGTGGAGGTCGTATTTGGTGCAAATCACAACATGCAAATCATGTTTTTGGTCGCTGGCGCGTGGCATCTTTGTTTTCCTCTATTCACGTGGAATTTTAAGACTTTTCTACGTACATATGATGTTGCAATTAGGGTTTGTGTTTTTTCATTTAGCTTTTACTCTTTCAATGCTTAGGGTTTTCATTTTTCGTTATTTATTTATTTATTTTTCAAACCATTTTTTTGAAATTAAAACCCTAAACAAATATACTGAACAAGTTTGGTTTTTCCTAAAAATATGTTCTGAACAGAATTTGGATTGTGTTCGGACGAATATGGTAACTATGCTTACAATTCTTCAATACCCTGGTTGTCGAACTTGCCAAGTGGAAGAGTATATACATAAATCATGAAATTTCGGTGCTAACCTCCAAAGGTGGGAACTAAAAAGGATGAAAACTTAATTTCACTGAGTTCTAATGGATTATGACACCTCCTGACATTCCTTTGAGGTTCATATTTACACAGTTTCTTGAGCCCTATGTGGTGATAGGCACTCTAGCCAACTTGTTGTTCTTCATTCATTTATCTTGAAGCGAAAACATACCAATCCCTTGAGATCTAATAATTTTCTTAAGAAAACAATGTTTATTTCTATTTCAAAATCTTCTAACGTTCCAAAATATGATTGTCATAAGAATTTTGGCTTTGAGTGGTTCTAAGTCTTGTCACAAACTAAAATATCTCTCGATGATTATTGGAGCTTGATGAATGTGGGATGAGTGGGATGAGCTCAGTGTTACCTAAGACTCCGAGACGACGGGATGCGAGGATGGATTTTCCAAGACGGCAAAAAAAATCCAAAATTTCAGGACGGTAGGGGAACGACTATCAAAATAATATATAAAATTATTAATATTAAAAATTTACAGATAAATTAAATTTTTTTATGAATAACAATTCATATTTATATATTAGTCCACCATGTGCATACAGTCCATGTTCAGACGTCCATATTAAAAAATTGAACAACACACATATAGCAATACTAATGTTATATGTCCATATAACTTTGAATATTAATATGTATGTTATTGGTTTTCATAGCATGTTGTGACAGTCCACCATGTGCATTTGTGCTCAAAATTTTTGGTATTCATATATCACTCTTGATTCTTAAATGTCTTTGTAATACAATTGGGTTATTATTAACGGGTAATCATTTTTTAAAGAGAAAACAACAAAGAAATTATTTATTTATTTTTAAAACCTAGAAGTCCCCGAAATGTCATGGGGACGTCCAAACGTCCCCGACGTCATCAAAAAAAGGGGGACGACCCCGAAATGTCCCCTGATATTCAAGTATTTTCCCCTTTTTTTCCCACCCTTTAGGAAACGTAAAGGGGGGGGGAGGGCGGGGGATGTTTCCCCCTGTCTTGTCGTCCCCAAAACATCTGAGACATTTGATTTTCAAGGGGATGCATCCTCGAGTAACACTGGCCAAGCTTCTAGTTTTGAATCCCCGAGGAGTTCCAACATAGACGGTTTTCTCTTCTCAAGCTTTTTGGTTGATATTGAAAGTGTTGCCAACCTTGAGGATGCTTTTGTTTTTCCAAATTGAGCACTAGATATTATTTCCTTAGGGTTTCCTCTTGATAAATCAACAAGCACTGTTTGCATGTTCCGCAAGGACTAATTTCATTTTTCAAGTCTCTAATTTGTTGGTGACAAGACTATTGTCATCACCATTGGCTTGTTCTGGATGATAATTATGTTAATGGTTGATCTTTGGCAAGGAAAACATACGTAGAGAGGGCATGATCTAGACCCTTGTAGGTTTGGAGGAAAGCACAATAGATGAGGATATAGAATCTAGATATGTCGTGTGCATATGCAAAAGAAATATTGGATAAGCTGGAGTCTAGAGAAAGTAATAGAAGTTGAACAAAAAGCTATATTAATTTGTGTATGATGTACATAGCATATTCTTAAGAAAGATGTATGACTGCCTACTTTTCTACTATTTTCTTGCTATTTAATGCTATAGATGTGTATACATATATTGCAAAGCCACGAAAGCATAAAGAACTATTATGGAAGATGATCATCCCCTCTTCACGTTACCACAATGCAGAGAGGGGATGATAGGGATCCCATGAGATTCGGGGGATAACTCTCTAGATGAGGATCTAGATATGTTTTGTGCATATGCATAAGCAATATTGGATAAGATGGAGACTTGATAATGTAATAGAACTAGAAAAAAACATTATATTAATTTTTGCATCCTATGCATTGTGTACTCTTGAGAAAGATGCATGTGTATCTGCTTTACTACTATTTGCCTGAGATCCAATGCTACAAATGCATATGCATATATTACAAAGTTGTGAAGGTATAAATAACCATTATGGAAGATGAACCACTTCTAGGATTCCATGTATGACTCTTCAACTTCCAACCATTGCATGGTTTGGCTGTCAAGTTCTTTGCATAATGCAAGCCATGGAAGTCCCACTTGGCATGGTGCAAAGTATCCACATGACCAGGTTAGGATTCTAGGTTCTTTAACTGTTGCATGGCTTGGCTGTTAGGTGTGCGATAATGTTGTCAGGTGCTTTGCATAATGTGAGCCTTGGAAGTCTCAATTGGCATGGTACAAAGTGTCCACATGGCCACATGAAGATGTTCTTCTGGAGATGTGGAGTCTAACTACAAGATGAAGTGGCAAGTTTGCTTTTTCCTTGATTTTGGGAGGAATGCATGGCCATGGATAAAAATAGCATTGTCTTATTAATAGACGGGAGTTGTTATTTTTATGTATAAAAATATCTTATTAAAAATATATAGGAGTTGTTATTTTTATGTTTATCTTATTTATAAGCATAAGCATGCTATATTTAGGTTGCTTGTGGTTGAAGAAAACTTTTTCAAAGAGGTGCACAAGTTATATATATGTGTGTGGATTTACTCTTTTAATATGAAAAAGAGAGAATTGTATTGTATTCCTCTAGACTGAATAAAGGAGAAGTTTGGCTTGTTTTTGGTGGATGTAGCCCACATTGGGTGAACCACGTTAAATCTTGGGTTTATCTTGTGATTGCATGCTTATATTATTTCTTTTTTAATTTATTTTATTGCTCATCTGTGTTTCGATCCTAACAACTAGTATCAGAGAAGGATTTTGTTTTGGAAGAAAAAAACTCACAGGAGGGTTTCTTGTTTGAGTGGGAGCAATGACAGAAGATAACAAGTTCAGGGTTGAGAAGTTTAATAGGCCAGAACTTTCAGCTATGGAAGATGCAAGTGGAGGACTACCTATATCAGAAGGATATTTATCTACCATTGAAAGGGAAAGCTTTAAAGTCGTCAGCTATGAAAGATGAAGAATGGGATGTTCTTGATCAGAAGGCACTGGGAATGATACGGTTATGCCTGACAACTATGGTAGCTTTCAATATTTCTAAGGAAAAGACAACGGTAGATCTAATGGAAAAATTGGGTAAATTGTATGAAAAACCCTCAGCCTCCAATAAGGTATATCTCATGAAAAGTTTATTTAATATGAAGATGTCAGATGGTGATTCAGTAAATGATCATTTAAATGAATTCAACATGGTTACTAATCAATTAAGATCTGTAGGAGTAAGTTTTGATGATGAAGTTAGGGCTCTTTTGATTTTGTGCCCATTACCTGAAAGTTGGAATACTTTGGTTATGGCTGTGAGTAATTTTGTTTCTGGTTCAAACACTTTAAAGTTTGATGATGTTATTGGTGTGATTCTTAGTGAAGAGATGAGAAGAAAAATCACAGGTGAGTCATCTAGTAATGCTTTGAGTGTAGAGAACATGGGAAGACAGAAGGAAAAAGCAAAAGGTCCTAGACACCGTGGAAAGTCTAAAAAGGGTAGATCTAAATCTAGAAACAGGATGGTATGCTGGAATTGTGGAAAAGTAGGACATGCAAAGAAATATTGTTGGTCTTTAAAATCAGGGAAAGATCAACAAGAAGGGAGAAAAGAGGAAAACATAGCAGGTGATGTGTTACAAGATGCTCTTATTCTTTCTTTAGATAGTAAATCAGAATCTTGGGTTTTAGATTCTGGTGCTTCATTTCATGCAACTCCTCATAGACAATATTTTCAAGATTATGTTCAAGGGAATTTTGGGCAGGTATATCTTGGTGATGATGAGCCATGTAACATTGTTGGAAAAGGCAGTGTTCATGTTAAATTGCAGAATGGTAACACTTGGGTGTTGAAGAATGTCAGGCATGTTCCTAGCTTGAGGAGGAATCTAATTTCTACAGGGCAATTAGGAGATGAGGGTTGTATGGTTATATTTACAGCAAATTCTTGGAAAGTTACCAAGGGTTCTCTTGTGGTAGCAAGAGGTAAGAAAGTAGGTACTTTGTATTTATCCACTGTTAGTACTGATCCATCTTCTATTTTAGCTACTACAGGTATAGACACAACTCTATGGCATCACAGACTTGGCCATATGAGTGAGAAGGGGATGAAGATTTTACATTCACAGGGAAAGTTGTCAGATTTGAAAAACATAGACCTAGAATTTTGTGAGCATTGTGTGTATGGGAAACAAAAGCGTGTGAGATTTCTCAAGGTTGGATCAACCAAGAAGGAGCACAAGTTAGAGCTTGTTCATACGGATGTGTGGGGACTGGCTCAGGTATCTTCTCTTGGTGGTTCATGGTATTATGTTACTTTTATTGATGATGCTACTAGGAAGGTTTGGGTTTACTGTATAAAGAAGAAATATGATGTATTTAATACTTTCAAGAAGTGGAAAGCTTTGGTTGAGAATGAAACAGGTTTGAAGTTGAAGTGTCTCAGATCAGATAATGGTGGAGAGTACTACAACAATGAATTTAATAACTATTGTTCACATAATGGAATCCGTAGGGTGAAGACAGTTCCTAGAACACCACAACAGAATGGTGTGTCAGAAAGAATGAACATGACTATCATGGAGCGTGCAAGGAGCATGAGATTGCATGTTGGATTGCCCTTACAGTTTTGGGTGGATGCTGTAGATATTATTGTTTACTTGATAAACAGAGGACCTTCAAGTGCTTTGGAAGGTGGAGTACCCAAGGAGGCTTGGACCGGTAAGGAGGTAAACTATTCTTTTTTGAAAGTTTTTGGTTGTGAGGCATTTGTGCACATTGATAAAGAGAATAAGACCAAGCTAGAAGCTAAGTCAAAGAAATGTACTTTCATTGGATATGGCACTGATGATTTTGGATTCCGGTTGTGGATTTTGGATGAGAAGAAAATCATTAGGAGTAGGGATATTATTTTCAATGAAAGGGTTATGTACAGGGAACAACTACATGATAAGAAGCTGGAAAAGTCTGAGTATGTAGCACTTGATGAGATAAAAGATAGAGAAGTGCTCAAAGGACTGGAAAATCAACAAGTTGGCATCAATCCTGGCACAGTCGTGTTGATTCTGTAGATCAAAATCAACAAGAACAACAAGAGCCTCAAAATCCAGAAAATCTTGTAAGACGTTCTACTAGGGTAAGTAAACCTCCTGCACGATTATCTTTGTATGAGCTTTACTATTGTTTATTGACAGATGGTGGAGAACCAGAAAGTTTTGAAGAAGCAATGCAGGTAGAAACACAGAAAAAGTGGGAGCAGGGTATGGATGAGGAGATGGACTCCTTAGATCACAACCAAACTTGGGATTTGGTTCAGTTGCCTGCAAGAAAGAGAGCATTGCAGAACAAGTGGGTTTACGGTTGAAGGAAGAAGAAGGTGACAAAAAGAGGTACAAGGACAAGACTTGTTGTGAAGGGATTTGCACAGGAAAAAGGTATAGAATTTGATGAAATTTTCTCTCCTGTTGTTAAAATGACTTCCATTAGAACTGTTTTAAGTTTGGTAGTTGTGGAAGATTTGCATCTTGAACAATTAGATGTAAAGACTACTTTTCTTCATGGTGATTTGGAGGAAGAAATATATATGGAGCAGCCACAGGGATATGAAGTCAGGGGGAAGGAAAATTTGGTGTGCAGATTGAAGAAGAGCTTGTATGGCCTTAAACAAGCTCCAAGGACAGTGGTATTTGAGATTTGACAGGTTCATGATAGAACATGGTTACTCTAGATGTCATTCTGATCACTGTGTTTATTTTAAGAGACTAGATAATGGCACCTATATTATCTTGTTGTTGTATGTGGATGACATGCTTGTGGCAGGGTCAAACTTGCAGGATATAAATGAGCTAAAGAGACAGTTAGCCAATACATTTTCCATGAAGGATTTAGGTGCAACAAAGAAAATTCTTGGCATGAGAATAAATAGAGACAGAAAGAGTAAAATATTGACTTTGTCTCAAGAAGAGTATGTGAACAAGGTGTTGGACAGGTTTAGGATGCATGATGCAAAACCAGTAAGTACACCATTGGCAGGGAACTTCAAGTTGAGTAAAGAACAATGTCCTAAAACATATGAAGAGATTGAATATATGTCTAGAGTTCCATATGCTTCAGCAATTGGAAGTTTGATGTATGTTATGGTATGCACAAGACCAGACATTTCCCATGCAGTGGGAGTTGTCAGCAGATACATGAGTAATCTAGGAAAGGAGCACTGGAATGCAGTCCAGTGGATTCTCAGATACTTGAGAGGGACCAGTAGCAGGCAGTTGTGCTATGGAGGGTCAGAGGTTTCTTTACATGGATATGTTGATGCAGACATGGCTAGAGATTTGGATGGTAGGAGGAGCACCACATAGGTTATGTATTCACTATTGGTGGCACGACAGTTAGTTGGATTTCTAAACTGCAGAAGATTGTTGCCTTGTCTACTACAGAGGCAGAGTATGTTACTACTACAGAAGCAAGCAAGGAGATGATATGGATGCAGTGGTTCATGGAAGAGTTGGGAAAGAAGCAGGAGGATTATAGGCTATTCAGTGATATCCAGAGTGTAATTCATCTTGCAAAGAACTCAGCATTCCATTCGAGAACCAAACATATACAACTCAGGTATCACTTCATTAGATCAGTTTTGGAGGATGGACAATTGATGTTGGAGAAGATCCATACAAGTCAGAATCCTACTGATATGTTGACAAAGGCGGTGACAAAAGAGAATCTGGAAGGTTGTTCGGCTTTGATAGGTCTTCAAGATTGATCTTGAAGAAGAGAAATGAGTTAGAGAAGAGTCTGAGGATGAGCTGTAATAGTGGGTTGCAGCAGTTAGTCTCCAAGTGGGAGATTGTTGGAGATGTGGAGTCTAACTGCAAGATGAAGTGGTAGTTTGCTTTTTCCTTGATTTTGGGAGGAAAGCATGGCCATGGATAAAAATAGAATTGTCTTATTAATAGACGGGAGTTGTTATTTTTTATGTTTATAAAAATAGCATTGTCTTATTAATAGATGGGAGTTGTTATTTTTATGTTTATCTTATTTATATGCATGTCTTATTTATAAGCATGCTATATTTAGGTTGCTTGTGGTTGAAGAAAACTTTTTCAAAGAGGTGCACAAGTTATATATATGTGCATGGATTTACTCTTTAGAATATGAAAAAGAGAGAATTGTATTGTATTCCTCTGGACTGAATAAAGGAGAAGGCTGGCTTGTTTCTGGTGGATGTAGCCCACATTGGGTGAACCACGTTAAATATTGGGTTTATCTTGTGATTGCATGCTTATATTATTTCTGTTTTAATGGAACATGTCTCATTCTGTTTCTTTAGAATAGCAAGTCCTTGGGTATCATGGTTCATTGGACAATGTAGGGATCTGCATCAAGACTTGGCTAATTCAATCGTTAATGTTAATCTTTTTGAATGATTTGTAGTTGGGTTAGTGCGGGCGTGACTGGTTGCACTCATACATGATCATTAGTAATTTTATTTGTACAATATCCAAGACCATGCTTGTGATAACTTGGCCAATTCTTTATTTTTTGATAGTTTTGGGACCTAGTAAAATGCATGTTTAAGAATTACAAAAAAATTGCGTTGAGTTATAAATTCTCAATCTCATCATTTAACTCTATTTGATGATTCAAAATGGAATAAAATCAAAACATGGATCATCACATAACATCTCAAAATTAAAAATCTGAAATTTGAAACAAGAAATTGTAAGTAATAATTCTAAGGATTGTAATCATTATCATAAATGCCCAATAAAACCATAAAATATAATTCATACCCTAGACCCAAAATATTAAGTAGTAATAACTAACAATTTCTTTTATAAACTAAATACTAAATAACAAAATAATAGAAGTCCTACAACTAACGAATTTCACATGAATCAAGCATGTCGTATAGCTCATGCTTGTGCTATAATATCGCTTTATCCTCTTCTCCTCCTAAGATGCCTCAAGACTCATCATTGTGCAAAGGAATATTATTATCTCTCCTTACATCCTTTGACCGATCAAACAAACTCACATACACTCCAACTAACATTCATAGTCACTTCAATTGATCCCTATTGAAGATTTACACGATCCTTCTTATCAACTTGTGTGGCATCTTCAAGATCAACATCCCAATGTGTAGAGGGTCCATGAAAATACTCAGTAGTCTTTATCTATTTAAGATTGAAGCCCCACAATGAACTCCAACTAGTTTTTGCGCTCTCTTAAAGGTAAGTTTGCTTCTTTTGATTTTGTATGTCGCTATAAATGGACCACTTCCCCTCAATCACAAAGGAACAAACAAAATGAGAGCAACCAAATAGCAAGTTGTCTTAATTTTTGGGTTTTTTTGTGTGTCCTTCAATGCCCCAATGGAGTTTCCTTGTGCCAAACATGTTTTTCTTTTAGATGTGTTGTGTTTGTTAAAATGGCCACCAAGTTCAGCAAATTGAAAAAATTGCTCTCAAAACCTCGTGATATCTTAGTATACATCTTCTCAATAGCGTCATATTTTAGTTATTTTAGGTAAGACTATAAATTGCACTTGTATACTAAATATGATAGTTATATTTATAAGATTGTATGATTTATATATTAAGTTGTATTTGTGTACTAAATATAATAGTTATCTATAATATAGTATAATTTATATTATACTATTATTTTTGTATTTTACCTTTTCAAGGCTATATTTGTTTTAATTTATCTTATGATGTTTTGAGAAAATCAAGTTTCACTTTATATGATATATGTGTCACTCAATTTTGGAGAATGCGTTTACCTTGTACCAGAGGTCATAGATGATTTTACTGACAAAATGTTAATAAACATATTAGTTAGTGTTTATTTGTAGGGTTTGCAAAACGATTGTATGCAAGGTTGTATATGAAAAATAGTTGATAAAAATGAAGAATAATTGGTAAAAGGTATTCTCAAATAATAATTCAATTAGAAAATAATTGTATAGAGGTATGTTTGTGATTTTTATGAATGGCTATTAATTTCAAGTTGTCATGTCCCACATTAACTCCCTAAATTTGACGGTCGAGTTATCCTCAAGAAGTTGGTTTGACCTTCAACAAGTAACATGAAGACATGAGATTAAGTAAATAATATTGGTAACCCTATTTAACCTAGTATTTGAATGCCCCTTGCTCTTAAGTTGGATTACAGCAAACAAAAGCTTGGCTCTTGTATTGCCTCAGGTGGTGATTAAATGTAAAAGGGTAATTTTGTTATTGTACCAAGTTAGAAGACCTTGTGTTTGTATGACAATATTTCTATATTTGTATTGTATGATTATTGGACTCCGTGGAAGTTAACCACTTTCGCATTTTTAGTCTTGCTTATTGTTTGAAAATGTAATTATTACTTGGAAAGGCTAATTGTTATTGGAACGGAAAATGTTACTTGTACCTGTTTGGTAAGCTATGTTTTATTGGCTTGGGCTTAGGGATGTAATATTGAAACCCCCATTCTTTTGTGATAATATAACAAGTGAAGGTCTTGTATATGGTTTCGATCTATATGTCATGATTTCTCACACACACAATATCATGAAAGATCCCTCGTGTGATATAGTGATTACAAACATAACTATTACACTCCAATTTAATATTCTTGGTTTGTCAGAGTGATGTAAGTGGCCTATTAATTCGACATTGCATTTAGCATTTTCACTTGTGGAAGACTAGGTGAGAAAACACTTGGATAGATACTCAATCATTTTAGCATGGCTTATAAATATAACTTTTATGGCAAATGATTGTTTTATTTTTTTTAGTGCAAACATATTGCCACCCCATCATGGCATCGGTCCGAATGACAAGATCATTAAATGTTAATTACATTTCTCTTATTTAAATAATATGAACATGTGTTAAAAAGAAAATTTATTGAGTTTTCATAATGGCCATGAAAATGTTTGTGGACCCTGTCACCCATTTTTTGGCCACCTACTTTAAGTAATATTTTGTATGACACAAATTGTGGTGAATTCATCCCTAACATCATTACTAAGGCTGACCCAAAACATTTTAAAACATTTAATCATTGTTTTGAGACTCAAGGAAGAAGATTTAAGTATTTCCTGAATAATCATATGGAAGAAATTGTATAGTATTAATATTGATTATATTATCACTTGCTTTGCAAAGTGTGTGTGCGTGCATGAGCACATGTGTGTGTGGTTGAAGAAAATATCCATTGGTGATAAAAAAAAGGGTTTAGACTTGATGCATTTTAAAACATAATTGAAAGGAATTTTGAATTCCTGTTTTAGGGTTGACCTTTGTTGTAAATTAATCTCCCATTATATTTTTAGTGGTCGGCCAGGTGGGGAGTGCATGGTTGGCTAGGGAAGGGAGTAGTTGATGACTACATGTAGGGGCATTTTTGGTTTTTCCACTCAACCACCTAAGACTATTGCGTGGTTGACTTAATAGGGATTGTAAAGAATATTGAGGAAGTTTCATGAATTCTACTTGGGAGAGACAGTTCAAACCCTATTGAAGAGACTGCTTAGGACTGCCAAGTTGGAAGCTTATGTTGCAAATGTGGTTACATTTAGGTGACAAGAGGGAAACATATTTGGAGGTTGACGCCAAGTCAGGGCATAGTCGACTTCTTCCTCTTATAAGGATGTTTTTTCCCTTCTACAAACCTGATGCATGTTTGAAACTTACTCATTTGGCTGCTTAAAAAATGTTAGGATCTAATAGATGTGGATGATTGTCACATCAGTTGGTTGATTTGTGTGTTTGAATAAATTTATATGCGTGTTTATGGCTTTAAACGCTTGTAGAAACATAGGTATACAACGAACATGAGTTGCCAAATCTTTTGCTATTGTTTGCTCTTTGTTGATTGAGATTTTAAAATTTTGAAAGGATGGTTATTTGTGATTAAATAATTATGGTTGATTTGTAAGTGTTTGCACTTATATGGGTATGCATAGTTTTAGACGTTTGCTAAACAAGGATAATTTGGATATTGTTGTGGGGGTGTGTTCGTAAATGTATTTGGGTGATTATACCCATGAGAGGAGGTCAAATTATGTGATATTGATTTCTCTGTGTTTGGAATATTTTTAGAAAATTGACAAATTATGAGTATGGCTTAATACTTCTAATTGATTCACCCTATGAGTTTACTTGAAATTTTTACTCTTATAATCTCTTGTCATGATTTGTGAATAATGCACAAATTATGAGATATTTCTTTGGTTCTATTTTGTGAATAGTTTGTGGAAAATGCTTGTTGATCGTCTGTTTTATATTGCTTAAATTAATATAGATTCAAGGATAATAATTCTAGTGAAGAATGCAAAACGTTGAGGTACTACTAAGAATTCCATCAAGTTGTCTCGTAACTCCATATAAGTGTAGTTCTTGAGTTGAATTTTTGAGCTCTCAAATTCCACTTCCAAAAACCTCTTGAATTACGAGCCTCCATAATTATTGGACAACCATCCATATTGAGTGAAAAGTACAGTGCTTTATAAGTTCTCTCATGACTCTCATAAGGGAGTAATTCCTAATATCCACAACTCCCGAACTAACTAGGCAACCATCCATGTTGAGCTTCGTTTACAGTAGATATATTACTGCTTTTAAAGTGTGGGCTTATTTAAAATATGCATTCTTCACTAGCAAACTTTTCATTGATCTAATTTATCTTTGAGATTTCCATTGTATTTAATAGGCTGGTTGTTTAACAAAATAGGTTTGACATCTTTGTCATCTACATAGAATTGACTTTTGTTAGTTGTTTGATGAGAGACCTCGCATTGTCTATGGCTAGATATGGTGACTTTGTCATCTATTTTATACACCAATTTTAATTTCCAAACCGTAACTTAATGTATCAAAATGAAAGTGATAGTCTATAATCTGATGGAAATAAATTCAATATAGAAATATGATTACTTATTATGGTTTTGTATTAGAAATGAATGCAAGTTTTAATGTCTAAACTTATAGAATAAAGGAATATCATAGTCATCTAATTTGTGCCCTTTTCGACGATTAGCACGTGTTGAATATACTGCCCAAATCATAGAGTTTTTCTAGTGATACAATTTGCCCATGCCTTAGTCGAAACATTTTTCTGGTTTATATTGTTATGTATGTCTTTTAGCAGCAAAAATATGTCCCAGTGACAACAATAATGAATTATTCAACGGTGATGGTGGCAATTGGGTTTTGGACTTTTTTGCATGATTTTTTCCCTAAATCGCGATTGTTTTGTGCACGATCTTTTCCTAAATCACCTGTATTTTTGTACAATTTTCCCCTTAAATTGCAACTATATTTTTGCATGATTTTTTCCCTCTGTATTCTTTAAACAATTGTAATACTTTTAATCATGAAATGGGTTCTTTTTTATCTCATTTTTCCCCTCATGTGACTTTCACAACTTTTCTAGCATAAATGGTGACTTGCATTGTATTTTTCATGATTCACAGTCTTGAAATGATGTTTTCTACGAGTTACAACTTTGTGTATATAATTTACAATCTTTTATTCGAATTACAAACCCTATCGAGCACCAACGGATTTGATACCAATGTTAGAAGATGTGAACAAAGAATGAATGAAAAGAAACCAGAATGCATACATTGTAAGTTGTCTGTTGATTTATTATGCAAGAGATAGTTACAAAGCGATTGAAGTGGTAACAACTGTTTATAGTTAATATATAACTAATAACGACTTACTAATAAATGATAAACTTTATATTCTTATAATTCATTATTATTTTAAATTTCTTCACGTACTATTTCACGTAAAGGTTATAAAATATGAGCAAAATCAGCCTCCTATGTATTTATTAGTTGAAGCTGTAAACTCTTATTTGTATAGACTAGAAGAGGTCATTTCATGGTAAAGTTTATTGAGAGTGGTACAACTGGAAATATTTACTCGTGTGAAGATAAATAAAATATGGGTGTAACATAAACAAATCTATATTTTGATTTATTCTTAAAGCTCTTCTTTGAAAGTAGTTGTGTATATTATAATTTCCCTCACTTCATTTCAACCATGGATTTGTAGGCTTCATGTTGTTTATAATATTTATTTTGTATTGTGCTGAAAACACCCTTAAATGTGGCATTGAGATGGAATAGCTGACATATTAGAAATGTGTTACTTTGTGCACTTTAAAGAGACTTTTTATTTAAGTTGTATATATTGAAATTGCCTGAGGAGAATGTTGTACAATGCTTTTAGATTGATGGGACCAACTTAATATAAGAACACTTGGACCGTGAGTCAGTCTTCTATTTTATAAAAAAGATTTTGGATGGTTGTGGTTACATCCATACGATATAAAATGACTTATAGGATCATTAATTGTACTTCTTTCATTCGGTACAAATGTTTTGTTGGGGATGGAAATTCTTGTTAGTTGAGGTTTAATTGATATCAAGAATGGTTGTATTTGTTGTACCATGTATTCCAATACCTGAAAACCTTAAGGACCTAGTTAGATATGGGCAAGGATAATTAATAAGTGATAGGTTAAGACTAGTAAATATGCATGGTATCAATTTGCCTGTTGAATGAAAAAATCCATTAAAAGCGGTGCTAAGTTGAAACTTAAATAAGCAGATGTGCTTTGTGGCATAGGATGTACAATATGATCATGAACATTGACTTTTATTACTGAAATCTAAATGGATAATATTTTTTTTTAAACACATTTAAAATGTATGTAAGAGAGTTCATGTTAATTTTCCTTCTTAGGAAATGGTAAGAATGCACACTAGTATTTGTAGGGCATGTTCATGTGCTTGTACTATCAGAGTACTATTATCATTGTCTAACCCTTATTGGAGGATTTGACCTATAGTGTGTTACATTGGGTAGGACCAAAATTCACTTGTATGCATTTCTATTTTCTAAATTATATGGGTGATGTTAGGGAAGATTGAATCTTGATATCATTAAAATGTGAAGCTCGTCTAGGGGACTGGAGGCTATTCTCCACACAAAATGTATCACTATTACACTTCACATAAAAAGACCCCTTTGTAATAGTGGTGCATTTTGTGTGGATAATAGCCTCCTCCCATCTAGGGGTTGTTAGGCCTGGAATGCTTAATTATTGAACAAAATTCATTAAAGTTCGTAACATTAATTTGACTTGGCTACTTGGTATACTCCACATTGCTTTCTCAGGATTCCATACTTGCAATAGTCTACATGGATTTTGACTTCTCAGCATTATGTTTAGATTCCTACTCTTCCCATCTATAGAAGACTCGTGAGTAAAATTGTTTCTCCCCATGAGGATATGTTAACAACGATTCAGTGTTGGGTAAACGATAGGGTATAACTCTAATCCAGGTGGAGTTGAATACGTGTAATCTCTTCAACCATATTATGAAAATTGACATGGCTAAATATCATAATTGATGTATAAGCTTCCATGGGTACTCTTTTCAACAATCATATGTTGAAGCTTCCATGTGTATTCTTTTCAATAATCTATTGAATCGGGCCACAAAATATCCCATGAGTTCATTTGATTCTTTCTTTATTTAGACCAATTGAATAAAAATATCTTGAGAGTCTTCAGCTGATTTAAATCTTGCTTTGAATTTGGTTATGATATCATTCCAATTTTTGATGGGTCGAGAGGGAAAGAGGTAGAACCATTCAACTACTTTCTCTTGAAGTGACCCCACGAATAACATTATTGAAACATCTTCATGTGAAAATACAAGAACTCCACATGTAGTGATGAAAGATACAATATGTTCTTCAGGAAGTTGGGTGCCACCACCTTTGAATTTCAGAAAATTCTTATGGATCCCTTCGAAAATTCATGGATAGGTGGTGTAAGAGCAAGCAGACCAATATTCCTTCCCCGTGGAACAATTGGTTGATGTCCTTCCATTTCCTCTTCTTATTTTTCTTCTGCTTGTTCTTCTAAGGGAAGAATAACTAGCGGCCATGCAACTAGAGATAAAGGAGGAGTCTCAATATGATTTCATGTTGTATCACTCGATGTTCCAGATGGACATGATGCTTGAGAAGAGCAATATGGATTATCTCAGATATGATATTGTTGTATTTTAATATATTCAAACTTTGGATCAACACCTCTCTATCTATCCAATCTGATGTATCTCTTTTCATCTAGCTTGTTAGAAAACCTACAACAACAATGTGAAAGGACATAACTGAAAAACAACAGTGTCTTTCAAACATCAAACTTCATGTTTTTTTGAGATTTTTTTATTTTTGATTTAATAATTTTTATGGATTTTTGGTAAATCTGATTTCTAGGATTTTGTGGATCGTTATAGGGTGTAGGAAAACAAATCTACCCCATGGTGGGCACCAAAAATTCTTGGTGAAATAATTTATCACAAAGGAAAATTAGGGGCTTTCACCAACACTTTGGGACTAGGTCCCTCTGCTTAGGAATGGGGTAGCTCCATTTATTGAAAACAAGGAAATATGTACACTACTCTAACCATCATGTGTGGTCTTTCGACCATGGATCGCACATGGATACTCCACTAAACACATGTGTAAAATGAGGTGGAGGAAATGTGTGTTTGGAGAGGGGAGAAAGTGAGAAGGGGTTTTTACTCTATAAATAGTAAGTTGATTTTATTGATAAAAAACCAAAATATTTCCAAATTATCAATGAGAAGATACCATGTCAAGGGAAAGTGCACGGAGATGGGGGGGCCAAAAAGTGGCCAATTTTTTTTTAAGTGAAACGTGAGCGTGTTTTGGGAAAGCACAATTGTGTTTTGAATTACTAGGATTGGAAATTACCAATCCTAAAATGCAAACGTGTTATAACATGAGTGTGTTATAAGGCGAGTGTGTTCCTTTTAGTAATGTTATATGTGTGTGTTATGGGGAGCTATATATGTACAAAAATAAATGTTCAAGAATAAGATTTTCATTTATTCATATTTTATAATAAAGTATAAATATTAAAAAAATAAAATCTTATACTTTAAATTTAATTCAATAAATATAATAAATTAAAATCATTGTGCACCTTATGGAACTAGTCTCATAGCTCCATAAGTCGTGGTTTAAGAGATAGTTTTTCATATTCTAATATGGTCATTACATAGGTTTTTTTTAGGATTTCAGCATTCAGGCTAAAGATTTTAGGGTTTAAATTCTAAATTGATATTTATTTTAGGAAATAATATAGTCATTCTTTAGGTTTTGGGGCCTTCTTGATTGGTTATTGACATGTTGTCATCCAAAATCTGGAGCATGCAAAATTGAAACTTTGAGCATAACAACAAAGCCTATGATTGAAAATCATGTTTCCCTATCATTGTGAATCCTTCCTCTGGTCAAATTGCCCTCAGTTCAACCCTCACCCAGGCTTAGAGGAAATTATTAAAAAAAAATGATTTTGTTTCAGTGTGCAGGGATGATCACCCAAGATGATTGATGAATTCTTTATGACTCAATGAAAGACTACTTGCTCTGGAGGCCTAAAAAGGTCATTTTTGGCCATTTTGCAGCTAGTAAACATCCTCCGAGAGCATTAAGGGAAAATAAAAAGCACCTGACGATGATGTCAAAGATTATTTAAGATGTATAAGGAAATTTAGGAAGGAAATTTTGATTCATGGACAACTTGTACAAGACCGGGTCTTCTTCTGTTAAAATTTGAGGATTCTAATAAATACGGATTTAATCAAATTACATATTATCTAATGTTACAATAAATATTTAAATAAACATTACATCACAACATAAGTAAATAAATAAATACTTACAAGAAATAAATAACACAGGTGGCACACTATTTATAGTGGAAAACCCCAATAGCCCGTAAAAAACCACTTTGAAAATAACCTTTTACTTCAGAGAACTTATTTTACATCCAGTAAGATTACCTCCTCCTTAAAACTCTATTTACCAAAGGTAAAACCAAATTACTTGATTTGCACACATTTGATATATTTCCCCAAAATATCAAATGAGAACCTAAAGTCCTTTTTATATAAGGTGATCGGGTATGTCTCCCGACCCACCTTTTCAACCTAAAATGGTTGACACATATACCTAGGTGAGTGTATTTAATAAATATAAACAGAAATGATTCACATTATTAAACACTTACCTAATGTGTATTATCTAGGTATAAATATTTAATAATAAAAAAGTATTTCATATTATTAAATATTTAACCTATATAATAGTGATGGACCCGTATTAATTAAGGGTTGTCTATACCACTTAATCATTATGTTCCAACACTCCCCCTTAATGTTGAGTGGGATAACATATTCCAATAGATTACATGCCCGTGGTACACTACATGATTTATAATCCTTAAACCATAAAAGTTTTAGGCTAGCATATCGGGTGAAGGAATTATAACACCTTCATCATACACAAGTTACCTTTTGATACAAAATGATTTGGAATCCCAAAGATCATCCCATGATCAGTGGCTAAGTATGATTTGTGAGTTTTACAAAATTTCACAGGTTTTCATAAAAGGTTATTGAACCCAAGCATATATGAGTATTTTATAACCAAGGATTGCCTTAATAATATGCTTGTACTAGATGTTTACCAGTAAACTCAATAGCACTAAAGATTTTACTGAAGACCGCCTTTAAGATCTTTCTACACTTCTTTCTAAAAAAGAATCTGTAGAGGTATACATGCCTGAAGGTATTTTTACACTTGCACGAAGGTCTTTTTTACAAATGCCCGAAAGTCTTTTTATAAAAACCAAGTTCCATTAGGAGGTGACATTGTCATGCACACTCCCCCTTAATGGAAACTCTAAAAATCCAATATTTTCATGAAAGTGACAAAACTTTGCAACACTCAGGGGCTTTGTGAAGATATCATCAACCTTCTCTTCAATCGATATGAACTTGAGATATATCTCACCACTTAGCACCTTCTCATGGATGAAGTGTATATGTATCTCAATGTGCTTCATCCTATGATGTTGTACTGGATTATGTGCAAGAGCTATGGTGCTTTGGTTGACACAGAACAAAGGAACACTGCGTGGATCCTTCATCTTTATCTCATCAAACAACCTCTTTACACATACAGCCTCTTTTGCAACTTCCATTGCACTTCTATACTCAGCTTTTGTTAAATAGATAGAAGCAATTGGCTGCTTTTTGCTGCACCAAGTAATGGCACATGCACCAAAATTAAACACATAACCAGAAGTAGATTTTCTATCCAATACATCACCAGCTGATCAGGGGATCAATTTCAGTGTTGAATGTTCCCTAAATTTACCTAAACATGACAATGTATTAGATCCTTTAGATAGCTTTTCGACGACAAAAAGAACGTGAAAAATGGACACTTTGAGCTCCAGATACGTCTAGTCAAAGTTGGTCAAAGTTTAGTCAACATGTGGTCAAAGTTGGTCAACCTAGAAAATTAATTGTCTTTTAATCTTAAAAAATCAATTCTATTACATAGAGATTTTCATGATCTTTCCGACGCATTTCGAACGGATAAAACCCGAGTCCGTATGCGAAAGATATGGTCAGTCAAAGTTCGGGTCAAACTTGCGAGAAAAATTGACATGACAAAAGGTGAACCAATCACATGATGAGATGTGGCAGCACTCCATTTGAGCACGTGGACCTCCAATTTTGATATCAAAATGCTATGAGTAGTCATTCCACATAAAAATAGGATGGTTGAGCCTTATTAAAAGGTTTGGCTAAAATTATCTCTCGTGGACTATGGGATTGATTCCCATATAAGGATAAAAGATTTCCATTTGCTATATATAGTGGATAATAAAATCAAAGGGATTTGAACCCTTGACCTATGCCAAAAGAATAGGTATACTTAGCAAGCCACCACCATTGGTGAAATGTTATAAAAGGGGCTCGCAGGGTTTTATACAAGGCAAGTGCTAGCTCTGTGTAAAAGCCATAAGGAGGCAGGTTCTCAGAAAATGCCCTTTTTGAAGGCCTTGTACTCAGATTGGGAACTCGGAGTAAAAATATGAAATGAAATAAATTCTGAGATGATTCCAAAGATATAAGATTTGATATTTTTTGTTAAGTTTTAAAGTATTTTTGGAAGCTTTGAATGCAGTTTTTAACAGGGATCTACAAGACAACTAGTTGGAAAACATGAATTTCAATGCACTTCTGGTCCGAAAAGTGACTTAGTGTAAACATGAAAAGTGTTCATAATTGAAATGTTATCTCAGATATATGATTTTTTTTCATATAATGTTTTTAAATCTCCATTTGTAGGTGTTTTTCTAATGCAGTTGCAGGGAGATCACATTGTGAAAACACTATAGGAGCCACAAATAATTATTGGGACAGTTTCTGCTATTTTTCAGAATTCTTGGGACATTGATAAGCTCATTGTCAGGTTTTGATTCATTATTAGTTGTTTGTAAGAGTTATTTTACTTACATTTCAATGCTATTAATGGATCGGTTCAATCTGAACCCGGGGAGGTAGGAGTTTCCGAACCCCGTAAACAATCTTGTTTGTTATCTGAGTATTTTCAGTTTTCTGATTATTTATTTGTTACCCAAGTTTACCATAATTCTATGGATGCATAATAATAATAATTTAATCAATTTGTGGAGTTTAGAATACTTAAAATTGGTTAAGAAAATCACGATCTTTGGAAACTTTTAAAAGTGAAAAAATACAACACACGTTTTCAGATCAAGTTTGGTATCAGAGCAGTTAGATTGCCGGATTAGCTTCTAATTGTGTTTGGAAATTTGGCTTCAGTTTCAATATTGATTTCATTTTTCAGTGTGCAGACATTTTGGGGCTTGTTAATCTTCTTTTGCAGTGTGTAGTTTTGGAAGTACAGGTTGTGTTTTGCAGGAACAGGGAATCATGGGCCAGTCATTCAAACAGGAGCAACTGGATAAGCTTGAAGCCATAAACTGCCAACTCCAAGAAGAAAACTCTTTCCTGAGAGCTAATTTTTATTCCTTGGAAGAGGAAATAGTGCAGTTAAAATCTAAGCCACAATCCTCTATAACCAAGAAAGAGGAGTATGTCAACAAGATGCTTGAAGAGAGAAAGAAGTTGATGAGCTTTGTTAAAGAGTTACAGGAAGAAATACGGACCAAGGATGCCCTCTTGGCAAAGCTGCAACAAGGTGAACACAAGAAGGAAATTCCTTCCAAATCAGATGCAGGGTACTATGAAAAAATGCATTTTAAGTTGTTCACATTTTAATTCTTCCTCTCATTTAGCTTCAGATTTTCCTTTGGGTCAGTTTGAAAAACACACTAAGGGAATTGGGTCCAAGCTAATGGTTGAAATGGGATATAACAGAAAGGGCCTTAGTAAAAATAGACAAGGTGATGCTAATCCCATACAGGTAGAGGATCAACCTCGATTTACAAGTTTGGGATATTCTAGTGGGCAAATGGAAATTGGAGAAAGTTCCAAAGCAACTGAAGGAAGACAAGCTTCCAACAACCAAGGATCTACGCCACTAGAATTGCAGGATTCCACCATCAGGAGGAATAATGAAAGGTGTAAGAAAATAGGTAAAAGAGGTAATCATATTCCACCTCCTTCCACTTACACTAAAAATATCACTAAGGGAAAATAAAATCCTAAAACTTCTAATACACTCTTTTAGTGGGAACAATATAGCTTTGGTAGGAAAAAATATGCTTTCCCTTACACATTTTGTGAAGGTACTAATCATTCTGTTACATATTGTTGGAAGAGGAAAATTTTGATTAAGAAGTTAATGCCTTTTGTGAATGATAAGGCAGGTGTTAAAGACCAACTTCACCAGGGAAAGACAAGAAATGGCAAAAATGTTACCTCTCCTAAACAAAGGAATCATTCTCCTAGACAGAGTTCGGGAAATGGAAAAAATGGGTAAGACTCCTAAAAATAGGGAATTTAAATTTTGTTCCCATTGTAATAGGAATGGTCATGATGTTAAGGTTTGTTGGTTTGTTCCTAAACAACAAAATTGGAAAGTTGTTAAAAAGAACAATATTGTAAAACTAGAAGTGTTAAACCTAACTAAAACTCATTTAAGTACTGAGAAGGTAAAACCACCTAAACGGAGAAATCCAAGTAACTGGATGGGTAAAACATTCCTCAACTTTATGTTTGCATTACAGTAACTGGTGATAGTATGCAAACATTTTCAAAGCTATATTTTAGGAATTTTGATCCTATGTTAATATTTAACTTTGAAATAATTTGGAAGTAGTCGTAAAGAAGATTTGAGTGATAGGTTCATCATACTCATATTCATCTTCTCACATTTTGGTTGGTTATTCCATTTCTGAAAACAGTATACATGGATATGGGCATCGTCAGAATGTCTAGTTTGAAACTTGCAGTTTTATAGTGTTGTCATTTGTGCAAATATTATGGATGCTTTTAAGACCCATTCGGGCACCTATTTGATATTGTAATAAATAAATAAAACTTTTTGTATCCACATGTGTTATTTGCACTAATTTATAAGACCCTTATTTTGGGAAAATTTTTATTTTTGTAACTATCAGATGTGGTTGCAATTAGGGTGTAAATTTATTACACTAACAAACTGGTTTGCAAAGGTACTAGGTGATCATTTTACAGATTATGGCAGTTCACCAATTTGGGTAAGCATACAATTTATAATCTATCCCTTTATAGAACTCAATGTATGTATAGAATATTTTCATATTCACGTTGATTCAGATTTGACTATAGCCATTTTGGGCGTTGATGGTTTAATTATTCTAGATAGTGAATACTTGTAGTTGTAATTAGCATAATCACAAAGTTTCAGTTGAACGCTAGCTTTTTGTAATAGAATGGATGTTATTATCTGGTCAATTATTTGTGATGGCATTACAGTGGGGTATGAAAATTCACAGTTGTGCGCAGAGTTGACAAGGTTGCAGTGTTTCAATTGAACACTAGCTTAATTGGGTGTTATTATCTAATCAGTTATGTGACTAGCTAATCAACTATTTGCATTTATTTAACTTGTAATGTTATTTTGGGTTCTTGTATGTGTTTGTGCAATGCAGGAAGAGATAGCATTATTTGTGGGTTGATAAACAACTTTTTGTGGACAAAAATCCTTCTCAGTAGGGAGGAGTGATCAGGGGATCAATTTTAGTGTTAAATTTTCTCTAAATTTCCTCAAACATGACAATGCAGTATATCGTTTAGAGAGCTTTCCAACGACTAAAAGAACATGAAAAACGGACACTCTGAGCTCCAGATATGTCTGGTCAAAGTTGGTCAAATAGAAAATTAATTATATTTTAATATTTAAAAAATCACTTCTATTGTGTAGATATTTTCATTATCTTTTCGACGCATTTTGAATGGATAAAATTCGAGTCCGTATGCGAAAGATATGGTCAGTCAAAGTTCGGGTCAAACTTGCGAGAAAAAGTGACGTGACAAAAGGTGAACCAATCATATGATGACACGTGGCAGCACTCCATTTGAGCACATGGACCTCCAATTTTGGTATCAAAATTCTATGAGTAGTCATTCCACATAAAAATAGGACGGTTGAGCCTTATTAAAAGGTTTGGTTAAAATTATCTCCCGATGGACTATGGGATTGATTCCCATATAAGGATAAAAGATTTCCATTTGCTATATATAGTGGATAATACAATCAAAGGGATTTGAACCCTTGACCTGCGCCAAAAGAATAGGTAGACTTACCAACCCGCCACCTTTGGTGAAGTGCTATAAAAGGGGCTTGCAGGGTTTTATACAAGACAAGTGCCAGGTCTGTGTAAAAGCCATAAGGAGGTAGTTCTCAGAAAACGTCATTTTTGAAGGTCTTGCACTCATATTGAGAACTCAAAGTAAAAAGGTGAAATAAAGGAAATTCTGAGGCGATTCCAATGATATAAGATTTGATATTTTTTGTTGAGCTTTAACATATTTTTGGAAGCTTTGAATGTAGTTTTTAACAGGAATCTACAAGACAACTAGTTGGAAAACATGAATTTCAATGCACTTCTGGTCCGAAAAGTGACTTGTTGTAAACATGAAAAGTGTTCAGAATTCAGAGATGATCTCAAATATATGATTTTTTCATATAATTTTTTTAAATCTTCATTTGTAGGTGTTTTTCTAACGAAGTTGCAGGGAGATCACATTGTGAAAACATTGTAGGAGCCACGGATCGTTCTTGTGACAATTTTTGCTATTTTTCAAAGTTCTTGGGACATTGATAAGCTCATTTTCAGGTTTTGATTCATTATTGGTTGTTTTTAGGAGTTATTTTACTTACATTTCAATGTTATTAATAGATCGGTTCGATCCAAACCTGGGGACGTAGGAATTTCCAAACCCCGTAAACAATCTTGTTTGTTATCTGAGTGTTTTTCAGTTTTTTGATTATTTATTTGTTACCCAAGTTTTACGCACTTCTATGGATGCATAATAATAAGAATTTAATCAATTTGTGGAGTTTAGAATACTTAAAATTGGTTAAGAAAATCTCGATCTTTGGAAACTTTTAAAAGTGAAAAAAATACATCACACATTTTCAGATCACCAGCATGATCAAAATCACAAAATCCATATAAGTTAGCATTTTCATTCTTATTATAATGCAACCCATAATTTATTATACCTTTAAAATATCTAAGAATCCTTTTTGTAATATTCCAATGATCTCTATAAGGTTCCTGCATAAATCTAGAAGCAATTCCTACTGCATGGGAAATATTTTGTTTGGTGATAGTTAGATATATCAAACTACCAACTAACTTCCTATATAAAGTAGGATCAAATTTTTCACATGTAGGTTTAGGATCAATTTTCATTCCAACTTCCATAGGAGTAGAAATTTGTTTACAATCAATCATATCAAACATTTTCAGTACATTGGTTGTGTACCGTGCTTGCGAAACAACAATAGAATGTTTATCTTGAAATACAACCATGCCAAGAAAATGATGTAAGAGACCTAAATCAGTCATTTTAAAGTACTGTTTCAATTTTTCTTTAATTCTACAAATTAAAGTAGGATTATCACCAGTCATAAGCAAATCATCAACATATATACAAACAATGATAATATGTGATCTTTCTTGCTTAATGAATAGATCATTGTCAGAAGAACAATTAACAAATCGTAATTGTTTAAAGAAAGAATTAATTTTCGCATACCGAGCTCTAGGAGCTTGCTTTAAACCATATAAATATTTTTTCAATTTACAAACATAGTTTTCTTTACCAGTTTCTTCAAATCATGTAGGTTGAGACATGTAGAGTTCTTCTTTTAAATCACCATTCAAAAAGGTATTTTTCACATCCATTTGGTGGATTTCTCACCCATATTGAGTGGCAATTGCATATAAGGTCCTAACAGTACTCATTTTAGCTACATGCACAAATGTCTCAACATAATCAATACCAGGTTTCTGAGTGAAACCTCTAGCAACAAGTATAGTTTTATGTTTGTCAATACTATCATTTACATTATATTTTAATTTGTATAAACACCTAGACCCTATAATACTTCTTTTCTCTAGAGGTGGAACCAACTCCCAGGTTTGATATTGAATTAGTGCATTATATTCATCTTGCATTACATTGATCCACTTCTCATCCTGAGAAGCTTCTTCAAAACTTTGCGGCTCAAGTTCATACAAGGTCATTAATGTATGGTACGTATGATGGCTTCTAGTCATTTTCCTAAGATCAATAGGATTAAAACTTTCTAACATATATTGAGCCCATTTTGGTTTCTTAACTAGGGATTTAGGAGATTCAGAAGCATCTATAATATCAACACAAGAAACATCATCATGACCATTTACTATATTCTCATTATCAGAATCATAACCATCATTAGAAATATTGACAGAGTTAGGAATATTTTTACCATTATCAGATGAACAAAAATATTATTCCAAAACCACCACTAGAAATATTGACAGAGTTAGGAATATTTTTACCATTATCAGATGAACAAAAATATTTTTCCAAAACCACCACATTGTGGTTTTCAGTTACTTCCCTTTTTACAGGGTCGTAAATCCTTAGACTTGCAGTGTTAATATTATATCTAATGAAAACACAAGAGAAAGAAGTCATATCAAGTTTCTTTCTTTTCTTTTTAGGTATGTATAAAGAAGCAGGACTACAAAAAACTTTTAGATGAGAAATATCAGGTTTTTGATTTGACCATTTTTCTAAAGGAGTTGAAAGATGAATAGCTTTGGTGGGAACCCTATTTTGAATGTAGATTGTTTTGTTCATTGCTTCTGCCCACAGAAATTTGGGAAGACTAGTAGAATGAAGAATAGTGCGAGCCATATCTAAAATAGTCCAATTATTACATTCTGTAACACCATTAGATTAGGGAGAATGAGGAGAAGTTAATTAATTTTTAATACCAAAATCAATTCAAATAAATTCAAATCCTTTGCTAACATATTCACCCCCATTATCTGTTCTAAGTCTCTTAATTTTAAAATTTGAAGAGTTTTCAACAGATACTTTAAATTACTTAAATTTCCCAAGTACGTCAGATTTATTTTTAAGAAAATATGACAAAATCATCATAGTGAAATCATCAATTAAAGGCACAACATATAAAGAACCATTTAATGAAGCTACTTCAAAAGGTCCTCTAACATCACTATGAATAAGTTCTAGTGGGGAAGAGGAACTCTCTTCAAGATGTGAGTGAAAGGGTTTAACACTTTGTTTTGAACGTAAACACCCTTCACACGCATCATGAGAAGAAGACAACACAGATAAACCTTTCACAAGATTATATCTAGCCATTTCATATAAACTTTGATAAATAACATGTCCTAATATTTCATGTCATAGTTTTGAATTATTCAAACTTTAAGAACAAAAATAGGATGCAAAATAGAAATCATAAAAAATATACAGACCATTTCTTTGAATTCCTTCAGCTATTATATCATCATTACTATCCTTGATATACCAAGTATCTTTAAAATTTTGAATAGCCAAACCATCATGAGTTAATTGAGAACATGATAAAAGGTTTTTTTAGCTTAAGAACAAATAAAACATTATTCAACAAACGATTAGCAAATTTTACTTTTCCTTTCTCTATTGCTTCTAAAGATGAGTTATCACCAAGATACACACATTCATTGATTTTCACAACATCAAATAAATAATTTGAAACACCAATCATATGATTTGATGCACCTGAATCTAGAATCCATTCAAAATTAGAGGAAGAATACAACACAACATATAATGCAACAATTTTAGGAATATCATTAGATCTATCATTTTTCCTTAAATTGTATTTAGAAGAAAAAAATACTTTTTATTTTTATGGATATGTTTCTTAGTTTTGCAATCTTCCTTTTTATGTCCAAATTTACCACATTTGTGACATTTACCACTAAAGCTAACACATAATTGATCAAAAGAAAAACTTTTCTTATCAACAAAAGAAAATTTAGATCTAAATTTTTGATCTGAGAAGGGCTTGCAAGGTTTGAAATTTGAATTCTGAGCAAGAATTGTCTGAGAGGCATTCTCCTTAGAGTCAAATTTCATCATCACTTGCTCTTCTTGTATCAAAAGTGAACTCAAGGTATTTAAATCAGGTAGATCATTTTCGTTCTGATATTTAGAGTTTGAGATAGAAATTAAATTCCTAAATCTTTCATGTATATTTAACTAAATAATAAAGTAGATTAATTTTTCACCAATTTTAAATCACAATTGCATCCATCTAATTGTGCTTTAATATTTTTAATTTTGGCTAAGAAATTAACTACTTTTTCATCTCCTTTCATATGAGTTGTAAACAATTCTAAAACTAATTTAATAATTTTAGATAAACGCGTACCTTCATGCATGGATTCTAGTTGCATCCATACCTCTTTCAGATGTTTGATATTACCAATGTGTAGAAGATACTCATCGTTTACATTGGACAAAATCAAGGGAATAACCTTTTGCATTCGTTATGAGAATGCATTCATGTTATCTACAGTTGCTTGACGACCGGTGGGAGAAACCTTAGATCCAGAAACAATTATCCAGAGTTTCCTCATCATAAGTTCTGATTTGAACCTGATCTTCCAAATGTTGTAATTGGTTTCATTTAGGATCTGGGTTTTGTCGAGACAGAAATAGCTGGACGCCATTGTTTTCCTGAACCTCTACACAAGTTTTTATGGAAGGTAAGAAGTTTCCAAATTTTCCACCTGTGAATTCACCTTCATTCTTCACAAAACAAAACTTTTAGGTTGCACAATGGAAAGAAGGGGCCGGTTATTTTAAATACCCTTCCAGGTTGGTTGGAAAAACCCATACAAATTAAATAAATAAAATAAAAACATTTAATCTTAATTTATTTAATTTACCCTTTTGGGTTGGTTGAAAAACCCGTACAAATTAAATAAATAAAATACAAAACACTTGATATTAATTAATTTAATTTACCTTTTTGGGTTGGTTGAAAAAACCCGTACAAATTAATTAATTAAAATAAAAAACATTTGATCTTAATTTATTTAATTTACCTTGCTCTGATACCATGTTATAATTTGAGGATTCTATTAAATACAGATTTAATCGAATTACATATTATATAATGTTACAATAAATATTTAAATAAACATTACATCATAACATAAGTAAATAAAAAAATAATTACATGAAATAAATAACATAGGTGACACAGTATTTATAGTGGAAAACCCCGCTAGGGTAAAAACCACTTTGAAAATAATCTTTTACTTCAGAGAACTTATTTTACATCCAGTAAGATTACCTCCTCCTTAAAACCCTATTTACCAAGGGTAAAACTAAATCAATTGATTTGCACACCTTTGATATATTTCCCCAAAATATGAAATGAGGACCTAAAGTCCTTTTTATATAAGGTGATCGAGTATGTCTCTCGACCCACCTTTTCAACCTAAAATGACTGACATATATACCTAGGTGAGTGTATTTAATAAATATAAACATAAATGATTCACATTATTAAATACTTACCTAATGTATATTACCTAGGTATAAATATTTAATAATAGAAAAATATTTCATATTATTAAATATTTAACCTATATAATAGTGATGGACTCATATTAATTAAGGGTTGGCCAGACCACTTAATCATTATATTCCAACATCTTCGTGCAGGGAATGAATGTCCTAACGGTGAAAGCTAAAACCTTCGAATGATTCCAAAATTTCCAAGAGTTTGGAGGGAAAAAATTAAAGGATTAAATAATGAACATAATTGTGAAAATGAATATTTTTCTTTTCCATTTGAGGAAGAATACCTTCTCAATGGTGAATGTATGAGTATGAAAGTACTCAAGTATTTCAAGGATGATACCACTCAGGAAGAAAAAAGGGTGATATTCAATGAGATTTTGGAATGTGAGTTCCAAGTGTTCAACCATTTCCTCGAGACCCAATGTGGAGACTTTCTAAATGAGTATGAATATTTCTTTTTCCCTTTTGGTGGAGAAGATTATATTAATAAGGAACGAGATGAAATGAAGGTGCTTGAATCTCCCATGTGTACCTCCAACATGGAGAGTATTGTTACAACCCAATATTAGAATGATTATCATTCCATTTTGCCCCTAAATTTTTGTCCACTCTCTGTTCAAGAGAGTGAAATTCTATGTAAGCCACATCATATCATGCAATTGGTTAAACAAGAGTTGGTGAGTATGAAAGAAAATAATTTGGGGAAGTTTTCAAACATGAATCAAAAGGAGGTATATGATGATATTGAATATTTCAAAATACCCACCAAGAGCCTTTTCATAGAAGTAATTTTCATAGATAACATGAAAATCAAGAGCAGTTGATCATTGGAGAGCATGAGGCTAGTTATGAACAAGGTGAGCCCAAAATGGTCAAAACTCAGTCTTGTGGTAGTGTTAGGATGGATATGATCACAATCTCTTTCTTTTGTGAGATATTAAGTATTATAGAGAATCAAATAAGTGTTCAGAAACACTGTTATGAAATCTACACTGTGATGGGAACATGATGATCTCTTTTGATAAAAAGGAATGAGTTAGGATATGAGGATAAATTTCTTACTTCTTTAGGATTTCACAATTCACTTATGTGACCAAGATTCAATTTTATGATGCTCAAACCTTTTTATTATTGTCTTTCACTTATTGAAATAGATCCTCACTTTACAGATAGAGGATTTCTCCCTAAATGAAGTTTTTGTTGTATGACCACCTGTTGAACTGAAATTATGTGATTGCATATTATTCCTCCTTTAATGTGTGAACACACTATAAGGTGTTGTATGAGTGTTTAATACATGACGACCTTCAACTTACTACATGAGCTTCACATTTCACTCTTGAACATGATGACACCCTTTTTCACTTCATGACTCACCTCCTCGATCAAGATACTACTTGAGTGGAAACATTCCTACAACATATGAACACCCTTTTAATGAATTTCATCCTCATGGAAGTATATTTTGAAGTTGAATCATATGTTCTTGAGCTCCACAATGTACTGAGCTCATTACAAAGCACTGATTAAGTGTATAAAAACACTCTCAGGAGGTAGACATTGCTTGATAACATGAGGTGATTTATAGCATCACCTTTAGTGGAATTGGATGAAAATAGATTCTCCCAAAATGTAGAGGATTCTTTAAGATTTGTAGTGCCTACTTGTTTTCCTCCTAACTCCTTAAGGACCCCAGAATCAGTTGGAGAATTCAAGGTTAAAAATTTGACTGCTCATTCCTTGCACATGAAAACCCACTTTTGAACAAAGTATCCCTGAATGATCAAATCTTTCCTAAATCTTTATAAACTAATTCTAACACCTTAAGGATATCAAATTTTACCACCTTGAACAGACTTGCTGGAGATTTAATATTTTACCGCACTTCACTGAATGGAATAATGGACCTTGTTAGCACTTTTTAAAAACTTATACATGTTCACAAATTCTTACTACCTTCAAGGATAAAGTGATCATCCCATAGGAAACAAGTTAGCCTAGAGAGGGATTCAAGAAGATTTTGGAGCAAGGTTTCACATAATGGCTTGATTTCCATGGTTAAATTTTTAAATTTTTGGGTTAGTCAATTCACATGAGAACATCTCTATATGAAGATAATCCTCTTACCATTACTAGATTCAAAATCCTCCTTGAATGGAATCAAATTTAGGATGCTCATACAATTCTTGCTCATATCCCTCTCATGAGAATATGTAATTTCTTAATCCTTCACACATGATGGTCTTGGATGCCTCGATATTTGAACTAGATCATTTTTATTTATTCCTCGAAGAGATTTGGAAACAATGGTAGAGTGAGGATATGATGATCATCAACTCACTTCTTTAGCCTCACATTTCACATTTGAACATGATGATCTCTTCTTAATCTCACAATTCACCTCCTTGAATAAGATGTCACCTGAATGGAAGAATGTTTATGATGTCTAGACACCCTCTTTCTCAATTTCTCCTCATGTTGATAGGTTTCCTCCTCCTGATAGAAGGATTGATCCCTGAATGAAACTTGGAGGAATGCTTGATAATGAATTCCATGTTCTTAGCCTCCAAACTGCACTGAAACACTGAAAAATCCACCTCAATCATGGGATTAGTTGTCATGCTCAAAGTTTCAATTTTTCATCTTATACATTTTGCATGACAATAGGCTCATCAATTTTTTGCACGAGGAGATTTTTCTTAGATTTGGTGTTTGCACATAACCTGAAAAGTATCATTTACATGTGAGAAAATCCGTAATGAGAGTAATATATTGGTGTTGATAAGGTTGAGTGGATTCTTTTCTTGATCTATCCTAGCCTCCACTTTGATTTTCTTCATATGTTTTCGATGGGTGTTATAATCTTAAATATCATGTCCAAGAGCTTCAAGTCATGTGAAACATGGCTCACATATAGGAGGGTGGGGGCAATAATGGAGAGAATATCTGGAGGTGATCTCACAGATGGGATATATTTAGAAACATGTAGAGAAATGGAAAGGGGGAGAAGGTAGATATGTCACAATAGGTTTTGTGGGAGTAAAAAATCTAATCAAAGGATCATGTTTTGGCTCAAGAATTAGGTTTATAATCAAATTAGTATTGTTATAGAACCTAAGAAAATATAAAGTGAGTCATGTTCACCATTTGAGTTGCTAGAGATGATTGATTTGTATCTTCAAGATCATAAACATGTTTTCAAATCGTTGGAATAATCGGCCTACATGATCCAATGTTTCTTCATTGATTAGTGGCCTTTGGTCTATCACTCACCACTCAACCTATAGCTAAATTACATACTTTACTTGTAGTCCTCATGAATATGAATCTTCACTTAACCATGTCATATATTTTATCAAACATGATCAACATGTCACGTAAGATGTATCAATGTGGCCCATATTCAGATCTAAACTTGTATTTTAGTACTCGTAGTATTGTCTTCTAATCAATTCAGATGAATTGACCAATCATAATTCTAACTCCGAACAAACAACATTCTTAGGAAAGTTCCAATTTTTTTTTACTATGAGCTCCGAACTATAGACATTGGGTCAAACGAGAAATACATAACTCCAAATGACTAGCACTACTCTAAGCTTCAGGCCATTTATACTCCTATCTCCAGAGGACAGACATTGTGACCAAGCTTCGGATGAGCTACACTACGAGCTCCATATAAAAAGCATTATGACTAAGCTCTAGACCAACTCTATAAAAAGCTCTAGATGACGAGCTTTATAACCAACTCAGATCCGGACGATAGATGCTGAAAATTTGACACCAACGACAATCAATTCTACCATCAAATTGTTGTGTTGTTGTTGCTAGCTTCTTTTGATATCAATGAAAAATATTCCAACAAATTATATGTGTTTTGATTTGTTATGTGTTATAAGGAATTTCAAGAGTCCATATATTTGAGCAACTGTTGTTACCTTTGGGAGTTTTGAGGTTTATAAAATATAGTTTTGACACATCTAAAACTCATAAAAATGTCAATAACCAATCAAGAAGGCCCCAAAACCTAAACAATAACTATATTTTTTTCCCCAAAATAGATATCGATTGTAGAATTAAAACCCCAAAAGCTTTAGGTTGAATGTTGAAATCCTAAAAAACACCTATGTACTAACCATATTAGAATATGAAAAACTATCTTCGAAACTGTGACTTGTGGATCTGTAATACTAGTTCCGTAAGGTGCAAAGTGACCCTAATTTCTTATATTTACTAAAATAAATTTCAAGTATAAGAAATAATAAAGTAGAAAGGTTAATAAATGAAAATATAATAATAAAGTATAAAGACTAATAAATGAAAATCTAATAATAAAGTATAAATATTAATAAGTGAAAATCTTATGCTCCCAAAAGAACATATATTTTATTTTTGTAGATATATAGCTCCCAAAAGCACATTTATATAACATTACTAACATGAACACAAACGCGTTAAAACACGTTTGTGTTATAGTGCGAGAGCGCTATAATGCACTTGCCTTTTACCTTTATGGATTTGAAATTCCCAATCCATAGGCTTAGATTTACCTAAGATATCCAAACGTAAGCTTAGGGCTGCGTAATCTGTGAATAAATCCGTGTTTTACTAGAAAAACATGTATTAATCTATGTGTACACCCAATTTATCATGTGTTATAAAATAATATTCCAAAAAAATTGTACTACGATGCCAAGCTCAATTTTACCTTTGTGACAATATACTTCTTTTTAAAATCCGATTAGTATAAAACTTTCATCCTTAATTTCTTTTACTAGTGCCTTCTTTTTGTGCTAAAACGTATGTATATTTTTTGTACAAAATTTATGATTTTTTAATCCATTTTAAAAAAAAAGGTTTGATCTAAACCCCATTCTACACGCATTAAAAAAACAAACAAAAAATAAACTATTTTTCTCAAAATTACGGGGGTGTACACACAAATATTTCTTTTTAAGAATATTTTCACTTTGAAAATTAGTAAAAAATTATATATTCATCTAAAAATTATGAAAAAATAGTGGGACCTCATACATGGTCTTAGCTAACTTTATACTAAAGGGATTTGTAAAATAATTTATAGAACTAAAAAAATGGAGATATCAAAAAATTACTTTGAAATTGTAGTTGAGTCACACTAATGACTGGATCTTAATATGTTGGGAAACTCACAGGTTGTAGCCACTGATTGGGGGAACAAACAAAAATTATAGGCTAGTTACATATGTAACTGAGATTGTATTATTTAGAATAGACAGAAATAGGTCAAGATGAATAATGGATTATCAAATAAATTTTACTAAGGAAAAAAAGTAGTACTATAAGAAATCAAAGGCTAGTTAGTTGTGTAATTGTTTCTTATTATGTGTGGGTCGAGCCTTGCTATTTTTAAATATTTTTAATAGCTTCAATTTTTTTATTGGATGGTGTTTGATTTTTTAGGTAAGATGAAAACATAAATGAAAAGTTGAAAATAAAAAGGTTGGAATTAAAAACTTGTGGCTTGCAACGATGGACCAACATTGAAACATTCTATGCATGATATCCATAAAAAAAATAACGTAAATAAAAATATGCAAAACATATTTTTAATAAAAATATGCAAAAATCTAAATACAACCATATTTCAAGGAAACAAGACCAAAGAGATTTCAATCAAAGACACGAAAAATGTGTACAAAAAAATTAAAAATTAAACAATCGTTTGTTCAATGTTCAAGAACATCATGCATATTCCACCAACACCTAACGATGACGCCATTAACATCTTACTTTCCATCAAGAAATATCCCATCCTATAATTTTGACTTTAAGGCCCACGATTGTGAACAAAAGAAATTTTTTGCCAACTATTTCTGAAAATTAAAAAACTGAAACGAGCCCAAGAAAAGGAAAGAGAATGGGTACCAAGAAAAAATGTCCACACCCGAAAAGAGGGAAAAGGGCACGGGCTATGATAAATTCCACCTAAACAACAAACAACGATTTTTGTGATAGTTAAATGAGGGTTTACGAGACCCTTTCCCATTACAATACCCTGACACAACCGACATTACAATCAAAGCCAATTTAAACCACGACCACCACAACCGGTGTGCAAACCACCTTGAACAAGATTCGTGCCTAGCAGGATTTGAACATGGGTGACATCGGATACAATCATCTGACTTAACCATTCCACCCAACCCATTAACAACAACCAACCTCATTTACTCCCTCTAGCGTATTCTATTAAATTACAATGGAAATTAATGAATGCGGCCACCACCTGTGAGCCTTGTACAAAGCTGCCAAAACAAAGGATGAAGCGTCATTTATCTTGCAAGCATACTAAAACCAGCAGCTGTGAATTAGCCAATGGTTTATTTTGTTATTTAATTAATTTTAATTTTTGGTTTTGTTTGTTTTCACCTCTAATTGTTCTTTGCTTTCCTGCGGTGGAAAATGGAAATGTTGTTGTCATATCAGATGGGTTGTCTTTCCTTAGAACGTTTAGCTTGGAGAATTTCCAATTTTTACGTTTATATTTTTCTATGCTATATTCAATGTTTTTGCTTTGTTGTTTTCTCGTATCAATAAATTGAGATTTGATCATTTAACCGTAGATATAAAATTGCATACCGAATTGATTTCCTTTCTTAAGGACATAATCTAAAATGACACCTAATTTCATCCCTCTTTTCAATTATGAAAAAAAAAACTTTATCTTGTCTATTTTAGAATACAAATTTTAAGTTTTGTTGGATTTTTCTGTATTTAAAATGTTACATATTATGTTATGATTGCATTTTTTTATGGATGAATAACATAATTGAAGCAATTTGTTAGCAATGCGGTCGTATGGATCCATAAGAAAAGTGACTACAAATGTCGTTGATTCCCTTGATGTATATACTATTGGAAGTAGGTAACCAGTGGACAAGCTTTTGTGACTTTAGAATAGTTCTCTAAAACCGGGACAATGATTATTTTCTTGTGTAAGAAATAGAACGATAGCATGTTTGATTCAATTTTGGTAACTGTAAAAGTACATAGGTATATTTAAACTCTGATTTTATGTGTTAAATTTGACAGTCGTTTAGATGTTTTTCATGATTTAAGCCGTAAAATATTTGTAAACACCATAAATAACCCTTTCATAGGACTTTCATGTTTAAAATATGACCGTCACTTTTAATATAGAGTTATATGTAATGTATATTAATACACATAACATATATTTAAAATAATTATATAAACATAAAATAATCTTTTATATATATTTTTTGTAGTATATAAATAACATTTTTTTGAATTTTCAAAGGGCGATATTAGAAAATTATTGTCACGTAAAAATGGTTTGAAAGGTATAGGTAGCTTTCAAATTTATCCTTTGAATTTGAACAAGTGACATTGTCAATAACTTTTTGTTGTTGAATGAGAAATTTTAACTACCTTGAAGGTGTTTCCAAATTCGACCAAGTAAGTCATTATTGATGACACACATAAGGAAAACATAGGACAAGGATCCATTTAGTGCATGGTCGTCAATCAAAATAATCTTGATTGTGGGTTTAGTGACATGTGACACACCATCTTTTGTATTGGTTGACAGTGATTTGGTATGCATTGATTTTCAGACGTAATTCTTTGGAGAAAACAAAGGATGGTCTTCATTAGTAAGCATCACACCACTAGGATGATTGTGTATTATAATAGGATAGTGAAAACAAATTGACATGACTTGCAAAAAAGTATTAACTATTTTGCACTCATTAGAACAATTCCAACTTGAAAATATTCGTAATCATAGTCAGGAGAAAGTTGATAGAGGTGGGAAGGTTGAGGAGCATTCCCTCAGCCATGGTTGATAGCATATTATGAATTTCCGTGTCACCCATTATGTCCATGTCCGCCTAACATGGATTGTTATTTGAAGTTGGATATGGTATTGGTGATGGTGATGTAGACGATGACAGTAATGATATGGTGGTTACGAGGGTGGTGGCCTAAATGTATTGGGAGAGTTGGACTGTGAGAGGGGCAAGGATGAAACTAACGGGATATTCAAATACACATATGTTCCTCTTAGGGCTAGGGCTTCCATGTCATGTGTTTGGGTTGTCATCTTAGAACTGTTAAATCCCCCATCCATATTTAGGATTTCTTTTTAGATTGTCGAATTTCAAGAAACCATTTTTTTGTATCTCATCCTCCTCACTTCCATGTAGAGTGAATGCCTCACCCCTCCCATGTGCTTCCTCACATTCAATTCATTTTTTCTTTCACTTTGGGCATCTTCTTTTTTGAGTAGAGAATATTAAGAGTCCACTTTCACTTCCACTTGGTGCTCACAAATTGAAGTTGAAGGACTTCCCATTTTCACATCCTTGAGCTCACTTGTATCCTTCAATGAATGTCTTTGAGATGCACATGAAATATTTTCTTAGAAAAGGGCAAGAGGAATGTGGGATTTTATGATCAGTCTTATAGATGACTTATATGCCCACTTCACATTACCAGTGGCCCCCACAAGAACCTCACAATTCATTTGGTAATTATGTTGAAGGTGTTTCCAACTTGAAAATAAACAATAACATTATGGTAGTGGTAATGAATAGTCACCATTAAAAGAAAATAAAGTGAAAAAAATTACACGTAAATAGTGCCACGTAATTGACACACTAGGCTATGACGGATGTGGCACATCCTCACTTTGCTTTATCACTGCGACTAGGAACTTGAATGAAAATTTTATTTAGTGTCCATATATCTTCCCATCAGAATCACAACTTTTCGTTTTAACGTTTAAGTTTTCATATTAATATTTTGTTAAGTGTTTTCTTGTTTTTTTCAATAGAACCATGAGTATAGAGGCATGCATTTATGGCAGAGTTTTGTGGATGGCATTGGTTTGACTAATTTATGGATCACCTCAAATTGGTGGGATGAAATTGATGATTCCCAACAATGGTCGGGCATTATTTTTACATCGGTCAACCAAAACAAATAAAAGTTCTCAAGTCAACAAATATGAATTGTGTCCACTTTTGAGAGGTAGCTCACACATTTGATTTATGCCATAAATACACAATTGTGCCATAATTACCAAAACTTTTCCAACTCATCTACCAAATTGATATTATGCATCACGATTCACGGGTTACCCTTGTCTCGCCCACAAATTATCTAATTAAACCAATTTCTCAATAAAATTTAAATTGTGTCAATACAACCTAGAAAATGAAATATTAGTTGGTTGTCGCCCAAGGTTTCCCTTTTTGGTAGGATTTAGTGTTAGGTAAGGGATTTTACGATAAAATTAGGAATATAAATAACCGCAGTATAGGCCAAACCATGTATCAACAAAAGTTGGATATTATTTATGAGAAACTATGTATCGTTGAATTACACAAGAAACAATAGAACATAACTATAATATACCCAAGATCCTATAATTAAAAAAAACTGGACCGTACCAACATTTAAACCTTAAGTATATTAATATTAACATTACGATGTTACAAGAATGACCCTGTGGTGAACCAGTGGGGCACTTAGCCTGTAGAGCCCACAACCTAGGTTCAAACCCAGCCCCCAGGATTTCATATCCTGATTTACCCGCGGCATGTGGAGTGGGGCATTTGCATGTCACCTTGGGGGTTTGGGGATTACCCTGTGGTAAATGGTGGGGCACTTAGCTTGTAGAGCCAACAATCCAGGTTCAAACCCATCCTCTTTGATTAAATTTTAGGGGATGACCCTGTGGTGAACTGGTGGGGCATTTAGCCTGTAGAGCCAACAACCCAGGTTCAAACCCAGCCCCCAGGATTTCATATCCTAATTTACCCATGGCATGTGGAGTGGGGCATTTGCATGTCACCTTGGGGGTCGGGGATAACCCTATGGTGAAATGGTGGGACACTTAGCCTGTAGAGCCAACAATCCAGGTTCAAACCCATCCTCTTCGATTAATTTTTTTTCTTTGAATTGATGGTGGGTTGTGGGGGTGATGGGAGTGTTGCATTAGCAAAAACTGAGAATTATGCAAAATTCACGAAAATAGTGAAATCTACGAAAAATGCAAAAAGGAAAAAATCTTATTTTTTCAAAAATAACAAAGGTCGTGGCGGGAGATGGGTTCCCACGCCAAGTGCCGGGGTCCTCATTGGTGTGAACAAGATCCCAGTGGGAAATGGCTAGCAAGGAGGTGCCCATGGATCTACCCATGAACTTGAAGCGGAAAATGTTGTGCTTGAATTGATAGGACAATTCAGCTCTTGCTTGGTTATCAAAACCCTAGTTTCTTTGTTCGGGAGTCGGTCGGGTACTGGAAAACATGGCGGCGGAAAAAAGTCTAGTGCAGGCTGAGCTAACCATTGAGGTGATACAGAAGGTCCCTTTCAATCCAACCCTAGTTGGGTTTGATAGGCTAAATATCTCGGAAGACTTCAAGGTTGGCGGAATCTATTTCAAAATCGCTACAAAAAGTGTACATCTCTCGGTGCCTCCTCCTCCCAAAGCTGATTTTTCTTATTCACGGGTGAAAAGGGTGATTTTCTGCAAGTTTTTAGGCACCCATTTCTCTCAGAGGAGGATTTCAAGCTAGGTCATGCGCTTCTGGGGCTCAAATGCTAAACCAAAAGTCAGTTTCCTTGCCAACAGATTTTTCCAGGTAAGTTTCCCCTCCCCTGATTTGCTGAATTTGGTGCTTAAAGAAGGACCCTAGTTCATGAAATCTTCCAACCTATAATTTCATCCTTGGTCACCAAATTTTGACCCTTGGAAGCAAAAAATTTCCAAGGCCCCGCTTTGGTTAAGCATTCATGATCTGCCTTTGGATCTCTACAAATGGTCTGTTCTGAAGCCAATAGCAAACTCCCTAGGGGCCCTCGTGCCCATCCGTAATCCTGCCCTGAATTTCTGGCACAAAATCTCAGTGTGTCTTTGTGTGGCGATGGACCTGATTACCCCTCTGCTACCTTCTTTGACTCTCCAAACAATTTTCGGCCCCAAGTGCTTTACCATTGAGTATGAGGTCTAAATGTAAAGTGTTTTTATTGCGGGTAGTTGGGTCATCTGAGTAAGGCCTGCTCTTTGAAACTGTACAAGGTTTCCAAGGAGTTGGATTCCCAGAAGGTTGGCTCTATGATGAAAGGGATGGAGGAGAGTGAAATGGCATCACCCGTAATGGGTGATATTTCACCTCTTTCTCTTTTAAAAGAAAATGAAGAAGTGCATAAAAACTTCAAGGAATTAATTTCCCTTATTAAGGAAGGTTTCGATCAATAGCAAGTGGCTTCCCTAAACTCGCTACAATCAGGGACATCTTGGCTCCTGGATAAAGTCAAGACAAATAAGCTTCAATCCCTTTTAGGTGATGGCGTCTTGGAGGAAGGAAAATTTGAGCCAGATCTGCTAGTACCGGCTTGAGCTTCCTCAAAATTGGCTTCGGTTCAAGCAGGGTTAAAGGAGGCCATATGTGGCTTAGCCAGAAAAAAAAGGTAGAAAATCCAAACAAGAACTGGCACTGTTGGAAGTGGATGCTGGCAAACAAAGTGTCCTGAACTTTGCCAAAGCTGTTTCCGGGAAGGCTAATGTCAGTCGCTTTCCTAAATGATAATAATTTCTTGGAATATCAAGGGTCTCAACACCCCTGATAAAACAACACTTGTTTAAGCGTTATCTCTTCTCCTCAGAGGTGAGCGTGGTGTTGCTTCAAGAAAAAAAAATATGGTTGTTGCGGAAGTATTTGTGCTCTGGAAAAATTTAGTTGAGGGATGGAAGTTTTTTCTTCTTCGATACTACTGGGGCCTCGGGGAGCTTGGGATTCTGGTGGAAGGAATATCAGGTTCAGGTTGATCTTATCCACCAGAATCATAGTTGGCAGTTGGGTTAGGGTTTTACTCGCAACGTTATCAATTGGTCTTCTACCTCCTTAATGTGTATGGTCTGAATAACATAATTGGCAAAAGAGAGGTTTGGCAAGACATCTCTAGCTCTTTGCTCCCCCTCGAAGATCAACTATTCCTTCTTTGTGGTGATTTCAATGTTATCACCTCTGAGAAAGATAAAAAAGGTGGTATTTCTAGAAATCAGAAATCCCAGGCCAATTTTCATTCCTTTATCTCTAACAACTCTCTTTTAGATATCGAGCCCAAGAAAGTTCGGTTCACCTAGAGAAATCATAGGAAGGGCTTCAGTAATATTGCTGAAAGGATTGACAAGTTCTTAGCCGGCCCTAAGTGGTCTCTGAATAATGTTGTCTTAGAATGCTCGATTCTGCCCTAGTCTGGCTCTTATCACTTCTCAGTTTCCCTGTCAGTCAATATCATCTTTTCCCCTCGTAAATCACCTTTTAAGTTTGAGCTTATGTGGTTGAGGGATGCCTCTCTATAAAACAACATTTCGTAATGGTGGCAATCCTATCAGGTTGAAGGTTCAAAGATGTTGGTGTTTGCACAAAAAATAAAACTTCTTGAAAGGGATCTAAGGTCTTGGAACAAATCTTGTTTTAAGAATATCTTCCAAGAAAATGCTAGAGTGGAAGCCGAGTTAAAATCTCTGAATGAGCTAATTTTTGTCTCTGACATGGGGGAGGTGGAGTTTTTTCTTCTGGAGAAGTCTTTACTAACCAAATTTGGTGAATTGTTTTTGTGTGAGGAGGTCTTCTGGAAAAAAAAAATCGTGGGAATTATGGCTCAAGGATGGGGATAGGAACACAAAGTTTTTTCATTCATCCATAAAAGCGAGGTGGAGCTTGTCTTTCATCTCCGAGATAAAGAGTCATGATGGTACTGTTCTCTCTGATCAAAAATAGATTTCTGATGAAGGGGTCTAGTTCTTTACTTCCCTCCTTCAAGGTGACATCACATCCTTTGATTTAGAGCAATCCTCTTTCCTTGACAATATCTCGACGTTGGTCACTGACGCTCAAAATGTGGCCCTTCTTAAGACCTTCACTATGAGTGAAGTGGATAAAGTTGTTTTCTCTATGGCTAAGAACAAAGCTCCAGGTCCGGATGGTTTTCAGGCTGATTTCTTTGAGAAATTTTGGAACATCGTTAACTATGATGTTTGGGCGGCTATGGAAGAATCTCGCAGATCCAGTTCAGTGCTTGAATCACTAAATTGTACCTTTATAAGTCTCTTCTCGAAGATCCCTCAACCCTCTTCATTTACGGACTTCAGGTCAGTTTCTATGTGCAATACTTCCTACAAAATCATCTCGAAAGCCAATCCTTCTAGACTCAAAGGGCTGCTGGAACCTATGGTCTCTCCGGAGCAATCTGGTTTCTTGTCGGGGAGGTCAAATTTTTATGGTATTTCTCTCTCATGAACTCATTTATTCTCTCTCCTACAATAAATCCCCATGTATGTTACTAAAACTGGATATTAGCAAATCCTTTGACAAGATCAACTGGCGTTTTTTAATCAGAATCCTTAGAAAGTTTGGTTTTTTGGTTCACTTTTTTTGTGATTGGGTGTTCAGTTGCAGTGTTGGGCCTTATTTCTCCGTGTTAATTAATGGTAAATGTTGAAGGTTTCTTTGAAGGTAATTGGGGTATAAGACAGGGTGACCCTCTCTCCTCATATCTTTACATTTTAGTGGCTGACTCACTGAGTAGGGCCATCAACAATAAAGTTTGGGAAGGAAAATTGTAGGGATTAAGAATTACAGAGGGGGTGGATCCTATTTCTCACCAGCACTTCGCGGATGACACTTTCTTGTTTGGAAAAGCCAGCATTCAGGAGGCCAAATAAATGAAGGGGTTGCTCGATGCTTATGTAGTCGCTGTTGGACAAGAGGTCAACCTTGTCAAATCCTTCATCTTCTTTTTTAACGTCCCCCTTCTCTGGAAGCTAGAATTCTTGGCATCTTCAGTTTCAAAAAAGGCTCCCTTCCGGTCAAATATCTTGGTGTGCCTTTGTTTGGTGGATCAAGTCGAACCTTGATGTGGAACGATCTCCTCTCTTCGGTTAATTCAAAACTCAACTCCTGGAAAGAAAAATGGTTATCACTAGCTAGGAGATTGGTCCTCATCAAATCTGTTCTCAGTGCATCCCCCTTATACGTGCTTTTTATACTAAAAAACCCCAAAAGTGTTCTATCGAAGCTTATCGCGATTATGCGAAATTTCCTATGGCAAGGTCCCTCTATGGAAAGGAAAATCCCATTGATCAGCTGGGAAAATTTGTCCAAACCCAAAGATCTAGGAGGAGCTGGCATTCTCAACTTGGGTATTCAAAACTTGGCCCTGGGCGCCAAGCTTTTCTGGAATCTCCTCACAAAACCTTTGTGTCTTTACAGCCAAGTGGTGGAAAAAAAAATATCTGGGGGCCCATCTTCCAGAATCAATTATCCACATTGTTAATCCCCTCATGGATCTCATATATGGAACTTCTTAGTTGAATACCGGGAGCTCTTCTTATTCAATGCGGCCTGGAAAATCAAAAAAGGTGACAGGGTGTTATTCTGGATGATCCTTGGAATGGTTTTCCCGTGCTTGGGGAAAATCCTAAGTTTGGGGAAATCAAGAGGCTCTTAGTTGAAGAATGGGAACCGTATTTTTTCCAACTATGGGCTAATTCCAGAAAAATTTCCTGCTCTATTGGAATGGAAAAGTGAATGTTTAACTTTCATTTCTTTTTTTTTTTGATAAAGTAGACACAAAAAATTACAGTTTTGATGCAACATGCATGATCATACTTTGCAGATTTATACACAACAAGGCTTTCAAATATAACATGTAACTAAAAGAAAACTCATGTTTTCAAATGATAATATTACAAGATTCTAGCAACAATAAAAATAACAACTCTCTTAGTAAAGACCAATGTTTACAAGAAGCAATAAGTACAATAATGGTTATTTACAAGAGTGTATAGACTTGACAAGCCACATTTATTTACAAAGTGAAGGCAATGTCCTCCAAAGATGAGAAAGACCAAGATGGCAAGAGGCTCTACTATCTCCAACTTGAGCTCCAACTCCAATACTCCTACAAGAATCCAACTCCAAGAGAACATGGCTTGTTTACCACCCAACCAATAGGCATCATCACATGCCTTTCCATGGTTGGAAGTCATGCTAGCCTCCCCCAAGCCCATGGGAGAGAGGAACTAGCTTCCACAATGTGCACAAGTATAATGGGGATTAAACACACAACAAGAAAAAACATAAGACCATTCAACCACTTAGACCTACTATACAATGAAAACAACAACATGAGGAGAACAAGGTCAACCTCACAAGGGGGAAGAGAGGAAGAAGGATGCCCAAATCAAGGTGTCCAACCATAGGAGCACCAATAAATACATATATACAAAACTCCTTATACCTCCTAATCATTCATCCTCCTTATTCCTCCTTATGCTATAGAAATCCTTCTTGGGAGGATTTTCAAACCCAAAAGGGTTTCCTCACCAAGAATGGGGAAAGGTTCAAGCCATATGAACCTTTCTCCCACCTCAAACCATATGAGGGGATGAGAAGGGACCTTCATGGCTTGACCAACAACCATGAGGTTTGAGAGGGAAATCCCTCTCTCTTCCCCTACATTCTCCAAAAACCATCAATCCAAATGATGGTGGAGAGAAAACAAAGAAAACAACAAGAACAAACAAACAACTACATTCATCATACACTTCACAACACATCATTTCACACACTATTTTATTGATCAAGCATAGTTTACAAGATAAGCAAAACTAAGAAGAAAAAGGTTAAGAACCCTACCTCTATAATGCTTTCCAAGACTCTAAGCTTTTCCCCTTTGTCCAAGCTCCCCTCCAAGCTCCCAAAATTCTCCAAGTGCTCCAAAAAAAAATGAACCAAGAAGACCCATTCTTCCACATGAGGAAGAATAAAAAGAGGAACCCAAAAGTTTCCTCACCAATGGGAAAGTGACAAGTGTCACCCCCTCTCCTCTCAAGAGTCAAAGATTCCAAAAACCAAATAAGTAAGAGTAAACTCACCTTTTATCCCTTTTCACCCAAAATACAAAAACTAAAATAAAACAAAGTGGAGCAACTTTTAACAATTTCACACAACCCAACCATCTTACATGGATGGTGACTAAAGAGGGCTAAATGGGAGGGAAACTCCCTCCAAACCTTGGAAATAGGCCCCCCTACCTATTAGGTAGGGTCCAAGGGCCCATTTTCATGCTAAGGGAACCCCCAAACTCAAAAGGGGTCCCTAAAATTACCCAAAATAACCCAATTTCGGGTTTGGCATGCTTGGGCACAAGGGTAGAGGGTGTGGGGTCCACCCAAGGTTCACATGTGGTCCCCAATCCCTTCTACCAACACACACACACTTTCCCAAAACCAACACTTAACTTAAGATAAGATCATTAAACCCCTAAGCTAGTTTACTTAATAAAACACACCCTAAACCTAATTAATTTTACAAAACATAATTACATTACAATTGAGGGGTTCACCCATGGTGCCCAATTAAATACATCTAATCTAAGGCCTCAAACATTTAGCATGGTTAGGACTCAGCCCGTGGGCCGCTTGTGCACAATTGCGTAGCTGCCCTGAAACCCATGCTCTCCTATACCTGTCACCTGCACACTCATTGCACACATTAACCGCATCTGTCCAATATAATAAACATCATCTATACATCACAATATCAATCAAACTTATAATGTCCGAACATAATTTACAATTGATAGTGCAATGCATACAATTATCCACATAGTTTGCCATGAATCATCCACAAATAAAATTGCAACGACATACACTTAGGTTAGCATGAAAATTACCATCATTAAATCCAAAACACTATATCATTAATCAAATCAACCACAAGAGACTAACATCTAACCAATAAGTCTATCATATAACCCTGTTAGTGTCATCAACATCATAAGAAATATATCAGTATACGAATCTAGTCCAATTGGCGCTACGCGCCCAAAATGCCATAATGTCCATGAGGATAAAATATCATAGTAAAATGTCCAAAGTCTATCAGAGTCTCAATCAAAACATGTCTAGGAATAAAGGAACCAACAGATAACTGGAGCTATAAAAATGTGGGCACTACATCCCCCTCTCCTAGAATTAGACTTCCTCCTGGAAGTCATTGGAAGAGATAGGGATATCTAGCCCTCAGTGGTGTAGCATCCTCCCAGGTAGCTGATGACTCGTCATATCGGTCCCACTGCACTCTAACCTGGTCCAAATCTCGACCCCGAAGGGCCAACCTCCGGTGCTCCAGTATGCGTACGGGCTCCAATCTCCACTGCCCTCCGTCCTCTACCTGTAATGCCGACCAATCCAAAACATGAGAAACATCTGGTACATATCTACGTAGTACAGAAACATGAAAAACATCGTGGGCCCGTGCAAGGCGTGGTGGCAAAGCTAGGCGATAGGCAACTGGACCGATGACCTCAAGAATATCAAAAGGCCCCACAAAACGAGGCGATAGCTTAGAACCCTTTCCATAACGGATCAGACTCTTATGAGGACGAACCCTCAAGAAGACTTTGTCACCCACTGAGAAGTGACGATCGATCCTCTTGGTGTCCGCATACGCCTTCTGGCGTGCTCTAGCCTGCTCAAGACGCTGCCGAATCAGAACAACCTGCTGCTCTAAATCCTGAAGATAAGCTGGCCCCAAAATAATCCTGTCATCTAGTCTATCCCAGCTCAAAGGTGTCCTGCAAGGTCGTCCATACAAAGCCTGATAGGGAGCCATGCCAATGGAGCTATGATAACTGTTATTGTAGGCAAACTCAACTAAATGCAAATAGTCTTCCCACTTCTTCTGCTGGTCCATCACATACATCCTCAACATGTCCTCAAGAACCTGATTAACCCTCTCTGTCTGCCCATCTGTCTCTGGATGATATGCCGAACTGAAATTAATCTGTGTACCCAAGGCCTCCTGAAAAGAAGTCCAGAAAACTGATGTGTAGATGGTGTCTCTGTCATTGATGATCGTCTTCGGAATCCCATGCAATCTGACAATATCCTCCATGAACACTTTGGCGATGGCCTGTGCATTATAGGTGACCTTGGTTGGCGAGAAATGCGCAACCTTGGTCAACTTATCCACAGTGACCATAATGGCATCATGACGATAAGAGGACATAGGAAGTCCTACTATGAAATCCATGGAGATCACATCCCATTTCCACTCGGGAATGTCATGAGGGTATAAGAGTCCTGCGGGATGAGAATGCTCTGCCTTGACTCTCTGACACTCAAGACAACGTGCTACAAAATCTGCTATGTCTCGACGAAGACCTGGCCAATAATATAACTCTCTCAAATCGGCATGCATCTTCTTCACTCCTGGATGTGCTGCGTATGGGGCTCGATGAGCCTCAGTAAGGATGAAACTACGCAGATCACCTGCCTTAGGCACATAAATGCGCCTATGGAACCGAAGCAAACCATCTGACTCTAGCATGCATCCTGAATATCTGCCCTCAAAAGAACCCTGAGAATCCAACATCTGCCTAGCACCCTCATAAAACCTGTCCTCTGGAAGATGCTCAAGTATCCTGCCTCTCAAATCTGACTGCAGTGTCAAAGAAGCAAGCACATGCCGTCGTCTACTAAGTGCATCTGCAACAACATTTTCCTTTCCCTTGATATACTGCACCTCCATGTCATACTCACAAAGGAACTCCATCCAACGCCGTTGACGAGCGTTGAGGTTCGGCTGAGAGAAGATATGCTGTAAGCTACAATGATCTGTCCTCAAGATGAAAGGTCTACCCAAAAGGAAATGTCGCCAACGCACAAGTGCATGAACAACTGCTGCAAGCTCTAAGTCGTGAGTAGGATAGTTAAGCTCATAGTCCTTGAGCTTACGAGACTCAAAAGCAATAACCCGACGCTCCTGCATAAGAACTGCTCCCAAACCCTCTAGTGATGCATCAGTGCAAACAACAAAATCCTCTGTTGGGTCTGGAACTGCTAAGATGGGCGCCGTGGTTAACCTTTCCTTAAGCAACTGAAAGGCCTGCTCACATTTTTCTGACCAATCAAACTTCTTCCCTTTCCTCTGAAGAGAAGTAATAGGGTGAGCAATCCTAGAAAAGTCCTGCACAAACCTGCGGTAATACCCTGCTAAACCCATGAAGCTCCTCACCTCAGTGACTGATGTGGGTGCTGGCCAATCCAAGATAGCCTGAATCTTAGAGGGATCTACGGAGATACCCTCGCCTGATATGATATGACCCAAGTACTGAATCTCTGTCTGAAAGAAGCTGCATTTTTCCAAGTTCCCATACAACTTCTGCTCTCTCAAAACCTGAAGTACCTGCCTCAAATGCTCCTCATGTTCCTCCTCGGAACGAGAATAAATCAATATGTCATCAAGGAACACTAAAACAAAGTGATCCAGAAATGTCCTGAATACTCCATTCATGAGGCTCATGAAGACAGCTGGGGCATTGGTCAAACCAAATGGAACCACTGTGAACTCATAATGCCCGTAACGTGTGCGAAACGCTGTCTTATGAATGTCTGCATCTGAAATGCGCAACTGATGATATCCTGACTTGAGATCGATTTTGGAGAACACTCTAGCTCCCCGCATCTGATCAAACAAGTCATCAATCCTAGGGAGTGGATAACGGTTCTTTATTGTGACCTTGTTGAGCTGTCTGAAATCTACACAAAGCCTGAGAGAACCATCCTTCTTCTTCACAAATATGACTGGCGCTCCCCAAGGAGATACACTAGGGTGAATGAGACCCTTCTCTAACAACTCCTCTAACTGAATCTTGAGCTCATGAAGCTCTGAAGTCGTCATCCGATAGGGTGCCCTAGAAACTGGTGCAGATCCAGGCACTAAGTCAATGGTGAAATCCACCTCCCTACTAGGTGGTAAACCTGGAAGCTCTCCTGGAAACACATCTGCATACTCCCTCAAAACTGCGTGATCATCAAGGGGTGAATGCTCTGGAGTACTGTCCGAACGATCACTGATAGTGATAGCAAACAACTGGCAACCCTTACGCATGCTCCGCTTGAGTTGCTTAGCCGAGATCATACGCAAGGAAATGGGTCTCTGCATCCCTGAAATCACAACTGCACTACCCAAATCATCCTGACACTCAATGACCTTCTCTCTACAATCCACCTTGGCTCGATGAGCCTCGAGCCAATCCATACCCAACACTACCTGATAGGATCCTAAAGGAATAACTCGGAGGTCAAGCGTAGTGGAGAAGACTCCCAAATCGAGTACACAACTCTCCACATACGAGTCCACGGCGAGTTTAGCCCCAGAGGCCAACTCAACCTGCCAACTATCTGGCTGCCTAGCCACCACTAGCCCACACTGGTCCACTATAGAAGGTGATATAAAGGAATCTGAAGCACCTGAATCAAAAAGTACTGAGACAGAAATACCCCTGATAGTACCTGTCGTCTCAATGACTGTGGCCTGATGCTCAGCCTGGCGGTTGTCAACCGCTGCATACACACGATGGGCGCGTCCCACGTCACCCACCGTCTGCTCGGATCTAGGAGCTCTCTGCATATCCGTAGTAGTGGGCTTGTGCGGACACATACGCACATAATGATCTGGAGCCCCACAAATAAAACATCCTCCTGTACCCCTCTGAGATGGGGTCCCTCCTGTGCTCTGGCGAACTGAACCTGCCGGTCCAACCCTAGCAGACTGCTGCGAGCGGGCTGGCTGTGAGTGATGAGTACCCGGCCTCCTGTCTCTAGACCCACCAAAACCACCTCTAGACCCACCTCGCTGAAAACTCTGAGTCTGTCTACCCCTCTGATGCTGGTGTCCCTGATGCTGTGTCTGCTGTGATGGGTGTGGAGGAGCTCTCGATGCTGCTGGAGAAGACCAGAATCCTCCTCTAGGGGGTGGTACTGCTCCCCGTGCTCTCTGACTCTGGAATGCCTGAATCCTGTCCTGGAACTTGCTCTTGTTTCTTTCTCTGTGCTCCTGAGCCTTGGTCCTATTCTCCTCAGCCAAGTAGGCCTTCTCAACGGCCTTCTCGAGCGTGGGAGGAGATAACATCCTAACAGCTCCTGCTATATCTGCATTCAGGCCCCGAATGAACCTGTTTACCTGCAACTTCTCGTCTTGCAGGTAGTCTACATACTGCAAGAGATCCAAGAACCTGCTCTCATACTGCGCCACTGAGCCAGAACCCTGTCGTAAGTCGTGAAACTCATCGATCCTCTTCTGCACAAAATGCTCTGACATATACCGGGCCCTGAATCGCTCCTCGAACAACTCCCATGTCACTGTATCTCGAGTCAAATGGAGCTTCCGCTCCTCATTCCTCCACCAAACGCCTGCTGCGTCTCGGAGGAGGTGTATGGCGAACCTGGCTTTGACGTTGCTCTCATGAGAGTGCAAGCCAAAGCAGCTATCCAAGCTAAGGAGCCAGGACTCTGCCCCAAAGCCGTCTGTCGAACCAGTAAACGTAGGCGGCTGCAGGCGAAGAAGGTCTCGAATCACACTGCCTGTGTCTCGATCCTGACGATGTGGTCTAACAGGTGAGAGGGGTCGCATATCTCCAAAAGGTCCCTCGAAGCTGTGTGATCGGCTGTGACGAAACGAGGCCACCCTCTCGCCAAGGATGGAAGGGCTGCGTGACCTCTCTCGTCTCGGAATGTCGTGCTCAGGTGGCTCTGGATGTGCGTCCTCACCAATCAACTCCTCATCTCCTAACTGAATGTCCTCCTCTCTCGGCACCTGCGGTGGTGGAAGGCGCTCCTGTACGACACCTATCAGCTGCTGCAGGGTCTCTAATATCTGAGGCCCAAAATCGGGGGCCGGTGGCTCTCGCGTAGGTGCACTACGTCCCGAACCTCGAGCTGATCGTCCCCTCTTGGGTGCCATCCTGAACCCGAGGTAAAATAAAAAAAAAATGTTTTATAAACTTTCTAAACGTTTGTTGGAAGCGTTATATTATCATTATTTTTATTATTTTAATTATTATTATTATTGTTATTATCATTATAACACCAGAAGCAATGCCCCTTCCCATTAATAATTAATTTATAATAATTAATTTATTTAATTAATAATTAATTTTTTATTTTCCCGAAATAAATTAATACCGTCCCGCAATAATTTAATTATTTTAATCTATTAAGCTCTCCTAGGGTTATAAATAAAAATTTACACCCCTTGTAAATAATTAGTCTTCCCCCTTTTATTAATTTATTACACATTTATTTTAATTTATTTAATTTTTTTCCCCTTTTAATTTAATTTTGTTTCCCCCCACCCCTTTTAATTTAGTTTATCTTCCCCCATTAAAATTTATTATTCATTCCCATAAAAATCATGACTTAAAGGGTAGGATTTAAGGAGGACCCTAGGATCAATCTAATCTTGGCCATTGATTTTGAATCTACCCTAAATTTGCCCTAAATTTCTCTATGTTTTTTTTTTTCCTTTTCATTCTTTGTTCATTCATTTTGTTTATTTTTTCTCTATTTCTCTTATTTTGTTTTCTTGTTTTTCTTTGTGCAGGTGGAGGACTATAGAGGAGATTGGCTTCATGGAGTTTTTTTTGGAATTTGTATGAAAATTTTTGAAATTACATCCATTATGTTCTTTGTTTTTTTTTTTTTGAAATCCATATTTTTTTTTTTTTATTAATTTATTTGAAGGAACATCCAATATAATATATTATATATATATATATATATATATATATATATTTATTTTATTTTTATATTATGGATATATATATATATTTTTATTTTTATATATATATATTTTTATTTTTTTTTTTTAGGGCAGGGCGGGGCTGGGCGGAGGAATGGGTGGGGGCAGCGGGTCGGTGCAGGGGGGCAGGGCAGGGGGGGGTTCTGGGGCATGGGGGGCGGGGACAGGGGGGGGGTGCGGGGGGGGGGGGCACGGGGGGGTTGGGGGGGGGGTCAGGGGGGGGGGTGGGGGGGGGGTCGGGGACAGGGGGGGGGGGGCAGGGGGGGGGGGGCGGGGGGGCGGGGACAGGGGTCCGGGGGGGGGGGGGCACAGGGGTCAGGGGAGGGGGGGTCTGGGGGGGGGGGGGGGGGGAGGGGGGGGGTTTGGGGGGCGGGGCAGTTCGGGGGGGGCCCCCCCAAACAGTTTTTTTGGGGGGGGGTTTTTTTTTTAATTTGCGGGGGGGGGTTTGGGGGGTTCAGCCCCCCCCCCCCAAAAATGTTTTTTTTTTTTTTTTTTTTTTTTTTTTTTTTTTTTTTTTTTTTTATTTTATTATTTTTTTTTATTTTTATTTTATTTTTTAATATTTAAAAAAACATAAATATATATATATATATATATATATATATATATATATATATATATATATATATATATATATATATATATATATTATATATATATAACATATATATATTATATTTATATATATATATTATATATATATATATAATATATATATTTACAAAAAAAATATATTATATGCTGCAAAAATATTAAAAATATAAATATATTATTATATATAATATATTTTATCAAACAAATTTTTTTATTTTTTTTTTTTTTATTTAAAAAATATATAGTTATAAATAAAAACCCTTTAAAAAAAAATTAAAATTAAAAATTTACTTTTTGGCACATTGTTATTCAATAATTGCAATTTTGAAAAAGGCTAAAAAAAACTATTATTTCAATTTATCAAATTTAAACAAAATAAAAAAATAAAACACAATGAATGGTTTTTATAATATATTTCAATAAATGGCAACTAAAATTTTCAATAAATTCAACTTAATATTTCCTTCCAATGCAAAATAACTAAATAACTAATTCAGATTTTGAAACAAATAGTAGAATCCAACAACAATACAACATATTATATTTTTTTTATTTTTTTTGAAACAACAATAAGATAATAAAACAGAAATTACCCAAAGAGTCCGTGTGTTTGAACCACGGCTCTGATACCAAAATGTAATGCCATATTTTTTTTTGCAAATAAAAGCAAGCACACTAAATTTTCAGATTTTATATGTAATGCAACATCTACATATTAATCAGTTTTCAAGATTTAAACACAACAAATCTTTCAAATGAAGGCACTAAAAGAAAAAAAGTTCATGGTTTCATTATGATTCAAATGACAATTACAAGATTCTTGCAACAATAAAATAGAAACTTTCTTAGTATGACCAATGTTTTCAAGAAACAATAAGTACAAAATGGTTATTTACAAGAGTGTATAGACTTTACAAGCCACATTTATTTACAAAGTGAAGGCAATGTCCTCCAAAGATGAGAAAGACCAAGATGGCAAGAGGCTCTACTATCTCCAACTTGAGCTCCAACTCCAATACTCCTACAAGAATCCAACTCCAAGAGAACATGGCTTGTTTACCACCCAACCAATAGGCATCATCACATGCCTTTCCATGGTTGGAAGTCATGCTAGCCTCCCCCAAGCCCATGGGAGAGAGGAACTAGCTTCCACAATGTGCACAAGTATAATGGGGTTTAAACACACAACAAGAGAAAACATAAGACCATTCAACCACTTAGACCTACTATACAATGAAAACAACAACATGAGGAGAACAAGGTCAACCTCACAAGGGGGAAGAGAGGAAGTAGGATGCCCAAATCAAGGTGTCCAACCATAGGAGCACCAATAAATACATATATACAAAACTCCTTATACCTCCTAATCATTCATCCTCCTTATTCCTCCTTTATGCTATAGAAATCCTTCTTGGGAGGATTTTCAAACCCAAAAGGGTTTCCTCACCAAGAATGGGGAAAGGTTCAAGCCATATGAACCTTTCTCCCACCTCAAACCATATGAGGGGATGAGAAGGGACCTTCATGGCTTGACCAACAACCATGAGGTTTGAGAGGGAAATCCCTCTCTCTTCCCCTACATTCTCCAAAAACCATCAATCCAAATGATGGTGGAGAGAAAACAAAGAAAACAACAAGAACAAACAAACAACTACATTCACCATACACTTCACAACACATCATTTCACACACTATTTTATTGATCAAGCATAGTTTACAAGATAACAAAACTAAGAAGAAAAAGGTTAAGAACCCTACCTCTATAATGCTTTCCAAGACTCTAAGCTTTTCCCCTTTGTCCAAGCTCCCTCCAAGCTCCCAAAATTCTCCAAGTGCTCCAAAAAAAATGAACCAAGAAGACCCATTCTTCCCACATGAGGAAGAATAAAAAGAGGAACCCAAAAGTTTCCTCACCAATGGGAAAGTGACAAGTGTCACCCCCTCTCCTCTCAAGAGTCAAAGATTCCAAAAACCAAATAAGTAAGAGTAAACTCACCTTTTATCCCTTTTCACCCAAAATACCAAAAACTAAAATAAAACAAAGTGGAGCAACTTTTAACAATTTCACACAACCCAACCATCTTACATGGATGGTGACTAAAGAGGGCAAAATGGGAGGGAAACTCCCTCCAAACCTTGGAAATAGGCCCCCCTACCTATTAGGTAGGGTCCAAGGGCCCATTTTCATGCTAAGGGAACCCCCAAACTCAAAAGGGGTCCCTAAAATTACCCAAAATAACCCAATTTCGGGTTTGGCATGCTTGGGCACAAGGGTAGAGGGTGTGGGGTCCACCCAAGGTTCACATGTGGTCCCCAATCCCTTCTACCAACACACACACACTTTCCCAAAACCAACACTTAACTTAAGATAAGATCATTAAACCCCTAAGCTAGTTTACTTAATAAAACACACCCTAAACCTAATTAATTTTACAAAACAATAATTACATTACAATTGAGGGGTTCACCCATGGTGCCCAATTAAATACATCTAATCTAAGGCCTCAAACATTTAGCATGGTTAGGACTCAGCCCGTGGGCCGCTTGTGCACAATTGCGTAGCTGCCCTGAAACCCATGCTCTCCTATACCTGTCACCTGCACACTCATTGCACACATTAACCGCATCTGTCCAATATAATAAACATCATCTATACATCACAATATCAATCAAACTTATAATGTCTGAACATAATTTACAATTGATAGTGCAATGCATACAATTATCCACATAGTTTGCCATGAATCATCCACAAATAAAATTGCAACGACATACACTTAGGTTAGCATGAAAATTACCATCATTAAATCCAAAACACTATATCATTAATCAAATCAACCACAAGAGACTAACATCTAACCAATAAGTCTATCATATAACCCTGTTAGTGTCATCAACATCATAAGAAATATATCAGTATACGAATCTAGTCCAATTGGCGCTACGCGCCCAAAATGCCATAATGTCCATGAGGATAAAATATCATAGTAAAATGTCCAAAGTCTATCAGAGTCTCAATCAAAACATGTCTAGGAATAAAGGAACCAACAGATAACTGGAGCTATAAAAATGTGGGCGGGTCCATCCCTCTACACTCCCGGTAACCATTTTGGCTTGGCCTGTAAACCTCCACTCTGGCGCTCTCTCCCTCAATTTGGCTGTGTGGTATTGTGCTACTTCTCTGGCACATCTAGTGGGAGTGTAACAAAATAATATTTAGGGAGGAACAAAACTCGGTGGATAGGGTCATTCTCAAGTTGGAATGGTCTATCTCTGAGGCGGTTTTCTGCTAATTGGTCCCGCTTTCATCACTTCTCCAATATTGACAGGGAAATCGAGCAGCACTGACCTAGAATCATCAAGCCTGGAGCAGGTGCTCAGTGCCCTTCGATCTCCTCAGCCTCGCTCCATCATTTATCTCGTTGGCTCCCCCCACCCCGGGTTTCCTCGAGCTAAAATTTTGATGGAGTAGCCAGAGGTAACCCGGGAATCTCCGACGCTGGATGCATTATAAGAAATGAAAAAAGGATTATTGGTTGGTGCTAAAGCTTGCCTCCTACAAGCTCAGGGATGGCACTTGTAATTCAGTTGAACTACAAGCTCTAAGTAAAGGTCTAGATCTAGCGGCCTCCTTAAAGATAGAAAATCTAGAAATCGAAGGGGATTCGCTAGTAATTGTGAATGCCATAATTAAAAAGAAAGCTTTGTCTTGGAAACTGGACCTAGGAGTTAAAAAGGTCCTTTGGCAACTTAGGAATTTCATTTCCTGGAACATTAAGCACGTGTTTCGAGGCAGTAATAATTACACAGAAAAGCTGGCAAATGCAGGGGTTTGAGCAAGCACAACAGGAGATAGTGGCATTCAATTCCAAAGCATGGGAAGGATTGGGGATATTGGTCTCATGCGAGGTAGATTTCAGAGCACACGTCATCTAATGATACACTTTGTGTGATGCAAATGGTCTATTTAATCCTTTGGACAAGGGCTTCTCCTTCTATTTTTTTCTCCCTCCTTTTGCTAGGTATGGATGTCCCTCGTCTACCATGAATTGCCTTGAGTTGTGATCTATGTGAAATGGTGTTTTCGTTCTAGGATAACAAACAACTGGCTGAAAAGAATTTTTTTGTCTCTCCTGCGTCGAAGAGTTGGATGCCATCAAAGAAATCTTGGGCGAATACTATCTATATACTGTTGGTTGACCACGCGTCAACAGTGGCATTACCTCTGTATTCGTTGAGAACCTGCTGATAATCCATCCCTTTAAAGCGGATGCTGTGAATCTGGCTCTGCACTGGCTTCAACCAACATACTGTGGTAACCTAGCCTCCGAAGTGGTGAATTGTTGTCTGGCATTCTGGGAATTGCATGAGTCTTTGTCGAGCGCGTTGGGGGTGGTTGTGGGTGTCTTTAGTAAACTCGAAAAAAATGGTTTGTTCATTCTCCTGGCCTTCACTAAGCAGCTAGTGGTGTATGCTCAGAACCGGGCTGCCAACCGTGCCCGCCTGGTGCTTCCTAATCTGAAGACCCTCTGCGATCCGTTGGACCCTATCCCACCTGGGTGGACCGAGCTGCAGTTGTCTACGGTAGGGGCCTATGACTTTCTCTAGCTGAACTGGGTACCTTCTGAAGTGAAAGTTGAAATGGAATATGATACCAGCCTTGGTTGGGTGTTTGAGGCTGCTAGTGTTGTTGTCACCTTGGGGATTGGAGAGTAATTCCTCTCTTTCCTAGTACTATAGTTATAGTATATCTTGGATAATGCTAGCCTATGTTCGTGTATATCCAACTATTTTTTTCTCTTATGATTTTGATTCTTTGCTTTGAAATCTTGAGGCCAAGCCTCTGTTTATGTAAATAGGGAACGGGTCCCTTCAACCCGCTTTATCTATAAAAAAAATTACTATGTTACGACGGTGACATCTTATAGGAGATGATATTTGGTCAAACACACACAATCACTTTAGTCATAGAGTGGATGATGACATGGTTGGTTATTAACAACGAAACACAAGCCATAGTTCACAAAAAGATGGATATAGTGATGAAGGATCATGCAAGTGTACGCAACGAAGAAAGAAGAACTGCAAGGCTTCATCACTAACTAATGGGTCGTTTAATATATTTTTTGTGGTAATTTTTATTGGTTGGTATTTTTAATTTTAATAGTTAACTGAGTGTCATCTAAAATATATTTTCTTAGATATTATATTGGAAGACTCAACTAAAAAAAATTATTGAAGTGAATAATATAGAAATGAAAATGAATACTTTAAAGATAGAGACAAATATCATGATGTCAATATAAGAGAGTTCACCCTAAAAATAAACAACTATCTAACTTGAATAAATTAACTTGTAAATATAAATCAAAACACAAAATAGAGTGTTTGATAAATATACAAATTATTTTATCAAAGGTCATTTGGTCCATTATTGAAGTTATCTAGCTCAAATAAAGTCCACCATGGATCAATTCGTATCGAGTAAGTGAGGCTAGGATCATACCCTGAGTGATTTTGATGGCGTAGATGCCCTCTACCTGTTATTGCCTAGCTAAAGGTGATCACCGATTTTATATATACACTTACTCAACTTTATAATTTTTTATACGCTTCCTTCTAAACATGAATAAATGCTTTATTTGTTCTTTGATAACTTTTATATTTGAAGCATAGGCAATAAATTGTTAGTTTTTCCATGCAAAATTTTGAATTTTTCCATTACAATATTGTATTACAACATTCAAATGTGTAATAATTTGTGGATGACTACACATTTTCAAAAGAGATTTGATGCATTTTTTAATTTTTTGCCTCGTCTAAGAATATTTTAAGACTAAATGGAAGTTTTTCTCAGGACCGCCCAATACCGTTGTTTTTACATTCTTCCATTCACTTCACAAGACAAGATTTGTATGTTTTAATCAGAGACGGTTATTTGCATATTTCTTTCTTTCCTACAATTACTCCATCTTACAATTGAAAGGGTGGCAACCATGTGCTATAAGGAGCAAGCATTGTGGTTGGTTTCAAACCAATGACCTTTTAAATTTTCCCCATTTTCAATTTGGAGGGTTTCACTCCTCAAACCTATTAGATTTCCCCCTTTTAATTTTTCCCCTCTACGCTCATATTGCACTTGCGTGAATACTTTAAATGAGGTTGAGTCGATATATCTATGATCAAGGCATCAAAATATTTAGGGGTGAACCTTGACATTTCATCATAACACAATGCTATTGAAGACTGATCATCATCCATCACCATTTGTACTAATAACCTTGACTTTTCTCACTTAAAAGTTGAGAAATCTTCACCAAGTTTGAGCTCCCCCTTTCTCTTTCTCTTCATTGATCATTACCACATGGCACATACCAACACCCTGCACCGCTTTTAGATTTGGAGTGAAGTTTAACAGCCACATATGTCCCAAGCCATATACACATTTAAAACTATAAAGTAAACCAATAATCAAACTCTACTTGATCCGTCCCCTTGGCATTTTCAAGTAGTTAGATACTTGTGAAATTATGTCTATGTTTTATTTTATTATAACTTTTTTTTTTGGTACTTGTTTTAAGTATGATATTTAAAATCAACATTAATTGGGCGTGGTGCTTTATTGTGGAATTGTATTTGTGCCTTCTTTTATGCCAAGAGTTTTTTACCTTCATCCAATCGAAGTATAAATAGTGCACATGGATGAAAGACATGAGCATCATTTCTTCCATAGATATAAATAAAATACCATGCTTAATGGATTTGGATTCATGAGACGAGACTGACAAAGTGTGGACGTTGTTGTAATTCAAATGTGCGGAGTCCATTCAAGATCAAGATGTGTGTAGTGCCCACATTTTCTAACTACAGTTATCTACTTACTCTATATTCATTTATATTATTTGACATAGATAATGACATATGTTGGACATTATGTTAGGTTATTTGATCTTCATGGTCATGTATGGTGATTTGGGCTCGTAGCGCCAATTTAGCTTTGATTAGTATGTTGGCACTTTTCATTTGATGTTGTAGATATTAACATATTGTTATGTTATTTGGGCCTAATTGATAAATGATGGATACATAGTTTACTCGCACATCTTGATGATATAGTTTATTTGATTATTGATGAGAACAACATGATAGCATGGATATATGTCATTTATATGAAATGTGATGGCTAACACATGGTGAATTGGTGTGAAATTGTGCATGTTTTCTCAATTACGACTCCATGTTTTTGTTGTGATATTATAGATTGCATGTTTAGACTTGATCGTTTACTGAGTAGTTGAATTACACTTGTATTGGGCAAATGCGTTTAATGTGTGCATTGAGTGTGCAGGTTACAGGGCACATGAGAACGTGAGTTTCAGGGCAGTTATGTAAATAGTGCACAAGAAGCCCATGGGACTAAGTCCTAACCATGTTAGTTGTATGAGGCCTTATTGTTTGTTTGTATTGTTGGGCATCATGAGTGACCCTTATTTGTAATGTTTTATGTCATTTAAAATTATGCGTGATTAGGTTGTTTATTTTGTTAAGTAAAATAGTTTGGGGACTTAATGGTCCACACTTGCATTTAGTTTTGCATTTGTGTAAGTGTGTGTTGATTAGAGAGTATTGGGGTCACATGTGCACCCTTGAGTGGACCCCACATCCTCTACACTTGTGCCCAAATGTGTCAAACCTGAAATTAGGCTAGTTATGGCATTTTAAGTGACCTCTTTTAGTTTTGGGAGTTCACTTAGCATGAAAATAAGCCCTTGGACCCTACCTATCAAGTAGGGGGCTTAATTTCAAGGCATAGAGGGAGTTTCCCTCCCATTTAACCTCTCTTTTTTTTACCATACATGTAAGATGGGTTGGAATGTGTGTGTTGTAAAAAGTTGCACAAACTTGTCTCATTTTCTTTTAGGGTAATTTGTGAGAAGTGTGTTTAAAAGTGAGTTTATATTTTCTTATTTTTATTTTTGGAATCTTTGACTTGGAGGGAAGAGAGGGGTGACACATGTCACCCCTCATTTGTGAGGAAATTTATTTGCTTTTCTTCAAATACTCCCTCACATGGGAGAAAGAGAACTTATTTCTTTTGGCTTTTGTTTAGTGCTTAGATACTTTTATAAGAGAGATCTTTGCTTGGACAAAGGATTGGGAAAAGCTTAGAGTTTTGGAGAGCTTGTGGAGGTAGGCTCCTTGATCTTATGTTATGTTATTTGGCATGTTAGATTTAGTTTTGCTTATGGTTGAATTTTTTTTTTACATGTGTTGAATGGTTACTTGTTGGGTTAATTTTTATTTTCTCCATCCATCATATGGCTTGATGGATTTTAAAGTTTTATTGGGGAAGAGGGAGGGATTTTCCCTCTTAAACCTTGTGTCTTGATGGGCAAGCCATGTTGGTTATTTTATTCCCCTCATATGGTTTGAACCCCCCTTCCCCATCCTTGGAGAGGAAACCCAATGGGTTTGAAAATCTTCCCAAGGAGGATTTTAGGTGAATGGGTGGAGCAATAAGGAGGGATTATTATCTTGGAGGGATAAGGAGGTTTTGTGAAGAATCTTGTACGTGTGCATCATATGGTTGGACCACACTCTTTGGCATTTTGGATGTGTCATCTACTCTTCCTCATTTTGAGGATAAAACTGGGTTTTCTCATCTTTTCTTTGGTCGATAAATGTTGTTTTTTTTTCTTTTGTGTATGGATTGTCTTGTATGTGATATGTTTATGTTTATGTCATCCTAAATCTTGTGCACATTTTTGGACGATAGCTCTCTTTCTCATGGGATTGGGGGGGAGGCTAGCATGTTTTCCAACCATTGGAAATGCATGTAATGATGCCTATAGGTTGGGTGGTAAAACAAGTCTTTCTTTATGTGTTGGATTCTTTGGTGAAGAGCACAAAGTTGGAGCTCAAGTTTAGAAGATGGCTGGATTTTCCTTGATATCTTGGCATCTTGTTGTTCTAAAATTGTTTGGAAAGTTTTAGTTATTGTAATCATGTGAATATGACCTTGTTGGAAGTTCTATTTATTTGTATGTTTCCCATATTGGGATTGAGATTGCTTTTGGGCAACTATTTTTGTATTAGTGTTGTGTATACCATTCTTGAAAATATAGATATTGATAAAACATTTTTTCATGATCATGGGTTTGTTTGTATGTTTGATCCTCTTCTTAAAGATGAGTTTGGTTGTATTAAGAGGTTGTGTCTTTATATTCGAAAAGAAAATTATAGTTGACATGTAACATGGAACAAAATATTGTTCATATTATTGAAGTGAAGACATATTTTTGAGAAGTGGAAGTTTACTCTTGCGGTAGAAGTTGTATGGAATGAAGATTCTTGTAACATTTTAGTGGATATATCTTTTTGCAATAAGGTCTTACTTTCCTCCCTTAGATAAAGATTCAGTTTTCATTGAACTCCCATGAGGAAAGAAACATTATTTTTTTAGCAATATTTTGTAAATCATGGTAAAATGAATGTTTGTTTGAGATCATATTTAAATTTACTCCTACTTCTATACAATTTAAAACAAGTGAATATTACCATTCCAAGGGAAAGATTTGATTACTATGACTTCATTTTAGCATTCTTTTAGTGCAGATTTATATGAGACTAAAATGCATTGTTACATTTCTTCTTATTATACACATGAGTAAATCATTTTAATATAGATATATTGAAGAATTATTAAGTTTCATACTTCACAAATATAACAAAACATAGTCTACTATTTTACAACTCAAAATAATTTTTAACATTGTATATATTAAAAATATATTTAATATAGTTACATTACATAATGTGACTATATTATATTCAATATAGTTTGATATATTACTTAGTATATTAATAGAGTTATGTATTTTAATATAATATTTTAAAATATTCTATATATATATACAAAAATAATAATAAATGAAAAAGAAAGGAATCGATGGAAAGTTGTTTGAGTTTTTAAATAATAAAAAATAATAATAATTGGTGGGGAGGGGTTGAGCCCTCCCCAAACCTGCACCCATTCCCCACACCATCGTGCACTCCCCACGCACCCACTCCAACCACTCCCAAACCCTGTGCCATTTCCCCCAACCCCTTCCACCACACCCACTCTCCCAAACCCCAACCCAACACTCCCCATCTACGTAGATCCCACACTCCCCTCCACTGCCATCACCTCCACTCCAAACCTGCAGCCCTCACAGTCTGTTGCCGCTCTTAACAAACCAAACAATGTGGATTTCTCATTATAAGTTTTCTAAAAATTTGGTTTTTCAAACTATATATATAGAGAGAGAGAGAGAGAGAGATTTGTCTCCTTTAATAAAAAGGTATAAAATATACCCAACTAGAAATATACATATGGTAACAAAAAAAGAAAATAAGTAGATAAACTTGAGCAACCATAAATATGTCTTCCATAGCTCCTCCTCAACAAACACATGCAAAAAAAATTTAAAAATTATGAAACAAATGGAAGATAAATCATAAAGACATTTTAGGTTAACTTTAGGGTTTTTAGATCTAAGGGCTAAAAGTAAAAGTATCCAAGGGTTGAGTCTTGTCCCTACACTTTTCAAGTCATGGGATTTTTTGGGATTTGAAATTAAAATAAAAGGAGAGTGTGTGGGGGGATAATTATATTAAAAGGAGTGTGTAGACTTGCTATTGTGACCTTATCAAACATGTAGTAGAAATAAATAATTAAATTTGGTATTGGACTAGTGATTACTTAATTTGAGTAAATTGAATTAATATAAAATAATTATTAAAGGGGATCGGGAAAAGTATACTAATAGTATTTGTTTATCCTTTAAAAAAAAAAGTTACCCAAATTTTTAACTACCATTTGGTGTGTTTTTCATGTCCCGAGGCGGGACACTACAAGATGGTGTCGTCGATTCTAGGGTCGTCAAGCATGGAAGTAACCAACAACCTCTAATACCAACAATAGTTACTACTTTAAATCATCACTACACATTACACCAGCACCCTCCATACTAATTTTTACGTTTATTCCACTCTCACTTCCTCCTTATAATCAACAAATCAAATACATTATCCAACACAACTCCGCTTATTTGTTTCCTTTTCCTTTCCACATATCATTCCTCCACCTCATCCCTTTCGGTGTTCACATCGCACTGCTCGCGTGTGATTACTAGTATTAACTTGAAAGACACTCTGATTACTAGTATTAACTTGAAAGACGTGGCCGAGTCTTGTATGTCATATGTTAAGGATGTATGGAGGTTGTACTAATTTCTTGTATCAAAATAAATAAAAATAAAACTAGGACGCGGCCATCAAATTTATTCGCTCTTGCTATTTAATTTGCCTGTGCATATGTATTGAAAAGGTATTCAACCTTAATTTTATTTATAGACTTGTTAATGCAACAACCCAAATATTTGTCATTATGTAAAAAACTGGTGCAAAGGACTCCTCATATCGACCGTTAAAATTCTGAGATCCTCCTTATATTCTATATAATTCCAATTTTAATTTTGTATTCATCCCTACTCTAAGAATTCCCACCATCAGTTTTTAATCACCAAGATTGTCCTTCCACCGAGATTTGAATGGTTAACACAGTAAATTAATAATTGCATTTGTCTAAGTGTGGTATTTTGAATAGGTTTGAGCTCATGCTTAATCTCCATCCTCTGATTACCCCATTTTTTGCTCTTGTTTTATAGGTCTAGGAAGCCTATACAAAGATCTAGATGTTTGCAATTAGTGAAGAATCTGAGGAGAATTAGATGATAGGAAGGGCTTACAAAATAGGATCTGATATTCTTTTCCCAGTGCCAACAAGCATTGCAATTTCCGTTTCTGAGGAAATAGAGTTAAGGTAACACACTTTGATTTGAGGATGCATTTTTGTTTTAGGGTTTGACAGTTGATTCCTATTATTTTTCTTATTTAGCAGGGCTTATAAGTTAGGGAAGAAGAGATGCTCATACAATCAAGTGGAGATTTTGTTTTATGATCTAAGAGGCCAAACACCAATTGAATTATATATTTCTGAAGCAATTGAAACCTACATTGGGGATGAGGTGGAAGATGTTTAAAAAGAGATCTGCATTAAATGTAATGTGAGATTCTTGAACAATATGAGGATGTATCTTTTATATTTATGTTGTGTATGTCGATGCCCATTTCGAATTGAACAGTCCTAGTCCTGGTCTTGGTCCTAAAACAAAATATTATTGGATTCCTGTAACACGATCTGAGTGCAAGGAGGGTTGTATGGGCTGTGTTATGCGGGTTGCAACAATTTGGAATAATGTCTAGGTGAGGTGGAGGAATACAGTTCAGGAATCATGGAAATAACCCAGGCATCTATACATTACAATAGATGAGGCCAACACCCATGTCTGTATAGGTACTGAAATACCAAATTTTAGGCTTCTTTTGGCTGCTTACAATGACCAATATGAATTTCTGGGCACTATTGTATCCAACACCATAAGGGTTATGGCTAACAATGATGCTCCTCTTGGACCTGCTTCTTTGAAAGTGCAATTCAATTTGCAAGGTAAGGATGGTGAATTTAATTGCTTAATTCTGATTGATTGTATACATACCCATCTTTAATGGGAGTCGATTCTATGATGTCTTAAATAATGGTTGTGTGTATTTGCATTTTCTTTGGGTTTAAGGAGGGTGCGGGAAAGCTATACCACATGTTCCACTTTTGAGAAACATGAAGCCATTAAAAGGTAATTTGTAACAACTTGATAATTGAGGTTTTACCTCCGAAGGGGATTAAAAACTAAGATTTATAATAATGAGTAATTTTATTTTGAATCCAATGTTGTGATGAAAATATTGAATAAGATCTAGATTACTGGGTAATTTTATTTTGAAATTCATTGTTGCAATACAAATGTTGAATTGGATCTATAGCTCATGGATGGCAATCAAATTATCAATGAATCCTCCAATGTTTTCCACCACTTGTCAACAAAGAAAATCCAGGTGAGAGGATGAGTTATTCTTGTTTTTTATTGGGCAAAAAAATACCCAAATACTCAAAATGTATATTGAAATTCAAATGTGCATAGATATTTCATGAATCAAGATGAAATAGCATAGACTTTGAACAAGGACAACCATTCTCTTAATGAACCATGCGAAAAGTAATCATGAATGTCAATGCCCTTAATTCAATTTGTTGAAATGGCCTATATACAATTGAAATGAAGTATTTATGATGTATATGGCCTATTTTATAGTTACAATAGTCTAGAGGTTGATCTCTACCAAAGCTTACAATAAACCAAACTTATTATTTTATCAAAATAATTATTTTTATTGGGAAAACATGTTACATAACCTTCAACAAATCTATTAATTGTTTTTCTCGTTTAATCTTATTTTTTCCAAGTGTCATTAGTTTTGTTTAGCATGAAGTTTTATAAATAAAAATATTTATTTAATATTTACAAAAGGTATAATTCTGCTTGGTTGAGATATTTTTCTAGTCATATTAAGATTTTATGATTAGTAAAAATAAAGTTTTTTGTGGTCAACTAGTATGAAGGAGATATGTGGAAAATATTTGATTTCTGTATAATTTAAACATAAGAAAAATTAATGACAAGACACAAATGATCTTCATATTAAATTTAAATGAGACGTCATTATACTTCAAGATATGAAAGATCAGAAATACCTTATTCTTAATTTGTATGGTTAACAACTTCAAGACATGAAGTTGTTTCAAATCTTATTATTAATTTGTATGTTTTACAACTTCAAAACATGAAAGATCATAATACCTTCTTATGCAAAGAAAAGTGTAGGGAACTACAATGACATGATAGATCATAAATACACAGTTGTTGTGGATGGTACGTGAGAGTCTCATTGCGTGGTGGAAGAAAGTTTGAAGGCTATTGCAGGTTTGCATTACAAGTGTTTCTTTTCTATTTGATATGTGAAATGTCTCACAGCCAAAGTATTGGTATACCGTTAGTGTAAGACAAAGGATTTAAGGACTAGTTTTAGCTTGGCCTAAATGTCTTTCAATTTAATTCATTGCTCAATCCATTAAAAAAATAGATCCGTTGTTGATTTTGACAAATCTCAGTATTCTTGTTTTTATAAAAATACTATATTTTTGGGTTTTCTTTGTGCATTTTTTGGGTTTTTTTTTTACATTTTGTGTTCATGAATAAATTAGATATGCTATGGAAATGAAGCTAAAAAATATAAGATCAAAACATGAACTCTAATCTACACTAAACCATCATGATAAGAGATAAAAAAGACTATTATCTATCATTTTATCAACTTAGATTACCTTTAAAATAACATGATATAAGCTAGTATTTACTTCTTTAGATCACTAATTAAACATTAAACCTAAGAAGATCAACTTAGCAATCAACGGTGTCATTATTTGTTTATGGTTCTCAAGCTTTCAAGAATGGAGTCTCACCATTAATGGCTTCTAGGCCAATGGTTCTATCCTTATTAATTAAACTTGGATTATGGATGCAAATTGAGGCTATTAGCTCAAGATGAGTGAAGAGAAGGAAACCTTTACGATCAAATTTCTAATTAGCTTAAAGCTAATAAAAATAGAGATCCCAAAGCTTTCTTAGGATTGTTCTTAGTGTTAATAAGATGTCCTAAGTGTGAAAGTTGTAAGGTTTGAATGGGAAGGCCCATTAGCCTTCTATTTATAGTTTTTGGTTCAGGAAGAATTTGGAATTATAGGCGCATGTGGGATTAAACGAGATTCTAGAAAGTACTTTATGATTAGGAGCTAAGATAAACAAGCTTTAGACTAGTTAAACTAGGATTAGGCCAGTTAAACTTGATTAGCAAGGGATTAGAGACTCATTGAGAGTTGTGAGGGGTTTAGTTACACTCATTTTTGAAGTTGCTAAATAGCCTAGGAAGCTTACAGAAGTGGTTCAGAGAGAACTAGGGAGGTTTAGAATGGTTGAAAGGAGGAATTTTTAACTAATAAGAGAGATATTAGCCCAATTATGCTGATTATAGGAGGAATACGACCGAAAGAGTGTCGTGAATGGGCATCCGAGAATGGAGCGAAGAATGGGGAATTAATAAAGTGTCGTTAATTGGTTGAATTGGAGAAAATGCTAAGCATAAAAATATTTTAGGTGTCATCTACATTTTCCCCTCTTTGGGGTGGCATGTAAGTGACGTCACTTCAAAGAAAGTAAACAAGCTTAAACAAGTAGAAAATTTTGAAGAGGATTAGAATAAAAATGAGTAGAATGAAGGATGCCCCCTCAATTTTCAATGGGGTGATGGAAGAACTTGATCAACGATAAAAAAAGATGACAGAAAGAGAACAAAAGAAAGAATAGAGTGAAGAAGAAGAAAAGAAAGGGGATATAGAAGAAAATGAGTATGAGGAAGGGGGAATGAGCTAACATCCATCCAGTGCCTTTTAAACAACTTTATTTTTCATCATATTGCTAGTGATCTTCATCATCGGTCCTTATTAAAAAGAATGAAAAAAAGTGTAGTATGACATGAAAATCCATATACGAACAAATATCCATTGCTAAAAAGCACTAACTCCATGCAACATACAAAAATGTAATGCAATACAAGAAAGTAAAAGATGCCTAACTCCATGCAACATACATAATGCAATGTAATACGAGAGAAAGCAACATACAAACAAGCTAACAAGCTAACAACAGAAAAACATAATGTAATGCTTTTGTTATCAAGCTTTAGTTCCAACCTATTCAAATTAACGACAAGGGTTAATGATGGTATGCCCCAAGAAAATTGATACATGAAAGGGGAATAACAGAGGACACTTGGGTCCTATGAAAAAGACAATGTGCACTATGAAATAGTACCAAGCAACTCGTTGTGTCCCAGAGTACAGACAGAAGTAAGCATACTAGATTTTTGTTGATGAGAGGTAGATCAGATATGATCCATGAGTCATTTTTAGGAAATGAACAGGTGAGAACCAAAGATTGACGTTTTGTAGGATGATTTTTCCAATTTTTAGAAGTTTTCTGAAACATATTTGAATGTTTTTTTTTTTTTTTCTAACATATTTGAATGTTTTGATGATTTTGATATTTTTTTGAAGCTATGTACAGAGAAGACGAAAGAAGTGTGGATGCCCCCATCAATAGATGGGATGTACAAGGGCTGAATTCCACGCGTATGCGTAAGAAAGTGAAGATGTGAAAATGCCCCATAAATTAGGTGGGAGTATTCAAAGGAAAACTCTTCACACGTTGATGATGAACAGGGGATCAAGGCCAACATAGATATGTTCAACCTGAAGATGAAATCAAACCAATGACGTGTATAGGAAGGAGCAAGGATGCCCCCAATGTAAGTTGGCCAAGAAACACATGATAGAAAGGAAGTGAAAGAGATTGGTTTTTGTGAAAGGGACAAAGTTCTCTGAGTAGTAAACATGGAAAATCTTATACACACGAATTTTTTAAATGAAGTGGAATAAAAGTGAATGTTATGAATGGGTAGCTTAAAAAGCCTCTATGATGAAGAAGTGATTAGCCAAAGGCACAAATCATGAGACAAGACATGCACTAAAGCAAGATTCTGAAAAAGATCCCAAAAAAAGACACTTGGTAACATATTAATCTTGTTTTTCTCATAGAGATCTAGTGTGTGCACATTGGAATTTATTACCTCTTGAATGTAAGATTTAATAGGAAACAATAAGTGAGGACAAACTAGCCAATGTATAGGAATGATTGATTTTGAAAGTGAAATTTGTGACTAGATGGTGGAAGGATAGCCGTACATTGCTTCACTGTCAACCAGACATCCATAGCTCTGATGGAGGTGTATTTGATTCTAATTGAAACATTTCTCTATTTCCAGCCATACGTCCATAGCCCCACGGTAAAGATTATTGAAAATACCTTGAGAGAGAGTTATATATCAATTTGAGTTTCACTTTTAGCTTTTGGATTTTGATTTTTGATTGATTTTGATTCCTTTGCTTTCTGAAAACTTATTTCAGCTCTCTTGTTTGACAAGGAGTTAAGAACCACATATGGCTTGATGGAAGGAGGTGGAATTGATTGTGATGATGACATTGGCTAGTGTTAACAAACATGTCAAGAAGTTATTCACAACAAGTTTATTAAATGTTGATTGTGATAGGATCTCTAAGAGGGAAGTCATTCTCTAATTTACGAAGGTGATGAAAGACAAAGGTCAAATAGATACAATAGAGATAAATGTCACAAAATGCGTGTGAAAATAAGATAACAAAAATATCACTGAAGGGATGAAAATGGTAGGAATACTTTCATAGGAATAGCAAGATAAGGGGGAAGAAAGAAACATCAATGTGTACACAATACCTGATTGCAATGTTTGATCTTTTTGCTTTTGATTTTTTATGTTTTCTCTTTTTTTTTGTAAATTTTTTAATGTTTTCTCATTTTTTGTATTTTTGAATTGTTTTTTATTTTTATATTTTTGATATTTTTTGGAAAGGTGGGACTAAAAAAGTCCAATTTTCATGATAAGATCCAACAAAAATGTTTGTGATTTCCTTGATTAAGGGAGACTATTCATGTTTGTTTATCAAGAGTCATATTATCCCCGATCTCAATGATCGTGGTGAGCTTATATTCAACAAATGACTGTGATTTTATTTGGAACATGGGTTTCGTATGCAGGATCTTGAGCTCCCTATCCATAGGTTTCTGCACTTTGTGCCATACTTGATGGTTTCGGTGTGCATTCTTGAATCACACTTGTTTTTTAACCTTAAGATCATTCGAAGTTGTTGGAAAATTTGGAGCTCTTAGGAGTGTTTTACTTGAGCTTGATTGAGAGAACTCATTTGGGTTTCTTATGAGCGACTATGCGTGACTTGTCTGGTCTTTAGAAGTGGAAGAAAATGAATGTGGAAATTTATAACTGATGATGAGAAATGACCAAAATGATGGTGGGCCTTCACAACCATTGATAGAAGATATATGTGATGGATGAAAAAGATACGGTCTAAGAATTAAAGAGGATGGGCTACTAGGAGGTGATCCACTAATAGAAGATGATGAAGGGCTACTAGAATATGGCCCTAAGATGGAAGAATGGTTTTCTATTGGGATACAAGGACATGGCCCAAGAATAGAAGATGATGAGCTACCCAGAGGTTTCCCATAGTTAGAATATGAAGAATAGCTACTAGGACGCAACCCAAGAATAGAAGATAATGGGCTACCATAAGGTTACCCATAAATAGAAAATAATAGAGGGCTACTAAGACGTGATCGCAGGATAGAAGAAGATGATGGGATACTCAGTGAGTGACCCAAGGAGATATTTTTATTGAGGAATGATGATATATAAGGAATGATTGGGTAATGAGAAGACAGGCCATGGATCAACGTATAGACCCCGAAATCTCATCATGCTTAGAGGAAGGTGAAGATGGAATAACAGAAGAAGAATCAAGTTCCATGACCTTAGGCTCTTCCTCTACGTTCTGATAAAAGGAATCAATTTTCTTCCTCCCCATACGCGAGCGTATCGAGTTCTAGAAAGAATCCTTGTTTGTAATCCTCTAGAGGGATATATTCATGTAGTCTAATTGTTCCTATCATTCTTGAGAGAAATCAATCAGTAGAGGTTGTTGTTCTTGGCATAGGAGGTTGACTAGAAGAAATGGGTTCAATAAGAGGTGGAAGATTGATTGAAAGAACAATATGAATATGTTTGATGATGTAGACGAGGGGAAGGATTGACCTTATCACTCCCACGAAGAGTTTTGATAGTGATTTGAAAAGATATATCTAGCACATGGCTTTTTTCTAATGGTTCGACATGGTCAGCAGACATTGATATTTAGAAGGATTGATGAGGAAATGGTATAATATAGTTGAAATGGATCAAGGGATGAAAGAGGTATTGACAGCTGGACTAGATAGCAGAAGATGACTCAGTAGATGAAGTAGGCTTGGTTGAAGGCATCTCATGAATGGATGATTTGGATCTGGACCTAGGTCATTTTTCTAGAAGACGACATAATGTAGGAAGAGAAAGTAGGATCGCATAGCCATCCATTAAGTTGTGACGTAGGATTCGAATTGGATGATTGACTAGAGGGAATCTGAGTCATGGAACTCTTTGATGGAGGAAGGGGTCGTTAAAGTGACTGATGAAGGTGGTCCTGCGAAGAAAGGGAGGACTGTGACTCAAGAACCGAATTATATGTTCGATTGATGGAACTTGGAGTCACACAAGTCTTTGAAAGGAGGAAGACACCATTGAGGTGACTTGGAATAAAGGTCCTTCAAAGAAAGGGAGGACCGTGATTCAGGATTTGATCTAGGCATATCTGAACAATAGTTGGGATCTGAATCTTCAGAAGAAGCAGTGGGAATCCTGAATGGTAGTTTGATCTAAATTAGAAAAAAAGTGGGGGGACCTAAATAATAATTTGGATCAGAAGCATCCAAACCATACCACACTGACTATGAGCTGAAGGTGGGGAACAAGGTTCCCAAATGGGCCCTCTAGCGTGAAGAACCAAATGAGGCTTAGTCGTAATGGGAATATTTTGATTTGAATTCCTAAACCTAGGTTCCGTATTTTTGTAAGTGTGAGGAACCGCACAATAATTAGTCATTGTTATCATTTTAGGTAAAAATGCCTAGACCTATATAGTGTGATCAAATTCCTTCAAAGTGAAGAAATTTCTATGTCAATTTGGGTAGCATAATGACAACCAACTAGACATTTTGTAAGTATAGGGGATGCACGTGTGATTTTTTGAAGAAGGTCTAAGGAAAGAAGACATCGTGATAACACAATCTCGATGAGATAAAAATAGATTGTCCTAGAAAATAAGTTTTTCAAGATGAATGATCATAAGGAACAATCATGCAAGTGTGAAACACAAATCCAATTAATAAGGAAATGCTCCCTATGTAAAATGTGTGTGCAAAATGATAGTTCAATGCAAATATGATCAACATAATGTCAATACTTATGTCAAGCTCAAAATGAACAAGGCATAAATATTAACAAAGGGTAGACGTGACTCCCAATCAAAGGATACCACAATGAGTTTAGCAACCAACAAGGCCTAAATGTAAAAGGGTGAGGATTACAAATGTAAAGTATGCGTAACCACACCAATTGGACATGTTAATCAAGCTTCATGAAGAAGTGAGATATTAGTGCCAAATTGGTATCAAAACGATTACAAACAAAGTAAGCGACACTCTTCAATATTTTGGACAATGTTTGAAGCAAAAAGTAAATCAAAGTATACTAAGGATGTGCTAAAATGTGGGCAATGTAATGACACAATGAGGACACTTAGATCATGTTTACGAGAAACATGACGTAAGTATTTTAATTGTATTAAGACAATGTGAACAAGGTAACACGTCAAAGGGAGATAAAATGATGAATCAATCCTAACTATGAAGATGATCTTGAAATCAAGATCAAGTGGCTATCAAAGATGTAAGGAACATCCACGCTTTAGACATTTAACAACTCATCCGCAAACATGGATGAGCGTAAATGGACAAAAAAGTGGTGAACACTATCTATGATAACACTCCCGAAATATGCCTTCTTTTTGTCCCAAATGGGAAACAAGAATGCAAAGGTATAGATCAAAAGATGAAAATAAACTAAGTGTTACTTGGGTAGATTTTTGCCTCATCCTAAGGTGAGAAATGAAACCAAGCTAAGTAATACGTCGTTTAATTTCGTGATGAGTGACACTTAGATCAAACTTAAGTGGACTCATTTCCGTGTTCGAAAAAAAAGGATTTGAATCTAAAAAATTTATTACTTTGTGATGGTGAAGAGGCGACAATGGACTAGCAAAGTGGGCTCCAAGACAAAATGGATTTCCTAAGTAGATCACTCAACTAGGTGTCAACAATTTGTCTAAATGCGAGCTTGATTTACCCAAAGAGTCACACTGATTAGTTTTGGAGTATCTCAGATTTACTTTACCCCCTTTTGATAGCAATGAGAAACTAGTTGCGTTCAGTTGTATCATCACTGGGGTCGCGATACATACAACTTTGACTCTAACTTTGTAATGTAAAATCTAGTCAAGTGGGTAAGCAGAGTGCTTCCTTTTTCATCCACGAGGTTACTCAGTGGTGGATTACTTTAGGGTTCCTATAACCACCCCCATTGTTGTAGCTTAAGGCGTTATGCCAAAGGGGTTATGTTCTAGTTGAGCAGATAGGGACGTACCCTTTTTCGAAACCTGCAATACAGTGTGATGAAAGTGGTGTATTTTTTATCTTGCTTAGACTTAATGTGGTTTTAAGTAGCACACCATTTGGCAACCTGTATGAAAACATGCGTTAGTGGTTTCTTGTTTTTGCAGCTTCCTTTCTTTGACAAGATTTTGGTTTTACATGTAAGGAGTTAGTAATTTTCCACAAAAGATCATGATATCAAAAGAGAGTTTGTGTGTTGCTTTTGATTCCTAAGATCACCAAAAAAGTGCGAAGGAAGAGCATACACAATGCAAAAACCCAACTAAAACAATATATGGAAAATACTTGTAAGTGTTTTGTAAAAGGAAACTCGTTTTAGCCAAATTTGAAATTTAATTAATTTTAAAACTTAAATCGAAGTGTTTTGGAAGAAAAATAAAAGGTTTTTGAAATGTTTTTGATTCCCAAGATCACCTAGAAGGTGCGAGAGAAGAGCATACGTGCATTTCAAAGGACCCCTATAAATGAAAAACGTGAACACTCAACTAAGTTAGCAAAAAAATATGATAGAAAAGAAACATGTAAATCACTATTAGAAACCTGAAAAAAAGTTAGAAAACCCTGAAAATTAGAAAATTTTAGAAATCTATTTTTAATTTTTTAGTTTTTAGTGTTTTACATTTTTGGAGGTCTTCAGGGCATTTTGGGAGTTTGAATATAGAAGTAATGATATGAAAGGTATATTATTTTTGTAACTTTCCTCACAAATTTTGCAATGTGTTATTTTTGATGCCTATTTAAGTTATGAAAACAGGTCAACAGGAAATTAGTTATGACCCAAACTAGGAGCATTAAAATTAATAGGAATAAATTCAGATCAAACAAAGACACCTGTGCATCCAGAATGATGCATATGTGCCCCAACCAACTGATACACACCCAAACCAAAGTGAAAACATAGACAATAGAATATGATAGTAAGTTCCAACACCTGCACGGGCCAAGAGATAAGTACGCTAGGGTTTCAACAAAGACAACTCCTTCCTTACGAGATACTGCTTACAAACCAAAAGATGAATCAAAACAATATGCCAAAAATACACTTGCGCGTTTGATCCACGAGTACGCCTGAATAGTGCCAACAATGCCGACAATTCATCATTCATAGGTAAGTTTGGCACCTTTGTAAATGACCTGTAACTGTGCAAAATGTGACCTATTTTGATGGATGTGCGGCCAGTTTCGATGAGTGCGCTAGATGGTTTTGACACTCCCCTTGACAAAGACACATACGCTTACCCCTTGTAAAACCTGTAACAAAAATCACGGAAATGAAAAATTTAAAGAGTCAAATAGGTTAGTTGTTAATCAAAGAAACCTATTTCCAGTGTTAGACCCACAAAAAATGCCATGAACAAGGATGATTTAGCTTACTTTAAAAATGAAATCAAGTAAAATAACAACCCTTTTAACTCCTAGAAAGCATAAAACATGAAAAATTGACTTGAAAAGCCTTGGAAAATGCTCCTAAAGGACAATGGGTAGGTGTCCCACTGGGCATGCCAAATGTACTTCATGAATAAATTAGATATGCTATGAGAAATGAAGCTAAAACATATAACCTAAAGTATGAACCTAATCTACACTAAACCATCATGATAAGAGATAAACAAGACTAACATTGAATATCATTGTATGAACTAGATTAAATCTAAACTAACAGTGATACTAAGCTACTCTCTACTCTTTAGATCACTAATTAAAAATTGAACCTAAGAAGATCAACTTAGCAATCAAAGGGCGTGATTAGTTGTTTATGATTCTCAAGCTTTTAATAGTGGAGTCTCACCATTAATGGCTTCAAGGCCAATGGTTCTCTCCATATTACTTAAACTTGGATTATGGATGCAAATGGAGGCTATTAGCTCAAATCAATGGAGAATGGTAAAGATTTAGATCAAATGTCTAATTAGCTTAAAGCTAATACAAATGATGAATCTAATGCCTTTCCTAGGTGTTCTTGAGAGATTTCAATATATCCTAAGTGTACAAGGTGTAAGTTTGAATGGGAAGGCCTAGCCTTCTATTTATATTTTTGGTTTGGAAGAGTTTGGAATTTGGGTGCATGTGGGACTAAAGGAGAGTCCAAAAAGCACTTTATGATTAGGAAAGTTGATAAACATGCTTTAGGACTAGTTAAGCTAGGTTTAGGCTAGTTAAACTTGATTAGCAGAGTGATTAGAGACTCATTGAGAGTTAGGAGGGGTCTGTAAAACCATTTGTGACTGATAGATAGCCTAGGAAGCTTACAGAAGTGGTTCAGAGAGAACTAGGGAGGTTCTTTAATGGTTGAAAGGAGGAGTGTTTAACTAATAAGAGATATATTAACCCAATTTTCTGACTTTATAGGAGGAATACGACCGAAAGAGTGTCATGAATGGGCATTCGAGAATGGAGCGAAGAATAGCTAATTAACGAAGTGTTGTTAATCAATTGAATTTAAGGAAATTCTAAGTGTAAGAATATTTTAGGTGTCTACACATTTTTTTATTTGTGCATTTTTATAATAATACTACTACCTACAGTAATATCGGTTACCATATAGTTACAGGGGTAGGAGTTTTTTTTCTATGAGTGTGTCCTTCACATGCATTACTCAGACCTCTGCACACAATACTGGTAAAAAAATTCCTTCCCATACATATACATAGGTCTTTAACCATTTCCCCTGCTTGTGTATGCACGTGTCCATTGCACTTTTTGGGGGAAATTTCTAGTAGCTTATCCTATTATGTAAGAACAGATTGGGGTCATTTAGCTAAATTTCCTGGTAAGATTTGGTGAGTACCCTTAGACTCTATTGATGAATGGTAATATAATGACTTGGTTGTGCTCAATATCTAAGTAAATGAAATAAAAGGCCATTATGAGATTGCCTTCCACTGATTTTTCTTTTTTTGCAATTAAGTGAATATCAATATTTTTCAATATATTTTGAAATATGAAATATACGTAGAACAAAAATAACAAAACTATTATATGGGAATTCCTACAAAGTCATCGACACATCCTAGTCTTGTTCAGACATGGTCAATTTATGACAATTGTGCCTTTTAGTCCAACCAATGGCATTCTCATGTAGGTCCTCTAGCCTTCTTCTTTAGACATTATCAGCCTGCTAACTTTCTCCTACATAATGTCTGCTCACATTACAGGACGAGGGCTCTGTAAATCTTTCCCCTTTATTTAAAGCTATTCCTAATCTTAGCATTACTCTTGTTGTTTTACTTTGTTCTAAGTATTTTTATATTCCTTCTAGAACTTTCCTTGTTGTCTTTTGTTTGTAAATTGTCTTTAACTCTGAATCTTTTATACGGGTATTCCCTAGATAATTATCAACATGGTTGTTACCACTGATGTTTCTCACTTTGAAGGAGTGGCAATGGCTCCACCTGATCCAATTCTAGAAGTGTTTCAGAAGCTTTCAGAGTAGATAGAAATGATTTGAAGCTAAACCTTAGTATTGGTGCTTACAAAACAAAATACTTGCAACCCTATGTGTTGAATGTGGTGAAAAGGGTTGGTTTCTGGACATTTCTCCTTTATTTTGCACGCTCCTTTGAATGACTTGAGTGAAAAAATTCTAAATCTAAAATTACTTATAAGTTTGTTACCTAGTAACCTTGATATGTGGAAATTTATTTAAAATTTGTTTCACTATTTCAGGCAGATAATTTGATGCTTCAAAAAGGAGATGATAAAGAGGTATTCATGTGTTTATTATTTCTTTAGAGTTTATTTTAAGTTGTTTTGACTTTTAAGCAACTACTTGGTCTTCGTTTTGTCTACAGTATCTTCCAATTGAGGGTTTGGCTGCATTCAATAAGGTTACCGTAGAATTCCTGATAGGAGATGACAATGTTGCAATTAAAGAAGGAAGAGTAAGCTTTTTAACATTTTCTAGCCAAATATTTGCCTTGTCTCTGTGTATGCAATGTGTGTGTTTTTTCTTTTTCAACTCTTATAGATCAATTGGTGGACATGTCACCATCTTAAACACCACTTTAATTGGATCATACAAGTCGATCAAACCTAGGAGCTTGGAACCTAGTTGTAGAGCCACATCTTTGGCCAACTCGCCCACAACCATAATTAGAGAAGGGACACTGTTTGAGAGAAAATGTTATGGAATATTGTTTTAACTGTCCTCCAGGTCACAACTGTGCAAAGCATTTCATAAACCCTAAACCCTAAAGAAAAACAATTTATGAATGGAATGTCTTAAGTAATTATCATAGTTGTGATGTATAAGGTCTCCAATATGTAGGTTTGAATCTTATAAAATATTAGGATTTTCAATGCTAGAGAGCTCAGAACAACTCAATACAACACATGCCTTTATAACTCAAAATCTATTAACTCATGCTTAGTACATAATAATATGTGGAGACTCAAGAGTGATCCATTCTTTTTTTAATGCATTATGTATATACAATCATGACAAAATTCCTGCTTGTATAATGTGTTAAGATGTATCTTATGTAATGTTGTATAACTTCATAGTTTGTATATGTTTCTTTTATATGGTACATTGAAATGTATATACTTTCAGTTGCGAGCGTCACTGAAAAGGTATAAATATATTTATGTGTTGTAGATAGCATTAGGAGGAGTGGTTGGAATACAATAAACATGATAAAGTTTTACAAAGTAGTTTTACATTTGGGCTTCGTGCTTCAATTGTTAGATGTGAACTCATATAATTATTCCTTTGCATATTGATGGCAGTGGCTTTGATGGAGAATGACATCAAATAAAGAATAGCCCTTAAGAAAAACATCATTGTTGTGAGTAGATTGGCTTCCACTTTCATCGTATTTCTCTCTAAATGGCATGTAAATTATTTGATGATCTAAAAATACTATTATATGTGCAGGCACTTGTTTAACGGGCAGGTTCAACAGGCTATATAAACCATTCAAATCTTCTTGCTTTATTGTTGTTTTTGTATTGCTTTCCCATTCATGCAACAATGCAATATTAAATGTGGCTCTTTTCCATCTCCTTCATGCTTTCTTTCTCAACTAAGCGAAGGTGATAGTTGGAATGTGCATAAAAAGATTTGAAGAGCTTAAGCAGATAATCTTAATCTGGTGACCATATAATTATATGTTTTGTTGCAGAAATTTCCTTCCTGTTTATTAAATTCCTATTCTTCTTGCAATCAGCTTGTACATAGTTCTATATTAGTTGTTGCTTGCATGTTCCAAGTCCAAACTTCAAATTCAAGAGGATGATGCAAAAGGCATGGGTAATGTATACTGTCAAGGTGAGGTGTAGCCGAATTGCCTCCTTTTTAGTAAGAGCTAATGCTTGGTGAGAATGTTAGTTTTTCTCTACTTCATTTGACAAATGAAGCCACTCACGTATGAGCTAAGTTCACATATAGTAGTCTCGTAATTTTAAATAGCTGGAATCTTCCCTGCCACGACGATTAAAAGTTAATAGGCATGGAAATTTTAAAGAATGAATGCAACTGGTTGGATTATTGCCTTGATTTTCTTTTATTAGTGAAATGAGTATTTTTGTTTATGTGAAGAGTGAATTAAAAGACATTTCATATGGATCACTTTATCTCATCTCTTGGAGACAATGTTTGGATACTTAAAAAAAAATCCCTTAATGAAGTTAAAGCTAAAGGTAGAACAAGGTATAGTGTTTTCCATGCATCCCGTGAGTTGGTAAAACATGTCTTATTACCTTCATCAAGTTCTATATTGTAAATAAAATGTTTGATAGTGCTAAGTGACTTGTTTTCTAATGTATTTTCCTATGGAATTGGCATTTGTGTATGTGCATTCTTACTGATAATGAAATATTAGTAGAATAGGAAGGAGGCACTTCTGAATTCTATAGATGTAAAACCATTTTAACAATACTCATCTCAAATGGTATCACTCAGGATTACTCGATGGCTTTGGCAAGTGATGCGTTTATTCCAACATATCATGTAAACATGAAAAAAGTTGTGGAATGGATTTGCATGTATTATTATATCTTTCGATAACAAAGCATAGATAATGGCATTGTCAACTAGCATAGATAGTGTCGTTGTTAACGTGTTTTCGAGACTACAGGAAACTTTCCTTACCATGGTTTATTTTTTGATATTTATATCTTCTTTTCAGCCAAGAACACATATATGGAATGGATGTTTGTGCTACTTTATGTTTGATAAATTTCATGTATTTCCATGTTCAAACCTTTATTCTTGAATTTCATTGTATTCAGTTTCCAATCTGAATCCTGAAATGTTCAAACTATGACATCCTTTCATGCACACACATATATGTTCAAACTTATTGATTTTGTATGATTTATCTCTTTCTATGTAATGTTTGGTAGGTTCTTGGCTTTCCTCAAACAATTTTGTTGGATCAAACACCCCTAGTTGAACTTATAGACTGATATTGTAATGGTTATTTGGTATGGGAAGAATTTCCCCTTGCCATTAAGAATGTACATGTAGATCGGATGGGAGCACTAAGAAGTAGATTAACAATACCCGATAAACCCAAAGATGAAGATCATTTTTATGCCAACCCTTAAGGATGTTTGGCATTAAGATTTCATGGTAGATATAGTTATGTTTAGTTGTCATATTTTTTTATTGTTGTAATAATTGTTCTCTTATAATTTAGCACTGTGTCCTAAGGTGAATCATCATAATGAAGGTGGAAAGTTATCTTCATGTTTGAAGGAGTCGGTTTGTCCATGATTTCAAATAGTTTACTTAAAAATTATCAAGAAAACAAAACATGACATGTTTATTATTTTTCATTGAGTAATGGGACATATGTGCTTGCTTGCATATCTTTTGATTGATCCTATGTTGTACAATTTGACATCCTTGAAAACCAACTTTCTATATAACAAGGTTTTCGGGAAGAAATATCTTGGTTGCATAGTACCATAAAATTTCATCTTCCACCATATTCACAAGCTTGAATAGAAAAATGATATGGATAAGATAATTGAAAAAATAAGAAATCTTAAGTCTTCTTTAAATATGAATGTTGCATTTAATTATTACAAAATACAAGTTTACTTACAAATTATCAGGACAGCAAAACATGACATGTTTATTATCTTTCATTGAGCAATGGGACATATGTGCTTGCTTGCATATCTTTTGATTGATCCTATATTTAACAATTTGACATCCTTGAAAACCAAATTTCTATATAACAAGGTTTTCGAGAAGAGATATCTTGGTTTCTTAATACCAGAAAATTTCATCTTCCACCATATTCACAACCCTGAATAGAAAAATTATGTGGATAAGATAATTGAAAAAATAAGAAATCCAAGGTCTTCTTTAAATATGAATGTTACATTTAATTATTGCAAAATAAAAGTTTACTTACAAATTATCAAGGCAATAAAACATGACATGTTTATTATCTTTCATTTCAAGCAATGGGCCATATGTGCTTGCTTGCATATATTTTGATTGATCATATATTGTACAATTTGACATCTTTGAAAACCAGATTTTGATATAACAAGGTTTTTCGTGAAGAGATATCTTGGTTACATAGTACCAGAAAATTTCATCTTCCACCATATTCACAAGCCTGAATAGAAAAATTATATGGATAAGATAATTGAAAAAATAAGAAATCCAAAGTCTTCTTTAAATATGAATGTTACATTTAATTATTGCAAAATACAAGTTTAATATTTTATCTGCATCTAAATTTAAATAGACCATGTTAGTGGTAGAAAGAAATATTTTTCCCTTCGACATTAGAGAACCAGAACTTGATGTAGAATGACACACATGAAAAATTTTCTTCTACTGCCATGGAGCCATGTGTAATGACCACGCATTAAGTGTGGCTGCCTTAAATAAGTGTTTGTGGGAAACTTTTTTCATGGGAAGTAATTATACCGACATTGTTTTGGAGTACTTTTCCTTCTATACAGAAGTTTTGTTTGAGATTATTAATGTCTATGGGTTATGTAATTTCTTTTGTTAAATATTTTATGTAGATTATGAAAAGGACGTGCTTTGCAGATATAGTGGTCACATAAATTATGATATGGAATTTTTGCATCATAGCCACACAATATTAATCCTAAGTACCATCATTTTGTCATTTGAGCCCTTTGCCTTATAGAGCTCCACTGACATTAATCATCCACATCGGATGTAGATTACCTTCAACTCAAGTTTTCTTATATATTTTATATTAGCACAGGTTGTAGTTGGAATGGGTTTTCACAGGCTACAGCCAGAAAGGTTGCAATGAGAATTGCTTGGTTGGGTCCCAATTGTACACTATAATTAACAATAACTACCCAACTTCTTCAGTTTCTTACCTTTTTCCCTATTGTTCAGGTGGTATAAGAGCTCCCGAATCATGAAAGTTTTGAAGCATAAATGAAATAGGTGAGTGGGCATGATGAATGCTTCAACGATGTAGAGTCTGTCTGATTTCATAACAAAGTGTCAACAAATACAAGTACAAATTATTGTCTATTTGTTGTGCCATTTTTTACATTCCCCTGAAGTTGTTTTTTGTACAAAACTTAAATATAGAATGTTGTTGATCAGAGATTAATATTTTTATTTAATGTAATGTTATTTTATAATTTGGCAGGATGTGGATCACTCGTGACGTAAATTATGATATAATTTTTCAAAAGACATGACAACATTAGATATCACAAATGGTGTTTGATGGTTGTACACATTAATAGGCGAGTGTTGAAATGAAACCAGATTATTTACCTTTATAATAAGAAATTATGGAAATTGACACATTCTATTCTATATTTTATATATTCATGAAACAAATTGAATTACAAAATCTGCTAAAGATCAAATTTGGATCTGTTAATGATCAGATATCACAAGTAGTGCTTAATACATGTAAACATTAACAAGTATTCAAATTAAACCAATTTTTTTTACAATCTCCTCTCTTATATTTTCATAACCATTTCACTTTTTCTTAGGCCCCCAATTGTGTTTTTTCACTATTTTTTATTTTTGTAGGTGGCATTTATTACCCATGGCAAACACTATGGACATTGAGTTACTCATCGCTCTGCTTTGTCTCTCGTTATTTCATCAGCAAAACCTTTAGATTCTTCCATCATGAACTATGATCTCTTAAAAGATCCCAACATTTTACTATCATTTCCCATTTTATATTCTATGTTGTGGTAAAATTCCAATCGTTGATTGTACATCTTCAAAAAAAATCCAATAAATGCAATTACACTAGAATGGTGACATTTCTTCTCTTCCAAAAACTCTTTTTCCTCTTTCCATACATGCATTTTCCTTCTCACATAAATGCTCTACTATTGAATACACTCTACGTTTTATGGAATAACTCCACTCGTTATTCTCTTTTCTCATTTTTTTCCATTTTGTATATAATATTTCACTCTCTTCAACATACACTTCTCGATCATTGGCTCAACTGTCAACCTCCCTTGCATGTTTACTTATCGGTGTTCTTATTGAAAATTCATGGTGGAATTGCTAGTAGTATCAATATTATAGAGGTTTATCTCTAACAGAGCTTAAAATAAACAAAACATATAAACTATTTCATCAAAATAATTTATTTATTTTTGGAAAACAGGCTATATATCCTTCAACAAATCTATTAATTCTTTTTATTTTTTAACCTTATTTAAGTGTCATTTGTTTTTTTTAGCATGAAGTTTTATTAAAAAAAAAAAATATTTGGTATTTACAAAAAGTATAATCTTATTTTTTAGTTGGCTGAGATATTTTCTAACCATATTAAGATTTTATGATTAGTAAAAATATAGTTTTTTTTGGTCAACTAGTATGAAGGTAATATGCGGTAAATATTTGATTTCTCTACAGTTTAAACATAAGAAAATTTATTGACAAGTCATAAATGATCTTCATAATAAATGTAAATGAGACGTCATTGTACTTCAAGATATGAAAGATCGGAAATATCTTATTCTTAATTTGTATGGTTAACAACCTCAAGACAAGAAGTTGTTTCAAATCTTATTATTATTTTGTATGTTTTAAAACTTCAAAACATGAAAGATCATAATACCTTCTTATGAAAAGCAAAGTGTAGGGAACTACGATGACATTAAAGATAAAAATACCTTATTCTTAATTTGTATGGTTAACAACTTCAAGACATGAATTTTTTTCAAATCTTATTATTAATTTGTATGATTTACAACTTCAAAACATGAAAGATCACAATACCTTCTTATGCAAAGAAAAGTGTAGGGAACTATGAGTTCTATCGCGTTATTTAATAATTTATTAGCTTATAAGGTACTTAATTATCCATCACCACGTGGGTTCACTCTACCTCTAAGTTTTCCTATTATTAAAATATTTATTCCCAATAGAAATTGCATGTCTTTATGGACTCATGTATGAACTATGCTAGTAAAAATATCTTATTTTTTAATTAAAGGTAAAAGGTTTTGGAGGGAACTTACCCAAAAGTACAAAACGAACAATACAGAGCAATGTGGTGTTTTGATAGGTGGGGGCCACTCCCTAGCCAAAAATCAAAAGCATAAAAAGAGCTAAGGCAGGGGCCGAATTCCAACAAGAAGCCCTAATACGAATAGACAACAAAAAAATTGCAGCATAACAACAACACCACAACAGTTGCACAAAAACAGAGATACAAAGGCACTAACTAACATATTTATTGTAAACCTTGAGAGCAATCTTGAGCACCTGATAAAGATTCAAAGCAGTACCAATATTAGGATCCCAATTATATTCTTTAAACATCTTGGTGATCTTTTCGTTCTTCCAAGATGAGTTCAGTATGTTGTTGATGTCACAGATATGACGAATGTGAATTTGCATAAGGTTGAGAACTTCTTTTTAGATGGCCAAGTAGTTGTGATTTTCTTCAAGAGCTTTAAATTGAGTGGAAAGAGTGCTAATATGGGGATATCATAAACCATTGTGATTCTGTTAGGCTAGAACTAGAGTCAACAGCTGAGTTCTTAATGCCAGACTTGAGAAGAAAATCCTCATTATCTTCATTTTTTTTCATAGTCTCAGCTTGCATTTCAAATTTTTCTAGAACAAAGGAGGTGCCCTAGTCACATGGGTTAGTAGGATTGATAGTAGGGGGATATCATAAACCATAATCTCTTTATCCTTTTTACTGCTCCTAAGAATCCTTTTAGGAGGATGTTTTGTGACAAGGTCGCGGAACATGGGATTCTTAGAGCGGATACAAGGTTGCTGAGGAGGCAGAGGGGCTAGAGGGGACTACATCAAGTATGTATTAGTGTATGAGAAATATGACCCTTGATGTAGAGGAACTATCCTCTTATGACCCTAGACCTCCAAAACTGACTTTTCCAATGAGTGTAAAATATAGTAAGACAAACTCACCTTAACCTTGCATCTGAAATGATTGAGAAGGAATAGATGGTGTAAGGGGGGAGCAAAAAACCTTCCCTATATAGTGACGTATTGAACCATCATGCGAGATACTTCATCAAATGGTTATGGGATAGATGCACAAACTATGCCTTCTTGATTTTGAGGCTTTCATCATCATCTAGGAAAAATCTTTCCTCAACCTCTTTGTCAAATTTATTTGTAAAGAACTTATTACCTTCCATGCTTAACCTAGTGATGAAATAAATTAATTGTTCATAGATATTGAAGTCCCTACCTTTGAACTTTATGTTCATATATTTCCAATTTTCCACAAATTAGAGAGATATGTGTTGTTTGTGTCCCTTAATCATTTGAATAAATTATGTAAAACCCCCAATGTTAAGGGTTTCCCAGAGTTCCACATTTTCTTGCCATTGTGGATCAAAAATGGGCTCGAATCTACATGGAGCTCCCCCCATTGCGATTAAATTTGGTGGCTGAGAAGGGTAGAGATGGAAACAACAAGAAGTAGGCTTACCATCAGCACTCTGGTAGCCTACAAACTTAGTAGTTGCAGAGATGAAACCCAACTCCTTCCCTCACACCTATTTGGGTTGAAAAAAGTACTCAATTTTTTAGGTAAGGGGAGAATAAGATCAAATGAATTCGATCTGCTTCAAAAATCCAAGAAATGGATTCCACACGTGTATGAGTCTCCGACTAAGGAGTATTGATAGAATTTTCAGTGGATTCATCAATAATTATGTGGCGTACATCGTGGGGGGTGTCTTGGAAATCATACCATTCACTATAATTATTGATGCACACCCTAACATTAGCTAAAGTATCTGTTGATTTATTTCCTTCCCTATACACATGTTGAAATATGATATCTTATTAGTAAAGATATTTCTACACATTCTTATTGAATTTACATTGCATTTGTTTTATACTCTTCCTTAAGGTCCAATATGATCATTCAAAGCTTCAATGATAGTTTCCTTTCTCACTTCTATATCAATAAATACATTTTTTCCTAAGAAATAATCTAATGAGAAGGCTAAAAATTATTTCTTTCGTCATAATGACATGCTCTCTTAAAGTCCTAAGTATGTCGAGGAGAGTGGATTTTAAAAAGTGTTCATTTTTATCCTCATTCAACAACTTAAGGAAAATTCAAGTTCTCTACTTTCACATTCTATTAAGATCTATGATTTGAAAATAAAGTATATGAGATCAAGATCCGCATAAACAATATGTACAAATATAACAATAATGCATCCACATCAAATAGAGATGAATTCCAATTAAATGCATCCGAGAAAGGAAAACCAAATGACCATAAGAAAAATGATGACAAATATGTCAACGTTGCACAACTAGCTCTTCCTAGGGTCCCTACTTCAGATCTAAAGAAGATAATAATCCCATATGTAGAACCTCATCATAATATATTATAGAAAATATTAGAGTACAATCTAATATATTTAAGTACACCCACCTCAATTTATATATCTAAACCAAAAATCATTGAAATCTCATCAACGCATATGGGAAACCAATGTACTCTCCACGTATAAGGTTAGTACAACTACTCGCGACCCAAAAATTATATATATACAAGCTATTTATACCAATATTTTAGAATACTATATCACAAATGGTTGTAGTTTAGAGGCAAACAATGAATTTCATTTCCATCTTATGCACACTATATCAATTTATATATGACAAATGTATAATCATCTAATTGATGAGATCATAGGATAACCTTATTATGACTACCTTACTCACATATACAAGTGTAATATTTTACATAAATTATAAATGCATTCATGCTTATTCTAATATTCCACACTCATATCTTCTCAAAGTGTAATACAAAATATTTTGCAAACTACTACATAGTCCATGAATACATAGTTACCAAACAATGCAACACATTTAAGGGATCAATGTAATTATGTATGGAATGATAATTACCCAATATCATTATCCCCTTTATTTTATTGTTATAGCCTATGATACGAGGGGCCTTAGTACATTAATAAGTAAATTCATTTCTTTTCAAACTAATTTATTATGAAAAATAAATAAAAAAAATCTAATATGGATAAAATATATAAAATCAAGATTTATATGTGACTATATTATTCATTACACAAACTTATACATTGTCTTTATCTAAGTTTAACACTATACAAACACTATATCCTTACAAAATCTCTCTTTATAGTACACATAATATGGTGGATACCCTTAATCCATGTACATTTATACACATAATTTATGGTTTATTAAAGCTTTGTACCTTAGGGGATAGCTACGATGAGGGTATCTTACATATAAATACCACTTCGATCACATGTTTTCACACTTTGTGGCTTATTACAACCCTCTACGATGGGAGATACCTATCGTAATTGAGGCATACCTAGAATTTGGATATCACACATATGTACTAGATCATATTTTTACACATAATTCCATTGTTGATATAGATATTTTATTGCTTATCATTCACTACTTTGTATCTTATAACATGTCTCATGTTTTTATTTATGTGATGATTACACTGTTTCATTCTAGATCCCAATTTCCAATGATCCATGCTTATTTTTTGTTGATTGATTTTTTACTACTTGTTTATTACATAATTCTATACTTGTTTCACGATCATTAACCATGGTATTGTTTTTTAGGCTCATACAGTGTTCAACAAATTGTTTACTTTGTTGTTTTCTCTAGGAATATTAACTGTTACATCACTTTGTTTATGTGTTTATTTGAGCTATGCAATTTTTTTTGGTATGCATAAGTTTATCGATTACTTGTTTTCTTTATCTACATTGTATGAGTCATTACTTGAGCAAGGGACATTTTTGATGTAGGAGCATTATTTAATCGTACATATCAATTTTTTTGGTTTTCATTAGTGTGTTAGGTTTAGGGATTCCTCTTATGTGTTTTGGGATGGATCCCAGTCTATATGGGTCTCTCTTGGCTTGTAAAAAGGAGATTTTGGAGTTTCCCTCCAAAACCACTATTTCAAATATTTGAATTCTAGGTGTTGTGTTTAGTGGTCTAGGTGATAGGTTAGGATAAATAAATGATATAAATGGATGTCAAAGAGATCATTAAAAGGTGCAAGTCACGTGTTTACATCCTGCTAACTTGGTTTCACCAACTATCGTCGCTCTCACCATAGTTAGGCTAAGTAAGTTAGGAAAGAGGAACAAAACACAAGTAAATCCACGTTTATTTGCATAATGTTGCACAAGTAACCATGCTCATGGAGTAAGGTTGAGATGGAGAGGAAAACATAAGACAAGGAGATAGAATAATTGTAGTTTATTTCTTGTAGTAAGATGATTGGTGCTATTAGCCAAAAAAATAACCCTTTGGAATGGAGAGACCGTTACAATATATAGCCAAATCCAGTGGCTCTTCACATTCCCATGTGACTTTTTAACTTAAAATGCAATCCTCAATGAAGAATTGAAACTTTAAGTGAATTAATTCACTTTTTACAAAATTTTCTCCCGACGAAGAAATAATTCTAGAAAGAGAAAGAGAGAATAGGAGAGAAGATATATGTTGCATAATGAATTCACGCTCTGCCTTGATGGAGGACCTGAATTATGCATCTAGATAGGATCTTCCTTGACTGCTTATTTGATTGAAACACACCTCTTCACCTATTTGAGCAATGATAGGATGAACATATGAACGTGATATGCTTTCTTCCGTATGAGAAAACACTCCTCTTACGATCATCATGAAGAATGCACTCGTACGCCACACACCTTAGACTCGATGACCATAACAGTGTTTGGAGATTCTTGAGAATCCCTAGAAGAAACATAAAAAACACTCACAAACATGGTTCCCTTTGTGAAATTCTTTAAACAATGCAATTGAATAATTTGTGATCAACAATCCTCCCGCATACGCTGACTCAAGTTACCAAACACTGTCATTTCTAATACCTGTGTAATCAGGTACCAAAAAATGAAATGAGCTTGTATATAAATTAATGAAATTTTATTTTGTGTTTTTATGATCTTTTTGGCCTTATGAAGTGTTGGGTATGCTACGATATAAGATAAAGTGGATTCCGCAATTGTTTTCGAAAACCTATAAATTTGAGTGTATTTTAGTGTGAGAGGCTATTGATTATGTATTTTGGGGGGAAATGGAGAAAATAAACTCAAAATTAGACGTGAATAAATTCATTCAAAATATAATCCCAAGATGAAATTCGTTTCCAAATTTGGTGATATTCCTTTGTTAGAATCAATGCGAATTTTCAAAACTGATTTTGGTTGTGGGAAAGGCTTGAAAATTGGTGTTAATATAAAAGAAAGCAAATTTTCAGTTGGTCAGACAAGGATCAAATATTTTACAAATTATATTATCTTGGGATCATTAATAAGAACTTGGATATAGGAATGGATGATCCAGATTTGGCAAGGTCCTCTCTCGTGGTTTGGGATAACGAACCAAATCAATGTTCCATGGACATCGGGTTTTTCAAGGGTTTTGGAGCTGAAGGATGATTTTTATCATATCATGGGATTACCTTAACCTTATATCACACTTGATAGCTCAAAATTATGGGCTTGGAGAGTGTAATTAATGCTCCAAATTTTACATGTGATTCCTCTGTATAGATTAGACACAACCTCTATTTCAAATTTTGAGTTTTCTTTGTGCAAGGAAACAATGGTGGATGGAAAAATCAATCTCAAATAAATTTTGAATGATTTTATAATATGCTTATTTTAATACCTCTCATTCAAGGTGCCATCATTAGGAGTTGATGGCCAATTTTGGAGTGATTCTGCCCACGAGATCATGAGATATGAGTGAAAAACCTTCTGGACTACCTAGGGCACATGAAGAGTTTCAAATGCATGCAAGGATGAAAGGCTAGCTCGAAATTTGTTTTAGTGATTGCAAAATATTGTTTTAATGTACTTTATGGAGAGTTAGATGGAAAACAAATTACTTGCAAGTTGAGTGGTGGAGATGGGAAGTCGAGATATAAGGTGGAAGTGTATAGTGTAAATGCACATGAGAAGTGTGCTTCCACCAAGCATGGGAACACTTTTGGGGTATAATTTCACCTTAAGAGTGCACCTAAGGTGAAAATGGAGTTAATATGTGTGCTTTGGGAAATTTTGGGCGCCCTACATGCCATAGAACTTCATGTTTTCCTCCAATTTTGTATTTTTTTCTTTATTTTTGACTTTTTTACAGGGAAAATTTTAAGGAACCCCCCTAAAAAAACTTATAGAAATTATGGCGAATATACATGTAACCATTTTTTTGGTTCTAGAAAATATCCTTGTAACCTTTTTCATGGTTCTGGCGAATATCCTTGTAACATGTTTCGTTCTTTCGGCGAAAATGGTATAAATATTAAAAAATAGTTGGAAATCAATTGGCGAATCTCCTATAACTAGTTTGGCGAATACCCTCTATTGAATTTGACTATAATGAGATGCAAAAATTTTCATTTCTTTTGCATGTCACTCTTCCTTACCTCAGCGACACCATTGACTCGAAACTTTATTGAATCAGTTCATTCTGCGGACTTGGAGTCCGCGGAATGCCTTTGCCTTAAGGAGGCCTAGAATCCTGCCATGTGTTTGCCTAATGGGTAGGGAAGGATTGATAAATTTAATAATAAAGAAAACCTAACTTATATTTAATAATAACATAAATTATAACATATTATAAGTTATTAAAGTATTAAATAACTGAATCTTTTTTACTATTGGAACTGCCCTTTACATTAAATAACTGAATCCTTTTTGAATTTGAAATATATAACATTTAAAAATAATTTAATAACTTAATAACTCATAGCATATAGCATATATTTCAAAAAAGAAACAAACTCTTTGTTATTCATGAATAAGATTTGTTAGACAATTTAGAGCGATAAAAAAATTGTAATTTTCTAAAGCCTATTAAGGTTTTAATAATAATCACAAGATATTTATTACATACAAAACAAATGTAAAACATGTGAATTTCTCATGCCTCAATAAACTAAATGTGGTTTAATATTGCATGCATTAATCTATCTCGAATACAAGAGTAATTTAGAGCATGGAGGAGTCCTTAAATAATCCAACCATCTATTGATTACACAATATAGAAGTTGTTAACTTAGAGGCATAACAATTAGGATTTTGTATAAGTTGTGGCAACGAAAAATAGAAAGCTCGATATATATATATATATATATATATATATATATATATATATATATATATATATATATATATATATCTAGTAGGAGCTAAGTAGTTGTCTCAAATCAGCCTAGGCTCAAAGGTGATGCCATTATTATAAAAGATGTCAGTTGTGTTTATATATTCTGGCAGTCCTGACCAAGACCCTTGCTTTAAATGAAAACAAAGGATGAGGATATTCCCGGAAAGCACCTTTTTGAAACACAACTCTCCCACCGCATTGCAACTAAATAAAGCCATCCTTTACCTCTCAAAAAAAACATTGGCACATTGTTTGAGGCATCCTTGCAATTTCTTTCCAAAACCAAATGTTGCCTCTCCTCCTTCCAAACTAAAGCTCAAGCTCAAACACAATTATGTCCTTCAAATGGTCCCCATATACAATATTTGTTGCAAGTAGAACCCTTTCTTCATATACAACCAGCCTTGGTCTATAGTGAGGGAAATGGTCTATGCCATATCTTACAAGCAACAACAAAAAATGCATAGTAGCACAATCTTGAATGTTATAAATTATCAAGCCCAACACAAGTTCATATAAATTAAGAAGAAAAAATTGTTGTTGAGGACAATGGGACCATAGAAGAAACAATCTCTCAAACATGCCACAATCCTCCAAGTTCCCAGAGAAGAATAATAAATTTCTATAGTACCATTACATGTATTAACTCTAGATCTATTAGTTCCTACTTGAACCACTTTGTACCCCTTGTTGTCATCCGCAACCAGAACGGCCTAGGCATAAATATAAAAGTTCCATCCATTAAGTTGAGCTTATAACATCTGAGGAATCTTAAAGGAGGTTCCCAGCTTCAGTGGATTACATACCCTTGAAACATTACTATGACACGAACTAAATAATATAATCCCTCGATGTGAATCTTCAAACCGTACCTAATCAAAGCATGATAACCATGAAAAGTAGAGAATATTTCGCGTTCTACTGTAAAATTCGTATCTTATCCAATGATGACCATGATCATGATTTACAAGTATTTGTGTATTTTTTTCCTTGTTTCGCTATAACGCATGAAGAATTTGGTGAAAGCCATGAGTGCTTTCCATTCCTTAGAAACTAGAGAGAAATTACATATGGATTCTAATGGAATCCAGAGCAATACGTTTTCCCAAACATCTTGAGGCAGTGAATCATCCCACGAAACATAATTTCCATGTTGATCCTCATTATTTGGCATTAAATCATCGACCATTTCCAGGATTTCTGGGATGTAAACATAACACGATTATTTCTACATTTTAATCTTTTAGATGGTTCTAGGGGATGCTTTATCTGAAGGAGTGGCGCGTGATGAATCAGGAGGGCAGGAAGTAGCAAGTGCTGGAAAGGAAAAAGGGAAGGCAAGCAAGATAATATATGTGAAGGTTCGTCTGTGGCTCCACTGAAAAAACACCACCATTATTACCAAATACGGTGGATTTGGAAAATTTTAGTAATTTACATGGTATGATGGTTAATATTACATGGAAATCTACGGTGGATTTGGAGAAATTTACATTGTACATGTGTCCTCTGAATGGGGGTATGATGGTTAATATTAAATGTAAATCTTGTCCAAAAAATTATTTTTAAACCAGCATCACTATCGCACGTGCTTCCACCTTTAAACATCCTTTTAGTTTTATCATGACGAATATGATATCATTAAGGATAGAATGTTATACATAGAATCAATAATAACTTCTTAATAAACATATTCCATGACCAACAATGAACAACTGAACCCGGACCCAAAACTTTATTGAATCGGTTCATTCTGTAGGCTTGGAGTCCTGGGAATGCCTTTGCCTTGGGGAGACCCAAAATCTTACCACATGTCTGTGTAATGGGAAGGGAAGGACTGATAACTTTAATAATAAGGAAAAAATAACTTATATTTAATATTAAAATAAATTATAACATATTATAAGTTATTAAATTATTAAATAATTGAATCCTTTTTTACTATTGGAACTACCCTTTATATTAAATAACTTAATCCTTTTTACTATTGTTGGGAATTCAGGACTGCAGAGTAGTGCTATGATTCAATAACAAACCCAATCATGCACAAAGGATCTAAAAAATTCCCCAAAATCTACAGCAATGAAAGTATAAACTAGAATAATACAAATCAAAACAAAGTACACACACATAACACAGCATGTATCGTGGTTCACCCAATGCGGGCTACGTTCACCAAAGATAGAGATCTCATATATATAATATAACAAGAGTACAAACCAACTCTTTAATACAAGAGTACAATGCATCTCTCCAAGAGTATCTCCTCTCCTCCAAATCTCTAAACGGATCTCCATGAGTGCACTACATCCATGCCTCCAAACACCACCAACAGATCTCACATAACCAGGAACTAGTGCATCTCTGAATTGTGCAACCAAGCTCTCTTGTGAATCTACAAACAAGACCTCTCACATGAGTCTACCAATATGCAACCATGACTGTGCACCAAGAAGTAAGTATGTCTCTCCATCACTGCATAAATTTTGCAAACATGAAGACAACCTCATCTACAATATCTAGATCTACATGGAACAATAATACAATATGATCTCATGGATCTACAATACAAGATCTCACAACAACTTATGGATCTAACAATATAAGACTAGATCTACATGGATATATAATACAAGATCTCACCAACATGTGGCTATACAAGAAGAAACTCTATGTTCCTTTCATACTATGCAAGCCATTACAATGAGACAATAAATATACAAAGGAAATACGGTAGAAGATGTTACCCTCTTCTCACCATTCAGATGTACCTGTTATTTCCATTTTTCCAACTCCTCTCCATGGAAGCTATGTCTTCATGTAACATGTTCTTTCTTTCTCTTCTTCTTCATCCTCTCAATCAAGGATTCCACATGCAAAATAATCAATTACATGCCATCATAACATCTAACCCTATATTTCATGCTTATATAAGCATCTACAAACTGAGGGCACCTTAGCTATGCATTTACAACCTTTACATCAAATTTATAACAAAGTTAGATATAATTCACATGAGTTAAATATAAACTTTCATGCACAGGTAATCGACGTCAGTTAGCCCTAACTAATTTTGGTTCCTACTTTTGTGACTGATGTCAGTCATAGGTGACTGATGTCGGTCCCTTCATAACCGATGTTGTTTACTGTCCTGACCGATGTCGGTCACTGTGTAACCCAGTCACTTTGTAATGCATCCTCTATTGATAAAAGATTCAAAGAAGATACACTGATAAAACAAGAAATATATAGAGCAACAGCTCGTGAAGATGTATGAAGTGATTTTAAATGTTATATATATATATATATTTATTTATTTATTTATTTATTTATTTATTTATTTATTTTACGTAGATGTATCTAAGATAGGAAAACTAGTAATTATTCTTTGCAAGCGGAGGACTATTCTAGATGACATAAAAAATCATAGTGGTTATGAGGATGATGATATTCAATCTTTGTAATAACTTACAAAGGCAGAATCATAGATAAATGAAAGCGTCATGAAAGAAAATAGGTCTCAAATAGATTGAGGACTCACCTGCAGTAATTCCTTCTAGGATGTAAACTGTAATGTAGTATCCGGGCCCTAGCAAGACCTAGATTTATTTGAAATTTTGTAAGCAAATTACAATATGTCAATTCACTAAATCACTTTCTACTACTTCACAAATTCAAAAATTGTGAGAAAACATCACCTCTGTGTAAATATCTGGAAAATTTTGGGAATGTTTTCTTGGCCAAATAAGGTTCCATAGATTTCTTGGTGAAACATTAATGTTTTCAAATCCCAGTGTGTTGATTTATTGGTGAAACATTAATGTTCTCAAATCCCAGCGCATCAATTTCTTGGTGAAACATTAATGTTTTCAAATTAGTGAGGCAATCACAGGGTGATTTAATATTAAAATATACATTGGGATTGAAAAATTCCTTGGCAATTCAGATGAAACATGTTATTTTTTGTGGAAATTTTGGGCAAAAACCTAGGTACTGTTGTTGCAAAATTTGCCAAAATCAAGTTCCTGAAATTCTACTATTTGTCAAACTACAAATATTTACCACTAAAATTTTCCATGCTTTTTTACTTTATTTCTCTCCATCAATTAGATACAAGGAAAAATTTGGGGTGAAATTGCACCTCCAAAGTGCACCCAAGGTGCAATGGTGCAAGTGAAGTGTGTAAAGTGCACCAAAGTGCACTTTAGAACCTCATTTGCACCGCCTCGTTTTTCTCTTTGAGACTTTAATTCGCCCCAAAGTATGTACTTGATAAATTTTGGCCATATAATATATAAATTTACATGAAAATATGCCAATAAATTTAATGATTCCATTTAGGAATCTTGAAAATTATTTGTTCAACAATGTTTTCTTGTACCTCCATTTTTTCCTAAGGCGAAATGTCGATGAGCTGAGTTGCAGAGAGAGTTTTCAACAAACATGAACCAAATCAACTCATGGGTCACAAATACCATTGAATTTTATTTCATGTGATATTTTTTTAGGCTTCCAAATTTTCTTGGGGTGTTCGAAACCTTTTTATCAAGTTCCACCTTGTAGAAGGACTCTTGTGTTGCACTGATGGATAGGTTTCCACATTTTTACACTCCAATAATTCTATCTTGATTATTTCACCATAAAAAAGATCTCTTTAATATTTTATAATTCCTAGGATATTAGCTCCCAACACTTTCCAAGGCTTCTTAAACCTTTCGAACAAGGTGACTAGCTCCTTTGAAACTTTTTTTTCCTAGTGCCTTGTCCAAAAATACCTAGTTTTACTTGAAATTTTCCCAACCTCTCATGGATCCATATAAACTTCCTAAAATGCCTTGGATCATCTCAATACTATTCCTTAAAACTTCTATATGGGTTGTTTCCTTGCAGCTAGCTTTCGGGGGATGTCCTCTTGTGACAAGAAGACCAAAAATAGACATTTTGAAGCCTTCAGGAGCATTGTTCTTTCTTATATCTTAGTACCCTCGTGAATCAAGATAAGTACACTTATATACACATGAAACACACTTGAAAAAACATGTAAGCACATTCCTCTTAGTCATAATGAGGGTGACACAGTTGAAATGTTGGCCGAAGAAAATATTTACATTGACCGGGAAAGGGAATTTCTAGTGTGGGTTTGGTTGTCATGACCACAATTTTAAATTTTACGTACTAGACATTTAACATGATAACATATCTATTTAAGGAAATCATCATACAGTGTATACCTGCCCACAAATTTTCATGAAGATCTTATGTATCTTTTCAAGATATTGCATTTTTAGTATTTCAAAGCCTTGGTTTAGGCCTAATTAAGTCTGCTAAAAAATATAGTCCTTTATATCTCAAATTTTGGATGTCTTAAAGACTTGAAACCACTTAGATCATGTGAAGGAGGATTTTTTCAAACTAACTACCAATTTTGAGAAATTTTGAATGGTTCATTTAGTTTTTAGAGCAATTTTAGTCAACCAAAACCCTAAGCAAAGACTAGTGCAGGTTGTAGACACAAAATCTATGTATTTGGATACTTTTCAAGGTCCTAAAAGCATGTTATAATTTACATGATTCCTAAGAAATAAAACAAGTAATTGACAACTCCCTTTAGCCTATTGTTGTGTCTTCTACACTTTTATTGGCTTTATACATCTTACACTCATACCGACATTTAATTGTTTTATATTTTCTATGGCCTCGAACACTAGTGCCCAGTCAAGACCGTAGCGTCAGGCGCTCCTATCCTCATGGGTGCTCTTTTCCTTATTTATCCTTTTTTTTATCCTTTTGGACCCCTTTTGCTTCTTAATTAATTTTTATCACTTTGGGTCGGCATTTCAATTGTCAATTACAAAATTCAAATAAGGGAATCATATAAATACATAAGTTATATTTTCAAAATAAAGGACCAAACACTAAGCATTGCATACTACCACCTAAGTTTACATTCAAAGGCACAAGCGCATCAAAGGCATCCATCTAGCACTCATACAAGGGAAAAGGGTTGCATCACTTTTGTATACACAACATAGGAAAGGGGAAAGTTCATTTTACTCCATAACACACATTCTATACATTGCTACATTCTAGATCTATCATGTCATCACTATGAAACTTGCACAAGGGTATCCTAGGGCATAATTTGTATACACACAAACAAGAACTACATGGATTCTAAGATGTAGTGCAACGCTCGGTCGTAATTTCACTCTTTGGGTGACCTCTGGGGTCATTCTAACTCCCCATTCTACATTTTTCCTTTTTAGGTTTGATATGGTTTGTAGGTATGAATTATTTCTTACAGGTTACAGGGATAGTCACAGATCGAACAAAGAATCCAAAGCAAAAAACACCCAGATTCCAGAGCACTTACATAGACACCAATACCCAAATCCATACACTAGCATCTGAGCGCTCTTGTCCTCCCATGGGTACTCTTGTATGGAACAATTCCAGATCTTAGAACCTCTAGTGAGCCTCTACGACATACTCCTCAGTTTGTTCCAATATCTGCCCATATCACTTCTTGTTTTCTTGAAAATCAGCTAAGTCCCCTATCTCTCCCACTTGCTTAGGGTTTCACATCATTGATTGCTTATTGCTTGTTTATTATTGTATATTATCACTTGTATATCATTAGGAATAGTAGTTACTCTAAAAATAAGATTTAATAATTCAATTTACATTAAATCAAAGGTTGTAAGAAAGAAAAATTCATAACTTGAGAAAACTATGGTTTCATGACCTCATTCCAAAGCCAAAAAAAAATTCCATGCTCCAACCTTTCTCTTTAGACACCTAAGGTTGACCATGTACGAGTTTTCCCAGACTATAATATAATTTTCTTAAAATTATGTTTGAAAATACCCTACTAGATTTGTGTATTCATGAAAAATAACTAATGCATGCATAAAACAACGATGGAAATCATTCAAAGGCTCGAATTATACATATAATAAGACTAAACATGTGTGTTTAACCCTTAAAAAATGAATTTATACTTGAGACACATAATTATAGGTTTTTCTCTCTCATTCTAACATTCACCAAAGCAAGATTAAGAAGTAGCCACAACCACACAAATGAGATAGACATTCACACAATGAGAATACCCTAAAAGTGATTCAAAACAACTTTATTTTCCCCATAATCACTTACAAACATAAATTCTTTAACCTTGAAGATCCTTGTATTCCATTTCTTCTTCTCCTATGCCTCTCTATCTCTCACCTAATTTTCTTCTTTTCTCTATTTTTATCATATTCCTGAGCTTCTTCATAGATGGTCAAGCTCTATCCATACGAAAAATGTATTTTCTTTTCAAGATCCCAATATTTTCTCACCAAAATTGCAAACTTACCAAACATGCCAAATTTATCCTCTCTCTAATGTTGTATATGCTTTATCATGACTAATATGGGTTTGAGGATTAATACAATATCTAGATAATAATTATAATTAGACTCTCACTTGATGCAAGACCTTTTCGACTTGACAATACCCCTTAACTATTATCGACAAGTTCAAGAATTTAAAGTTCACTTTTTAGAGGGAAAAACTTGGAAACCAGTCTTGAATGAGATAGAAAAGGGTAAAGGAAACTATAAAGCATAAGGTCAAGAGAGATGAGATAGGGAAGGTAAGTGTATGGAGTGCATATCAGGCATTAATAAGTAAAAATGTCTGAACTCAAAGCATGATTTGAGAAGTGATGATCCTTGGAAAGGTATTGGGAATTCTAGAACATGGTATGCAAATACAAGAAGACAAAGTGAGATAAATAGATAAAGACTCTGCAAGGTAGGAATATTGTCTAACGAGATTAGTACAAGAATAACTGAAGCTTGGAGGTATTGGAAGGAATATAAGTTCATGATAGATCTTGAAGACCATTTATATCCGAGAATTAAAAGAGAGACTTATTAAGGTAGTCCTTAAGTTGTGGAATTATAGTATAACTCATAGCATATTAGTGTGTGGATGTTTTATAAAGGAAGAATTATATAAAGAGCCTAGGAAAGGAGATTAATCTTATATAATGGGATTTTATTGATACATATATTCATAGAATGACTTCAAAATAATAGTAAGTCACGTTAACAATTGAAAGCCTACAACTTCATAAAAACACCTTTTATCTCAATTAAACCACACAAAAACATCATAAAACAATATATAGTCTTAACTCAATTCTTTATAAGCTTCAGGAAATCAGTTAATTAGTAATAGATTAATAATGATGGTTCTATTGGGGTCCTTTTCCTTGTAGATCAAAAACATATGAATTCCATATATTATAATGTACATACAAATTACAAAGGGCCTCCTGTGTTGCGAGCCAAAGCCCTTGAATTTTACGTGAACTAGGATACTAAGAATGAGGATGAGAGAAAGAGTGTAATTGTAATTTTTGTACCACAACATAATCCTTTGTCATCCTTCCTAATCCACTACATTTAGGTAACGACATCCTAATTCCATTTCCCTCAATAGAGAGAATCAAAAGAGAGCCAAAATTATTATCATATATGAGAAATTCATATTCCACCTCAAAGGGGGAAAAGTAGGGGACGGGTTCAGAGGCATGGGGAAGAAACAAGAATGGTTGGTTATCTAACAATATAGACCTTCCCATTTTTAAGTAAATTTGGGCCTCCGTGGGAATGAAATTATGGAGAATATTTTGATACATGTGAAACATTGGGGATATATGTGTCAAGTTGATTCTAAATATTCATCTTGCTGCCATTATCGATGGCTCGGCCCACTCAAAAGTTGTCTTGACGTGGGAGCTACACACTTTATGAATAAAATATTCATTTCCTCATACCAAATTGAAAGTTCCGTGGAGGAATTCAGAGGAGATTTCAACAAAATTGTATCTTCTACTAGTAGAAATGTGCGCCATTATAACATTGGAAGAAACAATTTGAATTGATCAAGCGTAACAAGAAAAATTGACAAGTTGCAGTGATTGGTCCTTGAACTAACACCTTTTAAAGACAATTGTTGGTGGAAAACTAAAATATAAATTCATCCATGGGAGATAACAGTGAATGACACAAATTAATGGTGACACGAATTGCTTAGATTTTTGCATGAGATTAAAAGATTTGACATTTATTAGACAAGATAACTTAATTTTTAATTTAAGTCTTAAATGTTGAAAAGACAATTTGATTTTTTCCTTTTGGGGAATAAAAAGGGAAAACATTGTCAATATGTTGGTCCTTTGTAATGTGAATTTAAAATTTCTTAGGATAATAAAGCTGGAAAGTTTGCAACTTTGCATTATTATTTTCGATTCAAAATAGCTTGCATTATTTAAATCCATAGTCTTGATAAAGGGATTGACAACAAATAAATTTCTCTCAATTTTTTGATGATTTTCACCTAACCTCATTATCACAAATAAATACAAATCTTATAGATCCACCACTTTATCAAGAATGAATGGGTATAACTAGTAATAGGGCTACTATGCCTAAATGGCAGTTTGGAGGACTTAGACTAGATTGGGATCTTAGGAACCTTCCCAATGGTTTATAGAGGTTAAAATGAATAAAATCCACCTTCCCATACCAATCCAAAAATTTCATAATTCAAATTACCTTGTAAGATCAAAAGAACACAAAATTTCTCAAACCCAAGTCTCAATTAGACCTCCTTGCCCTGGCATACACAATCAGCATTAATGGTATTCGTACGAACACCAAAATTCCCAAAAACACCAAAAATAAGTTAGAGTACATAAAATCACACCTACATAAAAAATTTCAAGACTTTTCGCTAGTGGAATCATAAAATATGCAAGTTTTGTGTAAAAATCCTAGGTAAGGTCAAGGTCAGGGCAAGAGGAAAAAAATTAGATATCTTGAGCATATTAGGGTTTTGAAACATGATTCCAACATCAAAAGATCTATTTTTATCTCAAAAAATGTGTTTTATTTATCAACACACTTATAGTTTATGGTTGTTTCTAAATATTAGACCTAGTTATTCCTAATAGATTACAACATTGTTATAAATATAGTTTCTTATGACTAATTATAATATCATTTACAATTATCATGTTATTGGTTAGTTATATAACAAGTATGGTTTTATTATCTTTTGATTTTGAATTATTTCAATTATATGTGAAGTGTTCATTGTTTCAACTCAATTTAACATTGATTATAAGTATTTTATTTTGAATTTTAATAACGTAATGAGCCAAACCTTTCTCTTGACCCATGAGTTATTTTTATTGCATTGTTTTATATTGTGATTAAATTACGTTTAGTAATTTTATTTTTGAATTTCTTAACCTACTGTTGTCACCCACCCAAAAATGTGTGCATTTTTGGAAAATTTTCAAAATTTTGGGTAAGTTACCCCTTATGATGTCTTTGTTTGCCTTTGTGAAGTCTAGGGAAAGAAATATGATCCCAACAGTTAGTTAATTTTTTAAAAACATTCTTGAGTTTTGGGTCTTTTCTTTTGCGGGTATTTTGGGTTTTTATGTCCCACATGTCTCGAGTTCTTGGAGGTTTCTTGTTCCCGGAATCCCCATCTTTTCCACAATTTAATTTCTTTTCTTTATATTGTGGGTGTTTTTGCCTTTTTGTGAACATGCGGTCATCGTGCAATCCCAGCCACCAGTTTCCTACATCTCCACATTCTCCACACGCATTATGAACCCACAAGTTTTCTTTCAAAAAAAATTCTAAGCCCTCTTTGTGTTGCTGACTTTTTGGTCTGACGCAGAGAACTTGTATCCTTATGTCCCATGGGACTTCTATGCACCTTTCACCTGACTTACTTGCATATCATTGAACATTGGTGTGTTGCAGGATTTTTGGCCTTTCATGACCCAACTGTCCCGAGTGCATCCTGACCCTCAGTTCTCCTCATAATAGCCTTTTTTGCATTACATCATTTTTTCTGTGTTGCAGAGATGTCAAATCCTTGTGTCCCTAGTGTCCCTTATGATTTTGGGCCTCTCTTGCTTCATTATTCTGCCATATCCACACTCTAAATGGAAAATTCAACATCTTGTGTTGCGAGCACTCCCGTTTTTCATAGTACATTAAATCCCTCCATTTAATGCATTCCACTGACCTTCTTCAAATGCGGGTGATATTAAAGAAATGTAATTGGTCATTTTCACCATTGCTAATTATAGTTGAACTTAGTACATTCCATTCCGTGCCTCCCAATCCGTTTCTAGCCATAGCATGAACATTTCTTATCCATTTTCAAAATTTCAAAGTGTGTTGTGCTCCTAGGAAGGTCTCTTATCATTTTACAATAAAGGTTTGTAGTTTTGGAGCCTTCTTGTGGGAGTTTGAGGATAGTTTTGTTTCATGTGCCCTACTACATTGTCCTTCTCCCGAAATTACTTTCAAAGCTTCATTTTTCTCCCTGACTTCTTCCTTCCACCCCATTTTCTTATCATGAAGTAACATTTTGCGGGTCATGAATACCTCTCCTCCCTTGAGACCTCCATACCAAACATAGGGGATAATGATGTGCAACATATTGATTTCAATGATTTCTTGGCACGAATTAAGAGTGATAACCCCCATCCTATGGCTCAAATTATCAAAGATTATGGAATCAGCTCATGCTGGAGGATTTCCAATCTCAGTCCAATGTGTAGATGTTGTCTTGGCTTGTGGTTCTTGTTTTGATCCAAGCTTGAAGGAAATCAGAGACCCTCAAGGCCAAGTAATTTCCAAATTGGATGTTAGCTGCATCAATGCTACTTTTGGAATTCATGTAGTGGAATATTCAAATAATCTTACTTTGGCTCAAGCTCAGTGTTTATTTGATCAAGAAAAGGAGAAATATAAGCACATGGTGGCCAAGTCTTGGTTTAAAGTCCCAAAGAAAGGAGCCTCTAGGTTTCCCAAGACCATGTATAGAGTTGATTTTAAAGAAGAGCTTTAAGATATTATCACCTTCCTAGCTAGGATCATGGGTATTCCTTCAACTAATGAGTTCCACTTTTGGATGTGCCCTTAACTGAATATAATTTGTGAGGGAAAACAAAGACTAAAAGGGGGAAATCATTTGTCAAAACCTCAGTGAACAATTGGCTAATGTGTAAACAACCCAATTCTTCCATATGACCTCTTATCATGATGTATACCATTGCAACATATAGAATATGGTTGGTCTTTCTCCAATGGATGGTAAAAATAATGCTCCAGTGTATGAATACTATCCATAGTTGACTTTGGAGAACAACAAGCATCACTTCAGAAGATTCAATGATGCTTTCACCATGTACATTGTCAGACTTCTAGAGGGAAACATAGCTGAAAGGTTTTCTGTTGAGGCCAAGCAATTGATTTCAACCTATGGCAGCTACTTCATCTAGTTTAGAAGGTTCTCTTACATCAGTTGGAAGGATTTGAGGGAAAACCCTACAAACTTCCATGTTTTTAGTGACAAGATAGCTCTTTTGGAAGTTTGTAGACACCTTGATATGTTACATAGAACTTGAAGAGATAAGAAGATAGCTAACATCCAATTCCCAATTACATTGGGTAACTATACCTACAGAACTACTCTTGATGCATAAAATGTTGAGAGAACCATTGTTGCCTTCAATTTCTACTCTTTTTAGAAGATATCTTGCTTTGATCTCAAAGGTTTCATTTCCTAACAATTTCATAATGTCTTTCTATCACTACCCTGATCTAGAAGATTATTGGGCAGATTTCTCATATGATTATGGGACAAGAAGAAGGTACTATGGAAAACTCTCCTTGCAGTAAATAAAGGATTTTGGAATCTAAAAAGTACCAAAGGATTTGTAGATGATGATGAGGATTTTCAATCTCTTGAGTACATTAGGTCTATTAGGCACACTCCTCTTGCCACCATTGATTGGTACAAAAAATGATAAGTATGACTTACAAGAAATCATAAAACCAGTCATGGTGAGAACAAAGGTTTGGTTTGATAAAAAATGATGGCATATAATATAGACAAGAAGGAATCAATCCCTTTCAAGAAGCATCTACATCTCAAAGAGATGATCTTACTGCAGTACCTAAAGTACATACTCAATCATCTCCCTCTCCTCTTGAATCTTCAACTCTCATATACACCAAGAAAGGGAAGGTTGAAAATGTTTGGAAAGAAAAAAGAATTAATTAAGGAAGAAACAAAGAAAACTCCTTCTCCCAAGAAAAAAGAGAGAGTCCATGAAGTCGAGAAAATCATTGATCTTTCAGAAGAAGGGAAGGAAACATGAAGACCAAGAATAAATCAACTATGAAGGAGGTAACACTAAGAAAGAAGATGAAGTGGAGGATAAACAAAAGAATGTAAAATCAAGAGCTGAAAAATGACATCCCAGAGACTCCTGTCAAAGAGATACCTACCTCTAGTGTTGAAACATCTGCTATGGAAGTTGTCTATTACACAAACCGTTGGCTCCATGACCACACTTGCCTTGGGTCCTCTTATCACCCCTCCTTCTAGTACCACCTTCACTTGGGTTTAGCCTTTTGTTGAAAGAAAAAAAAAGGAAAACTTCATCTCAAATTATTTCTTCCAAAGTTTGATGTTGTGGCTGCTCTATTAGGCACAACTCCTACTCCATCTGTCAAGAAGGCCAAGACTACCTCAAGGTCAGTGTCTAATTAAAAAGGCCAACAATTTTTGGAATTTCCAAACCAAAGACAGATAAGGATGAAAGAGATTTGACTTTGATGATCTAGAGATGACAAGGATCCCACTGGGTGAGTCCACTCCTAAAAGTGAGGTTCATAACCTGAAATAAACTATGTCAAAGGTCATTAAAAGAGTTGAGAAAGGGAAGTAGACACAAGAGAAACTAGAGAAACGAGTGCAGACCCTTTTCTGATTTCATCAAACTTTATTGGAAAGTTACAAGGTATTGGATCCAACTCCTCTAACATTAATGCCTCCTCCCACAGTCTTGATTGATAATGAAGTTCAAAATATCATGGACATCCATAAGCATGCATGCTTATGGGAAAGCAAAAGAGGATATGGTTGATGAAATGTTTCTCTCCGAATTGAATTTCATTGAGGAAACATCCAAAGCATATGACATTGTTTCTTTGATACAACAGAGGTTTGATTCAACTATCATTGGCTTGAAGAAAGAACTCAAATTGTGGACTAAATGCATACAAGACCTCAGGTTGATGAGTAACATGAATGATCAAGTACTCATTTCAAATAATGTTTTTGATGATTCAAAGAACTAATATCTCAAATAAATGGGTATACAATGTGGAATGGAAGATGAGAGTACTTGAGGAAGTAATTAATGAACTTAAGAATATGTTCACAAAATGGAGAAGCCTTCAAAGCTTACTATACTTACTGAAGTTCCAGGATATCCATTGTCAGTTCTTCAAGGAAACTTCCATCGAGAAAAATACAGTGCAAGATATTAAGGCAAAATTTTGAGCACTCATCAAAGAAGACTTATTCAATCCTGACACAGTAACTAGAGAGAATATGGTGGATATTTGTGAACTTCAATTGTAATCATTGAGGAAAACAAAGGATTTCACAAAATACAAGTTTTGGAAAAGAGATGGAGGGTTGTCTGGACAGTTGGGCTAATGCGATTGCAAACACCACTATTCCTTAAGGCATGGAGATTCTTGGAGCACTTGTGAAGTTCAGGAACCAGATTCTCAAAGTGAAGACTGTGGCAACTTCTTCCTCAAATTTTCCTTCATCTAGTGCATAGGCCTTTCTTTTAATTAATGTATTTGAAAGTTGGATTTATCTTTGATGTTAATGTAATTTGTAATTAAGAACAACTCAAGGTTATAATACTTTAGATTAAGTTATAATGATTAATTAAAAGAAAGGGAAACTGAACTGACCTTAATTATAACCACCCATGTGGATTTTTAAAGAAACTTTCTATCATTTAAAGGTTTGGATTTTGATGATTAAAATGTAATACACAGAACTCTAATCAATACAGAATAAGATCTTTCATCTTGTCTCTTGTCTCTCGTATTCTTTTTGTTCTATTCCTTGATCTGCATATGTGTTTTTGTTATATTCAAATAAGAAACTTTGTGTTCAACCTATTGGATGTAGTGCAAAGAACTTTGTGTCTGAAAAATTTACATCTCATGGGTTATTTAGATGTATGCAAGTTCATATAATTATTAAAGCTTCATGCATGCATTAGTAGGGCATCACTTTGCTATCTATTTTCCTAAAAGGGTTGCCTTCTTCTCTTCTCCTTCATTACAATAGTCAGTAATCTTGGGTAACCAAGGAGAACATTCATGTTCTTGATAGGCGAGAAGTGAACTTAGGATTTCCTTCTAACTAGTCTTATTTGTTTAAGGCTATTATTTCCTCTGATGAATTCTTATACTCTTCTTATCTTTATATTGAGAATATTATTGATATGGGAAAATTCCCAACATCAAAATCCTCATTCAAATATTAATAGTTTGTATATTTGTAAATAGGTATTTTTTCTTGTTTTGTGTGTGTGGAATAAGGGAACCTCTCCCATAAAGAGGAGGGAATTGTTTCCCCTAAATTGTTGCTTGTATCGAGATTCAAATATTTCAACAACAATTTTTTGGTGCCCACCATGGGGCATGTACAGTGCTTCCCCACTGAAACAATTTTCAAAAATAGACCAAATACAACAACACACTAGTGGAGAGAAGATATACACAAGGAAAAAGAGCCCAGGGTATTGAAGATCCTTATTTTTAGTTGCTAGAACAACAAGGCTTTCACTTGACTCCAGAGAGAAGATCTAGAGACAAAATATCCACAAGTAATCCTCCTACACAAGGATATGATTTATTCATCTTCAAAAAAAAACATTATATCTAGACTCAGTTGAGTCCCAGTGTTCAGGCCTTTGTATTATCTAGAATTGCAGTCCCTTACAAACCATTTTTCCTAGAATGGATACCGCACCTTTGCCTTGGGGTCAATGGGTTGGAGCCTTTGGCTCTTCCTCAACCACTGCATGATCTGCCAAAGGGAAATAGGAATAATTTTTCCAAATTACGAGGTGATGGAAAGGTACATCCAGATGAGCACATCAATGCATTCATTGTGGCTTGTGGAGTGCTTGGAGTTGAGCACAAAGATGTCTCTATCAGGATTTTTGTAGAGACACTGCAGGACAATGTTGCAGACTGGTTTTATCACCTCCCAACTGGCATCATTACCATTGGGACACTATGAAAACTCAATTTGAAAATTGGTTTAATCCTGTAGGAGGATGTGCATGCTCTCCTAGGCTCAACTTTCTCAAATAAAAAGGAACCCTATGAACCCATGCGAGAGTTCATGGAAAAATTTAATAAATTGGTGAATAAAATTCCAGGCCACTCATCCTATGGATCAAATTTAGAAGTTTTTTTCCTGAATGCTCAATTTCTAGAGGTAATTTATGCATTAAGAAGGGCTAATCTTGCTACCTTGGATGTTGATCAACATTTGGCCATAAGCATTGAAGATGACTTGATAATGTCTGGGAAGTTAAAGAAAGAACCTCCCAAGGCTAAGGCCTCTACTTTAGGTACTAACTCTGATCAATTGGTTCAAAAACTGGCAAAATGATCTTATAGAAATTAAGAAGTAGCTTTCCTAGAATGTACCTTATAAAGACATACCAAGAAGAAACTTTTAGCCCTGAAATCATCTGCCTCCTACCCAGCCTAAGCTGGAATTGAAGCTCCCCCTCTCAAGGTTCCAGTCAATGTAACCTGTGAAGTTCAAAGAGCTTGAAGATTAAGTTGAAGTTGAAGAGTTGGAAGAACATAAAGAAGAACTTGAAGAAGCCAGAAGATGTGGATGATTCTCAGGTTAATTTCCTTACCACAGAGGGAGTGATGATGATGATGATGACTATGATGAAGTAGTAGCAGACATGAACATCGAATCATATGTTGTCATGACAAGATACCAATCTAAATAAGAAGAAGGAGGTAGTTCAGCCTGTAAAGAAAGTCTAAGGAAACTCCAATCACTATTTTGGTTGTTGCAAGGAGAGGATCCTCTATTCCTACCACTGCCACTCAAAAGGTAAGTACTAATTCTTCACCTAATACTCCTTTACTTCATCTTCTACACCTAAGGCTAATGCATCATCTACTCCTGTACCCAAAGCTTCCTCATCTGCAAAATTTGATAAGTCCTAAGACTTCTACTTTCCTCAAGCTTAGACACCCCATCCACCTCAAGGTCCTTTGATATAATTGATCATATCAAAAAGACAAAAAATCCAAATTTCTGAAGTTGAATTCTACCAAACTCATCCGGAAGGCCTTTTCCCAAGTTGTCAAGTTTGTCAAGTCCAAACCTATCCAATCATCCACCACTTCTAAAGGCATGTTACCTACTCCTAGCTCCCCACCTCCACAAAATTTGATGGCCTCAACACCTTCTACAACTGAAAAAATTGAGCCCTTCTATGTCACACTGCTCATATTGGTCATAAGCTTAGTAATTGTGTCATTGACTCAGGTGCATCAGATAATGTGATGCCTGCTAAATTTTCTCATGCCCTTGGCCTCACATTGACATGAACATTCATCTCATGTTATTCTATGGAAACCAAGGAGGTGCCTCTTGTTGGGAGAATCAAAGATTCCCAAGTAGCTTTTGATGCCTTCCCAAGAGAAAAGAGTCAAAGCTACAATTTTAGTTGCAGACATTCCACCATCATATGGTATGTTATTGAGTAGAAATTTATGTAGAGAAGTGGGAGGAGAAATTCAAATGGATTGGTCTCATGCCCTCATCCCAGTTAATGGAAAAATGAATAAATTGTTACCAGAGAGGTAGGCAGAGTATATTGTGCAGAAAACTGATGATCCCAAAGCACAAATTCTCTATGAAGATATTGGTCATGGTAATTATATGATCATGTCTGGGGATGAAGTAAAGGTTCCCAAAGGGGTGATTGATGATCCTAATGGTGTTTGGATCCTAGAATTTGACGGTAGTTTCTCTTCAGCTGGTTCTGGAGTTGGTGTTGTTCTGACTTCTCCTGAAGGAAGATCCCACCCATTCTCTTATAAAATCCAGTTTGAAAATACAAATAATACAACAGAATATGAGGCTCTTCTTCTTGGCTTGGCAGTAGCAAGAGAAATGGGGATCAAGAATATTTGTGCTTGAGGGGATGTTGAACTCATTATCAAGCAGGTCAAAGGGGTGTTCCAAGTTAAAAAGAATAAAAGGCTGAAGCATTATAGAAATTTAGTCTGGGATTCAATTGAATTGTTAGATGCATTTTCTATTGAATTTGTACCAAGAGAGAAAAATACTAGACACTGATGTCTTAGTTATATCTGGATCTTTGTTAATTCCTCACCCAGATTTTTCCCAAGATAAGTTCACAATTGAGATGATACATAGACCAAGTGTTCTGGAAAATGTGAATAATTGGCATGTGTTCAATGATGATCAACACCTGATCTCCTTCCTTGAACTCAAGATAATTTTAGTCAGCTATATTTCAAAGGAAGTGAATCTGTTCCCTGGGAGTCTGTTTCATCCTCTGTGTCAGAAGAGGGAGTTGAAGAAGAATCTGATAAAGATGGTTGCATAAGATTGAAAGGTAACAAGATACCTAGAGTTCTGGTAAGTTTAGAAGATTTGTTTGATAAACATGATAGATATATCAAATCTAAGGTATCACATGGGGCCCATCAATCAGCTGAGCATGAGAAAGTTAACATAGGAAGTGAAGAGAAAGCCCAAGTTTGTCAATATTGGAAAATGTTGTACTCAAGAAGAAAGGAAGAAAATGGTTGAGTTATCTGAAAAAAATATGCAGATGTACTGGCTTATTCATATGATGATCTAAAATCTTTCAAACCAAGGGAGATGCAACACTATATCCCCTTAAAGCCAAAATCAAGCCATTTCATCAAAAGAAAAGGAAATACAATCCTAAAATTATAGACACAATTATAAGAAATTCAAAAATTGTTGAATGCTAGAATAATATTTCCCATTCATCATTCAACCTGGATAGCTAATATTGTGCATGTAAGGAAAAAGAGTGGAAAAAGATCATATCTGTGTAGATTTCAAGAATTTAAACCAGGCTTCCCTAAAGGAAAATTACCCTCTTCCTATGATGGACCAAATCTTGCAAGTTGTCACTAGTTCAGAGATGTTTTCCATGCTTGATGGTTTCTCAAGATATAACCAGGTTGAAGTGGATGTACAAGATCATCACAAAACAACCTTCACAACTCCTTGGGGAACCTTCACTTATAGAAGAATGCCATTTGGTCTTATCAATGCTGGAGTAACTTTCCAGAAGGTAATGGATTTGGCTTTCAGAGATTTGAAAGGGAAATGCATTGTGATTTACCTTGATGATTTGAATTGTTTTCTCCAAAAGAAGAGAAGATCATTTTCAACACCTAGAAGCCATTCTCCAAAAGTGTAGAGATCATGGAATTTCTTTGAATCCAAAGAAATATGTCTTCGGTGTCACAGAAGGAAAATTTCTTGGGCACATTGTTTCCAAGGAGGGAATCAAAATCGATCCAGAAAGAGTCCAAGTTATTCAGAAGATTCCTCTTCCTACAAAAAAGAAAGGTGTGCACTCTTTCTTTGGAAAAATTAATTTCCTAAGAAGATTTATCCCTGATTTTGTAGAATTAACTAGAAGCATAGCTCAGATGATGAAAGAGAAGCAATCCTTTTGTTGGACATTCTGAGGGAAAGAGTGCTTTTGAAAATATTAAGAAGGAAATTTCTAATACTCCTGTTCTTTCCTATCCTAATTTTGAAGAGGATTTTATAATCTATTATTATGCCACTGAGTACACCTTGGCAACCATTTTGGTGCAGAAGAATCCTGAAGGATGTGAACTACTTATAGCCTTTATGAGTTATGTCCTGAAATCTCATGAGCTGAAATATTCGTAAATGGAGAAACATGATTTTGTTATGGTAAAGGCAGTCAACAATTTCACTTCTATATCTCAATTCTCACTCAATTATCTTTGTGCCTGATACAACTGTCAAATCAATCCTCACACAACAAGAATTTGGATCAAAATGAGAAATTGGGTCAAAATTCCAAGAATATGACTTGGATATTAAACCAACTAAGCTTGGTTTGAGGGAGAGGTCTTTGTGAATTACTTGCCAATGGTGTCATGGATGAGTCATCTGAAGAAGAAGGTGTTAGTATCCCCATTGTACTTTTCCTTAGTTCAACAGATGAATGGTATGCTAACATTGCTCATTTTATTACCTATGGGGAATGCCCAACACATTTGAGTGCTAAGGAAAAGAGAGTTGTTAAATTACGATCTACACAATATGTACTCTGGGAATAACTCATTGTTCAAGAGAGGAATTGATGGAATATTTCTTATATGTGTAGATAAAGAACAACTAGAAAAGGTTGCTGAGAGCTTTCCATGACTAGGCATGTGGAGGCCATTTTTCATCTACTATAAGAGCTCACAAAATCCTCTGTGCAGGCTACTATTGGCCAAAATTGTTTAAAGATGCAACAAAATGGGTCACAAAATGTGAAGCATGTCAAACCTTTGTGGGCAGACCCAAGTTGGCCACCCTACCTCTCAAACCAGTGGTAATTGAGGAAGCCATTTCAATAATGGGGTTGGATTTTATAGGTACTCTCAATCCTAATTCAAGTGCAAGGACACACACACATGTCTTGATAGCTACTGAACTACTTCACAAAGTGGGTAGAAGCTATTCCAGTCAAAAGAACCACTTCAAAGTAGTATGCAATTTCATTAAGGAAAATATTCTAGTCAAGTTTGGAGTCCCAAACAAAATTGTTACTGACAAATGCCCCAAATTTTTCTTCTTATGAGCTGATTGATTTATGCTATGGCTATGAAATTTCTCTTGCACACTCTTCTAATTACTATCCTCAAGGGAATGGGAAAGTAGAATCAACTAACAAAAATTTGGTGACAATCATCAGAAAGTTTTGTGGATGAATCACAGAGGAATTGGCACAAAAATCTTTATGATGCTCTTTGGGTAGAAAGGATCAAATCCCCAAGAGAGCAATTGGAATGTCCCCATTCCAGGTTGTATATGGAACAGAGGCTCAACTTCCAGTGACAGTAGAATTTCCAGCATTACAATTGATGAAAGCCATTGAGGATGAAAAATTTACTAGCTCCATGGAGAAGAGAATTATGTACCTATAAAATTTGGATGAGGATAGGCTGTAGGTGGTGGATAGAATTTTTGCACATCAACAAAAGGTGAAGCAAATATTTGACAAGAAATCCAGATCCAGAGACTTCCAAGTTTGATATATTGTCCTACTCTAGGAAAAAAGGCGTGAACCCCGAGGAAGTCATGGTAAGTTTGATTCTCTCTAGCTTGGTCCTTCCAAAATTAGACATTTTGCTGGTGAGAACTCATTCTATTTGAGCTATATGGATGGAACTTCCCTTCCATTACCATATATTGGAAAATATTTGAAATTGTTTTTGTCTTGAGTGAGTGAGCAATCCCTTGTACAGTCCTGTAAATATGTCTTGTATAGTTCTTATTTTTGGCTTGTGTTGTTCTTCTCTTGTCTTTGTGTCTTTTTTATTGTCTTATTCTGGACTCTATTGCCCAATGATTTAACACTTGTCATTAACTAGAGATTATGAGGTCCTTTTCTCTACCTTATTTTAAATGTGTGCTAAGTCATTCTAATCCCCAAAGAGATTCAACTGTTGTCACTTACCCAAAATTGTGTGTATTTTTGTCAAAATTTTTTTAAAAAAGAGTAAGTTATCTCTTATGAGGTCTTTGTTTGCCTTTGTGAAGTCTGGAAAAAAGAAAGTTGATCCCAACAGTTAGTCAATTTTCTAAACATTCTTGAGTTCTGGACCTTTTCTTTTCTAATGTGGATCCAACATGTTTGGTTCTTGCGAGCTTATGTTCCCACATTTTTCAAGTTCTTATGGGTTTCTTGAATTTTCCCCACATCTCCAGTTCCCCGCATTCGCATTCTACACATGTTACAAACCCGCAAGTTTTCTTTCAAAATTTTCTAAGTCCTCTTTGTGTTGCAAAATTTTGGGCCCGGATGAGAACTTGTATCCTTATGTCCCATGGGTCTTCTATACACCTTTCATCTGATTTAATTGCATTTCATTGAACATGGGTTTATTGCGGGATTTTTAGCCTTTCATGACCTAGGTGTCCCAAGTACATCCTAACTCTCAAAACTACCTTTTCTGCATTGCTTTAGTTTTTCTTTGTGTTGCGGAGATTTTGGCTCCTTGTGTCTCTAATATCCCACAAGATTTTGGGCCTCTCATGCTTCATTCTTCCGCCATATCCAAACTCTAAAGGACAATCCAATGTTGTGAGAAATCCCATTTTTTGCAGTACATTGAATCCCTCCATTTAATGCATTACATCGACCTTCTTCAAGCACACTAATATAAAAGCAATGTAATTGGTCATTTCCACCATTATAAATTATAATCGAGCTTAGTAAATATCGTTCCCATTCCTCCCAAGCCATTTCTAGCCATAGTAGGAGCATTTCTTAGCCATTTTAAAAATTTCAAAGTGTGTTGTGCTCCTGTGAAGGTCACCTATCATTTTGCAATAAAGGTTAATAGTGTAAGAGCTTATGTGGGACTTTTAGGATAGTTTTTTTTCATGCCATAATACAATGTTCTTCTCCCGAAATTACTTTCATATACTTTTTTTATCCCTAAGTGTCTTCCTTTCACCCCATTTCCTATCATGAAGTACCATTTTGCAGGTCATGAAAACCTCTCCTCCATTGAGACCTCAATAGAAAACATAGGGGTATAGTGATGTGCAACATATTGACTTCAACTGATTTCTAGGCACAAATTAATAGTGATAGCCCCTCTCCTATGACTCAAATTATCAGAGATTGTGGAATTTCTCATGGTGGAGGATTTCCAATCTCAGTCCAATGTGTAGATACTATTTGGACTGTGCAATTCTTGTTTTGATCCATACTTGAAGGAAATCAGAGACCCTCAAGGCCAAGTAATTTCCAAATCTAGATGTTAGGTGCATCAATGCTGCTTTTGGAATTCCTATAGTGGAAGATTCAAATACTCTTACTTTGGCTCAATCTCAGTGTTTGTTTGAACAAGAAAAGGAGAAATACAAGCACATGGTGGCCAAGTCTTGGTTTAAATTCCTAAATAAAATATCCTTGAGGTTTTCCAAGACCATGTATAGAGTTGATTTTAAATAAGAGCTTTAAGATATTATCACCTTCCTAAGCCAGAATCATGGGTCTTCCTTCAACTAATGAGTTCCACTTTTGGATGTGCCCTTACCTGAATATCATTTGTGAGAGAAAACAAAGACTAAACTAGGGATGAAATCATTTATGAAAACCTCTGTGAACAATTTGTTAATGTGCAAAGATCCCAAGTCCTCCATATGACCTCTTACCTAATATATACCATTGCAACATATAGAATATGGTTGGGTATTTCTCCAGTGGATGGTAAAAAGAATGCTCCAATGTATGAATACTAACCACAGTTGACCTTAGAGTATAAAAAACATCATTTTAGGAGCGTCAATGATGCTTTCACCATGTACATTGTCAGACTTCTAGAGGGTAACACAACTGAAAGGTTTTCTATTGAGGCCAAGAAATTGATTTCCACCTATGGCATATACTTCATCCATTTTAGAAGATTCTCTCACATCAAATTGGTAGGATTTGAGGGAGCACAATACAAATTTCAACTGTTTTGCAGTGACAAGATAGTTCTTATGGAAGTTTGTAGATAGCTTGATAAACAACTTAGAACTTACAGGGATAGGAAGATATTTGGCATCCAATTCCTAATCACATTGGGTAATTATACCTATAAAAATTCTCTTAATGCACAAAATTTTGAGAGAACCATTGTTGTGCCTTCAATTTCTACTCTTTTTCAGAAGAGATATTGCTTTGATCTCAAAGGTTTTATTTCTAACAATCGCATAATGTCCTTTCTATCAATACCCTCCTATGGATGATTATTGGGAAGATTCCTCAGATGATTAGGAAGCAAGAAGGAGGTAATATGGTAGAATTTCCTTGCAAAAAATTAGGGATTTTGGAAACTACAAAGTACCAAAAGATTTGTAGGATGATGATGAGGATTTGTAATCTCTTGAGTAGATTAGGTCCATTAGGCACACTCCTTTTGCAACCATTTACTGGTTTAAAAAAGAGAAGGATGACTTACAAGAGATCATAAAACCAGACATGGTGAGAAAAAAGGTTTGGTTTGACAAAAAAAATGATAGCATATAGAGAAGGAAGGATGCAATACCCTTCCCAAGAAGCATCTACATCTTAGAGAGAGGATCCTACCAAAATATCTGAAGTGCATACTCAATCATCTCCCTCTCCTCTTGATTATTCAAATCTATTATACACCAAGAAAGAGAAGGATGAAAGGCTTGAAAGGAAAAAACAATTAATTAAGGAAGAAAATAAGCAATCTCCTTCTCCCAAGAAGACAGAGACAATCCATGAAGCTGAGAAAATCATAGATCTTTCAGAAGAAGGGAAGGAAATAGAATACGAGAAGAAGATGAAGGATGTAGCACTGAAGTGAAGGCTAAACAAAAGAATGTAAAATTAGGAGCTGAAATAGTGAGCATCTCAGAGACTCCTGTCAAAGAGACACCTACCTCTAGTGTTGAAACATCTACCGTGGAAGTGTCTATTGCACAAACCCTTGGCTCCATGAGCATACTTTCCTCAGGTCCTCTTATCACCCCTCCTTCCAGTACCACCTTCACTTGGGTTCAACCTTTTGTTGAAAGCAAGAAAATGAAAACTTCATCTCAAATTATTGCTCCCAAGTTTAATGTTGTGGATGCTCTATTAGGCACATCTCCTGCTCCATCTATCAAGAAGGCCAAGACTACCTCAAGGTTGGTGTCTGATTCAAAAGGCCAACAATTTTTGGAGATTTCCAAACCAAAGACAAAGAAGGATGAAAGAGATTTAACTTTGGCTGATCTAGAGCTGACAAGGATCCCACTAGGTGAATCCACTCCTGAAAGTGAGGTTCATAACCTATGAAATAAATTGTGTCAAAGGTCATTGAAAGAGTTCAGAAAGGGAAGCAAACATAAGAGCAACTAGAGGAATGAGTGTAGACCCTTTCTAATTTCATCAAGTCTCTATTGGTAAGTGACAAGGTATTGGATCCAGGCTCCTCTAACCTCAATGCCTCCTCCCACTGTCTTGAGTGATGATGAAGTTCAAACTATCAAAGACATCCATAAGCATGTTACTTATGGGAAAGAAAGAGAGGATATGGTTGATGGAATGTTGCTCTCTGGACTGAATTTCATTGAGGAAGTATTAAAATCATATGATAATGTTTCTTTGATACAGTAGAGGTTTGACTCAACTATCACTGGCTTGGAGAAAGAACTCAAATGGTGGAATGAATGCATACATGACCTCATGTTAATGAGTGACATGGATGACCAAGTCCTCATTGCAAGTAATGTTTTTGATGATTCAAAGAAAAATCTCTCAAAGAAATGGGTATACAGTGTGGAATGGAATATGAGAGTACTTGAGGAAGCAATAGATGAACTGAAGAACATGGCACAAAAAGGAGAAGCCTTCCAAGTTGTTATACTTGTTGAATTCCAAGATATCCATTTACAGTTCTTCAAGGAAAATTTCACAAAGTGAAATATAGTATAGGATGCCAAAGAAAAATTTTGAGCACTCGTCAAAGAATATTTATTCAATCCTGACATTGTAACTAGAGAGAAGATGGAGGATATCTGTGAACTTCAAGTTGCAGTCATCTAATGAAAACAAAGGGTTCTTACATTGAATGCAAGACTTTGGAAAAGAGATGGGGTGTTTTCTGGATAGTTGGAAAAATGTGACTTTAAACACAACTATTCCTTGAGGCATGGATATTGTTGAAGCATTTGTGAAGTTTAGGAACCAAATTCTCAAAGTGAAGATTGTGGTAGCTTCTGCCTCAAATATTCCTTCAACTAGTGCATAGGTATTTATTTTAATTAACGTATTTAAAATTTGGCTTTATCTTTGATGATAATGTAAAATGTAATTATTTCCAACTCAAGGTTGTAATAATTTAAATTAAGTGATAATGACTAATTAAAATAAAGGGAAATTTAATCGACCATCAATTGTCAATCGCCCTTGTGGATTTTTAAAGCATCTTTGTATCATTTGAAAGAGTTGGATTTTGATGAATAAAATGTAATACACATAGACTCTAATCAATACAGAAGAAGATCGTTCCTCTTGTCTCTTGTCTCTTGTATTCTTTTTCTTCTATTCCTTGATTTGCATATGTTTTTTTTTCTATATTCAAATAAGAAACTTTGTGTTTAACTTATTATAGGTAGTGAAAATAACTTTGTGTCTGAAACATTTACATTTCTTGGGTTATTTGGATGTATGCAAATTCATATAATTCTAAAATCTTCATGCATCCATTAGTAGGGCATCACTATGTTATCTATCTACCTAAAAGTATTGCCTTCTTCTCTGTCTCTTTCATTAAAATAGTTGGTAATCTTCAGTAACCAAGGAGAACATTCATGTTCTTGATAGGAGAGAAGTGAACTTAGGATTTTCTTCCAACCAGTATTTCTTGTTTAACGTTATTGTTTCATTTGATGAATTCTTATACTCTTACTTATCTTCTGTACTGAGAATATTTTTGATATGGGAACCATCCCCACATCAAAATCCTCATTCAGATATTAATAATTTGTATATTTGTAAATAGGTATTTTTTCTTGTTTGTGTTTGTGGAATAAGGGAACCTCTCCCATAAAGAGGAGGGACTATTGTCCCCTGAACTTTTGCTTGTATCGAGATTCAGATCTTTCAACCAACACCTACTTTATTTAAATTGTATATTATCCTACAAGTGGTTTCTTTTATATTGTTTTAAATTTTTCATACAATTGAAATCTCAAATTTATTTGTTAGAGGCTAGAGCCTTATTTTTGGGTGGGGTTTCAGACACATAATTATAAACTTTTTCCAACATCCCCAAATGGGGTCTATGTCTATACCCCTTATGTATGTGGATATTGGATATGTTTACATTCCCTTTGACCTCTTTTAGACTTCTAGAAAGTGAAATCTTTTAATTTCATGTCTCAAAGACATTTCTTTCAAAGGTAGCTGGAAACATGCCATGTGGAACATGGAACTTTATTAATAATACACCACATTTAATACATTTTGATGTATTTACAAGAAAATTAATAAATATGGGTGTGTCAGACCTTCATCCTAGAATAGATCCTACGTCGTTGATCCTCATATATCGAACGATGCATAATATTTATGTATAATTTAATAAAACATACCTCGCATCATGTATTCATACGTATCTAAATGTGGAAGCACTAGACTCCAGAGATTTAGAAGCAATCCATTGCATCGAAAAAAAATCAATCACAAAGTTATTAACACATAAAAGAGAGAAGATAATGGATTTTGAACAAGGTATTCACATAAGCTTTTCTATTCACCAAAAATAATCTACATTTAGTAAAAATTATCCTACATTTGACAATACATCCACAACTTAATTCAAAAACAATATTCATTTTTGTCAATGTCACGACCGTTGATTTTAGAAAAATTTGCTAGACCTATGATTCTGGTTCGAACCATATTCGCCACAATTTCTATAAGCTTTTTCCCATGGGTTCCTTAAAATTTTCTCTAGCAAACAAATATTGGAGTAGGTAATTATGGCACAAGAAAACATATCAACACCAATGGACATGCAGATATGTGCATCAAAGTTGGGTTATTGATAAATCTTATTATATACTTTCATGGTCTTATATTTAGGTGGTCTTATTATATATTTTCATGGTCTTATATATGCTCTGCTTGTTGATTTTGATGGTATCTCCCTGTTTGATCAAAACTCTGTTAGAGGTGGCTTATCAAGCATACTACTCCAAGGGCTCAAATCCTTCATTATTGACATTTCTTGAGCAAGAATGTAGAAACCAAAGTAGACTCGGATGTTCAGTTAAGGATTTCCTATGTTTGGAACAGTCTGATGAAGGCTAGAAGGATTATTCAAGATACAATCAGATGGGGATGAGAGATGATCGGTCATCCTTACTCCTATCAAAGGAATTTTTATTCATTATCAATGGAGTTAGATTGTTGATTTCCCAAATCCGAGTGATCAATGATATATTTTACTGAATCAATGGAAACCACAACAATCATGGCATAAGACAATTATTACAAATGCCTCTCTATATGAACATGGTGGGAGAATTTTACAAATTGTTTCCAAAACAATCATTATTCTTTCGAATCAATTCATTGAGAAATTGCATAGATATTATATAGGATTTTCTAATTAATATCTACAAGTGTATTGGAATAACTCTTTTGATTTATGAGTTCATTCATCCTCGTTAGTTTCCTCATATATGAGTAGGTTGTGTTTATTTTGTTGGATAAATTTGTGTAAAATGTTTTATACCAATGTTTCGAGTCCTATACTAGACCCGTCGTCAGGGAGAAGCATATAGTATTTTTTGATTGATATCTACAAGTTTAATGGAATAACTCTTCTGATTTATGTGTTCATTCCTCCTCATTAGTTTCCTCAGATATGAGTAGGTGGTGTTTGCGTTTTGGATAAATCTGTATAAAATGTTTTTATATCGATGTTTTGAATCCTATACTGGACCCAGTATTAGAGAGAATCATAAGCTCATGCTTCTCCCTGATGATGGGTTCAGTATAGGACTCGAAACATCGGTATAAAAACATTTTACATAGATTTATCCAAAAAAAATAAATAGTATTTCTTCTTTGTGAAATAAACCTCAAATGAATAAGTGTTTTATATCCACACAAATTCAAGTTAAAATGCCATCTAAATTACCAAGAATACAACTCCACCCCAATCAAGTTTGCTTGCACACTGATGGAGCTTTGAGAGGGAAGTTTGGAAAGTTGAACTATTGTGAAATTATCATGATTTATAGAGGATAACCTCTCTATTTTTTCCAATCCATACGTATTTATTTGACAAATGGGTTTGAACCCATATCTATTCACTAATATCTCGAACTTGCTCATGATTGGTATAGAGATTTTTTCGTGCTATCAAATAATTATACGAAACTCAAAATGTCGTCTACTTCATGTTTCAAAATTTAATATCTTGACATGGTTTTCCAAGGTAATCATAGAACAACTACAAGCTTTCATGCTACATAATGCTATCATCTTCCCATATCCCATAGAATTTTGGCAAATGCCCTTGCTAATTATGTCACTGATCGTGATAATTCATTTCTAAAGACATGTTTTCAAATGGACATGGAAAAAATACCTTCCAGTATAGGTCTATGTCTTAAGACCATCCTTGAAAATGAGACATTATTTGATATTTAAGCTGCCAAATGGAAACCCCCTATGAAAGAATTCATTAGTTTGATTCATTTTGTTTTATTTATTCAAGTCCTTACCAATTGGATAAACAAAAGTTGTTCTTCTCAACAAAGAACCAGCTTTTGATAATCCTTTCATCTCACTCTATTATCCTTTTGGATCCTCGTATCATAAGCCCACCAAATTGTTATGACTCTTATAACTATGGTGAATTGACATATTGGTTTAATGATTGTATCTTTGCGGGTAAGATGTATTCTTCTTGTTATAGGTTTGATTGTTTATTGATGATATTGATATTAGTTCTAAAGATGGGCATAGTTGAATATTGATTTTATGTTTTACTAAGGATATGTATGATGTAAGTAGTGAGGAGAGCTTGGCTTACACAAATCACTATTATATCTCAATTGAAACTTTATATCACCTCCATACAATTCAAATGCTATATCTTTCATTGTGGAGGGTTGAATGTTCATCTATTACATATTCAATATAAGTTCTTTTTTATTTTAAAAAAATCAAATTCCAAAACTATCCAACTTCAAAAAAAAATTATAACTTGATAGATTATCCCAATGATGACCAACCTCTAATTTTTAAGGAGTACAAAATAGATTTTTCAAATCATAAATGATATACATAAAACCTCTACGAATCAAGATTAATTTATAGCCTAAATCTTCTATCTCAATGTACTTGTTTAAAAATTGATATCATCCAAAGTCTTTCCACGAAAACTCTACCCGTCCCCTTCCATTGCATGCATCTCCCATCCCTACCTGATAGAACAAAGAGCACACAGGTTTACAGGAAGAATTCCATTAACTAAAGCTTACAATAGAAAAATATTTAACTTTATTACCATAAAAATTCATTACATTTATTTTCTATCCAACGAGCTTTCAATAAGCTCTTAAGAGGTTTCTTATGAGACATAACCATGTAATCAACTCAACCAACCCATAACTGCGAACACCTGACCCGTGATCTCATTAACTTTATATTAATGGTTAATATAAAGTTGCTAACTTAATTTTATTACACATATACTACTAACACATTTGGTTCGCATATATGTCACAAGCCCCCCTTGATCAAAAGTGTGTAGCAGAGGATGATTCATAGCACGTGATTGTGATTTCATCTACTATTCTTTGAGACACTTGCAACCTAGCACACTTTACAACATGGTACTGATCAATCTATGTAGATTACCTCATAAGCATGTTACTCATGCGAATTTTGGCATGAATGATGAACATCTCGAATGACATGCTCATCCCCTCTGACCATTCACATTGTATTGTAGTATAAGCACAATCAAAACTTTTTCAACTACATTGTTCCACATAAGTTCTCACAAAGAAATCAACTCAGTGATTATCCCAATTCTATATGGCACATCTCCCTAATGCCCAACAATCACTGACAGCTATTTACTCAACACTACATGTGCTAGCAACTCCTCTTTCAACTCATACAATCACTAACACGACTAATCAAAGGCCAATGCACTCTATTCACGATCATCAATTGAGAGGTGAGAAATTCTTGTGGAAAAAAAACCAATCACAACTTTCTCTACTCTTGTTCAATAATTTCAAGAAACTGAAAGAAATTTCCATAAAATAAAACCAAAATTGCTACTATAACAAATCTCGATCTTGAACCTAACAACTCACACAAAAGGGGTGTGTTGTTGGCTCTGTCAACCTATCAGATCCCTAGGAACCTATAACTTCTGAAGTGCAATTGCATCATTTTTGATAGCACACATAACACAAAACAGTTTCACATTCATGGTTTTAAAGAACAACTACTTTCAAGAGAAAATAAAACGTTAATTTCCACCGCAAAATACACTCATCGTACATTATAATGCCTATTTTTTTCATTTTCACTACAAACTCGTGCAAAGATGCCAAAATAAGAAATTGATCATTGCAATCAATTCAAAAATGGAATTCCATAAAAAAAACAAATGCCACATGACAAATTTTACCACCATATGCATAAGTTATGATGAATTTAAATTTCACTCTTGTTTCATGCTAGGTCGGCCCTCGTCAATGCGAATTCAGCAAATTTGAGTAGTTCATGAGACTAAAATCTCATAGCTAGGCAATAAGCACCCCTCCTTGTTTGGACTCATTAGAATCATGGTGGAATATAATTTCAATGCTCCCTCTGTCCATCGTCTCCATGTCTCCCTCATTGCCTCCTGCATTTTCACAATCTCCCCATTATCTTTGTCTCCATTTCACTTGGGATCTCTCGCAGAAGCTCATCCATCTCTATTTCTTGGGATCTCTCATAGAAGATTTGGGTACCATGTTCGCAGTCGTCTCCAACCTCCCAGTCGGATGCAAGTTAAGTTCCCAGCACCTTCAGGTACTTTTTTTTATTAACAAACTCTGGCATTTCGTTCAATTTCATGCCCATGTTTTTCATGGTTTAGGGCTTCATTTTATAGAGTATACAAGTTTCATAAACTTTTTTCAAACATGAAACAATACTAAGAGCCTGAATTTTATTAAAAATTTTCCTATTAAAAAGGGAGCCTCTAAATTTTTACTTGTTCTTATTTTGAATTTTTTTTTGTTCATGTCACACTCTGGCATAAGATTGTCTTCTATTAACTCCATGAATTTCCATTCCCATAATTTGTTGCCTATTTTTTTCTCTGTTGTATTCATGGAAAAATATTATATATTGTATGGAACCACCCACATTAAAAATGATCTTATGCTAGTAAAAACTTCATAGGACCCTAGACATAGTGAACTACTAAGGATAACTACTTGTTAAACCAATAAAACTCTAAATTTCTTCAATATTCCATTTAATGGCCTTGTCATTGTGATCTCTTGCCATTTCCAAACCCAAACTTGATGGTTTAAAGCTTCAAATCTTGTATTAACATCAACCCCTAACCGGGTAACTTGCACAAGCCCGAGACGATCAAAAACTTCTGACATGTGCAGTCACTGCCATGGTCTTCTCAAGAGTTTCTAAACTTACAAATGGAGGATCTCATTAGTTTTAACCTTGATGGCATGCAAAAAAAAATCAATTCCATTATTCATCACAAGTTAAATCTAAAAAAGGAACTTCTTACCACATATTCACAGTGTATTATATAGCAATGACCCATGCAACCATAGTTCACAATGAAGAGTATTATTCTCAAATCAGTGAATGGAGAAAACATCATAAAATACCATTTTCACTATTTATCTAAGCCATTTTTAACTTTCTGTAATTGATGCAATCCTTATCTTAATGCTCCAATCGTGCACCTTGTTAGTTCTTAAATCATATGCGTTCATCCTCATAGTTTAACCTTCATACTTGAAAGGAGTTGCCATCATCAATCACCTAACAAAACATTCTAAGAAGATAAAAATCAGACTTTCATGAGTTCTGAAAGAGAATCCACAGTCTTCAATTCATATCATCAAACTTTAATGAAAGAGAGATTCAATCCTAAATAATATTATTTTATACATGTACAATCATGTTTCATACAAAAATGCAACTCTTTTTCAATCTTTATGAGATACTTTCCTTGAAGAAGCTCCTCCTCTTCACCTTCATCCTCCTCTAGGATGGTAACTAGTCAATGAATTTGTTGTGACAACTACTTATACATACACATACATGTCCATATGTATGCATATACACATACATACATGTGCATACATTATGTGTGTGTGTGTGTGTTGGTATTACAAGGAAACAAAAAACCAAAGGGATGCATTACACCTCTTAAATGCGTGCCACCTTTTTCTATCCTTTCCTCCACTTTCTTTTCCTTAAGATCTACCTTGGGATCTGGCATGTCTGTGCGGATGAGTCACTGACACTGGCTGTGACTGGGCTATGCTGATTAGATGCCACGGAAGCAGAAGCAGGTCCAACACATGGGTGTTACATGTATGACATCTTATGGTCTATCACATGGGGGGTCATGTGATCCTATCGCTAGGATAGATGGCTTTGAATGGGATGTGAACCTACTTAAATACATACACATACATATCCATACATATACATATACATATACACATACATACATATATATTTGTATTTGTATATGTATGTTTATAAATACATATGGATATACATATACATATTTATGTACATATATGTATGAGTAGACATATACATATGTATTGTAATGGTCTCACATACCTGGATGTTTGTATTATCATATGATAGTGTTGTTTGTCATATACACACTGTGTGTATACCACATATAAGAGAGATAAAATTGTCTATACTCTTGTCTTTGCTGGCTAGTCAATGAATGTGTTGTGACACCTACTTAAATACATACACATACATATCCATATATATACATATACACATACATACATGTACATACATATTTGTATATGTATGTTTGTACATGCATATGTATATACATATATATGTACATATATATGTACGAGTATACATATACATATGTATATGTAATGGTCTCACATACCTGGACCTTTGTATTATTATATGATAGTGGTGTTTTCCATATACACACTGTGTGTATACCACATAAGAGAGATAAAAAATATCTATACTCTTGTCTTTTCCGGCTAGTCAATGAATGGGATGTGACACCTACTTAAATACATACACATACATATCCATACGTATACATATACACATACATACATATACATGCATATGCATATACATATACATATATATGTACATGTATGTATGAGTATACATATACATATGTATACGTAATGGTCTCACATACCTAGACCTTTGTATTATCATATGATAGTTTTGTTTATCATATACACACTATGTGTATACCACATAAGAGATTAAAAAATTGTTTATATTCTTGTCTTTGTTGGCTGGTCAATGAATGGGATGTGACTCAAGTACTTAAATACATACACATACATATCTATACGTATACATATACACATACATACATGTACATACATACATATATATCTATATTTGTATATGTATGTATAATTCTATATGTTGTTTGTGCCACGGGGTTAGGCAACGGTTTGACATGTGGGGATGAGATGTATGGTGTATATATTGTCTATTGCATGGGGGGTCATTCAATCGTGTCACCAGGATAGCCTCTAGGATGCATATGCATATGTGTATGTATGTATGTATGTATGAGTATACATATACATATGTGTATGTACTGGCCTCACATACCTAGAAGTTTGTATTACCATATGATAGTGTTGTTTTTCATATACACATTGTGTTTATACCACATAAGAGAGATAAAATTGTCTATACTCTTGTCTTGGCTAGTGATACAGAGGCTAATGTCAATCAACAACCTAAAAAGAAACATATATTGGAGTCAACATATATTGAGAATCATATGTATACAATTTATTTATTACAATTACTTGAAATCATTTTTGACTACTTGGTCTTGTTGTTTTTCCCACAACCTCTTAACTCCTTCTAACTTTGTTTTTTCCTCTTCTTGAGACTTAGATTTTGGTTTTAGGCACTCACCATTCCTTTCTGACCTTATACCTCTTCTTACTCCATCAATCTGCTTCTTTCTTATGGTTAAGTCCCTTGACTTCTACTTTGATTTCCTCCCTAAAGTTAGTATCTACTGTAGCAAGACATTTTTAAGGTTGCTTGAATATGACCATATATAGAATTCGGGTGCCACTCTTAGCTCAAAAAATTTAGTTCATATTCGAATCATGTTATGGTTCTCAATAAGAACTCATAGTCCTCCTTCAATCTATGTTGGATCCTTGGATTATAATGAAGACTCTAGAATTTTCTACCTCTATGATTTATCATGCATACTTTATATCTTTGTTAAGGTGATAGATGGTATCATTTCTGAATTCAAGAATTAGTCTTATCTTTAGGACAGTGGTAGATTGCTTAAAGGAAGATCAATGCAAATCTAGTTAACAAGAAAGAATCTTGATATACCTTGATGGAGTCCACAATCTCAATTCGCATTCTATATGTTTTCCCATTCCTTATTTCCTTGATATGATGCAAGATCGCATTGTCTTATCATCATCTCTAGAACAATTATAGACTGAGCTTGTCTAGATCTAATCTTATCACTCCTTTACTATCATGTTTGATTCATTTGTTACTTTGTACTTCTTAAGCTTTGTACTAGACCCAAGACACTTAATCATCTATCTAAACCTTACTCTCTATTTTTAAACATGGTTGAACTCCATGCTTGCATTCAAAGATTGTATTCTCCTCATATTTTGACAAATCAATATAATGACCTGATCACTGTCTTATTTGTGTCTTGTGTTGGGAATTAAAGGAAAAAATTCCTTCATATGGATTGACATAATAAAGCCTCCTAGGTCTGAATTCTTTTCCATAACGACTCCTTGGATCTACTTGCAAGTTTGGTCCTCCATGATGACTTATACCCAACAATGTACAGTCTAACAAGAAGACTTAGAACTTTTTCCTATCCTTGGTAAATGCATCAAAACTAGAAGTAAGGGAGAATTACTATGTTCCATACCTATTGATGATGAATTTATTACGCTCTAGCTCTGTAAACACCATTCCCTTTGCATTCTTGGCTAAATCCTTTATGTTCCTTCTATCCCCTACTCTAGGAGTCTACTAGCTCAGTCTATGGGGTTTTTCAGGTGTAACTTTTGATATTGTTGTGATCTAGCTTGAAGGTAAACGTTTTCAACCACCCATTTTCCATTTTTTAGGTGTCTCTAAACTTTCAAGATCCAATTATTTACCGTTTTCACCCAACTTACAAAATTTTCCCTTAATTAGGCTTCTTCACTATATATTTCAGTCCTTAAACCTACTGTCAATTATATTGTCTGATAGAATTCACCAAATTTCCTTGAACCAGTTTTATTTTGAAAGTAAGGCCCTATGCAGATGATTATTTTAGAATTTTAGTTCTTAACTCTCCCATATGTGTAAATTGTGGAGGTTTTAGTTTCCAAACCCTAAGCTAGAATATGACACAGTATTGAGAAGGATTATTTGAGTTATTTTCTTGTTTTATGCATTTTTCATGGTATATATCATGTGCATGGGTTCTCAGGGACACTGATTACATCTCAACATCATCTAAAACTTGGTGATATAATGATTTATATGCTCCTTAGTGCACAGTTGCATAGAAAACCTAGAGTTCCATGAGTTGACAAAACAGTGACCTCTTAGATTCATATACTTTCACACAAACACACACATTTTTCAATCTTCACCATAGAGAGAATGAAAATTCATTCAGGGAATACTTATTTTCATTCTTTACACATCTTTTCCATTCTTCAATCACAGCCACTGTGCCACTTCAACCTTTTCCCTTGTACAGCCTTAACTTCATCAATCACTCACACTTACAAGACACTACCTATCTCCCTATGGATATTCTATCTCAACTCTTTCTCATGAACTCACCCTATTTTCTCTAATGAATATCCTCATACTAAATGAGGATCTTGACTCTATCTTGACTACATACTTGTACACACACACACACACACACACACACACACACACACACACACACACACACACACACACACACACACACACACACACACACACACACACACACACACACACACACACACACACACACACACACACACACACACACACACACACACACACACACACACACACATTTGTATATGCATTTTTATACGTGTATATGCATATACATATACATATATATGTACATGTATGTATGATTATACATATACAAATGTATATGTACGGAGCCCGCCAAGATGTGCCAGTCCCCAAACAAATCCCAAGGTAGAGAAAGGTGGAGGAAAGTATGGAAAAAGGTGGTGAGAATTTAAGATGCATCGCTTTGGTTTTCATTGCCTTGCATTATTGGGAGACTCGGTCATTCCATCGATTAAACACTAAAAATTTTAAGCGCCAAAACACTGAAACTTTTTCTGTGAAGCTCCATTATGTGGTCCATTGTGGGAGAATTGGCAGGGCAGAGAGGAGTTGCAAAGAGTATTTATTCAAGAATCCTTAGATCTGACATAATTTTACATTGTTCCTCTTATGAACTAAAGGTGCAAAATAGTTGGACAATAAAAACAATATTCAGTTGAATGAAACTATGAGATTTTTTAGATTTTAAAATTGTTCACAGATATAAAATTTTTAATTTTTCTTTTTTATAGATGTGTGAAGTATTTTACATAAAATCATGTACTTATAGTATTAATAGCAATATTTATATATGGTATTGTTTTTTGTCATATACGCACTTTTTGTATACCACAGAAGAGAGATAAAACTATCTATACTCTTGTCTTGGCTAGCTAGTCAATGAATGTGTTGAAATAGAAATTCAGGAGAATAATAATAGGATATACTACATTTATAGATGTCTATTTTTTAGTGTATCATCATGTTTTTTAAATCTAAAAGAGCAGTGAGTAAATCAAAAAATAGAAGCAAATAAATCAACAATTTGTAAGGAAATCAAAATTAATATGAAGGCGCATACCTTAATTACAATTGAAGAAAGGGGGGCAAAGGAATCAAACATTAACTGCAATACAAATACTAAAAAAGAAAAAATGTTGTAATAAATAGAGGAAGAATAGGTTTGGCTCACATGTTTAGTATTTTCAAAGTCACATGATGGTTGAATAAAGTTGGCACAAGATGCAATGATTACCTGTTGTTTTCATTGTGATGCCACATGGCACATTCAAAAAAAAAATAATTATGACAACTATAATCATGTTTAAATCAAACCAGCCAAGACAAGAGTACAGACAACATATTCATTGACTACTCAGTCAAAATAAGAGGATATACATAAGCCACGGTCACAACCCAGTCATTTACTTGACATCCAAGACAGGATCGTATGACCCCCATAAGATACACCATAAGATGTCATACATTGATGTATCATCCATTATGTTTTTTTTGGTATACACAATGTCTAGATAACAAACAACACTATCATATGATAATACAAATGTCCAGGTATGTGAGACCATCACATATACATATGTATATGTATACAAGCCTACATGGCCATGTCTACACCTAATTATATGCTAGTTATTGGTGGTGTTATAGCCCAATCATTTACTTACCATCCAAGATAGGAACGTATGACCCCTATAAGATATACCATAAGATGCCATACATGCATCATCCATTTCCATCTTTTCTGGTATACACATAGTGTATATATAATAAACGACACTAACATATGATAATACAAACGTCCATGTATGTGAGACCAATACATATACATATGTATATGTATACTTATACATACATTTACATATATATTAATATGTATACACATACATATAAAAATTCACATATACATGTATATATGTGTATGAATATGTAGGCGATAAATCCCATTAAAAGAAACTGAATGTTTGATGCATGTATGGAATATTAGTGGTGTATCTCTATGGGGGTCATGTGATCTTGTCATCTAGGATAGATGGATCCATTTGTGACACCTACATATACATATACACATAAATACATACATATATATGTGAATTTTTATATGTACGTGTGTGTATATACATATACATGTATGTCACGAGTATACATATAAATATGTACATGTATTGTGTCACACATACCTTAACCTTTGTATTAAGGAACAATTTCACTCCTAGTGACAAGATCACATGACCTCCATGAGTGTAGACCATAAGTTTGTCACATAAAATATGTCATATATGAAACAACCATGTGTGGGAACTGGTTCTGCTTCCATGGAATCTAGTCAGCATAGTCCAGTCACAACCAACGTTAGTGATTCACCCAAGAATACATGTCAGATCCCAAGGTAAGATACACCATAAGGTAATGGTGGAGACGAAGCATGGTAGAAAATTGTGCAAATGAAATGGTGGAGATGGAGATTATGGACAGAGAGAGGACTTAAATGACGGGACGGAGTTGGTGGCATCTTCTTGGGCTGGCAAGTTACCCATCCACATCCAACATGTTCAAATCATGTCAAACCTCAGTCACTACTAGTATCTTATGTTTGATGTTTTCATCAATTTCCACATACACACAAAAATGTATATGTATATGTATATACCACATACATATTCAACTTCTACTATCCTATGTGTATGGTGTTGGTGTCATTTTTCACATAAAGTATAATCATTTACTTGTCCATCCATAGATAGGTGATCATATGAACCCCATAAGATACACCATAAAGATGGTGATACATGCATGACATCTTATGGTCTATCTTATTGTGGTCATACGACACAGTGTGTATACAACAATATAGTCAGCTACCATATGATAATACCTAAAGGTCCAGGTATGTGAGACTAGTACATATACATATGACATATGTATACACGTACATACATGTATATGTATATGTATATATATATATGTGTGTGTGTGTGTGTGTGTGTGTGTGTGTGTGTGTGTGTGGTGTGGTGGGTGTGTGTGTGTGTATGTATACACATACATATACAAATGCACATATATATGTATGTACATGTGTGTATGTGTATATGTATACGTATTTGTATGTTTGTGTATGAATATGTAGGTGTGAAATCCCATTAGAAGACATACCCATGAGCGATGCATGTATGGAATATTATGGTTTATCTTATGGGGATCATGCAATCGCATGCCGCCAAGATAAAAGGATCCATTTACGAGCACCTACATATACCATACACATACATACACATACACACACACATATACACACATATACATGGGACATATACATATACATATACATATAGCATAAACATAGTACATGTACATGTACCCATGTACATATACATATACATATACATACATACATTACACTACGAGTATCATATATACGGTATATATACGTCATTTTTCACACACACACACACACACATGATAGCATCTACATATACCATAGACATGTATGTAGGAGTATAAATCCATATGTACGGTGTACTGGTCTCACATACCTGGACCTTTGTATTATCATATAGTAGAGTTGTTTTTCATATGACAGCACTATGTGTATACAACAAAAGAAAAAAAAAACTGTATCCTATGTAACATATATGGCGTCGTTTAGAGAAAAACATAATAATTAATCATATTACAGTCATGTATTTCATCTTAGTCATCTACACTCAATAAAACATAGGATCTGTGGGACCCCAATACATATTCATATCCATATACATGCATATACATATCCTTATGTATATAAATGAATACACACACATATATGTATATGGGTGTATTTTTATTATACATAGAAAAAGTAGATTGTGTATGCCACAAAAATGATTTTGTATACATAGAAAACACGTAAAAAAGGAAACATTTCTATGTAACATATATGAATAGGAATATGTATATTACATACATGTATATGTACATACATACATACATAGATACATACATACATACATACATACATACATATATATGGGTATATATATATATATATACATAAACAGTATTATGTATACCATATGTAATACAAGTTCTGTATACGACTTAATATACATAAAACAATAAACATTTGTATTTAACATTTATATTGTCCTATACACATGTAAAACACAGTGTGTATACCAAATATATACATAGAAAAAGTATATTTGTATACCACAACTAAAACACAATATATATATATATATATATATAAACATACATACATATATATACATACATACATACATACATACATATATATATATATAGTATGTATGTCACAGATATATATATGTATATATATATGTATATGTATGTATACCATATATGTATGTATATATGTGTGTGTGTGTGTGTGTGTGTGTGTGTCTGTCTGTCTGTCTTGGAATGTAGATAGTTGTATTGAAAAGGTCAAATTTCTAGTGTTCAATATGAAAAAAATAACATGTTGTCTATTGTTGCTTACGGTAGTTGTTTTTCCATTGTAAAGGTAATTATGGTTGTCATTTGGAGATTGAAATTCATGGAGTGTCAAAGACCTCAGACAAATATTACATGCTTCATCATTCATATTACATGACCTTGATAGCGGTAAGAAGGTAGAGAGAGGCACCCTTTTGGGAGATGCCAATATGACTGTTCACTAGGATGAGTATAGGGCCTTGATATTGGGTCTTGAGGAAGTGATATGCCATGAAATTCAAAACATTTTTGTTTTTTCACATGATATGATTGTTGTGAATCAAATGAAGTGTTTTTACCAATGTAATAATGTAAATATTTCTATTCTTCGCATTCAGAGCGCTAGAGATTGTATCTTGCTTTGAGAAATGTTCATATGTACATGTAAAGGTTAAAAGAGGTAGGTTAGATGTATGTAAAGTGTCTAGGGCCACTATAAATGAAGAAGTGGTGGACTGTTATTAGCACTTTCCATGGATGACATTGTAATATGATATATGTACACACTATAACTCCTTTTATTGTTATGTACATTCCTGTTTTTGATTATTGAATGGATTAATATGTATTATCTATGATTGCATTTGTGGAATGGTAGAAATAGATTTTTTATTACATGAATACTATGTGTCCCATTGTTGCAAATATTGTGACTATTATCAGAAAATGATACATACCTTACAGACATCATACTCTTCCATTATGTGTACACTTAGATTTTTTTTTATTTAGGCACTATATCTGTCCATTTGGTTATTGTTAAGCTTAATTATGATTTTTTTTTATGTATGTCTGCATAGAGAAGATGTTCCATTGTTGCGATCATATTTTCTAACGATGCATTTTGAGTAAATTGCATCTTTGTCGTAAGTAAGAATACATGTTTTTCAATTACCTTTTCCATTGTTGTAATTGAAAAATAAATAATTGTATTATATTTTATGTCCAAAGTGATTTTTTAAGTAATTAATGCACAGTATCTTTATTAGGCATCTATGGCTGGGACTTCCATCAAAAGATCAAAATGATGAAGTTTGAGATTGTACCTTCAAATATCTTCTTTGGTACATATGTGTTTACTTAATCTACCAATCATTCTAACATTGTATTTTTTAACATTTGTTGGAATTGGGTATTATATATTGGGTGAGTAACAATTTTTTTATATGGATTGTTATATTGAAGGAAGATGACAGTAGTTACATTGAACGTTACTTTTCCATCACATGTACAGGTGGATATCGATTGTTGGAGGAGGTAAAATTAAGCTAAATTTAACGTTTTATTTTCTATCTTAATTTAATTTGATTATATATAATTCGGTTTGTGTGTGTGTGTTAATGTTTTAGTAATTATTTATGCATTTCTATTTAAATATTTAGTGTGACTAATGATATTTTACTTGGATTGTTGATTGAAGGATATTTAGGCAATTACACAGAAGGTTGCTCTGAAAACACATGTACATGAAAATATCACCGAAAAGGAGGTAAAAACACCGTAGTCTAACATGTTTATTTTTAATCTTAATTTAAATTGATTATATATTATTTAGTTATGTGTGTGCCTAACTAGTTTATATGTGCCTAATGAGTTCGTATGAATAACAAGGTGATAGTTGGAATACTGATCTCAGGAGGATGCATCTAGGGTTTCTTCTTTAGGTCATACAAAGGATGATATCATTGTCGATGAGGTAAAATCAACAAAATGAAACTTGTTATTTATTGTTTTAATTTATCTCCATTATTGTTTAACATGTTTATATTATGTTGGTTAATAGGCTCCTCTTCACTATAGGAGAGAACTATTACAGGGACCACATAATTTATTCTTCCGAGTACCCCAGTTGTTGAAAGGAAATATCATGAGTTACGGAGGCTAAATATCTACAAGAAAGATGACTATTCCCTCTCTCATGTTTCCCCTAAGAGGAAAGAGAGAAATTTTTCTTGTAAGTATCCCCGGCATGCCTCTAAAAAGTGAAGGTAATACATGGATTGGAGGGAGGGGAACATTGAGCTTTTGTTGCATACATACGTAATCTATATTGCAAAGGTAACGATGCATGATACATCACATATGCAATAGGGATGGAAAGGAATCATTTTACAAGATCTTAGAAAACATATCCAAGAAAGAGGTTGAAGATGCTATGATAGCCTATGATTTGGAGCCTCTTAGGAGTAAGAGGAGGGAAGCCATCTTGACACTCAGAGAAAAGAAGGAAAACATGGTAAGTTTACTTAAGTAATGGTTTTCATTTCACTTATTTATTGTTATCAATACATAAGTATTATCTATTTAATTTAATTTATATGTCATTATATCAATAAGATGATGAGGGTGAGATGGATGAAGAAGTGGAGGGGTTCATTCACGAAATAACTAGTGGAGGTGACAATAATGGTAAGTTAGTGGTTTGATATTTAGTTTTGTTTTTTAAAGAACTTTTGTTCATGAATTGTTCATTAAAAATTGATATTGTTACACTATGTATGTAGGAGGATGACATGTCATTGCTACATGCGTATGAAAAATGTAAAAAAAAAAATAGTAATGAAGTGAACCAACAAAAAGCAAGTTAAGGTAAATACAAACAAACACAAAATCTCGAAGTCATAATTTATAATTTTTGTGTTAAAAACCATTGTAATAAGAAGTTGTTGTTTTTTAGGTTGGTTCATCATAAGGAGGTGATGTAGTGGCACCTTTTCATCTAATCATGGATGTGGTGGTGCAAGAAATAAAGGACATGGTAATTCATGGACCTTATTGGAAATGTGAATTTTAAGCTATCATTTTTCCCTCTAAATGTAGTGTTTGAAAATTTGAATTTTTAAGTTTGAATGAAGGGGGAAAATGTCAAGTGTAAGGGATATTAATGAATAAATTTTCATTTACCTTTGTTTATTTTCTACTATTCTAATTTCATGGTTTTAGCTTTCTAAACCTTTGCTCTTGTTTACTCTAGTCTCCACACTAGCACTCCTATCTATTTTAGTGTGATCCTTTATCAAATTTTCACTTTCATTACTCTGAGATAACATCCTTTAACCCTTATACACAATTCAGTCACCTAAATCCAATGATTACACCTCCTTGTTCCTTTACCAACTAGCTTTCCAATCCTCCTTAAGTAGTATGTACTATACATAACAGTACTAGGTTTTATGCATTTAACTGATTTTGTATATGTATAGGACAATATAGAAAGTTTAGATCTCCAGTGTTTTTGATGTAAAAAGAACAAAAATAGAAGAGAAATGAGGGTTCGAGGAACATTGGATTATCTCTATTTCCCACTTCTATGATGATCTGAATTAAAATAATGAGATTGTAAAATTAAAAAATGTATATTTTATAACTTTCAATTAGAAGGTTTCCAACTCTTAATATTAATCCTTGAACACCATATCATTATCATTTAAATTTTCTAACTTATTTTCTTTTAAGATCTTGGTAGAGGAATCATCATTCCTTTTTACTTTGTTATTATTTTGTTAGAGGAATTATTATTGGCAAATATATATGATGCAATAATATAGTGAGACAAGTGTTAGTAGATGATTATTTCAGGCTTTAAATGAATCTATATGGTGATGTGATTATCATAGGGTTATTTGATTCTTCTCTCATGCATAAGTTGCAATAAGGAATTAGTTGTGGCTTTTTCTTTGATTTTATGAGTATTTCAGTATTTATGCGTGAATATTGGCTTGAATAAATTACACTCAGTTATAGCAATCCATTGAAGTTCATTTAAGTTGGATATAACAACATTGTAGGGTAACCAAGTTGTAAGAGACAAGTTGAGAGTAAGGAAGGAGGATTCAAAGTTTGATAACCAAAAAGAAGGGTGCTCATATTTTATGACTTGTTTTAAAGGAATTATTATATCAAATCTTAATTTTAGAGTTCCTTGATACTTTGTTTTTAAATGACCTTGCACATGATCCATAAACCCATAGATATAAGCACTAACTTGTAAGTTTGATTTTGAAATCTCTTGTTATTAAGTGCATGTTGTATGAAGAATTTGTAGAACATATTTTGGCATATATAGAAGCTAAAAAATGATTGCGTGAGTTAAAATAGGGTAGTGGTTGCAATCCTTTTCAGAGGAAAGTAAAAATATGATGAAGGTAACTTGTAGGAAGAGTTACATGTAGGGTAATTTTGGCTAAAGTTGACAAGCCTTGTGTGAGAAGAAGACTCCTAACTTGTTATTAGAGTAACCAAGGATAGTTTTTCCAAGGCTAAGGTAAGTGTGAGTTATTGTTGTTTGGTTCTAATTAGCTAAATGATTAAGCATAGACTGAGTTGTATTAACATAATAGATGAGGTATGCAACCTAGAATTTGGGGCTCACACTAATATTGGCTTCATAAGGAGTTCTTATATCATGAGGAGTAGAAGTTTTAAGGGTGCAAGATTGAGGAATGAGTTATCTTGAGTATTTGGTGACAGAATTGATGATGTCTATAAACTAAGGGTACATTAAATGCATGTTTTGAGTTATGGCTTTGCATCATGTCTTAAAAAGGATATTTATATTATGTTGTAGGGAGAAATATTTTATTTCATCATAATTATAAAGGAAATATTACGATTTGGTACAAAGGAAAAACATTGTATTTGGTTGAGTCCAACCAAGTTCATCCAACCCAAGTGTCCAACCTATGGAGTGTGGCTTTAACTAGGCATGTGAGACCCAAGTGTCCAATCTTTAGGCATCCAACCCAGGCATCTGAACCCAAGATTTCCAGTTTTAGGTGTCCAAGCCAAGTGAGAACCCAGGTAATCAATAAGAAATCCAACTAGGTGCCTAACCTAAGGCATTTTCCAACCCAGGTGTCCAGATCAGGGTGTTCAAACCCAATTGATTCCAACCCACCTATCCAAGTTCATGCATCCAACTAGGCATCCAGTACTCTCGTTGAAGAGATGGTAGGGTATAACCATGTTAGTTGTTTGTCCAACCATATTGGGTCATCTCCATATGCTGACCAATTACCCATCCACGGTTTAACCCTGGTGAAACTACCTTGAACATGGAAAAATAGATTCTACCTTTCCCACAAAACTGAACTTTTCATAAGTTTTATCCATCGATATAACAAGAGTCAATTTTGGATCATTAGTAATCCAACAAGGTGGAAAAAGGCTATAATTGTTGCCTAAAATAATAATGGGTAAATCTAAATATAATAAACCTTGCTAGTGACGGAGGAGATCAGTGGATAGGCCATTAAGGATGAGTATCCAGAAAGAGTGTCAATTATAAAATCCTAAAAGGGGATACTTTTTCATATACATAGTTATGGACCAAGATTTCAATGTTAGCGCATATGATTAGGGAGGTCAAGAACCAATGCATGTCACTTAGTATAGGTGTTTAATGTAGTAGAATTGAGTGTATATTAGTGCCCTATAGGATAAGTTTGTTTAAATCATTTTGATGACCCTATGACAGTGTTTCCATGCCACAGATATGAGTTGAGGAAGGGTCATTACTGGGAGGTCAAGTTTGAATAAACTTTGGTCATATGAGACCATCTAAATGAGTTGGATGATCCTATATCAAGCTAGAGTATGTGAAAATTTAGATTGTGATGTTTGATTTGTTATGGTTGTGGAGCCTGTTTTCATGTGTGAAAGTGTTGTACACCTTCTATGCGTTACACTAAGAGTATTATACACTTGGTCCACAGTTGTCTTAACCCATGGGTTAGGGGGAAAAACCCCTAATGGGCTTTTTTTTGGCCTTGAAAAAAAACATGCCCGATATAATGGGACCCATGTGCTTTTTCTCATATGGGTGGGTTTTTTTGACCCATAGGTTTGATACCCACGGTTTTGGCCCATGGTTTTTAATACCCACGGTTTTGTATCAAACTGCTTAAGCAGTTGTATACTTATGTGGTTTTGTGCATATGATAGATAGATTATGTAAAGGTATTGCAGATGTGCTATGAAATCAGGTGAGAATTATGTAGAGTTTGTTGAGCTTAGCTCCAAAAAAATATAGGTATTGTATTGAGAGAGTGGTGGCTTGTAATAAAATATGAACAAGTTATTCTTGGTGGACGTAGCCCAAATTGAGTGAACCACATTCAATATTGTCTCTTTGTGTTGTGTTATTTTTATTCTACACTTTTATTTCAGATTTGTAATATTTTCTGCATATTAGTTTTTACTGTTGCGATTCTGTGAGGGACCCATCCAGCATATTTTATCCCTTATTTCCTAACAATTGGCATCAGATCCTGGTTTGGTTTTCTGAAGTGTTGAATTATAGGGAAACTTTTTATCTTGAGTGGGAACTATGACAGATGATGGAAGATCAAGGGTTGATAAATTCAAACAGGAAAAATTTCAGTCTTTGGAAGATGCAGATGGAATATTACCTTTATCAGAAGGATATTTACACTTCCACTGTTTGAGAAGGTGAACAAGACCCTCAAGCATGACTAATGTGGAATGGGATTTGTCTGGATCAGGAAGGCACTTGGGACAATCTGGCTGTGTCTTGCATCTTCGGTATTATTTAATGTTTTGAAGGAAAAGACTGACAAAAGAACTGATGGATGCATTAGGGAAGTTGTATGAAAAACCCTCTACCTCTAATAAGATATTTTTAATGAAAAAGTTATTTAATATGAATATGTCTTAGAATGGTTTATTAGAAAATCATTTAAATTATTTTAATAAGGTTGTAAATATGCTAGCTTCGGTTACAATAGAATTTTATGAAGAAGATAGGGCTTTATTAATTCTGTGCTCTTTACTTGAGAGTTGGAATAGCCTGGTAATGGCGGTAAGAAACTTGGTTCCAGCTAACTCAAAGTTGAAGTTTGAGGATGTTGTAGGGGTGATTTTAAGCGAGGAAATGTGAAGAAAAAGTTCTGGGGAATATTCTACATCAGGGAATGATCTTTGACAGTGGAAACCAGAGGGAGACAAAAAGAATAGAGGAAGCCGTGGAAAATTGAAAGATCGGGAAAGGTCAAAATCTAAAAGCAAGATAGTATACTGGCACTGTGAAAAGTCTGGGCATGCAAATAAGGACTATTGGGAACTTCGGGACAAGAAGAAACAACAGGAAGAAAATAAGGAGGCAAATGTGGCAACGGGTAATTTATGTCGGGATGCTTTGATTCTTTCTTTTCACAATATTGTTGAATCTTAGGTTTTAGATTCGGGGGATTCTTTCCATGTTACTCCACATAGGCATTTATTATTGTTGATTATATTCAAGGGGATTTTGGGCATGGTTTTCTTGGTGATGATGAACCTTGTAGTATAGTTGGAAAATGATCTGTTTGGGTTAAGATGCAAAATGGGAATACACGGCTATTGAAAGATGTTAGACATGTGCCTACATTTAAGGATAAAATCTGATATCGGCATGGGGAAGTTTGGAAGTGATGGTTGTATTGTGATATTTACAGCTGGACTCTTAGAAGGGTTACCAAGGGTGATATTATGGTGGCAAGAGGTAAGAAGGTTGGAACCTTGTATTTAACCACTTATAGCACTAATGTTTGTAATCTTGTGGCTTCAGAAGTAGATACAACATTGTGGCACTATAGGCTCAGTCATATGAGCCATAAGGGCATGGAGATCATAAAGAAGGATTTTCCCGGATATACAGAATTTTTTTTGGAGTTTCTGTGAGGATTGCATATATGGGAAATAGAAGCAAGTAAGGTTTTTCAAAGTTAGACCTACAAAGAAAGAGAGTAAGTTAGATATGGTACATTCTAATGTGTGGGGGTCAGCTCAGGTATCATCTCTTGGGGGTTCAATTTATTATGTTACTTTTATTGATGACACAACAATGAAAGTTTGGGTTTATTGTATTGGAAACAAATATGATGTATTTGAACACTTTTGTTAAATGGAAAAGCCTTGCTAGAGAATGAAACAGGTCTTAAGTTAAAATGTCTCCGGTCAGATAATGGAGGGGAGTATTGTAGTAATGAATTTGATTATTATTTTTCTAAGAATGGAATCCGTAGGCAAAATATATGTTCCAAGAAACTCCACAATAGAATGGAGTGCCAGGAAGGATGAACAAAAAAATAATGGAAGGTACTATGAGTTTGAGGTTACATGCAGGACTGCCTCTTTATTTTTGGGTCAGAAGCGGTGAGTAAAACTTGTGTACTTGATAAACAAAGGACCCTCAAGTGCCTTATATGGAGGCATACCTGAGGAGGCTTGGTATGGTAAGAAATTTGATTATTCATTTCTTAGAGTCTTTGGATGTGAGGCGTTTGTCCATATAGACAAGAATGATAGAACCAAGCTAGAGGCTAAATCAGAAAAATGTACTTTTCATTGGTTATGGTGGTGATGACTTTGGATATAAATGTTGTAGTATTAAAGACAAGAAAAATCATTCAATCTAGGGATGTGGTCTTTAATGAGAAAGTCATGTATAAGTAACAAGTTTCAGGAAAACAAGAAAGAATCTAAGAAAGAATATGCAGCAGTAGAGGATATCTTCCAGATGGGAAAAGTGACACATGAATTAGTTTAGGAAACCTCCTCAATAGAAACCCCAAACTCCTATAATGAGGAGGTCTTCTAGGGTAAGAAAGAGAACCTGAAACATTTTTTCCTCCTTATCTTTATTATTTATTACTCACTGATAGTGGAGAGCCAGAGAGCTTTGATGAAATAATGCATGATAGATGTCAGGAAGAAGTGGGAGCAAGCCATGGATGAGGAGCATCAGGCTCTCATGGAGAACTAGACATGGGATTTGGTGAAGCTACCCAAAGGAAAAAGAGAATTACATAACAAGTGGGTTTTCAGAGTCAAAGAGGAAGAAGGAGGAAAGAAAATATGATAAGGATCGGTTAGTGGTCAAGGGGTTTGCACAGAAAAAAAGGTATAGATTTTGATGAGATTTTTTCTCCTGTAGTAAAAAATGACTTCTATTAGAACTGTTCTAGGAATATTTGCAACATAAGACTTGCACTTAGAACAAGCTTAGATGTAAAGACTTACATTTATCCATGGTGATTTGGAGGAGGAATTTATATATGCAACAACCAAAGGGCTATGAGGTCAAAGGTAAAGAGGAGATGGTGTGCAAACTGAAGAAGAGCTTGTATGGATTGAAAAAAGATCCACGTCAATGGTATAAGAAATTTGATAGCTTCATGATGGAGCAAGGTTATATTAGATGTCAATCTAACCATTGCGTGTATACAAAGAAATTTGAGGATGGCAGTTATATTATCTTGTGTCTTGTATGTGGATGACATGTTAGTTGTAGGTAAAAACATGCATGAAATAAAAGTACTCAAGAAAGAAACTAAGTGAATCCTTTGCTATGAAGGATTTGGGGGTAGCCAAAAAAAATCCTTGGTATGAGGATATCTTGGGATAGGAAGGAATGAAAGATGACTTTATCTCAGGAAGAGTACATTAAGAAGGTCTTGGAGAGGTTTAAATAATGCAAGATGCTAAACTAGTTGAGACTCCTTTGGCAGGCCATTTCAAGTTATCAAAGGAGAAATGTCTAAAGAAATAGTAGGAGAGAAACCAGATGTCCAAGGTACCTTACTCATTAGTGGTTGGCAGTCTGATGTATGTCATGGTGTGCACCAAGCATGATATTTCCCATGCAGTGGGAGCTGGTGAGTAGATTTATGAGTGATCCAGGTAGAGATCACTGGCAGGCAGTAAAGTGGATCCTTCGGTATTTGAGAGGGACCATGGGGACAATTTTTTGCTATAGTGCATTATACACCACTTTAACGTGGTTATGTAGATTTATATATGGCTGGAGATGTAGACAACATGATGAGCATGATAGGTTATGTTTACACTATAGGTGGGACAACAGTAAGCTGGATTTCATGACTATAAAAGCTGGTGGCTTTATCAACCACAGAGGCTGAGTATGTTGCTGCCACAGAGGCAAGCAAAGAGATGATTTGGTTACAAAAATTACTTGAGGAGTTGGGGCATAAGCAGAAGGAATGTAAGCTGCATAGTGATAGTCAGAGTGTTATACACCTAGCTAAGAACTCTGCTTTTCACTCCAGGACGAAGCATATACAGTTGAGATATCACTTCATCAGGACAGCTTTGGAAGAAGATAAGTTGAAGTTGGAGAAGATTCATACCAGTCAGAATCCTATAGACATGATGACCAAGGTGGTCACAAGGGATAAACTAAAGCTATGTTTAGCTTTGGTTGGCCTTCACAGATGACAGTGAAGAGTTAAGAAGCTTGCTCAGTGGAAATTAGTCTCCAAGTGGGAGATTGTTATGTTTGTGGAGCTTGTTTTTATGTTAGAGTGTGGTACACCTTCTATGTGTTACACTTAGGTATTTTTCATTGGTGGTTTATTAACCCATGGGTAATGGGTAACCGTTATGGGCTGTTTTTGGGCCCATGGTTTTTCGGTACCCATTGTTTTGATACCCACGGTTTTGCCCATGGTTTTGATACCCACGGTTTTGTATCAAACTGCTTAAGCAATTGTCTATTTATATGGTCTTATGCATATGATAGATAGAAAAGCAAAGGTATTGTAGATGTGCTTTGAATTTGGGTGTGAATTCTGAAGAGTTTGTTGAGCATAGCTCCAAACAGATCTGGGTGTTGTATTGAGAGAGTGGAGGCTTGTAATAAAATCTAAGCAAGTGATTCTTGGTGGACGTAGTCCATATTAGGTGGTTTGCAGCCCTGTTGCAGTGGATGGGCGGAGGCGGCAGGCGGCAGGCGGCGGCAGGCCGCGCAGCAGGGGATGGAGGGCGGGGCAGGTCTGTACGCCGCGCGGGGGGGGGTTTGGGGTCTGGTCTGGGTCTCGGGGGGGGGTTCGTGGGGGAAACAGGGTCGGGGGGGAAGATTTTTTCCCTCAAAAAGGGGCATCTAAAATAAAAAAGCACTCATACACGACTTTGGTGTATGAAAAGAGTCATTCGCGGTGTTTTCCTAGATGGTATCGCAGTCATGGTCAGACTCAGGAGTTGTTTGGAAGGAAGGGGGACAACGTGGGGTGTTTGCGGCTTGTGTCCGCAGAAGAATCCCTGTCTTAATTAAGTGTTCACAGGAGGACAGGCTATTTTTTTGTAGGGAAACAGTGAGAACCGAAAAAGTTGGAAAAGCCAGACGTAGTTCTGGTGGGATCTTGAACACCAGTATTTCTCACATGTGTTGGCTTATCGAGTCTAGATGTAATAGTATTTGTGAAAGCGCGATTGAGAAAATAACAGGGGGAAGACAGAGGCGTAAGGGCGAGGAGGTAAAGGGCTACTTGATTTCTGTAATGTTTTCGTAGAGTCCTACTCCAGCCCGGGACCGGAAGGAAAGGAAGGCTTAGGTAGTGATTTTTCTTTAGTCCTCCAGACGGAGGGGACTGGATGGAGTTCAGAAGTGGGGGACTCTTTTCCCTTTCGATACTCGAGGAGGGGTTTTTTTTGAATTTTAAAGTTAAGAATCACCCGGTGTTCTTTAGAAAGTTTTTCGTTGCCTTGAAGGCAGAGAAAGGACTGGTTTTGGAAAGACAAGAAAGAAAGGGAGGTAAAAGTGAATGGATGTTCCGATGAGAGGTTATCTTCGGTTCCACCCACCCACAACCCCATGTTTATGTTTTAGTAAAACCTAGGGGTTTTTCTTTTTTTTATGGTTATCGGTTTACATAATAGGGTAGTACGGGGGGTTTTCTCCCTTCTTTCTTCTCCTTCCTTCTTCTCTTCTTCTTTTTTTGTTTTTCTTTTTTTCCACTCTCCCCCCCCCAGTCCTTCGATCTCTCTCTCTAGTCTTACATTCTTCTTCTTCTTTTTTCCCCTCCCTCTCTCTCCCCTCGTACTCATTCTCATCTCGAATCTTCGTCTCCTCTCAAGCATCTCCTCTTCCCCTCTCCTATCATTTTCTTCTCATCCTCCTCTCCCTCCCTCCCTCTTCTCTCCCACGCCTCTCCTCTGGGTTCCCCGACCCCACCCCCCCCCCCTCCGTATCTCACCTCTCGAATTAAATAATACCTCTCTTTTTTATACTCAAACCCTTTTTTTTTATTTTCCGGTATCTGCTCAGACCTCCTCGTGTTTCTACCGTCGACCGCTAAGACGACCAACTCCAATACCGCACCCCACCCCTCCCGAATAACTTCCCTACCCCTTTCCATATACTGGTTCCCCAGGAGTAATGCAGGGGAAAGTGAAGTATAGGAGTGCCACAAAGGGAGACGGAAAGAGGGATTTTTTTCCAACATCTTTTACCCCTCCTCGCAAACCGGTGTTCGTAACGACTACACCAGCCGTTCTGTCTCCCGTACCCCCTCTATTCTCCATGAGATGCGCCAACTTGACCGGGTTTTGCGAGAAGATCACGATACTCCAGTCTCATCATTATTCCAATAAATCCTACAACCCAATAACATCACTTTCTTTCAATGTAAATAGCTAAATAATTTATGTAGATTTCAAACAAGGGGGAATCCAACAACAAGAAAATATAGATTTATTTTTTTTTGAAAACAAGGCAATAAGATGACAAAAAAAAACAGAAATTACCCAAAGAGTCCGTGTGTTTGAACCTAGCTCTGATACCAAATGTAGTGCCATATTTTTTTGAAATAAAATGCAAGCACACTAATTTTTTTTGATTTTATATGCAATGCACAAGTAAATATTTCAAGCTTTCAAGTGTATATTGCATGACTAAATATTTTGGCATATTTCTAAACAACAAATCTTTCCAAATGAAGGCATTGAAATTAACAAGTTCTTGGTTTTCAATATAAATTCAAATCAACAATCTTACAAGATGCTTGCAACTACAAAATGGAAACTTTCTTTATGGTGACCAATGTTTTCAAGGAACAATAAGTACAAAATGGTTGTTTACAAGAGTGTATAGACTCAACAAGTCACATTCATTTACAAGTGATGGCAATGTCCTCTAATTTGAGCTCCAACTCCAATGCTCCTACAAGAATCATGGCTTGTTTACCACCCAACCAATAGGCATCATCACATGCCTTTCCATGGTTGGAAGTCATGCTAGCCTCCCCCAAGCCCATGGGAGAGAGGAACTAGCTTCCACAATGTGCACAAGTAATAATGGGGATTTACACACACACAACAAGAAAAACATAAGATCAAACAACCACTTAGACCTACTACACAATGAAAACCACAACATGAGGAGAACAAGGTCAACCTCACAAGGGGGAAGAGAGGAAGAAGGATGCCCAAACAAGGTGTCCAACCATAGGAGCACCAATAAATACATATACATATAAAAACCCCTTATACCTCCTAATCATACATCCTCCTTATTCCTCCTTGTGCTAAAGAAATCCTTCTTGGGAGGATTTTCAAACCCAAGGGGGGTTTCCTCACCAAGAATGGGGAAAGGTTCAAGCCATATGAAACTTTCTCCCACCTCAAACCATATGAGGGGATGAGAAGGGACCTTCATGGCTTGACCAACAACCATGAGGTTTGAGAGGGAAATCCCTCTCTCTTCCCCTACATTCTCCAAAAACCATCAATCTAAATGATGGTGGAGAGGAAACAAGAAAACAATAAGAACAACAACTACATTCGTCATACTCATCTCAACACATATTTCACACACATCATTTCATTGATCAAACATACATACAAGATAAGCAAAACTAAGAATAAGAAGGTTAAGAACCCTACCTCTATAATGCTATCCAAGACTCTAAGCTTTTCCCCTTTGTCCAAGCTTCCCTCCAAGCTCCAAAATTCTCCAAGTGCTCCAAAAAAAAAGAATCAAGAAGACCCATTCTTCCCACATGAGAAAGAATAAAAAGAGGAGCCCAAAAGTTTCCTCACCAATGGGAGAGTGACAAGTGTCACCCCCTCTCCTCTCAAGAGTCAAAGATTCCAAAAACAAAATAAGTAAGAGTAAACTCACCTTTTATCCCTTTTCACCCAAAATACTAAAACTAAAATAAACAAAGTGGAGCAACTTTTAACAATTTCACACAACCCAACCCTCTTACATGGATGGTGACTAAAGAGGGCTAAATGGGAGGGAAACTCCCTCCAAACCTTGGAAATAGGCCCCCCCTACCTATTAGGTAGGGTCCAAGGGCCCATTTTTATGCTAAGGGAACCCCAAACTCAAAAGGGGTCCCTAAAATTACCCAAAATAACCCAATTTCGGGTTTGGCATGCTTGGGCACAAGGGTAGAGGGTGTGGGGTTCACCCAAGGTTCACATGTGGTCCCCAATCCCTTCTACCAACACACACACACTTCCCAAACTAACACTTAACTTAAGATAATATTATTAACCCCTAAGCTAGTTTACTTAATGCAAAACACATCCTAAACCTAATTAATTTTACAAGACATAAATACATTACAAAATGAGGGGTTCACCCATGGTGCCCAATTAAATACATCTAATCTAAGGCCTCAAACATTTAGCATGGTTAGGACTCAGCCCTTGGGCCGCTTGTGCACAATTGCGTAGCTGCCCTGAAACCCATGCTCTCCTATACCTGTCACCTGCACACTCATTGCAAACATTAACCGCACCTGTCTAATATAATAAACATCATCTATACATCACAATATCAGTCAAACTTATAATGTCCGAACAAAATTTACAATTAATAGTGCAATGCATACAATTATCCACATAGATTGCCATGCGTCATCCACAATTAAAATTGCAACAACACATACTTAGGTTAGCATAAAAATTACCTTCATTAAATCCAAAACAATATATCATTAATCAATCATCCACAGGAGACTAACATCTAATCAATAAATATACCATATAACCCTGCTAGTGTCATCCATATCATAAGAAATATAACAGTATACGAATCTAATCCAATTGGCGCTACGCGCCCAAAATGCCATAATGTCCAAGAGAATAATATATCATAGCAAAATGTCCAACGTCTATCAGAGTCTCAATCAAAACATGTCTAGAAATAAAGGAACCAACAGATAACTGGAGCTATAAAAATGTGGGCACTACATCCCCCTCTCCTAGAATTAGACTTCCTCCTGGAAGTCATTGGAAGAGATAGGGATATCTAGCCCTCAGTGGTGTAGCATCCTCCCAGGTAGCTGATGACTCGTCATATCGGTCCCACTGCACTCTAACCTGGTCCAAATCTCGACCCCGAAGGGCCAACCTCTGGTGCTCCAGTATGCGTACGGGCTCCAATCTCCACTGTCCTCCGTCCTCTACCTATAATGCCGACCAATCCAAGACATGAGAAACATCTGGTACATATCTACGTAGTACAGAAACATGAAATACGTCGTGGGCCCGTGTAAGGCGTGGTGGCAAAGCTAGGCGATAGGCAACTGGACCAATAACCTCAAGAATATCAAAAGGCCCCACAAAACGAGGTGATAGCTTAGAACCCTTTCCATAACGGATCGGACTCTTATGAGGACGAACCCTCAAGAAGACTTTGTCACCCACTGAGAAGTGATGATCGATCCTCTTGGTGTCCGCATACGCCTTCTGGCGTGCTCTAGCCTGCTCAAGACGCTGCCAAATCAGAACAACCTGCTGCTCTAAATCCTGAAGATAAGCTGGCCCCAAAATAATCCTGTCATCAAGTCTATCCTAGCTCAAAGGTGTCCTGCAAGGTCGTCCATACAAAGCCTGATAGGGGGCCATGCCAATGGAACTATGATAACTGTTATTGTAGGAAAACTCAACTAAATGCAAATAGTCTTCCCACTTCTTCTGCTGGTCCATCACATACATCCTCAACATGTCCTCAAGAACCTGATTAACCCTCTCTGTCTGCCCATCTGTCTCTGGATGATAAGCCGAACTGAAATTAATCTGTGTACCCAAGGCCTCCTGAAAAGAAGTCCAGAAAACTGATGTGTAGATGGTGTCTCTGTCATTAATGATCGTCTTCGGAATCCCATGCAATCTGACAATATCCTCCATAAACACTTTGGCAATGGCCTGTGCATTATAGGTGACCTTGGTTGGCGAGAAATGTGTAACCTTGGTCAACTTATCCACTGTGACCATAATAGCATCATGACGATAAGAGGACATAGGAAGTCCTACTATGAAATCCATGGAGATCACATCCCATTTCCACTCAAGAATGTCATGAGGGTATAAAAGTCCTGCGGGATGAGAATGCTCTGCCTTGACTCTCTGACACTCAAGACACCGTGCTACAAAATCTGTTATGTCTCGACGAAGACTTGGCCAATAATATAACTCTCTCAAATCAGCATGCATCTTCTTCACTCCTAGATGTGCTGCGTATGGGCTCGATGAGCCTCAGTAAGGATGAAACTACGCAGATCACCTGCCTTAGGCACATAAATGCGCCTATGGAACCGAAGCAAACCATCGGACTCTAACATGCATCCTGAATATCTGCCCTCAAAAGAACCCTGAGAATCCAACATCTGCCTAGCACCCTCATAAAACCTGTCCTCTGGAAGATGCTCAAGTATCCTGCCTCTCAAATCTGACTGCAGTGTCAAAGAAGCAAGCACATGCCGCCGTCTACTAAGTGCATCTGCAACAACATTTTCCTTTTCCCTTGATATACTGCACCTCCATGTCATACTCACAAAGGAACTCCATCCAATGCCGTTGACGAGCGTTGAGGTTCGGCTGAGAGAAGATATGTTGTAAGCTACAATGATCTGTCCTCAAGATGAAAGGTCTACCCAAAAGGAAATGTCGCCAACGCACCAGTGCATGAAACAACTGCTGCAAGCTCTAAGTCGTGAGTAGGATAGTTAAGCTCATAGTCCTTGAGCTTACGAGACTCAAAAGCAATAACCCGACGCTCCTGCATAAGAACTGCTCCCAAACCCTCTAGTGATGCATCAGTGCAAACAACAAATCCTCTGTTGGGTCTGGAACTGCTAAGATGGGCGCCGTGGTTAACCTTTCCTTAAGCAACTGAAAGGCCTGCTCACATTTTTCTGACCAATCAAACTTCTTCCCTTTCCTCTGAAGAGAAGTAATAGGGTGAGCAATCCTAGAAAAGTCCTGTACAAACCTGCGGTAATACCCTGCTAAACCCATGAAGCTTCTCACCTCAGTGACTGATGTGGGTGCTGGCCAATCCAAGATAGCCTGAATCTTAGAGGGATCTACGGAGATACCCTCGCCTGAAATGATATGACCCAAGTACTGAATCTCTGTCTGAAAAAAAGCTGCATTTTTCCAAGTTCCCATACAACTTCTGCTCTCTCAAAACCTGAAGTACCTGCCTCAAATGCTCCTCGTGTTCCTCCTCGGAACGAGAATATATCAATATGTCATCAAGTAACACTAAGACAAAGCGATCCAGAAATGTCCTGAATACTCCATTCATGAGGCTCATGAGACAGCTGGGGCATTGGTCAAACCAAATGGAACCACTGTGAACTCATAATGCCCGTAACGTGTGCGAAACGCTGTCTTATGAATGTCTGCATCTGAAATGCGCAGCTGATGATATCCTGACTTGAGATCGATTTTGGAGAACACTCTAGCTCCCCGCATCTGATCAAACAAGTCATCAATCCTGGGAAGTGGATAGCGGTTCTTTATTGTGACTTTGTTGAGCTGTCTGAAATCGACACAAAGCCTGAGAGAACCATCCTTCTTCTTCAACAAATATGACTGGCGCTCCCCAAGGAGATACGCTAGGGCGAATGAGACCCTTCTCTAACAACTCCTCTAACTGAATCTTGAGCTCATGAAGCTCTGAAGTCGTCATCCGATAGGGGTGCCCTAGAAACTGGTGCAGATCCAGGCACTAGTCAATGGTGAAATCCACCTCTCTACTAGGTGGTAAACCTGGAAGCTCTCCTGGAAACACATCTGCATACTCCCTCAAAACTGCGTGATCATCAAGGGGTGAATACTCTGGAGTACTGTCCGAACGATCACTGATAGTGATAGCAAACAACTGACAACCCTTACGCATGCTCCGCTTGAGTTGCTTAGCCGAGATCATACGCAAGGAAATGGGTCTCTGCATCCCTGAAATCACAACTGCACTGCCCAAATCATCCTGACACTCAATGACCTTCTCTCTACAATCCACCTTAGCTCGATGAGCCTCGAGCCAATCCATACCCAACACTACCTGATAGGATCCTAAAGGAATAACTCAGAGGTCAAGCGTAGTGGAGAAGACTCCCAAATCGAGTACACAACTCTCCACATACGAGTCCACGGCGAGTTTTAGCCCCAGAGGCCAACTCAACCTGCCAACTATCTGGCTGCCTAGCCACCACTAGCTCACACTGGTCCACTATAGAAGGTGATATAAAGGAATCTGAAGCACCTGAATCAAAAAGTACTGAGACAGAAATACCCCTGATAGTACCTGTCGTCTCAATGACTGTGGCCTGATGCTCAGCCTAGCGGTTGTCAACCGCTGCATACACACGATGGGCATGTCCCACGTCACCCACCGTCTGCTCGGATCTAGGAGCTCTCTGCATATCCGTAGTAGTGGGCTTGTGCGGACACATACGCACATAATGATCTGGAGCCCCACAAATAAAACATCCTCCTGTACCCCTCTGAGATGGGGTCCCCCCTGTGCTCATGGCGAACTGAACCTGTCGGTCCAACCCTAGCAGACTGCTGCGAGCGGGCTGGCTGTGAGTGATGAGTACCCGGCCTCCTGTCTCTAGACCCACCAAAACCACCTCTAGTCCCACCTCGCTGAAGCTCTGAGTCTGTCTACCCCTCTGATGCTGGTGTCCCTGGTGTTGTGTCTGCTGTGATGGGTGTGGAGGAGCTCTCGATGCTGCTGGAGAAGACCAGAATCCTCCTCTAGGGGGGTTGGTACTGCTCCCCGTGATCTTCTGACTCTGGAATGCCTGAATCAAGGTCCTGGAAACTTTGGTCTTGTTGCTTTCTCTGTGCTCCTGAGCCCTGGTCCCATATTTTCCTCAGCCAATAGGCCCTTCTCAACGGCCTTCTCAGAGCAATGGGAGGAGATAACATCCTAACAGCTCCTGCTATAAATCTGCATTACAGGCCCATAATGAAACTGTTTAACCTGCAATGTCTCGTCTTGGGGCCAGGTAGTCTACATACTGCAGAGATCCAATGAAACCATGCTCTCATACTGCGCCACCAAAGAGCCGAACCCTTCGCAAGTTCGTGGGAACTCATCAATCCTTTTCTGGCAACAAAAGCTCGGACATATACCGCGGGCCCTGATCGCTCCGCAAACAACTCCCATGTCACTTCTAGCCTGTCAAATCGCTTCCGCTCCTCGGTCCGCCTCACCAAAGCCGCTGCTCGCGGAGGAGGGGTAGTTTTTTGTGTCGATCTCTCTTGGCTTGGTGACCTGGGTCTAGGGGCTCATTGTCGATGAGGTGCAGACCTCGCATCCTATGTGCGAGCCAAGCTAAGAATGGCCAGGCGCTTACATGCAGCCCCAAAGCGGTTGGTTCGAACGCAGGAACGTCGCGCGGCAGGTCAAGAAGGATCTCAGAATCCACACAATGCCACGTTTCTCGATCCTGACGGGGGGTCTGACCCTGTGGGAGAGGGGAAATCCGCATATCTCCAATGACCCCGCGAGCTGTGTAACGGTGGCTGTGGGCAACGAAACGAGGCCACCCCGCGCCAAGGATGGTAGAGGCTGCGGTGGACCTCGACGGCGATTCTCTCTCGGTAATGGGGTGCCAGTGTGGAGCGCGTGAGTGGGCGTGGATCTTCACCAGCTCCCTCCTCAATCTCCCTCAACTGATTCCTCTGTGCCTGTCTTCTCTGTCAGCCCGGGTGTGTCGGTGGTTGTCTGGGTGGTGTCGTGTCGCTTACTTTCTGTCTTCTGTCTTTGTTGTTTTTCGCAGGCTGCGTTGGGGGCAGTGGCTCCGTGGTGAGCCAATAATCAGGTGTGGCCCAAAAAGCGGGGGGCCCGGGTCGAACGCCTCCGAGTTGTTGTCTCGACGTGTGTGACCCGAATTGTGAAGCCTGTGGGCGGGGCGCACGGGGACGGCCGCGCTTGCGTGGGGGTTGTGCAGCCGGTACCCGTGGGAACTTGAACTGTCGTTTTGTTGTGATTTAAACGGGTCGATGAACGGGGGGGGGGTTTGGGGAGTGGGGGTGATCGATGTGTGAGATGAGGGGGTGCAGGGTGAAGTTGTCATGGGACAGGTGGTTGAGTGGGAGGTTAGTCGTCTCAGGGGGGGGACAGTGGGGGGTCTTCCAAATTAGCATGGGGTTGGCACGCGACCTGGGGAGATTGTCAAGGGGCGGTAAAAGAAGTGTAGGGTGGTTAATTGGTGGTTTGAATGGGCGGAGGTTTGGGGGGGGTGTAGGTTGGAAGTTGTACGTGTCGGGTGGGGGTGGGGGGAGGTGTTGGAGGTGGTCCATCTCAGACTAGGAGAGTATTCCGTGCTGCCTTTTGGTTTTTGGGTGTGGTGTGTGTTGCCATGTTATGTGTTATATGTGTGCTATTTGGGTGAATTTTATTTGGTTGTGTCGGTTCGCCGGGATGTGTGTGTCTTTGTGACGGAAACGAGGGCAACTCTCGCCAAGGATTGGAAGGGCTGCGTGACCTCTCTAGTCTCGGAATGTTGTGGATCAGGTGGCTCTGGATGTGGCCTCACCAATCCCCTCCTCATCTCCTAACTCGAATGTCCTCTCTCTCGGCACTGCGGTGGTTGGAAGATGGAAGACGCTCCTGAACGACACCTATCAGCTGCTGCAAGGGTCTCCAATAATAGTGGCCCAAAATCGGGGGCCGGCGACTCTCGCGTAGGTGCGCTACGACCCGAACCTCGAGCCGAACGTCCCCTCTTGGGTGCCATCCTGAACCCGAGGTAAAAACAAATGTTTTATAAACTTTTCTAAACGTTTGTTGGAAGCATTATATTATTATTATTTAATTATTATCATTATTGTTATTATCATTGTAACACCAAAAGTAATTCCCCTTCCCATTAATAATTAATTAATAATAAGTATTAATTTATTTATTTATTTATTTATTAATTATTTATTTTCCCGAAATAAATTAATACCGTCCCACAATAGTTTAATCATTTTAATCTATAAGCTCCTTAGGGTTATAAATCAAAAATTTATACTTTTGTACATAATTAGTCTCCCCCCCCTTTTTAATTAATTTACCACACACACCCCTTCAAATTTATTTATTTTATTTTATTTATTTTATTTTATTCATTCCCATTAAAAGTCATGTTTTAAAGAAAGGTAGGGTTGAATGAGAGCCCTAGGATCTAATCTAATCTTGGCCATTCATTTCAAAGTTGCCCTAAATTTCTCTATGTCTATTTTCCTCTCCATTCTTTTCTCATTTGTTTGTTCATTCATTTGTTTATTCTTCCCTCTTGTTTCTCTTATTTTGTTTTCCTTGTTTTCTCTTGTGCAGGTGAAAGGTTGGCTTCAAACATATGCCAACATATTTATTTTATTTTTATTTTATATGTATTATTATTATTTTATTTATTTTTTTAATAAAAATTTGCTGAAGCAAAACTCAGATTTTGATGGATATATATATTATATCTACATATATATACACATGTGTATATATATATATATATATATATATATATATATATATATATATATCTATATTCATTTGTAAATATATAATATATATATTTATATTTATTTATTTATTTTGGTTTGCAGCCCTGTTGCAGTGGATGGGCGGAGGCGGCAGGCGGCAGGCGGCGGCAGGCCGCGCAGCAGGGGATGGAGGCGGGGGCAGGTCTGGGGGGGGGGGGGGGGTTCGGGGTCTGGTATGCCGGTAGCGGGGGGGGTTAGTGGGGGAGAGGGGCAAAACAGAGAGGCGGGGGAGGTCCGATGGAGGGGGGGGAAAAGTAGGGGTGAAGGGTTTGAGGCGGAGGAGGGAAAGGGGACGGGAGGTAGGGGGGGGTGGAGGGGGCGTTTTGGGGTCTGCGGGGCGTGGGGAAGGGTCCCGCGGTGGCACGGGGACAGGGTTCGGGGGGGTTGTTCCGGGCTGTGGGTAGGGTTGGGGGGCTTTCGTCCCCAAAAACTGTTTTATTTTAATTTTTTTATTTTTTTTGATATTATATTTATATTATTCCTCAGGAAAGGGAGGTATTAATTTGATTATTATATTATTTTTTCCAATCATATATCATATAGATCGCATATCCTCTATCTCTATCTCTCTCGATCGCTCTCTTCTCTCTCTCTTCTCTATCTATTCTCTCTCGCTCACCTCCTTCCATATAATCTATATAATACATATTATATACAAAAATATAATATGTTCCAAGAACACAAAAAAAAAAATCAGTATATATATTATTATATTTTTTTAAATTTTTTTTTTTTGTATTCTAGCAAAAATATAGTTATAAATAGAAAACCCCAAAAAAATACAATGAAATAAAATGTAACTATGGCACATTGTTTTCAATATTTACAAGAACAAAGGCTAAGACAAACATTATTTCCAACAACTATTATAAAACAACTCTCATCATTATTCCAATAAATCCTACAACCCAATAACATCAACTTTCTTTCAATGTAAAATAGCTAAATAATTTATGTAGATTTCAAACAAGGGGGAATCCAACAACAAGAAAATATAGATTTATTTTTTTTTGAAACAAGGCAATAAGATGACAAAAAAAAACAGAAATTACCCAAAGAGTCCGTGTGTTTGAACCTAGCTCTGATACCAAATGTAGTGCCATATTTTTTTGAAATAAAATGCAAGCACACTAATTTTTTTTTGATTTTATATGCAATGCACAAGTAAATATTTCAAGCTTTCAAGTGTATATTGCATGACTAAATATTTTGCATATTTCTAAACAACAAATCTTTCCAAATGAAGGCATTGAAATTAACAAGTTCTTGGTTTCAATATAAATTCAAATCACAATCTTACAAGATGCTTGCAACTACAAAATGGAAACTTTCTTTATGGTGACCAATGTTTTCAAGGAACAATAAGTACAAAATGGTTGTTTACAAGAGTGTATAGACTCAACAAGTCACATTCATTTACAAGTGATGGCAATGTCCTCTAATTTGAGCTCCAACTCCAATGCTCCTACAAGAATCATGGCTTGTTTACCACCCAACCAATAGGCATCATCACATGCCTTTCCATGGTTGGAAGTCATGCTAGCCTCCCCCAAGCCCATGGGAGAGAGGAACTAGCTTCCACAATGTGCACAAGTAATAATGGGGATTTACACACACACAACAAGAAAAACATAAGATCAAACAACCACTTAGACCTACTACACAATGAAAACCACAACATGAGGAGAACAAGGTCAACCTCACAAGGGGGAAGAGAGGAAGAAGGATGCCCAAACAAGGTGTCCAACCATAGGAGCACCAATAAATACATATACATATAAAAACCCCTTATACCTCCTAATCATACATCCTCCTTATTCCTCCTTGTGCTAAAGAAATCCTTCTTGGGAGGATTTTCAAACCCAAGGGGGGTTTCCTCACCAAGAATGGGGAAAGGTTCAAGCCATATGAAACTTTCTCCCACCTCAAACCATATGAGGGGATGAGAAGGGACCTTCATGGCTTGACCAACAACCATGAGGTTTGAGAGGGAAATCCCTCTCTCTTCCCCTACATTCTCCAAAAACCATCAATCCAAATGATGGTGGAGAGGAAACAAGAAAACAATAAGAACAACAACTACATTCGTCATACTCATCTCAACACATATTTCACACACATCATTTCATTGATCAAACATACATACAAGATAAGCAAAACTAAGAATAAGAAGGTTAAGAACCCTACCTCTATAATGCTATCCAAGACTCTAAGCTTTTCCCCTTTGTCCAAGCTTCCCTCCAAGCTCCAAAATTCTCCAAGTGCTCCAAAAAAAAAGAATCAAGAAGACCCATTCTTCCCACATGAGAAAGAATAAAAAGAGGAGCCCAAAAGTTTCCTCACCAATGGGAGAGTGACAAGTGTCACCCCCTCTCCTCTCAAGAGTCAAAGATTCCAAAAACAAAATAAGTAAGAGTAAACTCACCTTTTATCCCTTTTCACCCAAAATACTAAAAACTAAAATAAAACAAAGTGGAGCAACTTTTAACAATTTCACACAACCCAACCCTCTTACATGGATGGTGACTAAAGAGGGCTAAATGGGAGGGAAACTCCCTCCAAACCTTGGAAATAGGCCCCCCCTACCTATTAGGTAGGGTCCAAGGGCCCATTTTTATGCTAAGGGAACCCCCAAACTCAAAAGGGGTCCCTAAAATTACCCAAAATAACCCAATTTCGGGTTTGGCATGCTTGGGCACAAGGGTAGAGGGTGTGGGGTTCACCCAAGGTTCACATGTGGTCCCCAATCCCTTCTACCAACACACACACACTTCCCAAAACTAACACTTAACTTAAGATAATATTATTAACCCCTAAGCTAGTTTACTTAATGCAAAACACATCCTAAACCTAATTAATTTTACAAGACATAAATACATTACAAAATGAGGGGTTCACCCATGGTGCCCAATTAAATACATCTAATCTAAGGCCTCAAACATTTAGCATGGTTAGGACTCAGCCCTTGGGCCGCTTGTGCACAATTGCGTAGCTGCCCTGAAACCCATGCTCTCCTATACCTGTCACCTGCACACTCATTGCAAACATTAACCGCACCTGTCCAATATAATAAACATCATCTATACATCACAATATCAGTCAAACTTATAATGTCCGAACAAAATTTACAATTAATAGTGCAATGCATACAATTATCCACATAGATTGCCATGCGTCATCCACAATTAAAATTGCAACAACACATACTTAGGTTAGCATAAAAATTACCTTCATTAAATCCAAAACAATATATCATTAATCAATCATCCACAGGAGACTAACATCTAATCAATAAATATACCATATAACCCTGCTAGTGTCATCCATATCATAAGAAATATAACAGTATACGAATCTAATCCAATTGGCGCTACGCGCCCAAAATGCCATAATGTCCAAGAGAATAATATATCATAGCAAAATGTCCAACGTCTATCAGAGTCTCAATCAAAACATGTCTAGAAATAAAGGAACCAACAGATAACTGGAGCTATAAAAATGTGGGCACTACACTATATTGTGATTCATTTTATTATATAAATAGTGTTAAAAATAGGAATAAAGCTATACTATATAAATTTATTTTTGTTTGGACTAACTATTAGTATTCTTTCAAAAGACTAAAGTGTTCCTATAATGTAGGCCTCATCCACTCTTACTGCATCCATAGCAGTTCCCACTAAGGTGTCATCTATTGGTGATGAGTTGGATGTCTCTATGGATGGACGAGTGGTGGGACATGGCAAATTGAACAATGTTCATACCGATGCAATCTGTCACGGGAAGATAGTTCCACATGATTTTGCAGTCGTTAATATCATTCGTGTTATCGATCTTAATTTCCCTCTTCCAATTTCAAGTGCTTTCAAAGACATGTTGGTGGATGTCAATGGATTTTCCATTTGGCCACTTTTTGATGTGCATCGTAACCATCCAACTCAGGTATTAGCTTGTTTGCAAATGTGTTAGATATAGTATCGCCTTTGCTTTATTCTTTGAATATATTTATTATTGTAACACAAACTAATTTAATTTACATGATGAAGTGGTACCCGCCATAAAATCAAGACGGGCACCAATGATGGGAGTGACACTCGACTCAATTCACAAGAATCCCAAAAGAAAAAAATCATTTTACGAAAAACTTACATATGTTGTGTGCACTAGGCAACGTAGGAAAAACTAATTTCATAAGAATAACATTATTATTTCATAACAATAGAATTATTATAATGACAAAGTATATTGAGATTTGGACAAAATATCCTTGACATGCATTTTAATTCATGATTAGATTTGGACAATTTATCCTTCACATGTTTACTTAAATTATTATTCATGCATGGCATGTGTTTTAATTGTGTATATTTTTAATTTAATCATGATTACAACTGACATCATTGTTTTTTGTCTGAATTTACCATGTGGCATCACGATGGTTTGATTGATCATGATTATAGTTGTCATAAAAAAATTTGTTTGAATCTGCCATGTGGCATCACAATGGTTTGATTAATCATGATTATAGTTGTCATAATTATTTTTTGTTTGAATGTGCCATATGGCATCACAATGACAACCACAGGTAATCATTACATCTTGTACCCACTTTATTCAACCATCATGTGACTTTGAAAATACTAAACATGTGAACATATTCTTCCTCTATTTATTGTAACAGTTTTTCATTGTTAGTGTTTGTATTGCAGTTAAGGTTTGATTCCTTTTCCTCCCTTCCTTCAATTACAGTTAAGGTACATGCCATCATGCTAGTTTTCATTTTCCTTACAAATTGTTGAATTATGTGCTTCTATTTTTCATTTAGTTAATGTTATTTTAGATATAACAAAGCATGATGATATACTAAAAAATAGACATCTATAAATACAATATATTCCTGTTATTATTCTCTTGAATTTCTTTAGTTTTTTCACTGTGCATATTATAATTTATCCAAAATTAGTCACTATTGGTGCTATGCTAAATTTCTTTAGTTTTGTGTTCCTATCTCATTGATATTTGAACTACTTGGTGTTATTCATGACCAATGAATTTTCTTGCTTCTCTTTCACAAATGGAATCAATCTACTCATAGCAGCCTTGAAAGCGAAACTCATAAACACTTTTTGTAGTGTTCTTCCTTTTTTTCTTGTATCTGATTTTTACTTTTCTCCCGAGTAAGTCCACCAAGTTTGGGGGCCAAAAGGGGGTCTTAAGTGGACGCATTTTTCTGAAAAATAAAAAAACTTCAACTTGTATGAGTTTTTTGAAATAGTTACACTCAAAATTGGAAGATGTTGTGTAAACATGAATCATATCATTTTGAGTCTAGTTTCTAAGCTACTAAATTTTATTGAAAATGGATAAGTTTAAGTGGGTCAAATAACTAAAATACCAACAAGTGCTCCTATTTTTGTTAAAAAACATAACAGAGTGACTTTCATGCCCCCCACCATTTTTTGAGCACCATTTAGTCAGTTTTGAAAACCCTTTGGTAGAAAGATAGCTAGGAGCATCTAGTTTGTGCTAGAATTTTTTTAGATTTTTTTAGCAAATATTTATTTTTTATGATTTTTCTAGTACAAAAATTTTATGTTTTGAAAAATAATAGAGCTCCAACCGTGCCCCCCCCCCCCCCCCCTAACTACCTCAAAAAATATCGAAAATTAGATTTTTTTTTTTTAATATGTATAGAATTAGGCCTAGTTTGTGCTAGTATAATTTTTTTCAATTTTGATGACCCAAAAAAAGATACACGATAAAAGATAGACATATTTAAACTTCAAAAAATAGCTATAAAAAGGCATAGTTAGAAAATAAATAATATGGAAACCTTATATTAGTACAGAAAATTTGAAAAATTATATTTTTAGAAAGAAGAAACTTTGCTCTACGTCGTGGTATAATTTTTTTAAATGAATCGATTGTTTTATGTTGATTTATCATGGAGGAAGTGGCATTTTTACATTTTCCTACAAAAACACGTTGTTTGTTGTGTTTGTGTAGGTCCATGCCTCAAGCTTGGGGATCCAAACCGGATCCCAAGCCTTGAGGCATGGCTTGGAAAAAAGTGAAAATACACGTACGTGCTATAATGTGTACGAGTTCTTTATAGTATAAACATTGTATATGCTTTTGGCATGCTTCTATTTACAAAAATAAATGTTTAAGTATAAGTTTTTCATTTATTTATTATTTATATTTTATTATTTCTTATACTTTAAATTTATTTTAGTAAATATAAGAAATTAGGGTCACTCTGCACCTTATGGAACTAGTCTCACAGCTCCATTAGTCACAGTTTAGGAGATAGTTTTTTATAGTATAATATGGTCAGTACATAGGTAATTTTTAGGATTTCAACATTCAACCTAAATCTTTTAGCATTTAAATTCTACAATCGAAACCCTAAACCCTAAACCTTAAACCCTAAACCCGAGGCCCTAAACCTAAACCCTAAACCCTAAATCCTTAAATAAGCCCTTACCCATGAGCCCTAAACCCTAAACCTTGTGCCTTAAGCCCTAAACCCTAAACCATGAACCATCAGCCTTAAATGTTAAACCCTAAACCATGAAAACTAAATCCTAAACCCTAAACCCTAACCCATAAAACTTAAACCCTAAACCCTAAACACTGAATCCTAAACCCTAAAGCCTGAGCCCTAAGCCCTAAATAAGCCCTAAACACTAAACCCTAAACCCTGAACTCTGTGACCTAAACCTTTAACCCTAAACCATGAGACCTAAACCTAAACTATAAACCCTAAACCATAAAACCAAAATAATAAATCCTAAACCCTAAATCCTAAACCCTAAAACCTAAACCCTAAACCCTTAACCCTAAACCCTAAACCCTACAACCCTAAACCCTGATCCCTAAGCCCTAAACCCTAAACACTAAATCTAGAGCCCCGAGCTCTAACCCCTAAACCTTAAACCAGTAACTCTGAACCCCAAACTTTAAGCCATAAACCATGAACCATGAACCATGAACCCTAAACCCTAAACCCTAATCCCTAAACCATAAACCCTAAACCTTAAGCCTTGAACCCTACACCCTAATCCTTGAGCCCTAAACCCTGAGCCCTGAGCCCTAAACCCTAAATCTAGATCCCTGAGCTCTAACCCCTAAATATTAAACATGTAACTCCAAACCCCGAACCCTAAGCCATAAACCCTAAACCATGCACCCTAACCCCTGAACCCTAAACCCTGAGCTCGAACCATAAACCCTAAACCCTGAGCTCCCTAAACCATAAACCCTAAACCTTAAGCCCTAAATGTTAAATCCTAAAGGTCCAAAACCAAACCCTAAACCATGAACCAATGAGCCCTAAATGCTAAACCCTAAACCTTAAACCCTAAACCCTAAAAACTAAATCATAAACCTTAAACCCTGAGCCCTAAACCCTAAACCTAAACCCTAAACCTAAATCCTAAACCCTAAACCCTAAACCTTAAAACTTAAACCCTAAACCCTAAACACTAACCCTAAACCCTCAACTTTGCGACCTAAACCCTAAACCCTCAACCCTTAACCCTGAGACCTAAACCATAAATTATAAACCCTAAAACCTAAAACAAAAATAATAAACTTTAAACCCTGAACACTAAATCCTTAATCCTAAACCCTAAACCATTAACCCTAAACCCTAAACCTTGAACCCTGAACCCTGAGCCCTGAGTCGTAAACCCTAAACACTAAATCAGAACCCTAAGCTCTAACCCCTAAACCTCATATATTTCCAGTAGGTCTCATGAGTGAGTTCATCTTTTTTAATATCTTAGGACCATATTTCCTAGTCTTGTGCCTAGAACCATCATTAAGTTTGCTTTTACAACTACCTTGTTTATGAGAGGTGGGCATTTCCCTCCTTCAAAATATCTAAAGATGAAAGACATCAAATTTTGATGAATCTTTTTGAATTTTGTTCCTACGAAGTCGATGAACCCTTTTCAGTTGAATACTCTCTATCAATACTAATAAGAATGGGTAAGACACATAACATTACAGTGAGTGAAATAGTTTGCATGCAATGGGAAAAATAATATAGTTATATTGGGTAACATTTATTTGTACCAAATTGTTCTTGGATATCTGTAATTTCCCTCCTTTAAAATATCAATAGATGAAAGGCATCAAATTGTGATGACTCCCTTGAATTTTCTTCCTACAAAGTAGATGAACCCTTTTTAGTTGAATACTCTCTGTCAATACTTATAAGAATGGAGTAAGACATAGAACATTACAGTGAGTGAATGGGTGAGCCTAATCCATGAGCCTTAAACCCTGAGCCCTAAACCCTAAACCCTTTTCCCCTAAACCCTAAACCCTGACCTTTAAACCCTAAACCATAATTACCCTAAACCCTAAACCTTACACCCTAAACCATAAACCCTAATTCCTAAACCCTAAACATTAAACCATGAGCCCTAAACCCTAAACCCTGAGTGTTAAACACTAAACCCTATAGCCCTAAACCCTAAGCCCTAAACCCTAAACTATCAGCCCTAAATCCTAAACCATAAACCCTAAACCCTAAACCTTAAATGCTAAACCCTAAACCCTAAACCTTGATCCTTAAACCCTAAACCCTAAACCCTATGTCCTAACCTCTAAACCTTGCGCCCTAAACCCTAAACCCTGAACCCTGAACCCTAAACCCTAAGCCCTAAAACCCTAAACCCTAAGCCCTAAACCCTCAAACCCTGATCCCTAAACCCTAAACCCTAAACCTTAAGCCATAAACCCTAAACCCTCAACCCTGATCCCTAAACCCTAAATCTTAACCTTGAGCCCTCAACCCTAAACCCTAAACCATTAAACCCTTAAACCCTAAACCCTAAACCATGAACCCTAAGCCCTGAGCCCTAAACCCTAAACCCTAAACTCTAAACTATGAGCCTTAAATTAAACCTTAAACCCTAAACTCTAAACCTTAAGTCCTAAACCCTGAGCCCTGATACCCTAAACCCTAAATCATAAACCCTCACCCAAAGGAAATTCCTAATAAGATCATTCAACATGTTTCAGTGTGTAGGGAATAGTGTCTAAGGTGATCGATCGACTCATTTAGTTTTGATGAGAGACTACTTCCTCTGAAGGCCTAAAAAGACATTTTGGTCATTTTGTAGCTAATTGAACACCCTTCAGAACAAGCTAAAATGAGCTAGTCATGTCACTGAGGTATCAAGGACCATCATGTGTGAAGTATTAAGGCATCATTTGTCTCCATAAGAGACATATGAGAAAAAATATGTATAAGAATCATGAATTTGATTCCATGAAAGGATGTTTTTAGAGCTAGGAAAGGTGAGGGGATGATCTTTATATGGAGCACCATGTTTCTAAGAATGAGCAATCATCTGAGTTCACTTGATGTAATTCACTTGGTACTATTTGTAAAAACTCATTCAACACCTAGTAGTGTTATCACACCTTAAGGAGGAGGCACATTACAATCACCTCATTTTGGCCATAGGATAGGAATCCCATTCAGGGAACAATCCTCTATCTACAAAGTGAGGATCTCTTTTTAGTAAGAAGTAGACAAGCATCATAGAGTTGATTCATGGTCACTAAAGTGAATTATGGACCAAATTTAAAAATTGGTACCAATTCAAGCAGTGGTAGGGCCAAAATCCAATTTAGAAGGTCAAAAAACCTAAAAAACGACTATATGCTTTCCCAAAACAAAGACCGACTACAATATATATGCCCTGAAAGTTTTAGGTCCTTTACTGAAATCTTGAAAATGAGTAAGTACTGACCAAATTAGATTTTGAAAAACTATCTTCTAGATTATAACTGTTGGAGCTACAGGACCACTTCCATCAGGTGCAGAGTGACCCTAATTTCTTATATTTACTAAAATAAATTTAAAGTGTAAGAAATAATAAAAGTATCTTAAACATTTATTTTTGTAAGTATAAGACACCCAAATACACATACATAGTCCATACTATACAAAACGTGTACGCGTTTTGACTTCTCTAAAATGCGTACGCATTTTACTTCTCTAAAACGCGTGTACGCATTTGACTTACTCTAAAATGTGTACGTGTTTTTTCTTCTTTCAAATGCGTACGTGTTATAGGTTTGGTAATTACCAAACCGAGCACATTTTAGAAAATTGCGTACGCGTTTCATCTGTTTTCGGGTTTTTGTCCACTTTTCCCCCCCCCCCCAACTTCATGCACTTACCCTCCCTTAACTTTGTTTTTGACTTCTTGCTTATGTTGATGACATACATTTAATAGGTAAGTAAATCTATGTGCAAAAACTTGCAGCAAGAGTATAACATCTTATGGATGTTTCATTCCTCATGAGGTTATCATCCAATGGGCATGTCTTCGGTTAGTGAATTCTTTGAATTATTCCTTCATCCTTTGTTGTTTTGATTCTTTTTTATAAATATCATGAACCACTAATGTTTTTTTCCTCAATTATAAGACTCTCTATGTATGACTATGGGATATTGACATGACTACGATGGGTGGCTGAAAAAATAAATGGGCTTCACATAGGTGATCAACAACTCCAGAAATATAGTTAGTAATCTTTTCAAAAAATAACTATAATAGGAAGTAAGTTGGAAAACATATATGACAGAAATTATCTCCAAGAATATGCACGATCATCATATATAGAGATGAGAACAACATAGAAATATCTCCATTGATATTTATTGTAATGCATATATGCATGATCATCATATATAGTGATGAGCACAACATAGAAATATCTCCATTCATATTCATTATAATACATATGGTCTTTAAAATTCTCAAATATGACTTTTATACACCCAATAGAATTTTGGATGGAGATCCCTCAATAGTTCAACCCAACTTATAAACATAGGAATAGGGTTAGTATTAGTAGATATGATCGGTGGCCGTAATACTCCATATGTAAGATGGTTGGAAGAAACAAGTATGGAACATTAAAATATTACTTTGTTCATGGTTATTTCAATTGATGAAAAGATGTAATGACAAACCAATTTAAAAAAATATGGTGACAAACCTTTTTCTATAAGCATTTCCAGCTAGTTGTAGTCAGCTACATAATCATAGAGTCTATTATATCTACTAGGCTGCACAAATATGTGGGAGACAACCTAGAAAGGATATTGTTAATCCCATTGATTTCATTTTGTTTAACATAAAGAAAATAAAAACAATGATTGTAATGTGTCGAAATCGACTTCCTGTAAAGGGTGATTCATTGGAGTGAATTTTGAAAGAGAAACATGAGTTGTTGGACAAGACTGCTGATTTCAATGATAAAATAATGCAAATAAAAGAAGAGATGCCTTCTTATAATACAAATAGGGAGCATAACTGATTTGTAGATTTCATTTACTAGAATTCCTTTTTAGAATGCTTGTGACTTTTACTTGCATGCCTTCTTTGTGCATGTTTAGTTCTTATGTTGTTATATTCATGTGTATATTCTATCTTGATCTATTACTAGAAAAATTAGATTTGGTGGTACCTTGTGTAATTTCTGATTTATTTATGAATGTAATAAAATAAAATGTTCCATTTATGAACACGTGGTTATCTTTAGTTAACATTTGGTCATCTTCAGTTTTGTCACATACAAACTGTTGATATATCTTACAAATAGGGCGTTATACCAATTACAATACATAAGCTTGTTTTTCTGTTAAACATGAAATACCAGTGCACTCTGTATTCTATTCAGTTATTGTGATATTTTTTCATTTCAAAGTTTGACATTATTTTAAAATCTAAGCATTACAAGAAGCATAGATTTTTCCTGAATTTTGATGTAAAAAATGTTAATTTTGTAGTTCACATGCCACGTGCTAAATCTTCATGCCCTTGCAAATGCAATAAACAATGTACAAGTATTTGGCTCAATATAATTTTACTTTGATGTAGTATTTAGATTTATCTTTCATCATTTCATTTAAGGTTGTTTGCATGTATGTCATCTTTAGCAAGACCTTGGAAAAAACCGATTTAAAGTTTTTTCAAAGCCATGGTTTGCAAGAGCATATTTTTTCTTTCAAAGACCGTTCAGTTACAAAGAAATTGAGTTCTTTGAAGCACTTTTCATAATTTAAAAAAATAACATGGAAGTTTATTTTTTCATAAATTATAGCATATTTATCAGTAATCTGTATTTAGCAAATTATGGTAAATTTTGTTCATCCACGAAAAAGTAGTAGTTGGCATCTCTGAGGAAGATGGGAGGAGTCTCTTATTTAGACATGGGAAATTTTTGAAAAACAATAATAAATATAAATGGTAATTCAATTAGCACCTTGTTTTATTTAAATCATTTGCAAACCTATCTTCTTATACTTAGCATGGGAGATGCCAAAGGCATATCTCTCAAACTCTACTTCAGAAGACCTCTAAAGGACCTTGGAATACTCCAGACTCTACATCAATCATTTCAATCCATTCAGTAGGAATTTGATTGAAGGATCTTGGGGTAAAATAGTTGTTTTCGATTAATAACTTATATTGTGATGAGGATTTAACAATTCAAGGTTGAAGAGCTTAGAAAAGGACAACCTGATGTGGTAGCTTCTTGGAAGAAGATAAATGAGGATTTTTCTACAATCCTCAATCTTAGGTCTAAGATTCTTTTCATCGTGGCTTGTCTTGACCATAGCATTCTAAATGAATCTAGACTTGGAATTCATATCTAGGGATGGTATATCTCTCTTGATGAAATTCTAGCATTCTAAATGAGGCTAGACGTGGAATTCATAGGAAGGGTTTGTATATCTCTCTTGATGAAATTCTAGTGGTAAAGCATGGCATGTTCCAGGTAACATTTGATTTGACTGATCAATTACATCAAAGATTTATCCCAGTACTTAATCAAGTTCGCAACTATTCCTATGGTAAAAAAATTGTGTTTTCTTTATGTAATTTTCATTGCATATTAATACGTCAATTCATTATTCTATATGTTTTGTATGTTCACAATGTAATGATCAATCTATAGACTGTCTCTAAATATTTTGTATGTAGACAATGCAATGGTAAATATTTAGTATGTTCACAATGCAATGATCAATCTATGATCATTTATATATAGTTTATTGTCAATTACAAATAATGGTGACTTTTGAATGTTTTATTTTGTAATTAATTGAGAAATAACATTGTGTGTCTATCACATTTGCAGATGCACATCGTCAACCATGATGTTTCAGACTAAAGTGCACTGTGGCGGGAAGATAGATGTAAATTTCAATGATCCACCGGAAAATGCCAACTTATTTGACAGTCACTCGGGTGCATCTAAGAGGAGAAGGGATGACATGAATTCTAATATCTTTGGAGGTAAATACCATAAAAAATTGTTTACTTTGTCATTTTGTTTACATTTATTTTTTAATTTAAAGACCATAACATAATATTTTCACACAGATTCGCACGCCCCATATTTTCCATCCTTGTTGAAAAGGTACGAGGACATGACAGAAGTTAACAAAAAAACATATAAATTTTTTGGAAGATAAACTTAAGTTTTATGAAAAGAGAACAAAAAACTACGAGAAGAAAGAAAATTTGTTAGGATGAAGCTCGTGGAACTGCGCGAGTCTAAGGTCAATATGGATATGGAAATATGTCAACTACATATGGCACATAAAATCTTAGAAACAATGAGTGTAGCAAGGCTACAAATGTCAAAAGTTTCCATGGAAAAGGTTCAAGAGATGGTGACCATTCACAAGCGGGAACACAACCACTTGAAAGAATTGCTCAAAAGCAAATAGGGTTTTCCCAATCAATGTAATGAGAAAACTGATTAAAAATGTGTCATTGACACATGTTTGTAAAATCATTTATTATTATAATTTGTAACACATCAAATTATATTTGAAAAACAAAACATGAAAATCGTAATAAATTTTGTGTAGCATTATTCCTTTTCCTAATATAGTAAATTGTGTTGGTATTAGAAAATTATGTAATGATTGTGATATGCTAGAATGATTCTAACACACAGCATCAAGAATATATTTATAAAATAAGTAAATATATGATATTTTAATTATTGTTTTAGATTTGCATGTTCTTATTATAAGTGTAGTGTATTTTTAGTTATTATATGTATTTATATGTCTTTGTTGTAAATATATTGTATTTTGTATCCATTGATGACTTGTTGCATTAAAATATAATTAATAGAAATGTTAATAAAATTTACTTTAGTAAAAATTAGTGAAACATATAATAGCATGGCTAAAACACTATTAATAAATGTCAATACTTGTCACATGACAAGCTCTTGTCTTTTTAATAAAATAATATGTCATTTCAATCATTCTACTTCTTAAATGATAAATAGTATTCATTCGCACGAACTAATATGTTTGAAACATGTATGTCTTTCTATAAGACAGTTAGCTTAAGTAATTATTGCATACATGTTTGCATTGTTACATATGGACATAAAGCATTTGGGATTTAATATCAATTATAAGTGAATAAATATTTATAAGGATATGTTTATTTTTATGTTTTAGCTTGCATAGCTATCTCCTGCCTACCATCCATCAATTTTCCTAAGTTGGTCATAAAATTATTCTTCTTTGAAGTCACCTTACACCTTATTCTCCACAGAAATATCATTACACATGCAATAATCTATGTTGTATTAGTTTTAAGTTATCCATGATCATATAAGAGACATATAAAATAGGATCATGCTATAAATAAGGTGAAATGAAAAAAAATCAAATACATCATGCAACCAAGTTAAAAAAAATTAAGCGGAAAATCTTTAAAAAGAGAATTGGTAGCCCTTCATGGGTGATTTTTGTCTCCTAATATAGTTCCCTCCGAAAATAGAGTATTCAAAATTTGAATTTTCAATTCTAAGAGGAAAGGGCCTAATTTAGATGTAAGGGTTGTAATTAATGAAAAAGGTCATTTTAAGACATTATGAGGGTACAATAAGATGTTTAGTCCGATGTGAAAGAGTATCATGACCTATGATCATTTAGAACTCTACTTATTCACCCTAGGATTAGATGTAACTACCCTAGGTTAGGTTTGCATGCCAAATTTCATGTGTGTGTGCTATGATGATAAGAAGGTACACAAATCTTGTGAAGGCAATGTGATATGTTCATGACTATTTAAGCTATGAATGAAACTGACTTGGATTCTCTGAGGCCTCATAGATCATAAACTTATCCTTCCTTGCATGTGTTTAAATTATTTACAAGGTGAATGACCTAGGTATGAGGTTTTGGTAGTAATAAAGGTCTCTATTTTTGTGTTTTTGAATGTTTTTGAGATTGTATACAATGGTTTCAACAGGACAGAGGCATATAAACCCCAAAATTAGGAAAATCATCACTAATCACAAAATTTTCATAACGAAAAGATGGAGGAAGAGATTCTAAACCGAATGAAATTTATTTTAGATTTTGAAACTACATTTCAAGGCTTTTATAGTTGGTTTTCTCTCCTCGGGCCTGAACTAGGGAAAGCTATAATTTCTTTTATATTTGATGAAATTAACTAAAAATTGAATAAATATCTGCCCCGCGTATGAGAAAAAGTGTGTAAATTTTTGGCCTTATCTCGCACATGTGAATAGAGTTATTTAATATAGAAATTTATATGATTGTAGAAACCAAACTTTGAACAGAGGATACAGGGAATTGATGTAATTTTTGGCAATTCTTCATGTTTCAAGTTAAATATTGTTTGAATGATGTATTAAAGTATTTTCAAGGTGTTCACAATTTTTTCAATGGTGTAAGAACTCATTTTGAGCCAACTATTCTTGCAAAATAATCCTAGTCTAGACCTAATATAAGACTGGCCAATCTTGTTTTGACAAATAGTTGTCAAAAGCAACAAAGGCATAGATCATAGATGTTTAAGGTTTAATAAAGAGTGTTTGTATCATTAGTTAAGATTCTATTATCACATTCTTAGTGAAGGAAAGTTTCTAAGAGCTAAACCTAAGGCCTATTAAACTAAGGAGTAACAATTAGATCTAAAGGAGACTTCAAGAATACATTTAGTGACATGTGTTAGCAAGGATCAAGTTGGATTAAGGGTTGAACTCCTAATTAGAGTGTATTCACAAGGATAGTATGGAGCTCAAGGAGGTGATAGAATTTAATGGAGTAACTTACCATGTAACAATCTTGAAAATTGGATCTATATACAAGTCTTTGCATGGTATGTACAAACAAGTGCAAAAAACTAAATAACAATGTTTGCAAACTATACCATGTCTATGGTTTTCAGTGATAAAGAAAACAAGTCAAAATTGTTTATTAGCATCAAAAAGAGTCCAAATTTTGTAGAAATATGACGTTACATGTGGAAAAATTCTAGGGAAAGTTTTAGAAAGATTGACTGAGAAAACTAAACAAATTTTGTGACAGTACAGTCCAATTTCAAGAAGAGAGAAGTAACTCAAAAGTTATAGCATGGTGAGTAAATGGTCTAAATTTCAAGGAAAATCTCATTCTAACTCAAAGGATGTTATGCACAGTTTTATCTTTACTTTAAGAATTGGTGACTTTTGTCTTAACTAGACTTGTAGGAGTTTATTAGAGTCTACTTCAAGAAGTTTTATACGACATCTTGTTAGTGATTCAATCAACAACCTGATGCAGGAGCATCTTTGCATGAGAGAGAAAGTTTCTTAGGGGTCATATGTTTTGGGATGATAGTTAGTTGTTTTCCCTCCATTTTTCCCATGTTCAAATTCAAATTTGTGTGTAATTGTAATTGTGAAAGTGAAAATATTCTAACAAGTTATAAATGATCAAAAATTGACTAAGTAAAAGAGGTGTATTAGGCGTGAGTGAGTTTTCAAGTTTGATAAGGTCATGAAATTAGGATTATAAATGAAATTTATCCTATTTCCTCATTATATAATGTGGTTGAACTTTAGTAGGAAAATTTGAGTCATTTTGGGAACTTGTTGAGCTTCTTTGGGAGCAAATAGAGGAGCTATTTCGTTCAATGATCATTATTTCATTAGGAATTCAATGTAAAGGCTATAGAATAATGTATTCAGAGGTAATGAAACATGTGTGAAGGTTGAATAATTATATGATAGCTTTGTTTGCATGTTTTTATGAATATCTTACTTGTTAGAATGATTATACATAAGGATTAATCGGGGGACAGTAAACAAGAAAACCTCCTTCAATTAAAAATTATTTGAATCATCTAAATGCAAGTATGAAGAGGAAGATGATGTGGTGAGGAACTCATTACAATTTAATTTGGGCTTTGAAGGTGTGTTTTTGATAGTTAGACGCATATGTATGAACACAGGCTCTAACTAGGGCATCAAATATCTCTTAAATTTCCTAATCAAATTCCTCCAAATTCAGATCATACTTCTGCCCAAGCTAGGAGAACACACTTGTGAAGTTTCATAATGAATAGACATGTGTAGATAGAGAAAACGATGACATAATTTTTGGTAAATTGGGAGGGTTAACAGTAACCAAGGGATGTAAGTTAAAATATGAATTTTTGAAGATTTTTCAAGTTTCAAAGCGTAGGATCAAGTAGGTGATGTTTTGAATCACTTTTAAGTTTTTGATGAACATTCTAAAAGTTTAAGAATCACCTAGGGAGTTTATTTTAACAATAATTGATCAAGTATAGCACTAGAACAAAACCATCGTACTCTTCTTTTCTCCTTTTGATAAGAAATAACTATATGTAGAGTTTTACATGATAGAAGCTCAGTACAATGGTGTTATAACAGTGGTTTAGAGTACTAAGATCACTGTCAATAAGGTAATTGGGTAAAGAACTAAGTCTAATCCTATTATAGAAGGAAATATTGGTAAAATAGTAGCAAAACCATTGATCTAAGGAAGTTGAATGTGATAACATTGATCTAAACATATTGGCATTGTGTATTGGTTGTGTAGATACTAGGCCTTGCTCATTTCAAGTGGTGTAAAGTGTCTTTAGGAGTTAATATTGGTTCAAGAACCTCGTTTTCCTATGATGCATGTTTTAATCCATTACAAGTAAGGTAATTACTTTGCATACAATTATTGTGAGGTTGATAGATCACTCAAATTTAGCCTTGACATCACTAGTTAATATGATCTAGTGGAGGTAGTATGAGGGAAATTCTATGTCAAGTAATTTTTTAAAGAATCATACCTTCATGGATCAAGTTGTCTTAAGGATGAGTTGAGCTAAGTTGACATCACAACCAATGCAAAGTTATATGAAATTATTCACTTTATTAACATTATAAACAAAAGTAAGTATTGTAAAAAAAAGTAAAATGGACTGTGTATCTCCTTTGTTTAATTTAGAGAGATAATTGTGCCTTACCACTTGGTTAATCACTCAAAGGAAAATGGAATTTTTGATCTAGATAAATTTATATTGATTTGAAAAAAAAATCGTTGAAAGGAGAGTACATTGTAATATAGGAATATATTTTCTATGCATTCTTGAATTGTTGAGCATTTGAATTCTATGCATGTAGTCAATGAATGAGTTAAGACTCGTAAGAATACTATTCTATTTTATAAGTTAAGAATGGAAGTATTTTGTCTTAAGAGCATAGCATGGAGTTGTATTACTTGTTTTGAAGTTAAGGGGACCTAAGACCATATAGAGCAAGAAGGATAGGATTGAATGATTTTTCTTGTTCTGGTATAAGTGGTTGAAGCTATCAAGAAGCTTATAGCATTCCATAAGTTTGAAACTAAGAGAGTTACAATCTAATTACATTTATGAAAATGGATTTATAGAGAATATTAATTTTTTTCATGAGATAATTTTATTTTTGAGAGGTCACAAATGTTGGCACAGTTCATTTCCAACCTGAAGAATCAATCAAGAAGGAGAAACCAATAAGAATAAATCCACTTTTCTCTAAGAAGGGGTTTTTAAGATGTTGGTGAAAGAATTAGACTAAATTATTTAGTATCCATCGAGTTTCTCTTGACAATTTCTAATTATAGTGTGAACAGTCTAGAGTCTCTTATGGTTTGGTGAAGATTTGAGGTTTAGAGGTGTTAATGAAGGAATTAGATCCTAGAACTTAGAGTTAATGGTCCTTACATTTCCCTATCGGATATTTTGGTGGATTTAAAATGTAGCTTGACTCATAAATTCATCAATGCATGACATACTGGAGTCACAGTATGGTCATAGTCTAAAGATACCTAATTCGATACTATAACAATGAAATTGAAGATTGTTTTACAAAAAACCTATCCTAAATTTTTGTACACAAAGAGAAGGGGCTAATGGTTGTTTAGCTAAGTCAAGTGAAGGTGAGAGATTGAAAGAGGCATTTAGCTAAGAAACAATAAACTTGGACTTCACATGCACCATCTAGAAAGAAATGGGTCCTAAGATATAATCTTAGTTTACATGGAAGATTCCAAGTTTTCTCCAACTATGAAGGCACCAAAATTATTGTTTTTGTACTCCTAAGAGGGAAGATTTAGTGAATAAGAGTGGAAGTGAAGTTTTTATTTGATTATGTTCAATGTGATGGTTGACTTAAGTTGGTTGAAGACATAGGGACAAGGTGAAATGAGGCAATGAGCATAATGTGGTATGAACTCAAAGTTGTATTGGATTTGGAGATTGTCATCTTCAAGGAAAATGGAGCTAGTTAAAGCCTAAGGGCAGTTGCAACTAAACTAAGTTGTTGAGAGTCTTGGTTTGTGATAAGAACATTGAGTAAAAAGAGGAGATCTTGAGTTCAAGAATTATTGTAGACACAAAAATTAGGTCACACTCCCCTTTTGTCCCTCGACAATAAGCACCCGTTATTACATTTACCTAGCCATGACCCCCCTTCACCCCACTAATATTAATTTAATTAATTTAATTAAATTAATGCATTATCCTCACTATATTTATTATTTAAATAATATCCACACATACAGTTCACTTAAACACCTCACCAAGCCAACTCAACCTAAGACCTATTCTTAGCAAGTTCCCATAACTAACTAAGACTTACCCAAACCCTAAAAATAAATGCCTACATTCCCTCTAACCACATTCCCGCATGCTCACAAGAAGCTCCCAGTCTAATCCATGGGATAACGACACGAGATCCAAGGAAATCAGGAGGATCTCCCTAGTTTAGTAAACCTAGGAAATCATGCCTTAACTGACGTCGGTTACCCCTAACTGTCACCGGTTAAGCTGGACTACCATCACTTACCGCTTTTAACCCTTAAACAACCTTATTCTCAAGGTTGAAAGCAAGTTGGAAAACTTTGGGAGAAATTTGATGAATAAGAACACATCTCTGAAGGATAACACATCTTCAGAGAGCCAATTCTAGCGAAAACTCACATCCAAGGAGGGAGATTGAGCATCTTCTCCTACACAGCCATCCTAGCCATGATCTGATCTATCCAAGTAAAGAGGAGTGTACATGCAATCCATGTAGAATATTTTCTTCAGTTGGTAATCACTGGCAACCTTCAAACCCATCATCAGCACCTCCATCCCTCACACATAGACATTCAGGAAAGAAATCCAAGTAAGTACAACATCATACTTTCCTAGTTATTTCTTTTCGTCATCATTTTATCATCCATTTTTTATTTTGCTCCCTATTGACCTTCTCCACATTTTCACCTCCGTATACCCATTGAAACCTCGCAAAATCCTACTCCACTCACCCAATACCTTGTCCCGACCAACCAAATTCCTTTGTACAATCACAAAGGAGACACCATCCTATTCTGTGACATTTCTAGATCTGACAGTAATCGGCATTGGTTACACCTAACCGTCGTCGGTCACCCCTGACCGACACCGGTCTCTGTGTTTTCCCACACAACCCTTAACAGAGACCTACCCACCTAATCTTATCACACCCTCTTTCACCTATGATCTACCTGATACCTCTGTCAAACCTGCAACACCCATAACCAATCATTTGACCTTTGGATTCTATTCTAGCTTAGCCTGTTAGATTAGATCTATTTCTTATTGTGTTTTTAAGTGAGATACTTAAATCATTTCAAAATAACAATAGGATTTACTTTGTTTACAGCATAGAATTGTTTAAGACGGTGGACTGACAGCCATCTAGGAAGTATCACACTTCTTGGATCTAGCATACGCTAGGCAATCCACTGCCCATATTGTTTAATTCCTCCCGGTGGTTTCATTTTCATTACAGGTAGTTCCTCCTAGCCAAATGGAAGCTCTCACGATCAGCTATGGATTCGAAAGTCATACATGCACAACAACCCATCAACCGACATTTAAACAGGTATTCCTCCTACGCCCCTTAACCCTATCTGTTTCGTCAACGCTTCTAAAAAATAATTTAAGAAAAAGGTGAAACATTTTGGCACGCCCACAAAGGAGCAACCATTACTTCCTCCACCCACAGAGGAGCACCCATTACCTCCTCCACCCACATTGGAGCACCTATCCATTCCTCCACTTATAGAGGAGCTCCCATCATCTCCTCCACCCATCATAGACCCAATTAAGATACCTTTTCCTTTTGGCGAGCATTCACCATCAGCTACCCAAAATCCAATAGACCTACTTTCGGCTCTCTTACCCATAGAAGCTGAAGCAACTCCACCCACAGATGTGTCGTTCTCATGTTTGGCTGATCACTTAGATTATGTGGATAGGGCTTTACTATGGGGGAACCTCTTACTCCCGTCTCAACACAGATGCAGAGATCCCTAGCTGATACCTCCACTATCTACCCAAATGCATTTTGATCCATCAAACCAAATACAACCACTATTCTCTCAACCCCTTCCACGATACTTGTTAGCGCTCAAACCACACCCTTACCCATAACTCAACCTACATCCTAAACCCAAACCCATACCTACAACATTTGCCTCGACTAAACCCATTACCACTTTAGGGGTCACCCCAACCACCAGCCTTACTCATCCACCTATCAAACTGGATTTAGCTACATCCTCCAAAGTCAACACCATACCTACTCCTACACCCAAACAGAAGAACCAAACCCATCGACCTCATACCCCAGCTGCGCCAATTGCACCTACAACTTGTCCCATCTTCCGTCTCAAAACCTCAGCTACCCAACAAGGTCAAGCACCCTTCACCTATCCATAAACCAATAACACAATAATCCATTCCTTCCTCACAAACCTCTAACCTACCCAGGCACACAACATGACTTATACCTGCACCTGTAATTTCTTTACCACCAATACCTCCAATACCCTCAGCTATTGCTTCACTACCCACTACACTTCAGTCATTGTCCCTCACACCCCAAGTATGACCTACGTCATCTACCTTCACAGCACCCCCATTATCCCCGTGGGTAACTCGCCCTCTTCCTCCATCTACTTTTCCTTCTAGACCTCGTACACCCACATCACCTTTACCCAAGAAGGTGCAACCCAAAAACAAAACCTCACTACCCCACAATAAGGTAGTCAAAACAACCACACACCCTCCTACCCATCCATCTACTCTACCCCTACCCAAACAAACATGACCGATACCTAAAACCACACTGGCACCTAAAACCATAACTCGACCTGTTCCTACTCTTCCAAAAACAGTTCCTCGACAATCAACCACACCTACACCCAAACCCACGTTCACTTCCCATTGTGATCCACTAGCAGGGTCCTATGCCAAAATTTTAACCAACCTCCTCGAGACTTATGTTATCACATTACCACCACTCTAGGCCTTATGACCCCCTCAAACCCAAGCCAAAAGGGTTTGATGATACTAAAATTTACGCATACCATCATGTGCTAGGGCATGATGTGGAGAGTTGCAAGGCCTTGAAAACCATCCTTATCCAATTGTGTCCACCAGAAACCAACTTTGACGATGACGACCTTCTCGATGAGGATCCTGCTTCACCAACACCCATCCCCACACTACCCACTCAACAACCACAACCTCCACCCTCACAACTTCTAGAGTCCACACCCAAGATTTGAAATTAATATGGTTCGCATCAGAGAACTTGCCACGCCACCACCCAAATGTCATTGCGCCCAACTGACCTCACAGGATTTTTCTCCTCCGGTAGGTTTTTTCCCATCATGTCATTATACCACTCACCCTACACCTTCTCCATTTTCCAACTTCCCTCAAATCAACATGATACATGTCACTACATGTGTGCAGAAGGGAAAAGAAAAGGTAATTGACCCACCAACCAATCATATACCCAACATACCATCTGCACCCATACCTAAAATAACTATCTCATGGCCCCACATACCCCATTTCTAATGGCATCACACATCTCACCATACTCAAACAATTACACCAATCTCCTCTCAAAATGTCCTTATATGACCTCATCCAAACCTCAGAATCCCATCGTCAAGCCCTCATGGAGGTTCTTCAATCTATTGAGGTTTTACCCAATGACCCTACACCCGTAGCCTCCATTATCACACCTCATCATGTAGCCTCTCTCACCAAATTACCACCTTCATCCTCACCTCACCTTGTTCACCAATTGGCCTCCCTTGGCTTCTGAAAGGAAGAGATCACACCATACCAAAATGATGACCCAGACCCAACCCTCTTCATCTTTTTCCACATTGATGACATACAGGCACACCATGAGATGATTGATGGAGGGCACTAGCATTAACATCATTTCATCCCATACATTTTCTAAAATGTGCGTACCTAATAATTGCATGCATAAACATCCACTCATGTTGTGTTCATTCAATGATGCTATCGCTTCCACACTAAGCACTATCATCCTTCATGTTCACATGGGCCCCTGCACTATTCTATAATTGTTTTATGTTTTGGAGGGGGGAATTCCAATATAACTTGTTTCTTGGTAGACCCTAAATCCATGGCATGGGTTGCATGTTCCTTCTACTCTACATCGTTGTGTAAAGTTTGAACATAAAGGACACACTTATACCATACCAGCTGACCCATCACCTTTCAAAACATACAACATGCTATACCAACCCAATGATGTGCTCATACCTTTCAAGCCATCTAGCTCTACAACCAATACCGCTTCACCTACACCACTACCTACTAGTACAGCCATTACTTCAGCCACACACACCACTTCCATTCCTACCCAATACTATAACCTCCACGAACTGACCTATTAGCTTCCCAATCCGTTAACTCCACCTCCGCATCAACCTCTGACCACATTATCTATACCATCTACCTACATACCAACCACTAATCCCTTTAAAGGTGTTTTTTAATGCCTCACTTTGGGGGTAGTACCGTCTATATAGTGTCAACACATTCCTTACCCCACACAAGTATGGAAGCCTTCACTAATACCCTCATTATGATCACCACATAGGAGAACACCTCCTTTATGATCCTCCTCATCTTTGTACTAGTCTCACCTATGGGGGACTTGATACTACCACATACACACCTGAACCACCATCATAACCCCACCCATTTTCTACTGACTTCCAATCACTTACAAATCACCATTTCACCCACACCTTCCTACACTGTTGTGCGCATGGAAGGGTTTTAGTTTTGGATTTTATGAGCAAGGCCGCCATACCATTATTCCATGGACCACCCACAAACATAATGACCGTAGTGGTATCGGCTTCCCCAAACCTCATACTAAACAAGCCTGCATTGAACTCATTGAGGACCCTAGCCCTCCTCCACCTTCATCTTCATTGCTACCTTTAACCCGCTCCACCTTCATCACCACCCTCATCGACAAAGTCGATGGATCCTGAATCTATCGTGCCTAACCTTTTTTTTTTTCATAAAACACCATTTCCTTGGAGTCTTTGACTTATCAACACGAAGGTGAGGCCCCTTCCACTCTTCCATTCATGTATCCTGAGATGATCGATGATGACACACCTATACTTAATGTCATTCAATGTCAGGATGATGAATACATACTCACCTACCTTGGTGCGGAAGACTCATATATTCATTGGTCATTACCATCTAAGACGTAAACCATGTTGAATGAATCGACTATCAAGATCAACATTCATACTCAGGATGACCCACACATCCTAAAGATCAAATAATCTTTAGATGCTGCTAAACAGGAAGCCATCACCTCTTTCCTCCAAGATCATAATCATGCTTTTGCTTGGTATTACATAGACATGCACTGGTATTAACCCCACCATAGCGGTCCACAATATCGTAACCGTTCCCGATGCCAAACCTATCAAACAAAAGCTGAGGAAAATGCACCCTCGCATTGCTCTTCTCGTCAAAGAATAACTTCAGCACCTTCTTTCTGTTTCCTTCATCTTACCCATTGATTATCCTCATTGGATTTCTAACATTGTCCCTATTACTAAAGAAAATAGGGGGACTCCGCATTTGCATGGACTTCCGTGACCTCAACCTCAGCCTACCTGAAAGATGACTTTCCCTTTACCCTGGTATTGATCAACTGGTTGACCTTACCACTGGTCACGAGATGCTCTCACTCATGGATGGCTTCTCGGGTTATAACCAAATTTTGTCTTGCCCGAGAAGATCAGCACAAGACCGCATTCATTACCCCTTGGGGAACCTTTTGCTATCGAGTCATGCCTTTTGGCCTTAAAAATGTTGGTGCTACATATCAGTGTGCTATGACTTACATCTTCCATGATATCATGCATCGCATATTGGAAGATTACATGGATGATCTCTTGGCCAAATATAAATGTCGCGCCGAGCACCTCACCATCCTCAAAACCATCTTTGACTGCCTCATTAAATATTGCATCCACCTTCAACCTAAAAAGTGTGTCTTCAGTGTGTCTTCACAGTTCTCTCAGGAAAGCTCTTGGGATTTATTTTTTCCCTCCGTGGTATAGAAGTTGACCCTGCTAAAGTCAATGCCATTCTAGAAATGCCTCCACCCACTAACCTTACACAACTCCGTAGCCTGTAAGGTAAATTGCAGTCCATTCGTCCATTTCATTTCACAATTATCTGATCGGTGTCAACCATTTCATCATCTGCTTAGGAAGGATGTCTCCTTTAAATGGGATGATGACTGTCACAAAGCTTTTGAGGCCTTAAAACAATACCTTCTCCAACCACCCATACTCATTCCACCTAAAGATGATCAACCTTTTTACCTATACATATCAGCTACCGATCATTCCTTGGGAGCCATGCTCGCTCATCACAATGAACAACACAGGGAGTAGGTGGTTTATTACATAAGCCGTACTCTTTTGGACTATAAAACCCAATACAACCATCCCGAAAATATTTGCTTAGCCTTAGTTTTCATTTGCCACCAAACTCCGCCATTACCTACTCAACCACAAAACCTATGTCATGACCAACACCGATCCCTTACACTTCATGTACGCCAAACCTTATCAAAATCAGCGCACCATGCACGTGATGGCTTATGCTTTTATCTGATTTTGACCTCAAATTCATTCACCAAAAGTCCATCAAGGGCCAAGCTATAGCCAACCAACTGGCTGACGCACCTATTTCTGGAGATCAACCCTCTAATTTTGACTTTCCCGATGAGTCAATTGCTACTCTTTCCCTAGATGAACCCCCTTACCAAATGACACTATTTTTTTTACGGTTCTAAGTGTCAGCGTGGGGGGTGGGGCTGGTGTTATCCTCATTCCTCTGGATGGGGAACCCATGCCTTTGTCTTTCAAACTAGACTTTGAATGCACCAACAATATTGTCTGAGTACGAAGTCGCTCGTACTAGGTCTCTAAGCCGCATATGCCCTAGATGTCAAATCAATCCACATCTTTGGTGATTCAAAATTGGTTGTAAACCAAGTTAATGGTATGTACCAATGTTGTAACGAGATACTTAAAAAGTATAAACATCATGTAGACATACTTTTGACCACCTTTGATCGTTACACCCTTCAAACCATCCCACGTTCAACCAACAAATTTGTAGATACCATGGCCTGCTTAGCTTCCCAAATACCTACTTCCCCTGCTGATTCCAAAATATTTGTCACCGTACAATTCCTCCATTCACCTTCTTATTTACCTCACGATGTTTACTCAATTAGAAATGAACACCCCTGACCCAAGTGACCTTTGGTACAAACAATACTCCGACTACCTTTCCCTCTCCATCTTACCTCCTGATCTCACCCGTAACAGACAACGTACCTTCCTTAAAAAGGTCTCCCATTTTGTCATTCTAGGGGGGACTCCTCTATAAATGCATCTTTGATGGTATTCTCTTACGATGCCTCACAAGTTTTGAAATTACTTATACCATTAAGGAGGTTCATGATGGCATATGTGGAGGTCACTTTAGTGGCCTTGATGTTGCTAAGCGCATTCTTTATATGGGCTATTACTGGCTGACCCTTAACCATGATTTTTGTGACTATGTCAAATGTTGTGTGAAATGCCAACAACATTCCAACCTTCATCATACACCCAGTCATGCCTACAGGTCACTCGTGACCTGTGGCCCTTCTCTCAATGGGGTTTGGATCTTGTCAGAAGAAATCAATCCTCATTCTTCCCAACGCCATCAATGGATCATAACTGCTACTGAATACTACACAAAATGGGTGGAATCCATACCACTCATCTCCACGAAAGCTGAGAAGATATGTGAGTTCATTAACCATCACATCATTTGTCGCTTTGGTGTTGCTCATCGCCTCATCACTGACAATGGAAAACAATTCAAAAACAAAACATTGCAAAAACTTTGCGACGCCTTCGACATTTAGCTTAGTTTCTCATCACCTTATTACCCACAAACCAACGGCCAAGCCGAATCCACTAACAAAACCCTCAACAAAATTCTCATGAAAGTGGTTGACAATATTGGAAAGGATTGGCATACGCACATTCCTTTTGCCCTATGGGCATACCGCACTAGTATTCACACTTCCACTGCAGCCACACCCTTTTCGTTGGTCTACGGTACAGAGGTTGTTCTTCCTCTCAAAGTCCAGATCCCCTCACTCCGCATTTCTCTCTAGGACATGCTTACTGATGATGACTTTTGTCAGGACCACTTAGCACAACTAGAGTTATTAGACTGAACGTCATCTTAATGCTCTAGATCACCTTCAAGTTTACCAACAACGTATCAAATGTGCTTATGAAAAATGTGTTCATGAATGAACCTTCTAAGTTGGTGACCTTGTCTTGAAAGAAAAATCAACATGTAACCAAAGCAGAAAAAAGTAAACAGGGAAAATTCACTCCTAATTGGCTTGGACCATACATCGTAACTCATACCTATGGATCAGGTGCCTATCGTTTATCCTCGCTTGATGGTAAACCCAAACCTAAGCCCCTTAACACATTACATCTTCAACCATTCTATTGTTGACTCATTGTCCTATCTCACCCTTTGTCTCTTTATAGGATTCATCCCTTGAGTGTTATCCACTCCATACACCTCCCTAATGATTAAACAAGAATCATGTGAGTTCCCATCACTTGTTATCTTCTCTTGAATATGTGTACCATGGCACTACACATAGCATGATTCTCATGGATACTTTTCATCTACCTTTAGATGAGATCCCATGGTCATTCCACCTTGCCTTTTGAACAAGAGTCCTATCCTCCACCTTGGTCTTGTCCATGATTTCAAAAACCTCACATGGGACCAAACTCCTTGAGTCAAAATTCTAATAAAAAGATGACTCCCTCAAAAGGACATCTTCCTCTCGACAAAATTGCTACTATAAATAGACTGCTCCCTCGAAGGACAACTATGTGCAACTAAAAAAAACAAAAAAAATGAGAGAAACCGAAGCTTCCCGCATCGATCAGCTTCACGAAGACCTCAAGGAGTACCATATTATTTATCCCATATAGAATTCCCACATCGATCAGTCTATCACAACAAAAAAACTTTTTTAGTCATGGACTTGCCCATTGTGACCTCGGACCTCTTGCCCAAAAGCCCTGTCACTCAAAACATATACAATTAATTACCTTTCACCCACCTTACCATTTCCACTCTCATTTCCTCAAATTGCCTCAAGGGACATCTTGGAATTTTGACATTTGGTGATCCTGTGACTACCTTCATTATAGAACAGTTAATCATCCAATGCCTTTCGGGTCTTATGTTCATCACCCCCTCCAAGGTATGATCTACTCAGTATGATCCTACCTAATCAGGGGGCTTTATTGCCCCCCTCTTATCTTTTCACCATCTTTGTTTACATTTTGATTACCTTATACAGGACTTGGTACTCGACGCTTACCTTTGGGGTAATCCTCCCCTTTTGCCATAATCACCTTCACCTACATCCTTTTACCTATAATCTACCCACACCTATTAAACCTAAACCCACAACATGCCCAAAAACCTACCAACTCATTTTCATATTCTTCCCTAGCTCATGGGAGAACTACATCGGCTTGAGGTCCCTTTTCACTCGGGACTATGTAGGTAGCACTCTGAGGGCATGGGGCCCTTGGAGGTTAGCTCAGCCATTCTCTACCCTAAACTAATTCATCAACCATACCTAACTCACCATTTACATCATGTTTCACTTAGTTCCCCTTTTATAACAAAATTGGAAATTAAGCCACATACATAACAAGTTGCTTACTACATCATACATTTATTACACCTACCATCTCTCTATCATCACTATGCATAGATTATAACAACATTTCACATATGACCCATAGTCCCATTCATTTCCAAACAACCTAATGAATCATAAACTATAACCTAATTCAACCATGCCTAACCAACCTAACTCAACCATGCCTATAACCTGACTCAATCCATGCCTAAATCAACCTGACTCAACCATGCCTAAACCAACCTAACTCAACCATGCCTATAACCTAACTCAACCATGCCTATAACCTGACTCAATCCATGCCTAAACCAACCTAACTCCATCTATAACCTAACTTACCTAATTTCCTATAACCTAACTCAATCCATGCCTAACAAATCCATGACTCGATCCATGCCTAACCAACCTGACTCCATCATGCTTAAATCACCTAATATGAACCTCATAAAAATAACAAATTAATCACATCTAACATAAATAAACCAATGTCTCATAACATGAATCTCATCAAATAAAAATAAATGTGTATCTCAATACATGCCTATCTCATGATGTCCATCATCTCAAAAATGTCGGCATGCAGGCCGATATACAATACAAAATGTCATTGGCGACATCAGTTTGGTCTCAAAAATGTTAGCAAAAGGACCGATATGAATCAATACAAAAAATACCTTTGGCACGCAGGCCAGTATATGCTCACAATATACAAAAACCCATTCATACATCCTCACTGTCTTCGGCACACAAGCCGGTATGTGATCAAAAATACAAAAATCTTCGGCATGCAGGCTGGCATATATATCAACAATAATCACTCATATACATCAAAAATCAGGTGGCCACATATCAGACATCTCACCGAATGTCCTCCATCTCTGTGTCACCTACACCCTCAGCCTCCTATGGCCCTGCTGGCACATCAACTCACTCTAGTCACCATGCGCTAGTGGCCTCTCCCTAATTAGGCCTCAGAGCTCACTGCCCTCCTGTGCTCTCCACACTATGTGTGTGCAGGATCTCGTCCTCTCACTGGACACCTGTTGTGCCCTGTACTCTCCATAAGAGAGGAAGTCTATCCCAGTCTTCCATAAGCTTGGTCCTGATAATATCTCACCTCACCTAGGGCATCCCGTAACCTAGATATAGGCATGGTCTGTGGTGGTCCCATAGGTCTCGGCCCCTGTACCTGCCCTACAGCCTGTAAACTACCATGTGTCTCTATACAAACTGTGGTGGGCCCTTGCTCCCTGTGCCTGTGGTGGTGCCCCCTATCCCTATGCCTGTGGTGGTGCCCCCTATCCCTGTGCCTGTATCTGGGCTTATAAGGCCCCAATCTATGTTTGGTTTGTGGCCAACTAGCCCTATAAACCTGCCACCTGAGCCAATAAGGCTACTCACCTGACCATCCCCCCTATCTGTCTCCATCTCCTCCATCACCTCCACCCTCTCCCTCCACCATCTGGGCCTGCAGACTGGCCACCTGTACTCGTAGCTCTGCTACCTCTGCCTCTGACCCCTCCAGCTGTGTCTATAGTATACCTATCTGTGTGATCAACATCACTACCTACTCCTGTAGGACATCTCTCTGCACTGTAATGGTAGCTAAGTCAAGCTGCCCCGGTCTAGGTGGTATGGCTCGTAACTGAGTTGCCCACCACTACCTATACCTATCTGTGCATCCAGCATCATCAATCCGCTAATCCACTAGTTGCTCCTCCTCTCCTATAGGCACTGACAGGCTGTGGTAGAGGTAAGGGCCTCTCCACGTCATCTCTCTGATATTGTGGGAAGGGCGGAGGAATATCCTGTACAAGCCCGAACTGTCGTCGGACCCTGTCTACCAGGATCATCTCATCCTCCCCGACATGGTGACCCTGTATCCACCTCTCTAGCTGGAGCTCAGCTAGCTCCTCATGCATGTGCCTATATGAGGGGAATCCCACATATGGCCTCCAAATAATGTCCACTCTGGACAACCCCTCCAACAATTGCCGAAAATGGACCACATCATATGTCGGCCTATCTGACCTCCACTCTCCTGCAACCGGCACCCATCTCCTATATCCCAACCACACACATCTCAGTGGGAATGCATCTGCTCAGGGCATCCCTATAGGTCAAACACAGACTATGTGCTCATAGGCCCAGCAGTGTAGTATAAATGTACAACACAGGCTAAACCTGAGCAACCACCCATATGCCCACAGCTCTCTGTATAGCTACACCAAGAATGTTGGTGCCCAGGTGAAGCATGTCTCATGCACCATCATATCATGGAGCACCCCCATCAGTGATCAGGGAAATCATCCACCCTCTACATCAGGTAGTGCATAGCAGCACACTGCCTCCATCAATAAAACCACTAGCCTCATCTCATCCGGACGGGCTAGGTACATCTCACCATAGCTCAAACTGGTGCTATGGAATCTCATCTCTGCCACTCCCTCACCAAAAATAGTCACAATTAACTCCTCTGAGGCCTCAGAGGAGATAGAGTACACCTGTGCCCCCAATATGGGTAATCTATAAAATCTGGAACACGTCCTCTAGGGTGATAGTCATCTCACCCGTCAAAAGGTGGAACGTGTTGGCCACAGAGTCCCATCTATCGATGAGCGCGACCATCAAACTGGGCTGCCAAACAGCATGTCAGTAACACCGAATACCACTCAAGCCCACTACCTCACATGTGCTGTAGCTCCAAAGGGGTCGCTAAGCCACGTAATGTCACCAGTAGCGGTGGAACCCTGTCCCGCATATGTAACTGCGATCTCACCTGCATCCAATCTAAGCACAACATTAATCTACATTTACCATGACCATATTCACCAATTATCATTACCCTCCACCCTATTTTTACTTTACCCATCTCAACTACCTGGCCCACATCCCTCTTGGACCCTTGTGCCTAAAAAACCTGACTAGTGCCTGTTCATCCTAACCGACTCTAGTCACCCTTAAACCGGCATCGGTCACCTATTAGGTGACCGATACTGGTTCAACTATACTGACCACGGTTATCACCTAACCGGCATCAGTCACCTATTTGGTGACCAATCCCGGTTCTACCCAACCGACGCTGGCCAAGCTTGACCGATGTCGGTCACTGTCGCGGAAAAATCGCGACTTCCCAAACCCCCTTTTTTCATAACCCTCCCCCTGCCCCTTTTACCCCACCTATAATGACCAAAACTACCCCTAGACCTCTACCCACCCCACCTATACACTTTACTACCCTCCCCCCCTCTTTTTTCCCATTATTTCCCCCATACCCACATTTCACTTTTGAGCACCCACAAAATACACCACACCCAACAAAACCCTACAAATCACAAATAACCACAACCTATAATCTATTTACTCTACAATATAGAGTTGGGCGCTTACCTCGTCGCACTACCGCCATCTCGGTGGCACATCTAGCCACTGTGCCGGTGGTCCGCCCAATCCCTCTCCAGCCTCTGCCATCCCTGAATATCTACCTACAACCTCCGACCAATCACCTCTCTCACTCTGATCTCGTGGACCCGCTACTCACCAACCCAACCCTCATCAAATCACACTGCCCACTCACTATTCTGTTCTGTCTGGACACTTTTCACACTTTTTTCTCTTTTTTTTCATTTTCTCACTTCGAACAATAACAAATGAATAACAAAACACGTGGATTTTTTGGTTTTATACAAAACCCAACCTAACTGACGTCGGTTCCCATCGACCGAGCATCGGTCTCATGCCCTACCTCACCGTCGTCAGTTTTCCTATACCGACGTCAGTTATCCATGACCGCCATCGGTCAACCTCACCTACACATTGCCCCTACTTTACCATTTTACCCCACCCTTTACCTTGCTCTTTTACCCCACCCTTTCCCTTGCTCCTTTACCCCATCCCGCCTTTACCCAACCCATTACCTTACCTTTCCTGACCTCATCATTTACTACCTCCCTTTTTCCTCCTTTGGGGACTCATTATTTTACCCCTACCTTGGCCTTACCCATGTCGTGACCTAGATATTTGGACCTGGACCATTGTTAGTGACCTTTGACCTCATGTGTTCAGTATACCTTGTGGCACTATTACCTGTGTTGATTGACCTAATGACCTTACCTAGCCTATTTCCATGATTGTTTATTCTGACCCTACCTTTGGTGTACCAGAACATACCTAAACGTTCATGCACCTAACCTACGTTGTGTTTCCTAACCATATCCTATACCTTGGATACCGGATTCACTTCAACCTTGTTTGGATAAACCTATCGACCTTAGACGATGTAGAGTTTTCCTGCTCTTCAACCCGATAGTGTGCTACATTTTTACGTGTGCGTGCGTTTGACTATTGCTACCTGTGACCCTGACCCATTACTTAGATTTCCCGAGTAGACCTTTCACCCTTTTCCCCTATCCCACTTGCCTTTTCCTCACATTTACCTTTTATCAAACCACTCACCGCTTCAGCCTACTGCCTCGTCAGTTCCTGGTTTGAGGGGGATCACCTTCACCCACACATGGGGCAACCACATCTTATTTTTTTTAGCATTGCTTACCAATACAAGCTACGCAACAAAAAGGGGAAAAATGTAGACACTAAAAATTAGGTCACACTCCCCTTTTGTCCCTCGAAAAATAAGCACCCTTTATTACATTTACCTAGCCATGACCCCCCTTCACCCCACTAATATTAATTTAATTAATTTAATTATGCATTATCCTCATTATATTTATTATCCTTACTATATTTATTATTTGAATAATATCCCCACATATAGTTCACTTAGACACCTCACCAAGCCAACTCAACCTAAGACCTATTCTTAGCAAGTTCCCATAACTATCTAAGACTTACCTAAACCCTAAAAATCAATGCCTACATTCCCTCTAACCACATTCCTGCATGCTCACAAGAAGCTCCCAGTCTAATCCATGGGATAACGACATGAGATCCAAGGAAATCAGGAGGATCTCCCTAGTTTAGTAAACCTAGGAAATCTCACCTTGACCGACGTCAATTACCCCTAACCGTCACCGATTAAGCTGGACTACCATCAGTTACCCCTTTTAACCCCAAAACAACCTTATTCTCAAGGTTGGAAGCAAGTTGGCAAAAACTTTGGGAGAAATTTGACAAACAAGAACACATCTCAGAGAGATAACACATCTTCAGAGAGACAATTCCAGTGAAAAACTCACATCCAAGGAGGGAGATTGAGCATCTTCTCCTGCACAGCCATCCTAGCCATGATCTGATCTATCCAAGCAAAGAGGAGTGTACATGCAGCCCATGCAGAAGCTTTTCTTCAGTTGGTGATCACTGGCAACCTTCAAACCCATCATCAGCACCTCCATCCCTCACACACAGACATTCAGGAACAAAATCCAAGTAAGTACAACATCATACTTTCCTGGTTATTTCATTTCATCATCATTTTATCATCCATTGTTTATCTTGCTCCCTATTGATCTTCTCCATATTTTCACCTCCATATACCCATTAAAACCTCGCAAAATCCTACTCCAGTCACCCAATACCTCGTCCCGACAAACCAAAGTCTTTTGTGCAATCACAAAGGAGACCCTAGCCTGTTCTATGACATTTCTAGATCTGACAGTAATTGGCATCGGTTACACCTAACCGTCGTTGGTAACCCCTGACCGACACCGGTCTCTGTGTTTGCCCACATAGCCCTTAACAGAGACCTACCCACTTAATCTTATCTCACCCTCTTTCACATGTGATCTACCCGAGACCTCTGTCAAACCTGCAAAACCCATAACCAATCATTTGACCTTTGGATTCTATTCTAGCTTAGCATGTTAGATTAGATCTATTTCTTATTGTGTTTTTAAGTGAGATACCTAAATCATTTCAAAATAACAATAGGATTTACGTTGTTTACAGCATTAAATTGTTTAAAACAGTGGATTGATAGTTGTCTAGGAAGTATCACACTTCCCGGATCTAGCATACGCTAGGCAGTCCACTGCCCATATTGTTTAATTCCTTCTGGTGGTCTCATTTTCATTACAGGTAGTTCCACCTAGCCAAAAGGAAGCTCTCACGATCAGCTGTGGATTTGGAAATCATACGTGCGTAGCAACCCATCAACCAACATTTGAACAGGTATTCCTCCTACGTCCGTTACCCTATCTGTTTCATTAATGCTTCTAAGAAACAATCTAAGAAAAAGGTGAAACAAGTATAATGCATGGAATGTGGGAAATGTTGACTAGTTGTGCATAAGAGGATGCATAATTTAGGCTTGTTAAAGTCTCAATCTTCAAGGTTATTGAAGGATAAACCAAGAAAGGTATGGATGCTTGAGTTATTTCATGTTAGTGATCAATTTTTAATAATAGCATGGCATGTATATGCAGTTGAGATAGTTAAACAAGTTTATTTGATCACAAAGAAGGGTTAAGAGTCAAAAATCAGATTTTGAATGTGCATACTTGAGAAAATAGTTGTGTTAAGTGTTTTAGAGGTAGAGTTAGATATGTTCAAAGAAATTCCTAATTGAATACATGATGGTTAGACTTGTGCTTGCAGAATAATTGTGCTTGGAGAATAATTGTGCTTGCACCAAAGGGTCTTCTATGAATTCTCATATGAATTAGCTTATTTGATAAACTTGGTTTTGAGGTGAACACAATTAATGTCATACCTGTAGAAGGAATTAGTACAGCAAAGCAGCCCAGTCTAGTGCCCCTCAACGGGATTCAGTTACCCTCCCAAAGGAGGAACAAGGTGAATAGAAGGAGCTTCCTCAAGGAAAGGAGCTCAGAAATGTGAAAAAGAGTTGGATTTTTTATGAAACATGATTTTATATATATAAAATAAGCTTATTTTTTATTGAATATTACTTTCAATAAAGTTTTATGGTATGAAATGAAAACTATGGATTCTCTTTTGGGACTCATGGAAGTCTAATTGTTATCTTCTTGGGAAGTTTTATTAGGTGATTGATGATGGTAACTCCTTTCAAGTATGAATTTTAAACTCTAAGGATGAATTCATATGATTCAAGAACTAACAAGTGCATGATTGGATCATTAAGATAAGGATTGTATCAATTGTAGGAAGTTAAAAATAGCTTGGATAGAGAGTGAAAATGGTATTTTATGATGTTTTCTCCATTCACTGATTTGAGGATAATACTCTTCATTGTGAACTATGGTTGCAGGGGTCATTGTTATATAATCAATTTTGTATGTGTGATAAGAAGTTCTTTTTTTAGATTTCACTTGTGATGAACAGTTCCATTGATGTGTTTTTACATGCCTTCAAGGTTGAAACCAATGAGATCCTCTATTTGTATGTTTGTAAACTCTTGAGAAGACCATGACAGTGATTACACATGTCAGAAGTGTTTGATATTCTCGTTCATGTGCAGGTTACCTGGTTAGGGGTTGGTGTTAATACAAGCTCACTATGCCAAATTGTAGTTATTCTTGAAGGCCTAAGTTAGAGGGAATTTTACAAAGGAAGAGGCATTTGTATATGTAATGAAGGTTTGAGACTTTGTAGGAAGTTAGATTTTAGAAATGGGTATCCTAAAATAGTTTCACTATGAAAAGAAAGTACAATTGTTAGAAGTTATGCAAGAAGATGCATAGTACCAGGACTAGAGGAGGTGCGTATGGACTAAGAACGTAAAAAGTGAACTATGGAAGAAGATTAAGGAGCTAGGATTTGAAATTTGTCACACACCACCCCTAGGGAAAAGGGTACTTGAAAAAATCAATAGATTATTGTGGGTTGGATCCAATCCTTCCAACCATGAAATCACCATACTCATTATTCTTAAGAGTATTAAAAGGAAATTTGGAGAATATTAAATAAAGATGATAACTTGTTGTTTTTAACCCATTTATTTACTATTGATGTATGATTATGAGTTGTAAAATAGGGGGGAAGGTTTGAAAGGATTCGTTGGAATCTAAAAGTTAACTTTCCTTGTTTTGGGAATGAGAACCAAGAGGTTAGTAAAGGGTGTAAGGAGGCAAAATATAGTAATTGAATTTTTAGGATGAAAGTGAGGAAGCATGGTAAAATGTTGAGATGGCTAGTTGTGACCTGAAATGGTCAAGATATAGCATATTTATGACCTAGAGCTAGTTGAGAAGAAACCCAAAAAGAGGTATATCAAATGAATGCTATTGAATAATATTAGATGTCTATACAAAAACACACCAGCTTTATGCTCTGATCATGTTTATCCATACACAATAGACTAATACCACATTAAACATGGAATTTGTGAAGAAAAAATGGCATGGCTAAATGTGTATATATATACTAGTAACTTTGAGAGTCACATCCATAAAATTCAGAGATAACATTTCCCCTATACACTGGGGTTAATAGTAATGATGTTACATATTTTGATATGAAGATCAAATGTTTTGAATATGTAGGACCAAATAAATGTAGTACCAAATAAAGCATAGATTTAGTAAATCGACAATAATGTTTTATTCAAAGCTTTAAGACTTTTGCACACACCTCCATCATAAAAGATGCAAAAAAACAAATGTCACCATTATCAAATACAAGATCACAAAATAGACCCATAATACAATAAAAGTAGAATGTGTAAAACAAAAAACACACATAAAACAGCATTAAGAATTATTTTTCATAAACATGATGAAGCACCATGAAGCATTATTTCTCGTAATCACGCTAAAACAAGACTGTGTAAACCACTGAACAGACAAAAAACAACATTAAACATTATTGGTCATAAAGACATAAATACCTTTAAGTTGCATTTAATGTTCCAAAAGAGAGCCGACGATGTTGAATTTCGGTTGAGGGGGTTATTCCTATAATTCACGAAACACAAAATTAAGTGTTTTGAATTCAAATGAATACATCCTATAATCACATAACAATGGTACTCAACCAAACTCTTTGTTATAGCTTCAAAACTTTCTCTTATTTTTGTATTGGATCGTTTTCGTCTTTTCTTTAGTATTTTTCTCCCACGAGTAGTGTCAAGCAATGTATACTCCTCATAGTCATGAGCATCATTATTTAAATCCTCCACCATGACCTCCTTTTTCTTCCTCTTTCAAGGTTGTCTTCTTGCACTGAACCATGGCCTCAAACGGGTGGTAAAAGTGTCATTTCCACTACAATATGGAATGAACTAAAATGACAACAAACTAGATTCATTTAAAAGCTTCTAAAATTGTTGCACACAATATCCAAAAGAAAAATATTTTATCATTATCTAGCACCACATCAAACAATGCTTTCAAAAACTCTTTCAAATAGTTGAGAACTTGCAATGCATTCCCATGGTTTTTATCATGCTTCTCAAATCATAGGTATCATGTTACATGTTGCATTCTATCATCACCCTCATCTATCACCAAAAAAAAAATTACATTAGTAATTGTGAAATAGTTGACATAACAAACATTATCTAGTAATAATAAAATATGTATTGTCAATGACAATACGGGGCTACTCTAATGCAGCCTCTTCAGGTGCATTGCATTCCACTACTTCTGCAACATGAACAACATGGTCACCTACAATGACAACAATACTTTTATTAATGTACAATGAATTGTTTTCAGGATAACAATGATACAATATAGTTGAAATAATGAAACGAAAACATACACCCTCACCACTGAAATTAGGATCCATTGTATATGGACTACCCTCGTGTTTCTTCTCAATTTACAACCCCTTCAAAAAATGTTTGTAGGTGTTGCCTCAAGGGTATCTCAGGGATAGTTGTAAACATAAAAATCCAAGCCGAATCTCCGAACCAAATACTATTGGTCCCTATATGTTTGACTTCTAAGTATGTAAGACCCATGAAAGTTATGGTTTTCACAACAATCACTATCAGGTATTGCTCTAGCCCTCTCAATGATAGACAAAATTTTATTCTCCTTCTTGTAATTTGTCAAGAAGCTCGATACTTGCAACTTCCTCTTGTTTTTGTAATTTATTTCAACTCGAAACACCAATGTGCACAACAACCAATCCATTCTCCTTGTGTATTTTTTTTCTTCAATAGCACAAGTATCGGATCTTCAAGAAACAATGATATGATTTTATGGATGCATTTGTATCCTGATTTACATGGATGAAGTTTAGGAAAAAATTTGACCACATAGTTACACACAAAAATAATAAAACTATTAGAAACAACTTAAAAATTGTTAACTCTACACATAGCTACAAATATAATCACATGTAGTTAACACTTACCAATACGTCCCTCTTACAACCGCGTCTTTCTATACTTCATAAACACTATCTCCTCTTTGAACTCCTCCATGAATTCGTCGATGAGGAAAAAGGTCATGTGCTCATTGTCATTGATGGCACACATGATGTCACCTAGTCTCTTAAACATAACCATCCCCACCTCCTTCGTATATTTGTAAATAAAAATTTTGCATTACAATCAATAATGCAAAAAAACAAAAACCAACTCAATCCTGTAAACATTGTATCACAAAATGAAGAAAAAAAACCTGTAAATATTATTTAGCCAATCCCTTGCGAACATGCCATGCATAACAAGACACGACAACCAAATACATCCTTAAGATACAAATAACTTTGTTAGGGTTATAAATTGTGTTCATTAAATTTATATAACAAAATATTAGTAGATTTATACCTTATAGCTTGTATTTCAAAAGTCACATCATTTGTAATGAATGCATCGACATGTCAATCCATCATTTTCCTTGTCCCCCTTGCATAAACTTCATCAAGTCATACATATATGTCATCCACTTTATTACAGGATGAAACTGCTCATGCAATAAGCACCCCAACCTCTTTCTCATCAAAAACAAGAAGCGTGTATAATTGGTACTGAGGCAAATGTGTAGACAAAAATATGGTTAGAATGAGATTGGCTTTAAAAATTATATCCAAATATCAATTAATCTTGGAAATGAGATAACAATGTCCTTACCCCCATATTTATTAGTTGAGAACATGGAATCCATTACAATGATGGATTTGTGGGAATGATGAACCATCATTTCAACCATCCACGGTGTTTGAAGGCCAATACTGAAAGGCACGTCAGTCTTACACGGCCTCTACTAATATAAAATTTTATCCCTTTCTACGATATGCCACAAATTGATACTAGTTTTGTCATGTTGGTGCTTTTGGAATCAAAATGCACTTCACCCTCCTCCATGCATTCAACACATATTTCCTAGTTATGCATTCATCCCTTTTTTTGACAATCCTAATCAACTACAGATTCATGTAGTGTCTTTCAATAATGGTGTCAATAGATATACCAGCAAGCAAAAGAGATGCAATGTATTGTTTATATTTAGCTGATAAATTAGGAGTGAAACCACTTTCCTGGATCCAAATTTGTGTCCTTTGCACCATTGCAAAACTCACCGTTCATATCACAATGATACATATCATTGTATATGATATGTTTCATGTCTGGTCTACCAAACATAACCCTCAAATTGAAATGGCACTGGAATCCACATTTTTTCTTAAACATCCTTATTCATTCACTAGTATGTGGTTTGTTCATGTTTTTGCTAGGGACATAAGCACGTCAATAGCTGAAACAAAAGGAAATACATACTGATATTAGGTATGGAATATGAAAAATGTGGCACTAACATATGTGAACATTATTCCTAAGGAAGACCAAACATAAAGTTAATATAAACAAACTTGTAGTATATACTGGTAGCATGTGGTGCTCTACATTCCACCGTATCCGTAGATATCCTTTTTTACTTGCCTATGAATTTCATCTTGGTACTATTAAGAAGGCCTTCCCCTTTAATAAAGGAATCGATCGGTTCTAGAGGGATTTCCGCACAAAGATCCATATGATCATTATGTTCGTCAATCGGTGTCCATTCAAGATCATCTTGTGAAAATGATATTTTCAATTTCCCACGTTTTGAATATCTAGGGAAAGCAATTGTTTGTACTTTGTCTTTCATGACATCCTAAACAAAATAATATAAACAAAAACATGTAATCAACAAGTATGGTATTGAACATATCAATATATGATGAAATATGAAAAAAAAAAACATAAGTATTATGCTCTTAAGATATTTGTAAACAAACTTGCATGAAATTATATATATACTACGTTTGTCTGTAAACAAAAAAACATTGTAATATGATACAAATAACGAAAATGTTCTAAACATGTATTTTGTGGAATACACAGGTTGTCATTTTTGTGTGTATGTGACAAGCGATGCAAACACCGTAATAGGATACTAGTAGTGAAATTTTGTGGTATACACGGGCTTTCATTTTTGAGCATATGTGACAAATGATGCAAATACCATAATAGGATACCAGTAGTGAAATTTTTTGGTGTACACAGGCTTTCATTTTTGTGTGCATGTGACAAACAATGCAAACACCATAATAGGATACTAGTAGTGAAATCTTGTGGCATCTCATCGAGAAGACCTTCACATGCAAAATTTCTTATTCATGGGGTCAATTAAAAATGTAAAATTTCCACCCTTGTCATCTTAGGAGATCATGAAAGAAATTTTGGGGTCAACCTACAATGGTAGGTGGGCTCAAGATACTGAAAAATTCAAAATACATATTTTTCCCTCTAAATGTAATTCAAATTCTCATATTGTAAAAGTGGAGCCGTAAGTGTGTTAAAAAGGGTCTAGGAAAGTGATTTGGACATGTTGAAAGGGGTCTAAGTCATATTAAATCATGAATGTTGAAAAATATTGTAAAGGTGGTGATTTCTCTAGGCATGGTGTGTAAAGAGTTACCATGAGTCCAAGAAAAGTCAGTTTTTGATTCAAGGAGATATATTAAAGAAGGAATTCTAGTTAGAGAAGAGTTATTTGGGGGAAAAGAGTGGGAGGAGGACCTTGTGAGGAAGGTAGAGAGAGTCAGGAAGAAAGACTCCTCAAGAGTGAGGGGAAATTGATAAGAGTGTGAGTTTTGTATAAATAATGGCATTTCATATGAAATTGTAGTTGAATAAGTTAGGGATTTGTTCTTGAATGTAAAGTTCAATGATTTTTGCATACATTATTATCTTGAACATTTTGAATTCTTATAATTAGTGAAGCATTGAATCATGAAATAACTTTGCATGTTACTTGATTAGTTAATTCAATCCAATGTGACAAGGAGATGGCCTATTTTGGCTGGTTAGAAGCAACTTTCAATTAAGTATTGGTATACTGAGATTGTGGAAGCCTTATAGAGGTGTAAAGAATGAGTTTTTGAGGATCTTATGCATGAAGCTATTGTTAAGGAGAATATCAAAACAGACAAACAGATACATTGCTTTTTTTTATTATTTAAGGTGCACTATAAGATTGTAATTGTCATCTATAACCTATAAGAATCTAAGCATGAGTTGATATGCACTTGTGATTTGATATCATAATCATTCAAGTTCACAGGGATGCGAGGAAGCTCTGTTACAAGTTGTAAGGGTGAAAGAAAAGTGGTTTAAACTCATGCATGTGTACATTTTTGTCATTGATGCAAGAGCATCTCCATGATCCTTGAAGAGAAAAATAAGTTTGAATGATCCTTTCATGGCATGAACATAATCTTCAAGGTGTTTTTAAGTTTCCCTCCAAGTTCAAGTTTGAAACATTTGAAATTGTGATGTAAGAACTCTTGTGTAAGAGTAAAATAATAATGTTAGTTAGTATAGGTAAATATGAGTTGTCTTATCTTCATAACTACGTAGGAGGAGAATTAAGATTTTCTAGGATATCGTGTAGACCAACTTGGAGTTGTCAAAGGTCAAAATTAGAAAACAAACTCCTTGAATTGTGCATGTATGGTTGAGAAATCTCACCAAAATTAGGAGTTAAACTAGGATAAGATTACTACATCTAAGTCAAGACAAATTCAAGGAAGAAGAAGGTCGAATTCATCGTGGTAGAGATAGAGTAATAGAAAATTAGCATGAAGGAGGTAAATTTTGGAATCTAGAATGAGAAATGCATTGTAACAATGATATATGATAGTTTCTGAATTATGAATGAAGTGAATTTGAACCTCATGAATTTGATAGATCTCGAGTAAATACATTTTAATATGTATTTTAGTAAGTTATGATGGAATGTTGTATGATCAATAAGTTAGCAGTTCTAATTTGTTACTTTGCATGGGACTATGCATGAGGTTATTGATTGGGCAATGGCTTAAAACCCTCAATGTGTTAAAATTACACTAAACTTCATGACTGCTACCTCGAATAGCTGGAGGAGATGCTTAGAAAACAAACTCAATTTACTTTAGTCCTGGACATTGGGTTTTGGTGTTTTTTATGAGAAAAACTATTCTCTCGGCCCCAGCTAGATGAAGGATTTTGCAAAGTTTCATCTTAAATAGACACGTGCATAAAATTTAATTGAGGACAGAAAATTTACAGAGCAGGGGAGTTATGACAGTAAATAGAGAAGGAAGGTAAATGATGTCAATTTGATAAATCCTCATGTTTTGAGGCTTAAGAATGGTTGGGATGATGTTTTGAAGCAATTAGAAAGTGTTTATATGGTTTTACAAGTTTTGAGAAATTCTTTTGAATGATTGTCCCCAAATCAGTCCTTGTCTAGACCTTCCTAGGACTGTTATAGTTTGATTTTGTCAATGTTTTGATTGAGGAGACTTGAATGAAGATTCATCTATGTTCTAAAGCTCCTACAAGGGGGAAAGAATAAATATACAACTTTTTATGTCCTAAAGAGTACTAGAGTCTAAAAACCTAGTCAAGACCCACAACTCATTGAGCAACAAACAAGACTGACTAACCTTGTTTATTAAAGTTATTGAAAAAGAAACCTATTCAGAGCTATAAATTGTATTAAGGCAAGGGAGGAGGTATATACACCAGTGGTTAAGATTCTCCATTACAGTTCTAGAATCTCATGAAGATTACAGATAATTAGGCCTAGGATTTCTTATATTAAGGAAGTAATCTCCTAAGTAACAACCTTGGAAGTTGAGGGTATACATATAAGTCTTGCATGTTGAGTGATAATGAATCTAATATGAGGTCTTAAAGTCTTGAGTAATCTCAAATGACAAGGGCATAAGCACCAAAGAATGGGGGTTTCATCAATGAAATGATCAACTAAAAAGGAAATTCCAAGAAATTGACTTCTAGCAAGTCCCATTTACTATTCTCCCAAGGTGAATCAGGTAAGAACATACAAAGAACAATGTACAAGAACTCATATGTTTTTTTCATGATCATATTGAATGATAGGACTATGTTAAGCAATATGAATGAGGATACAAATCTTTCCTTAGCACTTTTGGTGGAGAATACATGAGCATGTTGTCATGGTGAAGGTTGAGAGCATATAGGTAAGGTATAAAAACAGTGATTTCAAACTCCTTAAAGCCTATAATGCATGCAAGTAAATTTTTTCACAAATATAATTATCATTAGAATGAAGAACATGAATCAAAGATTGTGGGTTCTCAAGCTAAACTATAGCATGATTGTTCTATGAGCGAGATTTGTTGAGCTAAGAATGGCACCAGTCCTGCACAGTCTACGTAAGAAGAAACGAGTGCTCTTTCAATTATTAATTTGTTATTTACGTTGAATGGTAAAAAATTAATGAGTATAGAAAAATAGACCCTTGGGTAAAGTTTTGGGTCTTGAATCCATAATTATAGGCAGTTAAAGCAAAGTTTAGACTCTCGGGTAGACACAGACCTAAGAAACCCTCTAACTAGGGTTTGGAGGTTAAAAGTCCATTATCTCTTGAATACACCCATGGAATTGAGTAAAATTTTGTAGAAAATTCCATCATGTGATTTAAGTGTTTATTGAGGTTTTAGCTAGAAAGAAATAGTTCCAAGGAAGAGGTTAATGGCAGTCTCTTGGAGGACAGCGAACATAGCTTAGAAGGCTAATGGGTAAGACCATTTAACAAAGGAATTATGTCAAAATGGTGGAGTTTTAATATGAAAATTGGTGCACTTAGGAAAATTGCAAATGGGAGTCCAAGAATGTCATTATTTTGCCTTGAAACCTCATATACGGAAATTTATGATTGAATTTTCTTGATGACAGGGCAAGTAGGAATATAGTGAACTTATAGAGGAAAAGAGGGGAAGCATGAAGAAGAAAGTGAGATAAGGTATGAAATTTGACATACATCTTGATGGTGGAAAAGGGTATTTGGATAAGATTTGGATTTTTATTGTGTATGCTTGCGTAGCTTCAACTATGACTCATGCAAGAGCATTGTCTTAAGAACATTGTATGGCAGTTTTGGATAAGTGAGGGGTTAATGGATAAGTTGATCTTTTGGAATCAATATAGTGAGTGGTCTATCAAATTTTTTTAGTGTTGAAATAGGGTAGCAATTTTAAGAAGAGCCATCAAAAAATTAAAGAGAAAAATTTGTTTGATTTGGAGGCTAAGGACCGAGAAGGCTAGTGAAGACAAGTATAAGCAAGGCAAGAGGAATTGAAGCTTTTTGAGTTGAGATATTTTGAAGGGATATAATGACATTTATTACAGGGCATTACACATGGTGGAATGATTAGTAAATCCATTGAAGATGATTTTGGTCAAAATTGATCCATAGGGATCCAGAAAAACACACCACTTCATCAGTTCCATCAGCACTAAGAAGGAGAATTGAAGAAAATGAAGAAAAATGACGTAAACATGTGTTCTGGGAAGAACCGCCGCTCTGTGCAAAGAAGTGGTTGAAGAATTGCCACCCTATAGGGATGCGGTCTTATAACCTCTACCCAGCCAAGGCGGCGGTCTTGAAATCGTCGGTCTGCTTAGGGTGGCAATCCTGACACTTTCAAATAGAAAAGAGAAACGGAGCATGAATGGACGTGAATTTGAAGCTGTTGATTATGTCTCTTCCCTCCCTGACCTTTCCCATTCTCTAGTGCATGGAAGGACATGGGAGAAGGCTATAAATACAAGGAAGAGCAAGAGAATTGAGGCATTCGGAGATCTAAAGATATCAAAGAGCAAAGGTTTAAGTTTAATGAGAGCATGTGAGCAAGATCTTCAGTGCTGGAGTGGAATTATAGGAGCAAGGTGTAGAAACAAAGCAAGCAAGCATATGAAGGGAGAGGTTATACATTGTTGTCTCTATTTTACACTTCTTGTAATTTGTAATTGTCTATAATTAACCAATAAAAGTGGGAAGAAAGAGATTTTTGCCCTTCCCGACTGGTTTTCCTCCATTGGAGGTTTCCAGGATAAAATTGTTGTTGTTTGAAGTTGAATTTGTTTCTCTTCTCTACAATTTCCTTTCTATAGCACTAAATAATTAGTCACTAAAGCTCTAATATTCAAGCAAATCTGTCACTTTCCAAAGTTGAAAGTAGAACAGCTTTTTCGTGTGATTTCGTAGATTTCCAAAGTAAAGGTTTACGGATCAAAAATAAAAGGAATAAGACATTTTGGGCTTAGAATGGTCCTCAGTTGTAGAGGTTAAGGTGAAGTTATTGTATGAACCCTTCTTTATTGGATGAATGTATGAATGAATCTAATTTTCTCTGTATCATTGAGCTCTTCTCATGGTCCTAGGATGATTTAAAGATGTGAAAATTCCTCATTGTGAGAGCATGGGCATATGAAAGGTCAGTAAAATTCAATTATGAGACAAGAAGAAGTTACATGAGAAGAGGAAAATTTGAATATATGGAAAAAAAGCGGGGGGGGTGGGGGGGGGGCTTAGAAGACATTCCTCAAGGGAAGGAGAATGCATGTGAGAAGGCTCAGAGAGAAAGGGAGGAAGAGAGCCTTGTAGTATGAATATATTGAACAAAAAAGATAGAAACACTACTTTTGTAAGGAATTATATGTTGTTTTCTTTATCATGAATTCTATGTACATGTTAAAGCTGGAAATTCAGTGATCATTCTTCAAGAACTCATAGGGAGTGGTTGGAATTCACTAAATAGTTATGGAAGCTTAAGATGGGAAAAAATTTGTTTACTGTGTGTGCCATTTTGATTGTGTTTGCATGACTCATAGTATCCTTGAATGGTGATGTATTGTTGATCTTATTCAGTGGTAGTCTCATTGTAGAAGAGATTTCGATGAGTTAATTTAACCTTTGAAGCTATTTAACCTATTCTCCAATTGTGAGTATCGTTGTTCTTGATAATGCATGCAAACAAGACTAAGACAAGTAGCTTGAAAGAGTTGAAATGGGAAAATCTCATTGATCAAAGGATGAATGCATGTTAGAAGGCCTTATTTTAGGAGAAAAAAGGATATTGTTTGAAGGTTCAATGCATGCAGGTGAAGGAAGTTCATTGAAGTGGAAGAAAACCCCAAGTGAAAAAGGTAACTCTATTTTCTTGTAGCATTACAGTGTTCCACAATTGAAGATCATGTAAAATGCAAATGTTTGAAGGAAAGACACCTTACTAGTAAAATAGAAGTGAAGTGGGAAATTTCATAGACTTGATGACCAAATTTAGAAACTTGAATAAAAAATTAGTGAAATATATACCAAAAGTTGTCTTCTCGGGCTAGACTCAGACCCATCTAGGGTTTTAAGAGAAAATGTGTACTAAAAACCCCTAAACAAGAAAGTCATGCCTTGAAATTTGGAAATAATAGCCATGAAATGGTCCTTTGACAGAATCAAAAAGAAATTTGAGATTTCATTGGTGAAATTTGTAAATAATGTTGATAGACATCATCAAGGACAATGACACAGTTTTGAAGCCCGATTGAGAAAGACATGTTAACAAAGGAAGTGGGGCCTAGGAGTGGAGTTAGATCATGAAACTTTAGGGACAAATATAACTCCTTAATGGGTGCCCAAATATGCATATATTATGCTTGAAAACTTCATACAAAGGAAGTTAGGAAGGGAAAAGGACTGTCCCAAGGCTAGTAGGCCTAGATTGGGCCTAGGAAGAGGAAAGTGTGATAGGGAGAACAAGAAGAGGAGTAGGGTTTTGAAATTTTGCACACACCATGAGGATGATAAAGGGTCTTGGAAGGAGTTAATAGATTTTTGTGGGTAGCTATATGATGTGTCCAACTATGGAGCATGCAATAATGATTGTCTTAAGGGCATCTAGTAGGTAGTTTTGACAAGAAGGGAAGTTTAGAGTTTTTGAGTACTTTGAGTCAAGTTTAAGGTTAGTTGAGGTGATGTGATAGGGTTCTAGGAATTGAAAGGAGCTATTGAAGATAAGAAGCAAGGAAGTTTCTTGTTGAATCCAGAAAGCTAGTGAAGGGAATTGAAGGGATAGTTTAGACAAAAGGGTAAGAGTGATTGTTTCTTTGACTTTGATTCATTAGGAAGAATGCTTTGATGATGAATGCATGGTATTGCACATAGTTGTCATTTTTCTGCGTATGTGACAAATGAACGTAAACACCATAATAGGATACTGGTAGTGAAATTATGTGGTATACACAGGCTGTCATTTTTGTGCATATGTGACAAAGGATGCAAACACCGTAATAGTATACTAATAGTAAAAATTTGTGGTATATACAGATTGTCATTTTTGTGCGCATGTGTCAAACAACACCAACACTATAATAGTATACTAATAGTAAAAATTTGTGGTATACACAGATTGTCATTTTTGTGTGTATGTGTCAAATGATGCCAACACCATAATAGGATACTCGGAGTGAAATTATGGTATACGCATGCTATCATTTTTGTGTGTATTGATGGATTTAGAAAAGAGGTAGGGGTTTGGATGTTGTTTTGGAGAGGATGGGGATTGAGGATCAAAGGCCATGGTATGATAGCATGTGTGAGTGATTAGATTTGGATTAGGTTGGTTGATTAAGGATGGTGATGGGATTTGGGTTGGGATTGTTTGATTAAGGATGGTTGATTATGATGATGTTTGATTGATTAAAATTTTAAGGTGATATGATGGTTAAGGGTGTTCACAAACAAGCAACCAACGTGCAATACAAACCCTAACTAGTCAAGTGGGATTGCAATCAAGTTATTGCCTGACTTTCAATACCACACACCGACAGTGGTGCCACAATTGGCTCTCCACCTATGTGTCAATGTGGGGTTGGCTAGCAAGTGATCTTGGGGAGTGCGGCCTCCTTGCACAATAGCTTGATATGCGGCCAAAAGGTTGCCTAGACTAGGATATAAGAGCTCACTAGGGGAGTACCCGATATACCTTGCGGTACGTGGGGCCCAAGTCTATTACACTAAGGATGTTGTCTGAGGCCTAGGTATTAGGAGGTGGAAGCCCCTCACTTTACGCCGCCCTTAAAACAAATTAGCACTTAGTCAATAACAATAGCTCTCCAAGAATTTATATACCCCGCAGGAACACGGGGTGTGTCTACATGCGTGGAGGTGAATTCCACGGTCACAAGACCCACAGGACTATGGAAAGTGTGTGGATGTCACTTCCATGTCACATTTCCCCCATAAAAGAAAAAGGGGCAGGCTAGCCGCTTTTGATCCTCAAGATTATCCTAGGACGCAAGAGGAGAACATACATAGTTTTGTCTTCGGGATAAACAAGTAACAATGCAAAACACACAAGAAAGATGATGCAAGAAAATAGATGCAAGATAATAAAATTAAACGATAAAGATTATGTCATTAGGTCTTCAAGAGGAGGCCCTGCAAAACAAAGATTAGTAATTTGATTTATAAACCCAAATGTCTTGGACCGATCATCCTACAAAACAAAGGGTTAGTAATTTTAGACTGATTTTTATCTTTGGTAAGCATAGGAAGTTGCACACAAAGTGTTAGTAGTTTGGAGCGAGAATAATATAACTCAATGTGTAGTTAAAATGACAAGATTTAGAAAAATTAAAACCATGAATACAATATCCTATAAAATGCTAAATTAATGCTTTTATTGCATAGGATACTAGGAGTGAAATACTATGGTATACACATCCTGTCATTTTTTGTGTGTATTTGACAAATGACGCAAACACCTTATTAGGATACTAACAGTGAAATACTGTGGTATATACAAGATGTCATTTTTGTGTGTATGTGAAAAACGACGCAAACACCGTGATATGATATTGGTATTAAAATTCGGTATACCATAGGATGTCAATTTTGTGCGTATGTGACAAATGACACAAACACTGTAATAGGATACTAATAGTGAAAAATATGTGGTATACACGGGCTATCATTTTTGTGCGTATGTGACAAACACGACGCAAACATTGTAATAGGATACTGGTAGTAAAATTATGTGGTATACATAGGTTGTCATTTTTGTGTGTATGTGACAAACGACACAAACACCGTAATAGGATACTAATAGTGAAATTTTGTGGTATACACAAGTTGTCATTTTTGTGTGTATGTGATAAATGATGCAAACACCATAATAGAATATTGGTAATGAAATTATGTGGTATACACATGCTATCATTTTTGTGCGTATGTGACAAATGATGCAAACACTGTAATAGGATACTAATAGTAAAATTTTGTGGTATACATAGGCTATCATTTTTGTGCGTATGTGAAAAATGACACAAACACCGTAATAGGATAATAATAGTAAAAATTTGTGGTATACACAGGTTGTCATTTTTGTGCATATGTGTCAAACAACGCAAACACCGAAATAGGATATTGGTAGTGAAATTTTGTAGTATACACAAGTTGTCAATTTTGTGCATATGTGACAAATGACGCAAACATCATAATAGGATACTAATAGTAAAAATTTGTGGTATACACAAGCTGTCATTTTTGTGCGTATGTGACAAACGACGTAAACATTGTAATAGGATATTGGTAGTGAAAGTTTTTGGTATACACATGCTGTCATTTTTGTACATATGTAACAAACGACGCAAACACTATAATAGGATACTAGTAGTGAAATTTTGTGGTATACACACGCTGACATTTTTGTGCGTATGTGACAAAACGACTGAAACACCAAAATAGGATACCAGTAATGAAATTTTGTGCTATACATAGGCTGTCAATTTTGTGTGTATATGAAAAACGACGCAAACATTGTAATAGGATACTAATAATAAAAATATGTGGTATACACAAACTGTCATTTTTGTGTGTATGTGACAAACAACGCAAACATCGTAATAGGATACTGGTAGTCAATTTTTGTGGTATACATAGGTTGTCATTTTTGTGCGTATGTGACAAATGACACAAACATTGTGATAGGATACTAGTAGTGAAATTTTGTGGTATACACAGGTTGTCATTTTTGTGCGTATGTGACAAATGACGCAAACACCGAAATAGGATACTAGTAGTGAAATTTTGTAGTATACACAAGCTATCAATTTTGTGTGTATGTGACAAACGACACAAACACCGTAATAGGATACTAATGGTAAAAAATTTGTGGTATACACAGGTTGTCATTTTTGTGCGTATGTGACAATCCACCTAGGAATCTCGAGAGTAAACTAGATCTTTTCAATCCACCTATACCCGCACTGATTGTCAAGTGGGTGTTATTAAATTAGAAAGTAAAAAAAAAGTGGAGAGCTCTGCATTGCAAATAAAAGCAAGACTGAACAAATACAAATAAAGCAATGAAGGAGGCAAAAGAATTGTTTCAAAACAAAAAAAAAAACGTTTATTGCAGTTTAGTCCCCTTGACAGTCATTCTCTTTTTCACACATCTTGTGTATAGTAATGTGTTCGTGTTATCATAATTGGGTTCTAATATTTGCTAACTGGATGTATACTCAAGCCAACAATAGAAAGGGGTGTCAATTCACGTTTCTTGATATGTATTCAATAATTTGAGGATCTCATATGTTTGAGGTTGCATTTGGTCTCACAAGCATTTGGTCTCTTCCTAGAATCCATATAAGTTTCAATTTTTTTTATATACAGTGAAACTGATGGGAGGATTTTTGTAGGGTCGTTTCCAACCACATTCTTGAGCCACTTTTGGCTTTGAATAGTGAAGAAGGCAGTCTTTTAATGCTCGGTGTTGATGGGGTGTTTATCATCAGTAAACAGGTTGGTTCATCTACTTATTAGCTACCCTTTTTTTATATAGGTATTCTTTTTCTGGTTTTCATTCATGGGAGCCATGTCTAATGTTTTTTATAAAACAATGCTATTAGATACTCAAGTCTCAATATATAAGTATTGCTATTAATACTATAAGTGCATGTTTTCGTGTAAAATACTTCACATACAATTGCATTGTGACTCTAAAAAAGAAAGAAATTAAAATATCTATCTGTGAACAATTTTAAAATCTAAAAATAGCTAAGTTTCATTCAGCTGAATATTTTTTTTATTGCCATCTATTTTGCACCTCTAGTTCAAAAGAGGAACAATGCAAAATTATGTTAGATCTAAGGCTTCTTGAATATATACTAACTGCAACTCCTCTTCACCCTGCCAATTCTCCCGCAATGGACCATAGAATGGAGCTTCACAGAAAAAAGTTTCAGTGTTTTGGCACTTAAAAGTTTTTAGTGTTTAATCGATGAAATGGCGAGTCTCCCAAAAGCATAAGGCAACAAAAACTGAAGTGATGCATCCTAAATGCTCACCACCTTTTGTCGTCCTTTCCTCCACCTTTCTCTACCTTGGGAACTAGCATCTCTTTGGTTGGTGAGTCGCTGACAGGATCACATGACTAGGTTGTGCTAACTAGATGCCACGGAAGCAGACGCAAGTCCCACATATGGACATTGCATGTATGACATTCTGTAAGGCATTCTTATGGTGTTTTTTAATGGGGGTCATGCGATCTTATGGTGTTTTTTAAGTAAAGGATAATAACCAACTTAGATGTGCATGTATTTAAAACACAATATTGGATTTTGTTATATAAACCAATTTTCAAGTTGTAATAGGTAAAAAAATGTTAATGTACGGCTATGAATAGCAACAATAAGATTATTCCCAGGTAGTAATAAATTCCAGCACCCACATCTTTCCAAACTGTGAGAAAATACAAATACATGACTTTTTACCATGATTCCAATGCTAAATTGATAGCTTCAAACGCCAAATACTAGATGTCACACTTCATGAATACATTCCAATGCTTTTATAGAGGTTTACAAAAGTTTAGGAAAATATTTGAGAGAATATCCAAATACTAAACAAATGAAAAAGCACCCACTTAGCCATTTTAGTGCCTACTTATCGCATCCCACTGCCTAGGATTAATCTAGAATTCCTTTGGGCATTCTTTCAATGATATGCCTATCCATCACGCAGGTTCGCAATCAACGCGAACCTACACAAAACATTGACTGTGTAGTCAATCTTCGCACACAGTCGGCCTCAAACCTGCGACCCTTACCTCCTATTTGTCATGCCCCATCGTCCTGCTACACACTCACGTATGAAAAACTACGGTGCCGATTCTTTTTATAAAACATAAACGGAAATTTGACATAACAGGTAAGCAACGTAATACACTGTTACCTATTCCGTCAAAACTAACGGCAACGTGACAGAAAATACTTTTTGCCTTTGTGTGAACTTGTGTGAGAGATAGGCCTAGCCGTCTTTCAATAAGTTCTAAGTACCTGGGTGAGATTCCAGCACTCCTAGATGGATAAAAAATGCCTAGCACAAAAATATATTCTTTCTTTCTACTTTCTCATGCTCCAGGCAAGCATACAACGTTTTTTTTTGTTTTCCAATGCACCAGTTTATATCACTGTAGGCGGAAAACTATTGTTGGTAGAGGTGAAGCGCTCCAAGACACATAATGTGTTAGAATTTGCGGAGAGAGAGAATAAACCGAATAAATGTGTAAAGAATGATTGAAGAGAAAACCAGAATACACACTGTACAAATGGGTTGTGTGTCCGAGTATTTATTATGCAAAGAGGGTTACAAAATTAGTTAGTGGTTACAACCGCATAAACCATACAAAACAATTATAAAAGGGTAAGTCTTATTCATTTATTCCTACACCCCCTCTTAAGACTTACCCTACATAACTCAAAAACAAACAATCTAACAAAACAGAACTACGCAATCTTCAAACACTTTCACTTTGAAAGCAATGCTATGATAAGGTAAGGCTCCATCAAGCTGCTTCATAACCTTCGTAAAGGTGTAGCTCCCGAGTGAATTTCCGAGTTCCCGGTTTCCACCTCCCCGAACTCCCGAATCATAGATCTCCCGAATTATTGGACAACCATCCATAGTGAGCCATCCACAAGCTCCATCAAGTTGTCTCATGACCCTCGTGAGGGTATAATTCCCAAGATCCACAGTCTCCCAAACTATCTGAGCAACCATCCATATCGAGCTTCATCTACCATGTATCCTTTCTTGCCTTCAAAGTTTAGAGCATCTTTATAGCACATATTCGTCACTGTCCTCACTACCTTCTGCATCTGGTGGGTCTTCAACCATGGCTATATTGGTTGTATTTGATATGACTTTACCCTTGAGCACATCATTGGCTCGAACACGACAATCCCATGTTGTGTGACCTCTTTTCTTACAATAATGACATTCAATCTTCGACTTATCTGATCTTCTATTATATTTTCTGGTTCTAGAATAGAATGCACTTTCTTGCTGGGAATGACCTTCTGCATCCTCTGTAGTTCGCTTTTTCCTCAGCTAGAAGAGTTGCTATCATATCATCCAGAGATTGAGATTGAATTTGACTGAGGGTAAAAACTACATTGTTATATTTTGAAAACAAACTATTTAATAGGATAGCTTTGGCATCTTCGTCCTCAATTGCAGCTTTCACTTCTGCTAGTTGTCTGATCAAGGACCTTAGATTATTGATGTGGCTTGATATAGAGACTCCGTCATCCATTTTGAACCTATTTAACTGAAGTTTCAGGGAAAATTTGGCATTGACTGCTTTCGCTCCGAATAATTTATTTAGAGTATCCCAAATTTCCTTCGATGATTTGTCTAGGTCTACATGATGAAGTTCAGAGTCAGAGAGAGCAAGGCCAATAATAGCTTTCGCTCTATAATCTCTGCTTTGCCATTCTAACAATTTTGATGCATCGGTAGGTGTTGTCTCTTTCCCATTTACAATGCCCCACAAATTTTTATTCATAAGTTGCATTTGTATTTTCACTCTCCATGTATGAAAATTTAGACCAGAATATTTTTTTATGGGCATTTCCATTTTAATAAAATAGAATAAATACAACTGCGTATTTTGGCAATGAATATAATAAAGATAAAAATAAAATACCAGTTGCACAGTTCCGTGCCCTAGCGCAAATAGTCTTTTCGCTTGTGTCTTTCTTGCCTTATGTCTGTGAAAAATATTTGTGCTCCTAGCAATTCAAGACTGTAATAATGCACCATATTAGCGCAAATTGCACCTATAAAAATGTCTACAATCATGATTTTTCACGGCTATTAAAATCTGACTATTTGTGCTTTAAAATGTTGTTATTTTCCTGAAAAAAACGTGTCATTCGCGACTATATTTTCGTGACTTTTTATTATTATTTAGAAAAACGCGAGTGTATTCTTCTGATTCACGACTATACAGCGTGATTTTTCGTGCCCTAATGGCGTGCCCTTGATTTCCGACTACAGCGTGCCCTAGTGGGACTCACGAAAATATCTTTCTTCCTCCCTCTCTTTGCTTGCCCCGCGCTCTGATACCACTATTAGAATTTGCAGAGAGAGAATAAACCGAATAAATGTGTAAAGAATGATTGAAGAGAAAACCGGAATACACACTGTACAAATGGGTTGTGTGTCCGGGTATTTATTATGCAAAGACGGTTACAAAAATAGTTAGCGGTTACAACCACATAACCATACAAAACAATTATAAAAGGGGAAGTCTTATTCATTTATTCCTACAAAACGTGCTTTACAAAAATGGTTTTTTCGCTTGATTTGATTTTCTCAGAGAAACAAAAACACAAAAAAAATCCTCATGGCTTCATGCTTAAAGTAAAATCCATGATAGATGGCTTCATGCTTCAAGTATTATCCATGATAGCATCTTCACAAGGCTAGCTTCATGGAGGCTTTGATACCACTGATACAACAAATAGCATGCAAGTTTGCAAGAACTCTATTAACAAAAACTTTCAACAAAAAAAAAACAATTTTATTACCTTAAAATTTCGTTACATTTATTTTCCATCCGATGAGCTTTTAATAAGCTCTGGAAAGGTTGGCTACGGGACCTAACTAGCCAGCAGGTTCAACCAACAGGACTACTAACACCTAACCTATAACCTCATTAACTTTATATTAATAATTAATATCTAGAATGCCTGGAAATGCCAAGTACCCATTCCCCTCTACCAGGCCTGATATGTACCGGGTACGGGTATGGTTTGGGTACGCTATGAAATCCGTACCCGAGACATACCCAAGTCCTGTGGGTAGTACCCACATTGGTTTTTTTTTAAAGTGCCAAAAAATAAATAAAACTTGTGGTCTTTGACTGGAATTGAACCTTGGAAAGTTCATGTGAGATTCAATTTTGCCAATAGGCTCCCAAGGGTCGAGAGAGATGAAAAAGTCTTCCATTTGGTTGACTTACTATTTGGGTGCTTTCTTGTTGCTCCTCATGGGTTCTTTATTCTTCAGTCAATTTGGAATGCATGGGAACAAGTGAAGCACTTGGTGGTTGGGCAGCCTATCTTCTCTTCCTTTGACAATAGGTGCCAAGCCTACAAATCGATTTTGTTGAATCTGAAATATTATGACAAGATCCTTGCTTTGGCAAGAGACTGCTCTGCCCTCATTTGATTTGAGAAAGGAATTAAAATATTTCATGGCTTGTACAGATTTGGGAAGTGGATGGAATGGACAAACCTTAAAGCTTTCTATAAGCTTCCTCAATCTTAGTTCAAAATGTATACAATGCTCATAAATGCTTTCACAGCGCCCTCTACTCGGCTAATTATGGAGGATGAGAATGACTTTTGGGATACTATGAGGTTGCTCAAAGGGCCCCTTCTCCAAGAGGCTACCTCCAAACAACTCTATGAAAAGATTGCCTTTTCCCCAAACCTTTCCCTGGGCCTTAACAATATGTGGAATGTTTGTGAGCCCATTAGTAGACGGACTCATATATTTAATGGTTTGTGGTCTTCTTGTATTCAGTCAAAGAAATCTTGCTTTAGATGGCTTCTAATTCATAATAAGCTTCTTGTTGGCTTCTAATATTTTATAGGTTGCTAAGACTATAATCTTGTTTTCTTTAAATTTTTATGTATATTTATATTTTTTACTTTTTAAAAATATATTTGCATGAACATTTTTTAAAATTTGTCGTTTCAACATACCGTACCCATACCAAAACCGCCTAGATTAATATAAAATTGCGAACTTTATTTTATTACACCTATAGTAATAATAATATACGATCACATTTTGGATCACAAACATGTCCTAACACCACCAAAACAGAGCAGTAATTTCTTATTCCAGTCATGATTTCTACCACTAGGGGTGGGGATGCAGTGGATCGGAACAAACCAGCCTCTATATAGATATGGGTTCTTGGCTGCAGCGGTTGGCTCATTGCCCTGGCCTGTATCTCTCTATTCTGGGGGGAGATTGTCCATCCGGAGAGAACCCCTAGACCCTATATCTATGTGGCCACATATCCAATCCAATCTATATAGGCCTCCATCTGGCTCTTTCCCAATCACCATATAATCCATAGAGAGGGGTCCCCCATGTATAGATAAGATAGGGCGAGCCTCTCCCGTTGGCCCATATAGATATGAACGCACTCACTAGTATAGATAGATGGCCCCCAACCATCTTAAGATATAAGACCCCAATTCTCTCAAATTTCTTTAACATGTAGCACAAAATTAATTGTATATCTTATATTTAGAACAGTTCAAAGGCATTTCATGAATTTTCTGGCACATTCATTATGACAAAAAGTAACTAATTGAATAGCTCAGTGACTACAATGTACAGCAAATACCAAAGCAGGCATGATCTTGTTCCTGCTAATCAAATAAAAATAAATTATTCCAATCATTTCTATGCCAAAACACCCTAAACAAATAATATAAGGCGGGACAAGTCGCTCCTTGGTGTAAGCCCTGATGCCAGGCTGAAATGACCAAACTCTTTTGAAGAAGGCCATTCACATAATTTCTATTTAAAGAATAAATATTCTAAAAATGTCAAAAAATTAACATCCCAACACCAGACAAGATGCTAAGTAGCAGAAGCACAGTGCTGCTAACAAGAAACAGAGAGAGAAGACACCTCTTGTTTCTTGGATGCAAATAAATTACATGCAATAAAATGCTCTCCAGGATAGAATGCAATCTTTTGTACATTCACAGCACCGAACGCTTCAATACTCGGTCATGATTTCTATCCCATAAAATTTCGCAACAAGTAGGACAAAATTAATTGTACATCTTATATTGAGAATGATTCAAAGGCATTTCATGAATTTTTTTGGCACATTCGCGATGACAAAAATTAACTAATTGAATAGCAACATGACTACAAGGTACAGAAAATACCAAAGCAGGCATGATCTTGCTCCTGATAATGAAATAAGAATAAACCATTCTGATCATACTATGCCAAAACACTGTAAACAAAAAACATTAAGGCAGGACAAGTCTCTCCTTGGTGTGAACTCTGACACTGGACTGAAATGGCCACTCTCTTTTGAGGAAGGTCATACAAATATTCTGATCATCTGTGTAATACAGTAATTTCTATTCAAAGAACAGAAAATTTGTAAAAGATCAAAACATTAACATTCTAACACCAGACAAGATGCTAAGTAGCAAAAGTATGGTGCCACCACCAAGAAAAAGAGAAAGAAGGCGCCTCTTGTTTCTTGGATGAAACAAAATTAAATGCGATAAAATGCTCTCCAGAATAGACTCGCCATCAAGATAGTATACCTGAAAAAATTTAGTCATGCTACAAAATGTCAGCAAGGATTCCTAAAACTACAGATGAGTATGTTAGCAGTTCTCATTCACTCTGTTCAAGGATTAGGAGGAAAAGAAGGTACCGGAGCACTATTGACGAGGGCTAGCCCTGCCGAGACATGGAAAGTGTACATAAGAAGCTTTTCAAGCATGTTTGGGAACCAAAATGGAGCATAAACGTTGAATAAATGTGATCTCCGTGGTTTGTAAGCAGTCAACTCCACAGAGTAGGCAAGAGAAAGTGCATCTCCCACAAAAAGTAAACTGGATGGACAGATTGAGGTTGTTTGGCCTTTTCGAACTTCAGAACCAATTGGTAAGTTTCTGACACTCGCTTCCACCTGTCCCGATAAGCAGTCTAGTTCATTTGCCTTTGAATATGTGATCTCAATCAGCATTAATCCAGAAGAAAGCACAGGCTCCATGCACAACTCACTCTGCAATACGTATACAAAAGAAATTCAGCTCTATTATTGCCTGTGCACATGAACGAGCAGGAAGCTTGAAGTAAGATAAGAGATTAACAAGGTAATTGTCCTGGGCAGAAACATTCAATCAAAATGAAAACTGAATACTGTTTTTTTGTAGTATACATATTATCAACCTCTGAACATGGGCAAATGTCGGTAGTCAGTGACAGAGACCATCCACTGCCACATTTGGAAAGCTGGGCAACCTCCTTTGCTCTCAAGCAAAAAGTTTTTTGGCCAAGTCTTTCAGAAAAACTTGTGTTTCCTTCTGCGTTAAAATAAGAGTGATTCAAGCATGAAATCTTCGTGAAAGGTATATTGCCATCCAAACAATTAAGAGTATTATTGGCTGCTTCAATTTGCTGGCTTTCAAGCAGCCAATGATTTGGCACACAAAATCCTCTTTCAAAATGACTTAAATGTATGCTCTGCTTTGTGTTCACTTTATTGGTGATGTGCAAATTATCCAACAGGATGTTTTCTTCTGACGCTTGGAGATGCATCAAATTAAGCTTCTCTAACCATTCCTTGGGGCTGGAAACTTTAATATTGTCTATTTCCAGTATTATATCTCCTGGAGACAAATATCCAGCCAAAGATGATGTCCGAGGAACACTCAACACCTGAGGAAAATTAAAATCCAAGTGTCCTTAAAATGGCAGTTCCAAGTTCCAACAAATGGACTACATGTGAAATAACTAGTTACAGTTCAGCAGAAGATAAAAATGTAAAATAAATTTGTTTCAATTTGTATCTTTAGCTAATGTAAAAATATATAGCACTCTCTAATAAAAATATGCAATATACTTGTTAATGGAGAGAAGTAATACCATAGGATTTTCACCATGCACGTATATGCAATGCAAAAGCACAGGAAGCAATGCCAATGTTAGCCAGCATACTGCACAACACTGGGAACAATAAAAGGCAAGGTATTACCATTTTGAACTTGCACACAGTGCTTACACTACTAACATACAGCTCAAAAATAAATAATTGTCAGAACATAAACTTGGGCAGAGGAATAAATAGATCAGATTGTCAAATTTCACTTGTAATCCTATAAAAAAAAAGGTGAATATCAAACCGTGATAAATAATTCAACAAGAAGAGGCTTCCAAATTACACTTATGCTTCACTGCCACATCAAGAACTAGTATTCATGAAGAGGGTAAGGTGGAAAACACCAATCATTAACTTACCACAGCATTATGCCAAACCCCTGCACAGTAAATGCGGAGTACTCGAGCACATGATAAAAGCTCAAGCCTGTCACAGTTGATAGCAACAAAGGCTCCAGGAAGCAAGACTGCCAGAAATACAGCAATGTACTCAATATGCACACCTTCACTGCTTACTTTTCAATAGCGCACCTACATTGACACCAGTAAGAACCAAGTAGAAACCAGAATGAAAACATATGCCCCTAGGAACAAGAAACCTGTGGATACCTGACTTAAAAAAAAAATCAATTCCAAGTGTAAACAGACTCAAAACTGAAGGCTCCTAGGAACAACAGACATGTCCATACCGGATTAAAAAAAAAATCCATTTCCAAGTTTTCAATATTTTCACTTACCGATTGCCTATTCTGTGGATACATTCTAACTTTGAATCGATACATAAACCTGTGCATTAACAGAACAAGAAAACATATATCCTATTCTTCACGATTTTCACGTATCCTAAAATGCATTTAGTTCAATTATATTTAACATTCAATCACTATACAGATTTTAATTAAAGCATATCATTATATTATTAGCAACTGGGAGGCCACATATGTGATTCCTAGTTTATATGTGGAACCATCAGACATGGTCCCAAATGCAACTAGCCAAAAGATTCATTGTCATGCAGCTCCACCAACACTCCCATCCCCACATCTTTACCTCACAATACAGAAAATATGTGCGTACAAATCAGTGTTACACAGGGATGCACCCCCTGGATTTTGGCGATGTCCAGAACGTTTTGGGGAGTTGGGGACTTGGAGGGATGTCCCCAATTTTTAATTTTAGTTTAAATCTGGTACATTTCTCTTAAAAACCTGTTAGTTTTACCAAAATAATGAATCATAATCCAGAAAGTACCCTATATAACATTAAATAAAGTTTTTAAACCCCTAAGTTTCATTGGATAAAGTTAAAATGTTTAAATTTTAGTTTTCAATATTATTATGATACCCATCCCCCCGCCGTCCCACAAATCTGGGAAAAAAAAAAATTGCCGTCTCAGAAACCGTCCCCTGGTCCTAGAGACTTAGGTAACTATGGTATAACTAACAGAAGGTATCGACAACTAAAGCTTCCCCAATTCACGGTTAAATACTAATAGTGAAGCAACTGTCAAGTGATGCAAATTTAAAGGAAATTTAGCTCACAACAAGATAATAAAGTTCAACCAAACCAATCAAGCTAATGTTGAAGCAGCGGGCAACATCCAAAAAAAATCTAACCTGTTTTGCTTCTACTATCCTAAAAGTTCAAGGAACAGCTCTTAAAATTACCTCAATCTGGAATTTCTAAGGAGAAACCTTCAGAAGGACTTCTCTGATCTTTCCTAAAAACATATTATGCAAAATGTAAACCCTGTGGTAATTTGGCGCATTATATATGCATTTGCTCTCTATAACAAGAACTTCAGATGTGACAAGAAAGAATAATCATTACACACATGGACAGTAGGTGGCATTTAACAGATTGAGAATAATATACTGGAAAGTTAATTGAAATTTGAAAGCATGGATCATTAAATCTTTTCCGGCACCTATTTCAGTGTATACCTGCGCCAATGACCTAACATCCTTCAAAAAGGGAATTATTGTCCATGCTATGACAACAAACACCTTTAAAGAAGACAATTTTTCCTTTAACATTTTACCTTCTATAAACTGTTATTCAAATATTCAGTCTTTATTTTAACTAATGTAAAGCCTGACCTCAGTCTCTGACACCATGACAGGTTCATTACATAAGAAGATATTTCAATGTCTTCAAAACTTCAAAAAAAATTATACGTAATTCTCTCAAATTATCAAGCATCAGAATGCCTACACTGTAATAGATAAAATTTTATTTACAAATAAATACGACTCCATTTCAACGTTTGCCATTCGCAATATGATTAGGTTTTTGTATCACAAAAATAACATTACCCTGGTGCTATATATAAGGTATTGACAACATATAAGAAACAGTATTAGCTTATCTAGGATATTTTGTTCAACAAAGGTGAAAGTTGGCACTAATAGTTGTATAGACCAAGTGATTGGATGCAGCTTCATAATCAAACAGCTCGGAGAATAATCATGGGACTATCCTAAACACAAGTGTTTCTTGTAAAATTCACCTAACAACTCATCTTTTCTTGCATTGCATTTCACCAACCTGATGATCATTTCAGATTTGATTCTTTGCACACTTGCCCTAATCAGAAGTCTTTCTTACAATTGAATGTTATTTGCAAGTCTTCTGGAAAAACTTAATACACATTTTTCCAGAAGACTTAGCAAACATTAAACTCTAGTCTTTTATTTCAACTTTCATTTTTTTCTTCTATTTGTTTTTCTACTTTTCATTTTTTCTTGGTCGCAACCCGACTCTGAACCTTTCTTCTATCACTCTCTCACATCTGTAGGTTGTCAAACCTCCATGACATTAGGTCTTTACTGACAGCCTTGAAACAATTTCTAAACTATATTACTAGATTTACACCTTAAAAAATAAGAATATATTTTGGATTCTGTTGAACTCATTTCCGAGTTGTAAGTCTCTTTTAAATAATGATATTAATCACATAAAAATAAAAATATTCCTAATGCATTTTTATTATCTGTTCATGGATAATTTTAGATTTTAAATTGAAGGGTGGAAATCTTTAGCTCAGCCTAACCAGCACATCTCCTGCATTTATGAGACCCATTCCCCCTTCCCTCCCCCTTTGGCAACCAAGCTTGGGAATGAACCAGACATAACCAACCCCTTAGACTAGTTCATGTAAGCTGACAGAGTAGCAGATATATTTATAATTTATCATTAACTCTCAAAGAACTCATAAATATGCATTTCCTAAATTGGTGAGAAGTTTTATTACAATTCAGAGTTGGTCAAGCAGGTATCAAAACAAAAAATCTAGAAACTATAGATTTATTTTGTGCACCCATCTAAGAAAATGTTTCTGACAACACAATATGCTTCCTGAACCCACAATGCTTTGAAATCTCTCTGGCTATCTAATACTCCCAAACTATTCAGACATTTTTCCTAATTTAAATCCCAATATAGACACAGTCATAACAAACATCAAAAGGATAAGATACAAATTCAGTACAACAAATCACGTCATAATGTCAATCAACAAGATTCCACCCTTCTATGAACAAAATGAATGAGATAATGATAAAAGAACTGAGTGCAGACCTTGCAGCTGCAAGTGCATGACCAAACTCATGAAATCCAACAGAAAATTACCGTTCCCATGCATAAGTAGCCAATGTCTCTTAGAGGAACGTTTAACCCAGGGACCTGCCATTCAAATGAAGATTCAAACAATCAAATATGGCAAATAAGTTGCTTTTGTACAACACATTTCCTTCACCTCCAATCTTAGTGGCAAAGAGTAGAGAGAGTTCATTTTCATGGACACATTACAATAATGTCACAAACCACAGGAAGAGCTGCATATAATGACTTCTGTGATTTTCCCATTAAGGAAGTTCTTTCTTCACGTGAAGCCATTAGCCAGCTTGACTCCCATATAAGAATCTGCAAACCATGAAAACCAAAGAATGAAAGCACGCCCAAAGCAAATATAAACATGTTGAAGGAAAGGGAAGGCATGTATCAATTGTTTTTATAAAAATGGTAAATGATGTCATAATGAAATGCCTTGTAAGAACGAGTGTCTCTAAAGGTTGTATCCAAAACATGGGATCAAAATCTTGATAAGATACATTCAGCCTGATGTGTTCATTATCAGCTATTCAGAGAAGGACGTATAACAGATTTAAAGTAATTATATCGGCAATGGTTAACCATCAAACACCTATAAATGCAAAAATCAGCAATAGAATGCTGATTTCATAGCTTATCATCAATATGAGTGTACATAAATATGAGTGTAAAGTTATCGTCAAAGATGTAAACCTTTGATGATACATTTTCAAGAGGATAATTAACTTAATTAAAATATGTCTGGCAGCTTAATCAATTCTAGTCTCTCGGTGCTCGACTATACTCTAAATATACCCAAGTAGCCTCTGAGCTGCCTAAATTATCAGCAGTACCTTCACATTGCTTTTCTGATACTTATTCTGCACATCATCCACATTGTCATGTAGATTTTGTGGTTTGTTCCAATCCTTCATCAATCCTATGTAAATGTGGCATCTATGGGAGGTCAATCAATGGGGGCATGGCAAACTGATATTTTGTTTTGGTTGGATTCTTAAATTTTTCCATGTTCATTTTAATTTCTCTGCTCCATTTTTAAGTCTTCTGTCAACTTTACACTTTACACACACATTGTGTAATCCCACAGGTTGGCTCAACAATCCTATTTGTGTGTCAATGGTGGTCTCTGATTCCTGCTTTGTCTGCTCCAAGTCTGCAATTTGTTGCATTTGATTATCCACTTCAAATTCTATCAGTATTTTTGCTTCAACTAAATGTAATTTGCGTCATCTTCCTTTATCAGCTTCTGCCATACGAAATCTAAAAACTTATGGTACTGAAATACCTTGGCGTACAGAGTATGCATCTTATGGTATACTCCAACTATTTATTCATTTTTAGACTGTGTCCTACTGAAAAAAAGGACTGTCATGTACTTTAGCCAACACCTCTGCGGGTAAGACTGCAAATTTCCTGGATAAAGCCATTGATCTTTCCTCAAAACCCTCTGTAATTTTCGCCACAAAAATAATGAGCTATTTGGCATCCTCCTATCTATAATTCCAAAATTCCACGGAAGTTCTCAATTTCATGGCCGAACCCACAATATTCTCAATCATTTTCCACAATGGCTCATTTTTATGTGTTTTGTAGAGGGGTGATATTGGATCCCCTTTTTATCATACCCTGCTCTCTCATGTACTAGGTCATCAAAATGAAATAGAGCCAACTCAAAGTCATCCCCATCTCCCTCCACATCTTTTTCACCAATTGAGTTTGTGACATCCTTACACCTCCATTTTGTCATCCGTGTTCCATAATAGTTCAAAATACGTCTACCTTTCTTCAGCATCCAAGGTTTGTTTTCACAAGTGCAGACTTGGGAGGTTTGTACATATCATATCTGTGGGGGTTAAAAGACTTACTTTTTGATTGCAACAAAGCTGCTGCCTAGCTCACTGCAGGTTCCTTTCAAAATTATTTTCGCTGTTGGTAACAGCATCGCCCAGGCTGCCGCTAATTGCGTCACCTCTGCCCTCTTGTTTTTCCACTGCAATTTCTTCTGGTGTTTTTGTTCATTGGACTTGAGCTAAGTGTGGTAAGCAATCCAATAATAGCTTTTCTGGTACAGCTACCATAGTCCCATTGATCAAAGATGTTTATTGTTTTATTGGACTTTGTTTCTTGTTGTATTTATTGTTTCTCTTGTTTATTAGTGTGTGGTCATCCCATCATAGTCTATAGTGGTGGTGCGATTCCCTAGATCTGATTCATTGTTCACATCTTTTACAACATGAATCCCCATCTTGCAATTGTTGTTTTCTGTTCACACATCTGCTTCTTTCTTCTTTGATGCCCTTGTGACAGCCAAATTTGATTCTTTAACACTAGAGTAAACAAACAGAGGTACAATAATAAATTACACTATACCACAGGTACAATAGTTCTTCAATTTTCTAATTATCAATATTTTTTTGTAATCAAATAAACCTGTCGTTTCGTAGAATGTTTATGCGGTTTACCATGTGCAATTCTTAACCTTTCTAGTATAGTTTAGACATCAAATAATATTGAATAACAGAGACATAGCATTCTTTCTTCCTGTAATAACCTTAACTAAGTTTCACTAAAATAAAGATAATGAAATTATTAAATTGAGATATGTTGCAAACTAAGTAAGTCTTTCAAATTTGATTGATAACACATTGCCAATTAAAGGTCCTATGATATTCACATATCCGAGTGGAGACGAGTGCTACCAGAACTACATTTTAACTCTTAAGCCTACAGGTTTTAGTTCCATGAATTTCAACTTATGATGAAATGGACTTAAACTTCATTCCGCAATGTTGAGTCTTGTGGTTTTTCTTCAAGTTATTTTCATTTTCCAAGAATCTTATTTCTTACTACTAACTCACATTTTTGGGAGAAAAGTACACCATGGGAAAAATTTATTACCACTTTATTACTTTTCCCATCTTCGATCGGGATATTTGGTTATCTTTTAATGTGTTTTGGAACTCACATTGAGTGAGGTGCAACAATCTGTCGATTATGGTTACTTCAATGTTTATGTCAGAAGCCTGAACCAGAAAAAAAATACTATAACCTTTTCATCTAATGTTTGAGTCAGATGCTTAGCCAATCACAGTTCGTTTTTCTTGTTCAATAAGTTTAAGATGGGGCTTAAACAGGACAATAGGTTTCGTACATCATTATTGCATCATTTCCCTCCAGTCATCTAAAAATGCAAGCCACGTTCAATTAAAGGTGGATCTCCTGATCCCAAGATAAACAACTAAACTATAAAAAATTGCAATGTTTTCACAAATTCAGCAGTCACCATCAAAATTTCTTCCAGATGAAATATGCACAATGAATCCATCAAGTAGTGGTGTAATGGAAATTGGTGTCTCTTGTTAACGGGAGGTCCAAGGTTCAAATCTCACTTCATGACAAGGCAGCCCATTACTTGATGGGTTCGCCATTAATGGGGCACCAGATAAAGCGGTTTTCAATACATGGGCATGCCGTGATAATGCGGTCTAAATGCTTAAATTTTCATCTTTGTATGGGTCCACAACCAGTGTGGGCTGGTGATCCCATGTACCCTCCGCAAAAAAAGAATTATGCACGATGATAATTGCCTACAACAATGCCTTGGTTGTTAGTTGGAGTCTGTCAAATTGTTCAGGACTCTTATATCAAATTTCTTCAAAGACTTGACTCTTATATCAGATTTCTTCAAAGGCTTTTGCTTAAGAAGCTCATGTAGATTTGTTACTCTAATGTGTCTTTGGAAATAAATGATCTTCTACCTTATAAGTTTTCAAAACTCATAAGTTTGTGTATCTGCAGTCAATCCTTTACTTCAATTCAGTTTCTTCTTATATGACCACACCCATGATATAGATTACTTGGCTTGATTAAGATCACCCTTGCTCGGCTCTAATGACCAATATATAAGTTAAAGATTTATTTGTGGCTTTTATAGTGACCACAAAGTGGCATTGGACAGCCTTGTGTTGAATAGGTGGGCATTGGAACATAATGCAAGGCTAGTTCGTAGACAACCGATGCATGTGTAGTGTACTAATATTCAATTTTCCAACAAGATATCTTTCATCCAATAACTAGAAAGAACTAGAACCCCGCATCACTTCTCATGGTCTCCTGTAAGAAAAGTCCTGAAGAGGCATGATGGTTTAGAAAATTTTACAAAATGAGTGGCACATATGTAAATATAGGGAGTTGAAGTTTCTATAAAGAGATCTTCCATCTGATGGCTAGAAACTACTAGGCTCTTGTATCACATTTAATGATCTCGTGTAAACTTTTGTATCGCATTTAATGATCTCGGATAAGTACATGAACACTGATTTCCAAATTCTTGGAAATAAAGGATTGAAATGTCACAAAACCTTTCTGACAAGGCCTGAACCAGTTTTCCATCCATAAGTCTCCAATTATCCCAAAACTCAATACCAAAAACATTGGTGGTGACCAACCCACAAAATAACATAGCAAAGCATGAGCTAAAAGTTTTTTCACATAGTAATCTAGAAAACATGAGAAGAATATATAATTCAGGATATATTCAAATAACTCATTGAAAACTAAGGAACTCACAGCTTGTTCAAATTCCATTAATAACGAATTTGACTCCACTTTAAAAGTTTTCAGTAGTTGCTCCTTTAGAGTTTAGCCATATTGAACATAACCACCACCCAAATTCACATAACAAAAGTAATACGAAGTAACAAATGAAATGGTAGTAAGTCCCTTTTGCAGTAAGACATGATCTGCAAAACATTGAAGCTAGAAAAAGAAAAGCATTTAGAAGTTTAAGAAGTGTGCAATTCTCTCTGATCTCCCCATTCGACCAAAAACCTTAAGTAAGAGTCAAGGGACTTTTAACTTTAATATGAAAAATGCCCTTTATATGTTTAATATAAGGTGTAGGCTTGATAATTTGTATATAAGTTGACCACCACCAAGATATATGATGGAATAAATTCAAGAAATTTAAGTATGGACAACCTATTCACATTGTTGCTTGGATGCTTGTCTATATGTTGTGCTTACCCATCTGAATCGTGTTAAAAGAACCATTTGTGAGCTGCATGAAATCCTCCTTAAAGAAGGTGGAGGCTCTCATCGTTGTGGGTCGTGTGGACACTACACCATATGCAGCTGTATGCCACTAATGTCCATTGGCATTTTCCGTGGGATTTTTTATCGTTCTCCTTGGCAATTTTTATGTGTGAAGTGCCATGGCATCTGCTTGTATGGGGGGGCAACAAATACTACTTTGCTTGCTTTGTCTAGTATTATCAAGCAAAAAAAAACTTGTTTATATCAAGCTACTACAGTACCGGATACTAACCTTGGGGCACCTCTACGTATTGAAGTACGGTTATGGTATCAATAATGGTATGGGTAAATCCTAGGCTCTTTTCTTATCCTAGGTAGCAAACTACAAATTCCCGTAAGGGACAGATCTAAGAAATTCTGGAATTTCCCTGAAACCCTTATATAAAATATAATAGCAATCTGATTTTTATGCAAACCCTTAAGACAGAAAATACAGCAATCTGAAATCTTCATTTTATTATGTAATGTCCCCTTTCCTACGCCTAAGGCCTAAGGGCCAATTTGAGTCCAAGCCTTGGTCATACCCAAGGGGCTATGGACGTTGGGAGCTATTGGGTATGAATATCTAGTCCATTTTGTTATAATTCTTTTTTGACATGAAGCGTAAAGTGTTTTGGAGGGACTAGATATTATGTTTTGTCGTTAGGAAGGGGCCACATGACACTTAATGTTCTAATTTTGCGTTGGGGGTCACTTATGGACCACTTAAAAGGGGAAAAGTAACTTTACTTTTATTTTATTGGTCCTTCCTAAGGAAAAATGTGACTTGGGCTATTTGGGGCTCTTTTGCCTTGGGAAAAAATATATAAGGAGTTGGGAGGAAAAAGTGAAGGTCATTCTTGCATACATAATTATTTTCCTTCATGTGCAACTGTTGTTTGCAAATTTACAGCTTGTGGAGTGAAATCCCATGGGGACCCTAGCTTCTGTGGTGAGAGATTCATCCCTAGCTAGCAGGGCATTCTTCGGTAGTGAGAGATCTACCCTAGCTTGTCATTTTGGACTTGTTTTCAGGGCTGGTTTACAGAGATATTTTCAGAGGTTTCAGAGGAAGGGTTTTGAGGGTTTTGGAAACATTTTGTGGAGAAAATCAAAGGGTTTTCAGATCAGATTTACGGCAACGATAAGAGCAAGGTTTGGCATCATTTCTAGAGACTTTTCAAAGGGTTTTGATCATTTTCCAAAGGAAGCGACTTGTTTTGGAGATTACAGCCATTATTTGGAGGGTTTCTAGGCTACCATTTTCAGATCTGAAGGTTGGGGTTTCATTCTCCATATTAGTATATGTAATTTCCAGAATTTCATAATTTTATCTTGCTTATTGGAGAAGTTATGAATTTTTGAAGTTTTACCACTGTTTAGGGCTTTCTGTAATTTTCTGGCTGCATTATATTATTCCAAAAATTCCAAAAATAATTTTCTTATGTTCTTTATAATATTAGCAAGCTCTCCTAAAAATTTCAAGTGATTTGAGTGAGTATTTTGAGAGATCAATTTTCTTCAGTTCGCTACCCTAGCTGTTAAAAATCTGCAAAAATCAATATTTCCTTTGCTACAATTTTTTTCTATATTTTGTGTATCTTTTTGTGGTATCCCACAAGGGATATTTCAGTGGTATCAGAGCAGTTGTTTCTCCAGCCTATTGGGGTTGAAAGATGGGAGACAAAGACAGTGAGGATATGGGTGTGGATCTTGATGAAACAATTGTTCACCAACATGGTAAAGCAACAGGAAACTACTAATCTCTATTTGAGCCAGCTCATTGAGAGATTAGCGCAGGGTAGAATTGAGACTCATATAGATAGAGGGGAAAATAGCAATATGGGACAACAGGGTCAAAGAGGTGAGAGCGGGCATTCAGGGCAGCGGTCTCCCCATTCTTCTACCAGGCCTTTGGGGCTTCACGAACCTTCTTTCTTGAAGGATCCGGAAGTTTCACAGGTACGGCAGCCAGTAGATATTTTGGATGAGGAGTCTTGTTGGGAGAGGTACCAGACCTTGAGTGAGGGCTTTCGTGACAACATGTCATTCCAGGAATATTGCAAAATGAAGATTGGCAGCAGGCCCAAGAGAGATCATCAGATACAGGTACCAGAGTTACAGAGGAGATTGGGACAGATTTCCATTCCACACTTCGATGGTTCTAAGAAGTGTACTGCACAGTCTTGGGTTCAGAAGTTGAAGACATACTTCGACTTGAATCCTATGCGTGAGGAAGATGCAATTAAGTTTGCAATCTTACATCTTGAGGGAGACACTCATGATTGGTGGCATCATGGATTGATTACACAGGGACACATACACATTACTACTTATGCAGAGTTCACGCAGAGGCTAGTGAGCAGATTTGATAGGAGGGACCCTGACAGGTATTTTAGGGAGTTGACTCATTTGAGACAGACCGGTTCCCTGGATCAGTATATCGCAGATTTTCAGAGATTATCAGTCATGGTACCTGATGTTATGGAGATGAGGTTGATTTCACTATTCACAGCAGGTTTGACAGATGCTCTCGCTGGGTTTGTGAAGGCATTTGAGCCTTCTTCTTTGCATGAGGCTATTAGGAGAGCTCGTGATTTGGAGTTATCCACTCCTAAGTCGAGGTTTCCACCTCGAGTGCAACCTAAGGTTTTTCCTTCTAGATCTGATGGTTCACAACCGAAGGTACCTCCACCTAGGCAAGATGCAACCAAGAGACCATTCATATCTAGGGAGGACAGAGATGAGTTGAGGCGAAAGAAACTATGTTTTGATTGCCGCACACCTTGGGTTCCAGGACATGATTGCAGAGGTAGAGGGAAGGCCCAATTCATAGAGGTCTTTGTGGAGAGTGATAGTGACGAGGAGTTGGACACACAGGGATTGGAGGATGATGACGATGAGGCATTGGATAGTGCAGGTGTTGAGCAGGATAACGAGACTTTCCCCCAGGAGACTATCACCACTTTGTCTAGTACCCCAAGGTACAAGGCATTCAGAGTTAGGGGAGTTTTACAGGGACAACGAGTAGTGGTACTCATTGATAGTGGGGCAACCCACAACTTTATTGATGCCTCATTGGTTGAGAGGCAGGGATTACAGACAGAGGATTTTGAGGGCTTCAACGTGGTTGTAGCCAATGGAGAGTCTATGAGGTGCACACGGCAGGTTCCCCAATTGAGCATCACGATGGGTAACTATACAGTTATTGATGATTTCTATATTGTTGGTATTGGAGAGACCAACCTAGTGCTTGGAGTACAGTGGCTCCATTCCCTTGGTGAGTTTTGGACTAACTTTCAGAGGATGGAGCGGAAGTTTAAGTCCGAAGGGAGGAATGTGATTTTGAGGGGCTTATCTTCAGAGGCACCTCGGGTTGTTACAGCTAAGAGGATTGAGAGAATTTATAGGCACAATGGGGTGGATTGGGCAGTACATTGTTTGGTTTCGACCAAGAAATCAGAGGATGGACAGCATGAGTATCATGTGGATATACAAGGCTTATTGGACAGGCATAGTACAGTTTTTGGTGACATACCTCCAGGCATACCTCCAAATATGGGATTTGAGCATGTGATTGAGCTCGAGGACGCTAGACCTGTGGTTACTTCTCCTTACCGTCACCCCAAATGGTTTAAGGATGAGATCGAGAAGACTATCCATGAGCTCATTGATATGGGGCATATTAGACCGAGTTCCAGTCCTTTTGCTTCTTCGGTGGTATTGGTGAAGAAGGATGGGACCATGCGGATGTGTATAGACTATCATGCCTTGAATAAGAAGACAATAAAGAACAAGTATCCAGTACCACGTATTGATGAGTTGCTTGATGAGCTACATGGTGCAATCTATTTTTCAAAAATAGATTTGTGATTTGGATATCACCAAATCAAAGTCAGGGAGCAGGATGTGCATAAGACAACTTTCAGATGCCATTACGGTCACTTTGAGTTCTTGGTGATGCCCTTCGGATTGTCTAATGCTCCAGCTACATTCCAGTCTTGCATGAACCATGTGTTCAACCGCCACCTGCGGAAGTTTGTATTGGTCTTCTTTGATGATATTTTGGTCTACAGCAGGACTTGGGAGGACCATATCAAGCACCTTGGTGAGATATTGGGGATATTAGAAGCTAATTCGCTATATGCGAAAGCTTCTAAGTGTGAGTTTGGCATGACAGAACTTTTATATTTGGGATATGTGATTGGTGGGGGAGTAGTGAAGGTGGATAGGGAGAAGATACGGGCAATTTTGGATTGGCCGCCACCTAGGACGTTGACACATTTGAGAGGATTCGTGGGGTTATGCACATACTACAAGAGGTTTGTGAAGAATTTCTCTCGGTTGACTGCTCCATTGACCGATTTGACCAAGAAGGGGGTTTTTGCTTGGTCAAAGGCAACACAACAGGTTTTTGATCACCTCAAGGGGGTGATGAGTTCATGTCCCATTCTCGCATTGCCAGATTTCTCTCGCCCATTCATTCTAGAGTGTGATGCATCAGGAGAGGGTGTTGGGGCAGTTCTCATGCAGGATAGGCATCCCATTGCCTATGAGAGTCGGAAATTGAAACTGGTGGAGAGAGGGTATTCAATTTACGACAAGGAGATGTTGGTCATTATGCATGCTTTGGCCAAATTCAGACAGTACCTTGTGGGCAGCAAATTCATGGTTCGTACGGATCACAATAGTTTGAGGTTCTTCTTGGGGCAGAAGGATCTCAACGACCGCCAATAGAGATGGGTGAACAAGGTACAAACCTATGACTTCGACATAAAGTACACTAGAGGTAAGAATAATATTGTTGTTGATGCTTTATCTAGGAGGCCTTACCTTACTTCTATGCTTAGTTCTATGTCTGAGATTTCAGCGGATTGGAAGGCTCATATACTTGTTGAGTATTCCAAAAATCAGTTTGCATGTGAGATCATGGATGGTATTATACAGGATGACCGATACAGAGTAGTGGATGATTTCATTTTCTACAAGGATAGGATTTTCCTTGTACCAGGGTCCAAGAGATGAAGGAGAAGATCCTTCGAGCAGTACATGATACACCATTAGCTGGGCATCCTGGGTACTTCAAAACATACAGGTTTATCAGGGAGAGATTTGCATGGAAGGGGATGAAGGACGATGTCCTTAATCATGTCAGAGAGTGTATGGTTTGCTAGCAAACCAAATCCGAGCATTCTTTTCCAGCAGGATTACTTCAGCCTCTTCCCATTCCCGAACAGAAATGGGAAAGCATATCTATGGACTTTATCACAGGGCTTCCCTTGGTGCATGGGCATAGCTGCATTTATGTTGTAGTTGATCGGTTAACTAAGTATGCTCATTTTTTTCCCTACCCAAGGGGCATGAAGCAGCAAATGTAGCTCAAATTTTCTATACAGGTGTTTTTAGGCTACATGGGTTACCTAAAAATATTGTCAGTGACCGGGATAAGATCTTCATGAGCACCTTTTGGCAGGAGATCTTCAGACTAGCAAGTACGGAGTTGACTCCTAGTACTAGCTATCACCCACAGACGGATGGGCAGACGGAGATAGTCAATAAGTGGATAGAAGGCTACTTGCAGAGTTATGTGTCAGGTCATCAGCGGGCATGGATTAGATGGTTACATATGGGTGAGTATTGCTACAATACCACCTATCAGATGAGCATAGGCATGACTCCTTTCCGAGCCTTGTATGGGTATGACGCTATGACATTTGTGGATTTGGTATTACCGGATAGCCGAGCTCCCAAAGCTCGAGATTGGTTACAGGAGAACCAGGATATTCTGAAGGCTCTCAGGGAGAACCTTCAAAAGGCACAAAATCGGCAGAAGGTATATGCAGATCGGCATAGGATAGAGAGGTCTTTTGAGGTTGGGGATCTGGTATTCCTACGTTTGCAGCCATATAGGCAGTCCTCACTGAAGCGGAAGGGTGCAGAGAAATTGAAACCACAGTTTTATGGTCCGTACAGGGTAGTTCGAAGAGTTGGGGCAGTTGCATATGAGCTAGAGCAACCAGAGCACGGTAAGATACATAATGTCTTCCATGTTTCGTGCCTTATGAAGGCACTTGGGCAACATATTGTACCATCTACAGAGTTGCCGCCACTGGATGAGGAGGGGAAGCTGGTGTTAGAACCAGAATCCATTATTGAGGTGAGACAGAGGAGGCTTAAGAGCAGAGTGATCACGGAGTATTTGGTGCGGTGGAAGGGATTGCCACTTGAGGATGCTACTTGGGAGGAGAACAGATTTTGCAGCATCCTAGTTTGCATTTGCTTGGGGACAAGCAAAATTTGGGAAGGGAGGACTGTAATGTCCCCTTTCCTACGCCTAAGGCCTAAGGGCCAATTCGAGTCCAAGCCTTGGTCATACCCAAGGGGCTATGGACGCTGGGAGCTATTGGGTATGAATATCTAGTCCATTTTGTTATAATTCTTCGTTGACATGAGCATAAAGTGTTTTGGAGGGATTAGATATTATGTTTTGCCGTTAGGAAGGGGCCACATGACACTTAATGTTCTAATTTTGCGTTGGGGGTCACTTATGAACCATGGCGACTTAAAAGGGGAAAAGTAACTTAAGTTACTTTTATTTTATTGGTCCTTCCTAAGGAAAAATGCGACTTGGGCTATTTGGGACTCTTTTGCCTTGGGGAAAATATATAAGGAGTTGGGAGGAAAAAGTGATGGTCATTCTTGCATACATAATTATTTTCCTTCATGTGCAACTGTTGCTTGCAAATTTATAAGTTGTGGAGTGAAATCCCACAGGGACCCTAGCTTCAGTGGTGAGAGATCCATCCCTAGCTAGCAGGGCATTCTTCGGTAGTGAGAGATCTACCCTAGATTGTCATTTTGGAGTTGTTTTCAGGGCTGGTTTACAGAGATGTTTTCAGGGAGGAAGGGTTTTGAGGGTTTTGGAGACATTTTGTGGAGAAAATCAAAGGGTTTTCAGATCAGATTTATGGCAGCGATAAGAGCAGGGTTTGGCATCATTTCTAAAGACTTTTCAAAGGGTTTTGATCATTTTCCAAAGGGGGCGACTTGTTTTGGAGATTGCAGTCATTATTTGGAGGGTTTCCGGAATGCCATTTTCAGATCTGAAGGTTGGGGTTTCATTCTCCATATTAGTATATGTAATTTCCAGAATTTCATAATTTTATCTTGCTTATTGGAGAAGTTACGAAATTTTGAAGTTTTACCACTGTTTAGGGGCTTTCTGTAATTTTCTGGCTACATTATATTATTCCAAAAATTCCAAAAATAATTTTCTTATGTTCTTTATAATATTAGCAAGCTCTCCTAAAAATTCAAGTGATTTGAGTGAGTATTTTGAGAGATATCAATTTTCTTCAGTTCGCTGCCCTAGCTGTTAAAAATCTGCAAAAATCAATATTTCCTTTGCTACAATTTTTTCTATATTTTGTGTATCTTTTTGTGGTATCCCAAAAGGGATATTTCATGTTATCAAATAATCACATTACAAAAATACCCATTGGGAAGGCCCAAAACATCTAGAAACTCTCTTGCTAGAAGTAGCTGATGAAAAATAATTTTCCAACCAACATCTGAATTTATTTTTATTTGTTTTAACACCATAAAACACGAAAAAAAAACCGCGTAAGATTACAGCAATTTTCTCACAAAAACGTTCCAAATGATAAGAGCAGACCAAAAGGAGACGCTGTAAACTGAAACCAACCAATTCCATTTGTTGTTAATGCCCCATACGTTGATCTGAAATTCAAAGGGGTGTAGACAGCCCTAGAAATGGCTGCAAATCATGCCCTAGCTGTCCCTGGCTGAAATTGGTAGATTGTCTCTCCACTGGCTGAATTTCTTCGCTTGAAACACATATCTGAAACGGAAAAGGTAGAAAATGTGCCCTAGTTGCACTGCAAACTGACACATTGAAAATAGACATGCCCTAGCTCTGATATCTGAAATTACGCTCAAATGTGACCCTTGAGTGAAGCCACCAAGAAGATATTGATGGTTTTCGTCCTCAAATCTGATCACAATGAGGGTTTCCGTCCTCAAGTGATGAATACAATGGAGGGTTTTCGTCCTCAATGCATAAGCAAGCAAAATACTCAAAGTTTCCCAAAAGGAGAGCCATAATAAACAAAGATATCCCCCAAATGACCCCAACACTTCCTTTTATAACCTTTTCGTTTCTTCTCCCAAGTGGGGAGCCACATATGGGCCTTTAACTTTATTTAATAAAAGGAATTTCTATTTAATCATTGAATTCACTTAAAATATAAAAGTCACCTTTATTTAATCATAATAACATAAGTGTCTTTTATAAAGTCACTTTTTGACACTTAAGTTATATTATTAATTTTTTAACTTTATTTGAAAAGGGGACATGACACAAACTGTCGTGATAAAAACATAGTTACATATGGTGCTGGTCTGGGTATGATGACTGTAATAAAAACAAAACAATAAGATTAAAGAAATTAAAACATAACAAATAAACACAGCTCTAACTAAATTGTTGCTTGCTCTACTGCATCTGGTTCGTTACCAATTGTTGTTTTAGATGTTCTTGATGAAGAACTATATGAATATGTGTTCATGTAGTTCTTGAGCTTGCTGACCATTGACTATTTTCCTATTTTGAACAGAGAATATAAACCTATGTGATATATCATATGTCATGCCTCATTTAATATTTTGAATTATCAATTGCCAATATCATTTAGTTATTTTTCGGTTTATTATAAGGATATAACGATTGATATTTTATTTATTTTGTCTATATTTTTACATTTTAATTTTTTGTATGGGCATACCCAAGCCAAAGCCATACCCTGGGTCCAAAGTATAACTGGGGCCCCATACTAGTACCCATACCTTAGTCAAGCTACATCGGAAATATGTTGCAGAGTTAAATTTTTTAATAGGTCATTCTTCTAGTTGTAAAATTATGTCCTGTAAGAATATTATAAAATAAGAAACAAAAATTTTCATACGATATCAAAGAAAGGTTGAAAAAACTCCCAAACTTCAGTACAAATCAGGACTTGAAAAGGGGGAGCAATGGCCATAAAGTTAGCTACTGACCAAAATAACCCCAATCATTGCCAAAAAACTAACTCCAATGCCCATCATGAACCAGACTTGTAGAAACCTGTGAAGAGCAGAAGATTGGATTTAACAAAAGAAAGGCAGAGTAAAAATATTTGAATTAAATCATAATTATCAAATCAAATCTAGTCTGTGTAATACTTATGTCTAGAAACAGAATTAAAGAACTATATAGATGGATAAGTTGTATTAATTATAATATAGACATAGCTGATATACAGAAATTCATGGCAAGCAATTATCTACATTGACAACATACTTTGAGTGCTGACGTCCCATAGAGTGCAACCTTTCATTGAGAATGGTTGTCTTGAAATCACAATACCTAACAAACCAAATAAAGCATCAAATAGCATGTTCAACCACTTGTAAATGCATAAAAGAATTAGAATGCCATCATTAAAGAATTGCAAGGAGATAAAACATATCATTGGTAAAGCATCTTGTATGTATGTGTATATGCATAGTTATACTCAAGATTTTCAAACCTGCCAAACACACACACACACACACACACACACACACACACACAAAAGATGCAGAATTTTTCCCATAAAACCAAGGTGCTTTATACTAACACAAGCCACAAAATTCATTTGCATCAAGTAAATTACTTGTTGAATGTTAGATTAAATGCCCATATATAGAATAACATGAACAAATTATAAAACATTTTGATACTATTTATATAAACGAATATAGCAAAGAATAACTTAGAATACTCTATATCGAATACAACTTTGGAATGATACATAAGCACACTATAAGAAACAAGAATTCATGTTGTTCAAAAATGGAAGGATGTCAATGCTCTGTTAGCCCATTGGTGAGATCCATGTCATATCAAATCGTTCACCAAGGTTCACTTCCCAGAGTTCTGCCCACTCCATAGGTGCCTATATCATTGGGAGACATATGCAAGACCTAGACAAGTCTGGAAGAATAGATATCCTCCTTGCCTATTTAAATCAAACTGCACAAACAATTAATGAATCACAGGAACCACGTGACCAAGGGAGAGGCAAAACAAAGGCAGAATATACAAATCAATAACAAGAGAGTAAAAACAGCCTTAACAATGGCATTCTCCTCTCAAAGACAGATAATGTACATCTGTTTTAAAACAAATTGCAACAACCTTTGACATCTTTTGTGCCTCTCTAATTTATCTAAGTTTTCTGTTTCACATTTGACTTCATTTTAAACATTGATTTATACAAGTAACAAATCCTAAAAAAACTACAAAATGATTCCCCTTAATGATTATTTTGTACAACTCTAAAGATCTCATCCACACCATTGCTTCAAATTTAACTATTATATTGAACTGTTTCTGCCGTCTACCTCTAATAGCATCTGCACCTGTCAAGGTAAATCTGCAGCCTAAGAATTTAAATTCATCTACTGCAGTCTTCAAGCCGACACAACCATATTTTTTCCCCCGCAATTTGGAACAAATAGCTTGCCAACTTTTACAATTCATAAACATTACTAGATTTTTTCTGAGAAAAATATGAAACTAAATCTCGCTTATTAGCTTTACAGCAATAAAAAATTCCTCAACAACTCACCTGAAATACAATCTTCTGTAACTCGTTGCAAATTTAGAATTCAAAGAACAACATCCACAACAATACAGAAACTTCCAAACAGGTGAGGTGTGTTGTTCTTTCAAATCGACATCAATATCTAGCAAACATAGATTAGATGCTTGAAAATTTGACAATTACAATTTCAACAAACTCATCGACTTACTCAAAATGGCTTGTGACACGCTTTGAGAAAATGTTTTCTGTGTGTCCCTTCCATTGACACGACAATTCATGAATGACTCCCAAGTGACCTAAACTCATTTGATATACTTCTATGTCACTTCACCTAGCTATTTTAATTTTTCACACAGGTACACGGGTTGTGCACCAGACTCATAGCTTGCTTATGGAGCATGCTAAATGAGTGCTAAAGAAACTTTCACAATTCAACTCTTCCACCTCATAAAATTGCATGATCAACTTGCTTCAGCTCGATCAGTGCCATGACCCCAAACTCTGATTTAACACGCATAATTTTTTATGCCTGAGAATCACCTTTTCATTTTTCAACTTTTTGTCCATACAGTTAATAATATCAAACGCTTGTTTAACACCCATGATATAACTTCAGGACTTGACACAACACTCGGAATGCAGCACTCAATGTAGGTTTTTATTGATTACAAAACTCCAGTCCACTTGCTTATGTATCATCCACATCTGTGCAACTCATTTTAATTTTTCACGAACTTCGTAACAGCCATAAATTTAATTCAACTATTAACTTTCAACATGACACCATGATTTATTTCTCCTCAAGAAAAATATATAATGCATATCACTAACTATCAAAAACACTTAGGAAATGACTCTTTACGTTGCCATCATTTATTTTGTTTCATGTATACAGATGCATCAATCCACTACAGGTCAATCAACATTCCTTTGCTTTGAGTTTGTACAATTGAATCAGATGTGACGATGAAGTAACAGTATAATTCCTAACGGACCTTATAGAATTTGTGTTGAAACATAAGAGCAGGCAAGTCATCTCTAGGATTGTCCATGATAACATTGAGTAGACAGGTAAATATTTTGTTGACTGAAATCAGAAGGTGGACAACTTCAATGGGATTTGATTCATACACCCAAAACCAGACAGATTTAACAAGGTTAGAATAAGGATTCTTTTACCAAGGAAGCATGGCTTGATCTCTGTGCAGAACCAATAAGTACATCTCGATAACAACTTTGGTTAGATTATTTCATTCAGGAATGGATCGTATTGTTCAAGGCATAATCAATAAATATGCATCTTCAAAAGGCTCAATGCAAGAACATTATGTTAGTTACCAAAGAAATACACAATGGACGTCTTGCACAAGGTCTATTTTGATTAGTGACTTAGACTAAATCACCTGCAAAACAGTTGGTTGAAAATTCACCTTAACAATAGCACCTTTAAGATGCCACAAATCAAATGTGCACAAGTGACCTTGTGCAAGAGCTTTTAGAAGAGTATTTGAAAATCACGATGTCACAAAAGGAATACAGTCACAATGTAGGGTAAAGTATCCAGTGTTACGCGGGGACACGCCCCCTGGATTTTGGTGACGTTCCTGAACGTTTCGGGGACTTGGGGACTTGGAGGGGACGTCTCCAATTTTTTAAAAATCTTTCAAAAAAAATCTGATGTTTTTACCTTTAAAAAGATGTTAATTTCACCATGAATATCTAAAGTATAATTTTGAAAGTACTTAAAATACATTAAATACAGTTTAAATCCCTAAATGTCATTGAATAAAAGTTATAATATTGAAATATTAATTTTTATGTATTATTTTAAAAGCCGTCCCCCTGTCGTCCCCAAAATTTGGGAATTTTTTTTGCCGTCCCCGAAAACCTCGTCCCTCCGTACCCCCATGTCCCCCGTCCCCGAGACTTAGGTAACTATGGTAACGAACCAAAAGGGATAAGAATGTGATAATAACAATATATAATCAAATATAATGGTAAGAGATACAAAGATGATTAGTCAACACCCATACGATGGGCATAAAAATAAATAGATTCCAAAAATCTTCCAACTAGATTGATTTTTTCATTCCAATGCCAGTCATGTTAACTTTGTCTTTGATCTCAGCAAATTTATGTTTTATGTGATCAATGGCTCTTCTTTTGGTATCATCAACTCCATCCAATGGTTAACAGGCATAAATCTCTTCTGTTTGTTCTCACATCATAATGTTTTGTAAGTCTCTAGAACAAATCTGATTCAATTTTTCTTTGTCATTCTCCTATCTTAGCTTACTTGTTAACCTCGGATAATGCCAATCCTCCCGTCCCATAGTCAAGGCTATTCACAAAGTCTTAGATTAGATCGATTATCGACTTGAATGCAAGACAGCGATATGAAGATATGAATCTGTTTGCTTATGATGTGTTTATGAAGTACTGATGTACCCAACTTCTCAATACCTAAAATTCACATCATCTAAATTTCTTCAAATTTGTGTTATCCTTGCAAAATATAGTTTTACCTTTGACAATAATAATCCATAAAAAACCATATATATCTTAAAGATTCATTCCATACAACCACTGAATCAAGTAATAGTAGTTAATTGTCTCACTAGTGCTTTTTAAGTTTTTTTATAATGTTACTCAGCTTCTTTTAAAGGCCACCATAGCTGTGGTGAATCTCCTATGAATGTGGTTTGAAGTGTTATTATATATAACTTGCCTTTTGGTGAGTAGCCATGTTGTACGTTAAGCTCAATAACACCAAATGGGATCCTCTGTATATGCTCTGTTTGTAGGTGGATTGGTAAGGCTCAAATAGAAGTGTGACCTTAAAAACAACCTTTATCTTTGACTTTACCTCTATATACCTAATATGCTATACATCTATCACAAACACTCCGTTGTTGTAAGCCATCCAATATTATTGAAGAAATATCAAAATGTAGATGAATGAGCTGCCCCGGTCTTCATGAGGTGAATTCATATGATCCATGAGTTTTTATGTGCAATCTCAAGGAATAGAATTGTTTACTTTCTTCATGCTAATGCAATTCACTTGTTTATTTTCTTCATGCTAATGCAATTTGCTTGTTGACACAGCTTATCTTCAAGCTACTCAAGTTGTTTTGTCACCAAGACTGCCTTGTTGTAAGCCATCCTTTATTATTGAAGAAATATTAAAATGTAGATGAATGAGCCGACACTACCCCCACTCTTCATGAGGTGACTCCATATGATCTGTGAGTTTTTATGAGCGATCTCAATGAAGAGAGTTTATTTTCTTCATGCTAATTGCAATTTGCTTGTAGATGTAGCTTATCTTCAAGCTACTCAAGTTGTGGCCTATTAGGATTCTCCACTTTAATTTGATCACTTTGTAGCTCTGTTCATGCAATGATGCTCAAACTTCCTTTCTGCCTTTTATCCATTCCGTATCTGGTGCTGAATTAGGTCTCCTTTTTAAATAAATCGCTAATGGTAGAAACAATACAAATGTTCTGCACGTTAGGAAACAAATAATGGGCCCAATTATCAATTATGGCCACCGGGCAAGAGATAAGCCATGAGCTTCACCAAAAATCTTTGAGTAATGAACCACAAGTTCTGCCAGAAACTGTTAGAATACCACTTTTTATGTACTCAATAAGTAATACACCCAAAAGGATAAGAAATGACAACAATGGTCAAACGTAACAAGATATAATGACAAAAAAAGGCACAAAGATAATTGATACCTATATGATGGGCATTGATACACCCTTACCAACATAATCGCATATTTATTTATCACAGTAAACTAATGTATACAGAGCGTGCTCATCATCAAATAACCAACTTGAACATTTTCTGATTTTCAACAAATACATTAAACCCTCAATATAAGCAACCAACATCATACAGCTTTACATAATTGCTTCATTTATTTATTTATCACAGCAAATCAGGAGTATACCAGACCTAAGTTGCCCGCATTCGGCGAACTACAAGAAAAAAAATCGAAATTCGCCGGATTTTAACAGTGCGTTGAAAATCGCGATTTAATTCGTGTTTTCTTTCCTTTTTTGGCATTTCTTTCCATTTTTGGATTTTCGGTGAAGAAAACACAAGCATAGAATAAAATTTGCCATTTTTGGAAAGGGTCCGGGAAGATGTAGAAGCAAAAACTTGCATGTGCCATAACTTTCATTCTGCGGCTCCGTTTCAGGTGTCATTTTGTCTAAAAGTGCATATTTTCTCGAGCTCTACGCATTTGGCAATATTTTTCTTATTTTCATAAAATCCATTTTTGCACCTTTTTGGACCAAGCAACTTTTTGCAATCTTCTGAAAGAATCATGAGCTTTGATCGCCTGAAGACAGATTAGTAATTAAAAACATTGGATCGCTTTCCAAAACTCGGCGAGTACTCGTCAAAACTCGGCAAGTATTCTCCTGTGCTCGGACTAATCGTCCCACCTACCAGCTTGGTCGCAACCTACGAGCACATGTTTTTTGAAGTTTTTGCTTTCAATCACATTATTGTAATAGCTACTTATGAAATCAATGAAATGTGATATTATCTCTCTCTTTTGAAATGTGAATTTATCTTTTGTTTTCATATATTTAATAAAAATGTATATTTCTCATAGTCGAATTTAATCACGAATTTAATCGTTGATTTTTTTTACCAGCGAATTTAATCATCGGCGAATTCGAACATGAATTCGAAAGCAGCAACTTAGTAACAGACCACCCTTATAAACTACCCAACACAACCATTTTACAACAGTATTAAGACCTTGAGAGAAGCAACTTGGCACCATTTTGATTTATCATATGACCACTAAAAGCACGAGAAATCATTACCATATGAGCATCCGATAGTTCACTCAAGAATCTTCTAATCATAAACAACATTTTAAATTAAAACATCTCAAAATGATGCAGGCAAACTATTTTTAGATAACTATTGGCCAACCAATGCCATAGCACCTTAATAGCTCAACTTAAAGAGAGGTTGCACACCACATGATCAACCCCTAACAAATTGGTGATGAAACACAAATAGTCCTCATATTTAATATGATTTAAGGATGAACCATACAATAGATACTACCCTCCTATCCAGTATGTCACAGTAAATAAGTCAGGTAACAGTAGCATATCACATAGTTAAATGGTGACAATCCTCTTTCATGGTGAGAAAATGTGTTATGTCTAACTTGTGCCATTTTTGTCTCTAAATGCAAGTGATAAAATATATTACTAGCATGGATGGTCAATTGCGGAACAATTAGGGTTTGGCTGGAAGCATGCCCTTTTATGCCCAAATTATGCCATTTGGGCATGATATCAGTTATAGCCCCTACTTGTGTCAAGAACCACAATCTTGAGTTGATCTACATTCTAAAAGATACTTCAATGTATCTCTAAACCGATAGGGATCTATACAACTCAAGTTCTTAATTTCTTTGCTACTAGCCTAATTTATATATTGACCATCATTTTGTACTTAAAAGTACTTGGAAAACTGTTGCTTTAAAAACACGTTTTTGTTATCATGTGTCGCTTGCATCCATTACAACTGTAAGAAAAAATATTCCTGAAAATTTACATCAAGACAGCCATGGTATGATATTATAATATGTATAAATATTTATACAATGAACCTCAGATCAATGCTGCTACGGAAGCTGGATAAGATTTAGAAGCAATTTCTTGCTTTATGTCATTATCTATATTTTATTTATTCTAGGGTTCAATCTACTGTCTTCTTCACAGTTTCACGTAGCAGAAACAAATTCTTTTCATGGTCGTGTAAGTTCCTTCTCAAGACACAATAAGCCTTTTATCCAAAAAAGGGAAGTCAATTTCATTGCTCATTGTTTTGGAGCTGATGTGACCCACCATTTTTTTACTTAATACAATCTATAGGAATGCAATTCAGCTAACGCTGATTTTGATATAGTTGTTTTCGATTCAATACTTGAAAACGTTTTCCCAATTCAGCCTAATTTAGATAATCTCCCATCTGATGGTTTAAAAATTTAAAATTAGCTAGGACACCTAATTTTCTCTCAATAACGTGACAATTCAATTTCTAATTCAACCAACTGTTTTTATAGTAAACTATCCATTGGCCAAGAAAACATTCCATGTGTAGTTTCACGCTGATTAAGTGTTTTACTGAGAGTTTGTGATCTATTTTTCTTTGTGATATACTTTTCTCCCTCGATAAACTGCGCTATTCTCGAAAACGTTTTCCAATTCAACCTACTTTAGATAATCTCCCATCTGATCGGTTAAAACTTCAAAATGAGCTAGGGGACCCAATTTTTTCTCAATAAGATGACAAACCAATTTCTAATTCAACCATGCGTTTTATAGAATTTTTATCCATTGGCCAAGCAAGCACTCCACGTGTAGTTTCACACTGATTAAGTATTTTACTGAGAGTTTGTAGTCTATTTTTCTTTGGGGTCTACTTTTCTCTCTCGGTAAACTGCCTTCTTAAGTGCAGGGAGAATGTTTGAACTGACTTATGCACAAAGAATGCAATTTCGAGATTATAAATACTGTTTCTCTTAGAAGCTGCGTCCTAGGGGGCATTTATTCCATCAAAATTCAATTGGGGCGGCACACCATTCACAAGGGACCGTGACTACGGAGGCTTGAACCCGGGTCATCATCATGACAATTGCTCTGCCATGCTGCTAGACCATGGATTGCAAAGACTAGAGATGGTTCAAATTTACTGGCATTCTCTTCAAAAGATTTTTTCACACTTGCTGAGGAAAGGATCGTCCTCTGCTGTGATCCATAACATAACCAAGAATTTTTAATCATGATGGGAACCCATTGTAAAAGGGTGTTTTCACGTTTCTGCAAAAAATTTGACATTGGCTTTGGAGGATAATAACGCAAAAAACTAGATGAGCTGTAACATCGTTGGCCAACATAAAAACGTTACAAGGAATCCATATCTTTGAACGGACCGGCTCAGATATCACTCTACAATTAAATTTATTTACTCAAAACTCTGCATAAGCTTATCTTAAAACGAAAACGAAACCCCTGAAAAATTTAAAATAATAGAAATCAAAACTGGATTTTTGTGGATATATCAGGGAATCAATTACCAGCAGGAAAGAGTGTGTGCGAAGGATGTCCTGCGAAAAGGCAGAATGCCCTGCGAATTGCCGTCTCTTCTCCTTCTCCGAGGCATTTTCGAGTGGGATTTAATCGAGTGAAATGAAAATTTTTAGTAACATAGATGGAGCAGTCTTTGGGATCAATAGTTGAGAGGGTTAGGGGAGAAGGCCCAGTATGCGAACACCCTAAGTTCGCAGGTCCATGGAGCCAATTCTTTGCCACATAGGAGCGCCAATTTGACAGCTAGTTATAAAATAACATTTTTTTATCCTAAGCCTTTAATTTCGTATCCAATTTTAATATGATTTGCTGCCATATGATCGATCAAATAAAATATCTCTAAAAAAAACACATTTACTGGTGGAGACCGGTAGTGGTCCACCGAAGAGGACAGGTGTTGAGCATTAAATTGGAAATAAAAGAGGGAAACGTACCCTGTCCTCCGCCATCTCCACGCGCGTTTTAGATAAGGAACAAATAAATGTTCAACCACCTTGTGCGGAGCTCATTAACGGGCCCTTACGGGGCTCCTGTGCAGGATTACATAAAATATTGGATTTTTTCGATCTGGTTCGACTGGGCAGAGCGACTCCGTTCATTAGCATTTCGGAGGTCATGCTTCACAGCATCAGGGCGGACATTCCTCTTGCTCGTAAGTATTACACTTCAGATTATTTTTTCAAATTTATTTCACCTGTTCAGAAGCCTTGTGATTTGCGTGGTATCGCACTCTTCCAGACTTGTTTTTCGTTTTTTACATATCCAATAAAATGCATGGATATATTCTCTGAAGCACTTAACTTACTGAAATCAGTGTTTTTTTATGGATGTTGCATTTATACACTGTCTTTTACATGCACATTCCTTTTTTAACAACATTTGTAAATGTTTGTATGCTTTGCAGCTGGTGTGTGTTTTATGATAGCTGATAGAGAAGATATAGGATTAAAAAATAATCCATATTTTTCAGTAACGATTTGGAAAGTACACAGATCTGTGTGACAGTTAATTATTCAATTCTATCAGCTCATATAGTGTACACATGTAGGGTTTTGTGTTCTGCAACTGCTGCTGAGAACTGGCGGAAGGAAGACAATATGTTAATATGTTTCATCCAGCCCTTCTGCACTGTATTATTTGGACTTTCTCTTCTCTGGTACATTAAAAGTTCAATCTTTTCATCCTGTTCACTTTCTGAATGGTCAAAAATTCTATCTGGTTGTAGACTAAAGTAGTTTGTAGACTCAATATCAGCCTTATGAGATATGAACCTTGACTAGCTTGGTGATTGCAATTGCCTTTCACCAATTGCACTTGAATTGCCTTTCTAGGGGAGAAGGGCCAGTATGCGAACACCCTCAGTTCACATGTCCATGGAGCCAATTCCTTGCCACGTATGATCACCAATTTGACAGCTAGTTATAATTTAACAATTTTTTATCCTAAGCTTTTAATTTCGAATCATATTGTAATATTATTTGCTTACATATGATCGATCAAATAAAATATCTCTAAAAAAACACATTTACATTCTGAAGTTATTAGTTCTATTGTGAAGTTAATATTATTACTAGCAGTAAAACAGCAGAGGTTGTACATCAGAAACTCTCCATTCATATTTTAAGTTATTTATGGTATACATTCATTTACTATATATGTGATGGGATATTCTGCAATAGAAACAATCTCTAATATACCCAATAAACTGAAGAACATAATTTTGATAAGAGACAATCACTTGCAGAAAAACAGCAGAGCCTGTACATCAGAAACTCTCCATTCAGATTATAAGTTATGTTATTCATAGTATACATTCATTTACTATCTGTGCAATGGGATATTATACAATAGAAAAGGCTCTTTTGACACTCAAATTGTGATTATACTTGAAATGCAACAACATTTAACTTCAGCTGATGACCATATATCAACACAGCACCAAACATGAATAGAAACCACCTGTAATTTTTGCAGCAGGTATGAAAACTAACCTGCAATTTTTGCTTTGTTGGACCTTTCCTTTCCCCCTTGATAGAAGTAATCTCTTCTTATAAACTCCACTCTAATCAGGCACCCTGCAGAAGTAAATCAGCAGTAAACAAGACTAGGAAAGTGAATATATAATACTGACATTGATTTGGGAGTATCCAATAAAAATGTAAGACATGGATCAAGGTGTAGGGTCTTTTTAATCAAAGGTTGAAATTGATTTTGAGATGATCTTGTGGCTGAAATTATTTGATTTGATATTCATATTTATTTTTTAATTTCAAGTGTACAATTTTGTTTGTGTTTTTAATGGATGAATTTGAATCTTGAGAAGAAGGTTCCCTCTTTTTTTGCAGGTTTGTATTAATGTCTGGGACATGAAAGATCTGGTGATTGAACAGCCCAACTTGGAATATGGAAAGAGATGAATTGAGAAGACAAATATTCAACCCATTAAATAGATATGATGGGTTTGTCAACTGATATGTTGTTTTTATATTTTGAACAAATGAGTCTTTTATTGTAGAAAATGAAAGTACCAATCAGTATTTATTGTGTACTGAGTAATACTGAGATGTTGACCCTATGCACATATGGTTTATAAAAAAACAAATTTTTGAACTTTAATAATCAAAATTTTGGTTTTTTTTTCCATCAAGTATTGGATATTTTATATGCAAAATACTGTTCAAGTATTGGGACGTGTCTCACATACTGGGTCTTCTCCCCTATTAGGAGTTGAGGATCCAATTCAATAGTGGAGAGGGACATTTGGAGTCCACACATACATTTATGCAATGAAAAGTGGGGTTAATAAAAAATTGATAGTTGGTACTTACATATTCAATAGTAGTACATAGTGAACTGTGTCGAAATAGGTGTGGGAGTGAAATAGGTGTGGGAGTGTATGGGGGGTTGATGAAAAGATCTCTCCGCCAAGCATCTGAGTGATTTGAGTCTTTAATCACCAAGCAAAGCTAAGCGAATGTAAGTGGATGCAAATGAAGGCAATGCAAAGGAGATGTCAATGAGCCCGATGAGGAGGTGAGTTGGCCAATGCAAGAGATGTCTGTAGATTACCATTGGGACTAAAATCTTTGGGTTGTGTTTGGTTACTGGACTTGTGCTTGCGAAGCAGAGAGCAACAGACAGTGGGTCTTTAGACTTGGGGTCTAAGCAGGACCTTGGGTCTCAACTTTCGCGGTGGTATAGAGGGTCATCGTGCAGTGGAATTAAAAGTAACGCAAGGAATCAAAGGCAACAGAGTCGGTAGAGCTAGGTTGCAACGTCAGTGCAACGCAGAGATTATGAGTGTAAGTCAAAGGAGTCAGAGAGCCCCTTTGTAATCGAGTTGGGCATTATTGGCTGAGTCTGACCCAATTCTATGTAAATGTCATTTACGCTTGTGAATCCTATTTTGTAGATCAGCTCCACACGTCATTCCATCTCAAGAAGTCACATTTCAATATCAAATATATAATAGTAAATGCAAATATTAAATCACACCATAATAAATTCACTACTTTCAAAATAAGTTTGTATACTTGTTTAATAATGAAAAGTCAATATCTCAACACTCTCTCCTTTGAGATGTCATATTAAGAGTGAAGTATATGTAAGTATCAAATGCACTTTGTTATAATTATATAATCCAAACAAAATTTGAAATAGTTGAGTAATATGTAATTTATGATCATACAAGTGAAGCTGAGTTTTCTCTCTGAGTAAAACCCTACCGCCTGTTGCCACCTGCTGCTTCTCTAGTGTTAGCTCAGATGTCGAACCCCTCTGGTCTGGATCAGGGGTCCCTCATGTCAGGGGCCCTCTCTCCCAAGCCACCTGATTCCTGGAATAAAATCGTGGAGGGTTCCACCTCCGCTCCTAGTTCGGAAAAACTCTCTCCTTCGTTGTCAGATGGGTTCCTCTCACTGCGCATTCCCTCTCACATCACTGAGGTTGCTGCTACTTCTCGTGATCTTTCTTTGGTGGGTAAACTGATGGGCCCTAGACCCCCTTTGGAGGATATCAAAAAATGGGCACGGTTGAAATGGCAAACCATGTGGAGCACTTGAAATAGCAGCAATGCCCAACGGTTTCATGTTATTCTCCTTCAGCATGAAAGAGGATTTCATGAGAGCTCTTCTCGGTGGCCCTTGGTTTTTTGGCAGACGTGGCTTCTACCTCAAGAAATGGTCTCCGAGCTTCAACCCACATACTGAATCCATGACCCAAGCTCCAATATGGGTTCACCTCCTGGGGCTCCCCCTGGAGTTCTGGCATCCGGCGGTTATTGAAGGTATTGCTCTCTCCATAGGATCTTTAATAGCTATTGATCAAGCCACTAAAGTTAAAACTAGATTCATCCATGCTCGTTTCTGTGTTAACGCTGACGTCAGTTGTCCCCTCCCAAAAGAGATAGAGCTAATATCTGATCTTGGGAACTGGAAACAAAATATTGACTATGAATATATTCCTCAAGCCTGCTCCTTCTGTAAAAGCATTGGCCATCGGGCCTCTAGTTGCCCCTCCAAACCTCAGCCGAAACCCAAATCCCAAAATCTTTCCCCAAAATCTAAGAAAATTTTTATTCCTAAATCATCTTCTGCTGAGATTCCAATCATCCCCACCTCAAATTCCTTTGCTCTCCTGGAAGAGGGATGAAATAAACACTTCCACTGATCCTTTTTCCACTTTTGTTCCCCCCTCTCTGGCCCTCAAGTCCCTCAACATCCCGATGATTCCCTCAGCTCTTCCCCCCTTTCCTCTGAGGAGGTTAACCCCTCCTTGGTTGTTTCCTCCTCCCCTCCTCCACCTCTATCTTCTCCTCTATCCCTCCCCATCCCTCCCCTTCCCACTTCTGGCTCCCTTTCCTCGGAACCCCCCTCCTTGAGTCTCCCCCCCCTGACCCCCCTCTTTCCCCCTCCCTTGGACTCTGCCATCTCCCCTTCGGCCCATTCTTCTGATGATAGTTTTAATCCCCGCTGTACAAGAAGCAGCAGCAAGAAACCTGATATTGGCACTGAAAAAGTTAGGGGAAGGATTCCGAGCAATATCAAACTCCAGCAAGAAGCTGCTCTTAATGTCACTCAAGGAACACAGAGCACAATCCCCATGGTGGTGGGGGAGCAAATCCAAATCAAAGAAATGAAGATCATCTATTGGAATATAAGAGGTCTCAACTCTCTTCAAAAGCAAAGAGTCATCAAAGATATCAAATTCCAGAACTCTCCTGATATCATAATGTTGCAGGAAAACTAAACTAAAAAAAGACGATCGTCTCCTAAAAATTTGGTCGGCTGCTTCTTTTGAATCTCAACCTTTGGCAGGGAACTCAAGAGGATTATGTACCCTATGGGATCCCAAAAGCTTCAAAGGGGATTGTTTGTTCAAGCATCCCAACTTTCTGTGCATGCTCTTCCAAGAGGTTGGATCTGACTCCACTTGGATTGCCATCAATGTCTACACCCCCAACTTGGAGACTCAACGTGGAAAATTATGGAAAGATATCTCAAACTTTATCAACACTTGTGGTAATATCCCCATATTAATAATGGGGGATTTTAATTGCCCCCTTTTTCCTTCTGAAAAAATAGGGAGGAGCTCCTGCCACGCCTGTCAGCATGGAAGCTCTAGCTGACTTCATCAGGGAGAATTCTCTTCTTGACATGGACCTTCATGGATCCTCCTTTACGTGGTCAAACCGCAGATTGGGTAGGAACCATATTCAAAGTAGATTGGATAGATCGCTGGGCTCTCTGGACTGGATCTCTCTATTTCCTAACTTCTACCTCAATTCCCTCCCCCTGGGCTGCCTCTGACCACAACCCTCTCCTACTCAGTGGAAATCACAATTTGAATATCAAGAACCCTCCCTTCAGGTTCGAGCTTGCTTGGCTTGAGAATAATCACCTGAACCCTCTTGTTGCCAAATGGTGGGATATCAATATCGAGGGCACTGACATGTTTAGATTTTCCAGCAAGCTCAAAGAAATTAAAAAACAACTCAAAATTTGGAAGTCTACGGTCTTCGGCAACATCAAGCTCCGCAAGCAGAAGCTGTCACAGGATTTGGCTAAAGTCTCTGCTCAAATGGAAATTGAGGGGAGATTGGATCACCTTCACCAAAAAGAAACCTCCCTCCTAAGTGATTACCACAACACGCTTCAAGAAGAGGAGACCTATTTGAGGCAGCGTTCTCAAGCCCTTTGGCTCAAGCAGGGGGATCGTAACACCAAATTCTTTCACATCACTACCTCAAAGCACAAGAGTAGAGACAAGATCAGAGAGATGGTGTCATCCTCGGGTACCCTGTTAACATCTGAGGCTGATATTTCCAATGAGCTTGTCTCCTTCTATTTTAACCTCCTCCAGGTCGATCATCCTCCTTTGGAGCAATCAATGGCCTCTATGCTCCAACATATCCCCCAACTTGTGTCTTCTGAGATGAACAATAGTCTGATCAAACCTTTTGCTATGGAGGAAATTCACAAAGTAGTCTTCGCCATGAAAAGGGACAAAGCTCCAGGTCCGGATGGATTTCCTGCTGCTTTCTTCCAAGTGTTCTGGGAGACCATCAAGCAGGATCTCTTCAAAGTGGTTAATGAGTTCCAGATCAGTAACAACCTTCTAAAATAATGGAACACCACCTTCGTAGCCCTTGCCCCAAAAGTGCATAGCTCAAAAGATGTTTCCAACTTTAGGCCAATCAGTTTATGCAACAACGCTTACAAGATTATCACTAAGATGCTGGCTTCTAGGCTTAAACCCCTAATGAATGTCCTCATCTCGCAAAACCAGAATGTGCTTTATTAATGGGCGGCTCATCCAAGGTGGTATCATTATGGTACATGAGGCCTATCCACTCGGCCTATCACTCAAAATCCCCTGGAATGATCCTAAAGCTTGATATGCAAAAAGTGTTTGACAGAGTCAGCTGGCCTTTTATGATCAAGGTCCTGGAAAAATATGGTTTCGATAAAAGATGGTGCAGTTGGGTCTTTTCCTGTATTGCGACTCCTTGATTTCTCTATTCTTATCAATGGCATTCTGGCTAGATTCTTCAAAAGTAGTAGAGGTATTAGGCAAGGTGACCCCCTGTCACCCTTCCTTTTTGTTCTTATGGCGGACTCCCTCAGCAGAGCCCTGGAGGCAGCTAAAAGTCAGTTTGTCATTTCGGGTCTAAAAATCACCTCCAGCTTCCCTTCTGCCACTCATAGCCAATTTGCTGATGACACTTTGTTGTTAAGTGTTGCCTCTGTGATTGAAGCCCGGGCTCTCATGGATATCCTATCTCTTTATCAAGCAGCTTCTCAGCAAATAATCAACTTCAACAAGAGCAGCATCTCCTTCATCAACACTGCTCCTAGGACCCAAAGAAAGATTGCTGATATTTTTGGATGCAATATTGTGGACCTCCCCGCCTCCTATCTGGGCATCCCCCTCTTCCAAGGTAAGCAAACCAAAAATCTCTGGAATCCAGTCATTGAAAGATATCAAAAAAAGCTCGCTGCCTGGAAAGGGGCTTTGCTCAGTCAGGCTAGCAAACTCCAACTGGTTAAAGCCACCCTCCAAAGTCTTCCTACTTACTTCATGTCCCTTCTCAAATTTCCCAACTCGGTGAAGGAGGTGGTTGAAAAAATCCAAAAGCACTTCCTGTGGTCTGGGGCGGAAGAAAGAAAGAGGATCCATCTAGTCTCCTGGAAGGAAGTGTGTAAGCCGACCTCTCATGGTGGGCTCAGAGTTAAGAAGGATGGCTGACACGAATGTGGCCCTCCTAGCCAAACTTGGTTGGGATGTTGCTAAAGGTAACTCTCATTGGGCTCAGCTTCTCAGAGCTAAGTACCTTGCTAATAATGAAGATTTTCTCACCTCAAATCCAATTCGAGGTTCGGCCATTTGGAATTCTGTTATTAGTTCCCTCCCCATTATTCAGGCTAGCACTAAATGGAGATTTGGAAATGGTAGGCTTATTGACTTCTGGCGGGATCATTGGGTTGGGGACAAGCCGCTTGATCACAACCCTCATGGGATCCTGTGAAAAGAAGCCTCATTAATAAGTAGGGAAGGTTAGTTTCAGGCTATTGGAAGGTGGTGAATTCCATTTCCTCCTGGAATATTCAGGTTTGGGATGATATAAGTGATCAGCAGAGCATGCTCCTGACTTCGCTTAGAACCGTGCTCTCATCCATCTATATCCCCTTCTCCCATCCTGAAGATGAGATAATTTGGCCCCTCTCCCCATCTGGTTCTTTCTTGGTTAAGGCTGCTTACCTTTCAATGCATTATACTGACTGCTGGTCCTCCCCTCACCAAAATTTCTGGCTGAAGGAGATCATCCCGCAAAATTGGCTTCTTTTCCTGGCTCTCCTCTAAGAATGCTTTCCTCTCAAGAGAAAATTTGAAAAGGAGGGGTTTCTCTCTTCCCACTAGATGTGTGCTATGTACTAAGGAGGTGGAAATCCACTTCCCATCTTTTGATCCACTTTCCCTTTTTACAAGTTATCTGGCATTGGTTCTTATCGCGGATGGGTGTGAACTGGACCTTCCATGAGTCCATTTAGGACACACTCTCTCAATGGAGCTCCCCTTTCACTCACCTAGACCTTGGTTCTGGCCTGGAAACTTCTCCTCCCGCATGGCATTTGGGGCATCTGGAAAGAAAGGAACAGAAGAATCTTCAAAGACCAAAGTCTTGAAACTGATCGGGGGGCTACCCAGATAGCTCTAACTTTCCAGGATAATCTCAACTCTCACTTCTAGTCCAAATATCAACAAAAGATTCAAATTTGTAACTCTCCAGGAGTGGCAGCGGTTGTTGGCTAATCTTCCTGTAAGTAAAGCCCCTACCACTGATCAGGGTTTAGTATGATGGCTTCCCCCCCCCCCACCGGGCTGGAGAAAAATTAATACGGATGGGGCCTCGAAAGGAAATCCTGGTAAATCAGGTGGAGGAGCCATTCTTCGTTGCTCCTTTGGTTCCATTGTTGTTGCCTCTGTTCATAATCTTAATTATGGCACCAACCATCATGCGGAAGCCATGGCCATCCTCAAAGGCCTTGAGTTGGCTATCAAATTTGGTGACGATCATCTCCAAGTTGAAATTTATTCCCTCAACATCATCAATCTCTTGCAGTCTATGCAAATATTGGTCAATTGTCAATCCAAAATATCATAGCTGATATTAGAATGCTACAAAGGAATTTCCAGCAAATTCAGTTCTAGCACGTCCTCCGGGAGGTGAACAAAGTGGCGGACCACTTAGCTAACATTGGAGTTCTCCTTGAGATTCAACAAAGTTGGATGGACAAATTCTCTGGCTGATCTCTCCCAAATTATCTAGAATGACCTCTCCTCCCAATGATGACTGGTGGAAGGGTGAGCTGATTTGGGTTTCAGTAATGCCTTTATGGCCTCCTCAAAAGGTGGTGGTAATAATGTTTCATTTATTATGAAAAGACCTTTTGCACTAAATCATTTGAAGAGTGAGATGTGTTATGATGTGGATGATTTCCTCACACATGGTGTAATTCCTCCCCTTAATCATATGATGAACTAGCAGAGAGGGTAATGATGTCGAAGCCGATGGCTCCCGCGCCCTGGGTGGAATTTTTAAGGCCCTCCAGCATTCACTCTTTTGCACTCTTTCGAAATCTCTCAACAGTATGGGTGGGCCAACTGAAGTGAATTGAGCATGTTTCCTGTGACACCGGTTAAAGAAGACGAGGAGGTCTAGAACATATTATTGGAAAATGGGTATCACTACTTTCCTTGAGAGAATGGCGGGCTACTCGGCCTATGGTCTTGTACGCTGTTACGGCTTCCTAGTCAAGGGGGCGTGTCCAGATTGGTAATACACATTTTACTATCTCCACCAATGCAATCACTGATGCCATGGGTCTTCCGAGCCTCCGAACGATATTTATTACAAGCACTCGCTGCATGCTGAAATGTAGGATTTCATCGCTCCAGGGGATAAGCCGGTCAAATATCTCTCTGGCTACACTAGCGATTCCCTGCTTCCCCCATGGAACAGAGTTGTTGAATTCATCATGCGTTATTTCACCATTGACAGCCACTATCGTCTATTCTACGACCCTCATTTTTTCATCCTTTCTCATCTACGTTGGGAAAAAAAGATTAATCTGGCAGCTTTCCTCTATCAATCATTAGAGTACTCTATTCAGATGGCTCATGAAGGGGAAGGAGCTATCCTTCATCAGGGCTTACTGTACTTGTTATTTTCTGATGCTGCTTTGCATGCTGATTTAGTCCGCTTTCCCCCCAAAACTGGTTATCGTCGCCATTCTCCCTCGCCTTCCCCTCGTCCCTCCTCCACCTCCCTCCGCTCTTCTAAACGTTGTCATCACTTGCACCTTTCTTCTGACTCCAACTTAGATGTCGCCATTCTGAGCCCTTATCACGTTGTTTCTAAGCCCTCTGCTCCCCCTTTTTTCCCCCCGCTCCTTTCGTGCTTGTTGTTGGAAGGCACTAACACCAGTTTTAAAGTAGTCTCCCCAGTCTCTAGCCCCGATACTTCTTTGGCTGATGACATTCTAAGCCTTGCCAAGCTCTATCCTGACTCCCCGGCCTCGAAACAAATGGAGACGAACCAGCGTGTGGATGACCCCATTCCTCAGACTGTTGGTGACATTCCGATCTTCGCTGACAGCGAACCTCTTGCTAACACTCTAAAGTCTTCTCTGAATTTGGATTCAATTCCTTTTGAACCTATGGTTGCTGACTCCTAGAGGGATGAACGCAGAGTCGAATTGGTTTCCTCTATTTTAAACAAGCTCCAACGCACCTTCAACGCCCTAAAGGCCTGGGAGGCCTTCACTAATTCTACCAGGAGCGCTATTGCCAAAGATTGCTTAGAGCTCATCACCCTTGCGGAACAGCTTACGGAGGATTCGGGATCTCCCAGAGCTAGAAATGTTGTTACTGAGCTGAAAAAGCTCTTCTGATGTTCTCCTCTTTTCTTCTGTTGTCTTTTTCTTTTTCCTTTTTTTGGAATCTCCTAGGGTACTTTTATACTATGTGCTATTTTGCTAATTCTGGCCTGATGGGATTTTTTGTATAAGGTTGTGGGACCTTCTAAAACCCTCTTTTTACCCTATATATTCCAAAAAATATATGTAATTTATGATTACATATGTTGTCAAAATCTATACTTTTATTCTCATTAAAAGATCGAAGATTCTCCATTGGCAACTCTCTCAACTTCGTTAATTACCTTTATCTAAGTATCTGCAAGGTTTAAAAAAATGTAAGGCTCACCTAAACTGAATTTGTTTTGAAGAAAACAAAATTAATTGATATAGATTTGGAAAAGTACAGTAAAAATCAATATGGACAAGAGTGAAAACAAATGAGATGCAAGTCCACAGATAAAAAAATTGAATAATCAAATGAGATGCAAGTCCAAAGATCAAATAAGTTTCAAATTCCCTATATAGATGATGCAATGTAAACTTATTCAATTTACTCCAAATATTTCATCATATTCCTATTGTTCTTCCAACATCCAAATCAGTGGTGTTCTTCTGATAGCCACCTGGAGAATTCCTATTCCATCATCCATTGATTTATGCCATTTACATCCACAAATGACAGGTAGTAAATTATAGTTTATGTATATATATATATATATATATATATATATATATATTTCAACTTGAACATAAATGAAACTACAATAATAGTGAGTTCAGATACATATATAGAGTTCATATAGAGAGTTTAGATATATGTGCAGAGTAGGTCATCGCCATATATTTAATTTGAACGTCAATTAATTTCTTTTATTCCATCCCCTCACTTGCGATCCTGAATCCTTGAAGAATAGAGAATCGGGTCACTATTATCACGTTATATCTAATATATGAAGAGGTAAGGAATCAATCTAGTATCTAATTTAAATCTGTATTGGGAATTGGGTCGCAACCCCCCAACCCATAATGAGAGCCCATAACTATCCATATGTGTGGGTGGGCACCTATCTATATATAGGGGAGGGGTGACAATTCTATTTTGAACTATAGGGTAGGGCCATTGCGGGGAGCCCTGCCTCATATTTAGATAGGGATAGGGCACTCGTAGCTATATCTATATGGGTGTTTCTTGGGTCCCTTTACACCTATATGTTAATATGGGTAGTCAATATTGAGATTGGGTCTAAAGGACGTGGATTGGTATTCACTTGTATTCCAACGAGAATTGGTATTGAGTTTGGGTCTTCCGTTGAAGGATGGGAGTATTCAGGATTGGCCCTATCTATATATGGTATGGGGTATTCGGAATTGGTCGGGGGTATTCAGGATTGGGAATTGAAATTGGGGGTGCCTAATCACTCTTCACATTGGGCCCTATTTAACTATATAGGGTTTCAAGATTGGTCCCACAGGGGTTTCCTGATTGGTAGTCAGTATTGGGTATTTGCATTGGGGACCTGTAGAGATTATGATTATTTATCCCATATATAGATAGGGCGAGAATTATCCACTTATCTTCCTCCTATATATATATATAGGGCAGCAGCCAAAGAGATAAGACTAGATCTATATAGAGGGGGTGCCCCATATATATAGGGTCGTCGCCAGAAATATAAAATAAGATAGTTTAGGGGGTGGGGGGTTCACACACACGTGCACACGCACACACACACACATCGAAATGCAATAGTAGTAAAAAATTACACTAACACGCGTGCACGCACACACACACACATATTAATGTAAATTTGCTCTAATTTATGTGTGTGTGCACCCCGCGCGTGCGCACGCACACACACACATGAAACTGCAGTACTAGTAAGAAAATTTATACTAGTATATATATATATTAAACTGTAGCAATAGTATTATATTATTTTCTTACTATTATTGCACTTATATATGTTAGTGTAAATTGATATTATTGTGATTTGATATATATAAATTTTCTTACTATTACTACAATTTGTTATATATATAATCTTCCTTATTATTACTGCAATTTGATGTATATAAATTTTCTTACTGTTACTACAATTTGATATATATTACTAGTTAATTCTAGACATTGAGAGTGTGATGTGTCATGGAGCCAATAGGGATTGCATTTGAATAAATAATGCCATGATAAACTTCAAATGTCAACCATGCCCCTTGCATGGGAATTAAACGACCAACTTGTGGCAAAAGCCATGTTAGTAAATGACATTAAAAACATTGTCATCAAAACATCATTCCCTATAATAAAGTTGGATTCTCTCCCTAGATTGCACCTTACTACCACACCAAGTTGCATTCGAGACTACATCGCAGACAATGAAGAAGGCCATACCTTCATTTTTTTACTCCAAATAATTTTTAAATAACACATGATATTAAAAAATTTTATTGTATGTTGCAAATATAATGACACGTTCTAAGAGAAATTAAACAGTTTGTAGGATAAGGATGAATAGAAAAAGGGGAGTAAGATTGGATTATAATTTAGATGTTGAAGGAGTTACAGATCCACACACTCATTTTAAACATACTACACAAGTGAGATTAGGGCCCTCAAACACTAAGAAGGTTTTGATCAAAATTCAATCGACAACAATTCAAATGGAACATGTTATGAGGGGTGTTGAAAATAATGGATACTCTACTCGAGTTGTTGCGAAGAAGTGGAATATTCCTGCAACCATCCTTGACTAATGGTTATTTGGCATTACAACTAGAAAGAAAAAGGGATCGTAAACTATTATGATGGACAAGGAAGAACTTGAGGTTATCTAATGGTGCAAAGACATGGCAGAACTTGGACGTGGACTTGAAATCATGTAACTCAAGTAGTATGTAGCTCACATATGTGAAATTAGGCCTAACCCATTTACTAATGGATTTCCCAGAAAATCTTGGTGGGTTGGATTTAAGAAGAGGCACACAAACTGGTCCATTAGGAAAGTTGAGGGCTTAGATAGAGAAAGAGAAATTCAGCTAAGGCCTTCCATTATAGATGCATTTTATAATAACTTAGAGAATGTCTATGAAGCTGACCAATATAGACCTTATAAAATTTGGAATGATGAAATCGGAGTGTAGGTTGTTTGTAAATTGATCTTATATAAACTTTATCTAATTGATATAAATATACTTATAATACATGTAGAATTTGAATATTGTTATGGGGTATGTGCCAATTAGTGTGCTCATTTTGTTATATCCATCAATTCAACTCATGTACTTATTCTCGCGATTGATTGGATTTTAATTTATAAATATGTACACAAATGTAACTCAGTTGTACTTTATGATTAATGTTAAGTCACATGTTGTATTGTGTCATGTATTTGGATTAGTGTCAAGTCACATGTCATATGTGAAAAATGAAGGCATACCAAGGACCAATTGGACATGTTTCTACCAATACACCCCCAACACACTTATTGCAACAATTAGTCATGTATTATGGATTGATTGGTTTAAATGAGGCCAATTGAACCCTATAAATGCACAAAATGTGATAAGTTGAGGTGTGTTATGGCTTGATTGGTGACTTTGACATTTAAATGTGTGTTGGGGATTGATTTATTCAAAGAGATCTAGTCGAGCCCTATAAATATACACAATGCGACAAATTAAGGTGTAATAGGTCATCCATGTTTGTGCATATATGTACCCATATCACATATTGTGATAATAAAACATGTATTGGGGCTCAATCAATTCAAATGGAGCCAATTGAGCTCTATAAATACACATTGTGACAAATTAAGGTGTACTAGATCTCAATTAGCCCATTTTGAGCCAATACACCCCTAACACTCGTCTTATGACAATTAAAATTGTATTAGGGCTCAATAAGTTCAAACGGGACCAATCAAGTCCTATAAATACATATGATGTAACAAATTAAGGTGTATTGGGGCTCGTTTGGTCTAACTTCTACCAAAACACTATAAAAGATTAATTATGCCAATTAAACATGTATTAGGGATTAATTGCTTCAAACAAGGTAATCAAGCTTTATAAATACACATGATGTGATAAATTAAGGTACATTAGGGATCAATTAGCCCCATTTGTGCCAATACAACCCTAACACATTTATTATAACATTTAAACGTGTATTGGGGTTCGATTGGTTCAAACGGGGCTAATTGAGCCCTATAAATACATGCAATGTTTTAAATTTAGGTGTACTATGGCGAGATTTAAACATGTATTAGTGCTCAATCGGTTAAAATGGTGTCAATCAAGCCCTGTAAATACACACAATGTGACAAATTAGAGTGTTATAGGTCTCAATTTCCCTATTTACCTTACTACACCCCTAACACATTTAATGTGATAATTAAGCATGTATTAAGGCTTGATTGGTTCAAATGGGCCAATCAAGCCCTATAAGTACACACGATGTGACAAATTAAGGTGTACTAAGACTTGATTGGATCGTTTACACAAATGTACCCTTAACATGTTTGTTGCGAAAAATAAATGTGTAATAGGGATCAATTTTTTCAAATAGGACCAACTAAGCCTTATAAATATAGACAATGTGACAAATTAAGGTGTATTAGGGATCAAGTTATTTACACCAATACACCGCCTAACACATTTATCGTGACAATTAAATGTGTATTAGGGGTCAATCGATTCAAATAGGGAGAATTAAGCCCTATGAATATACACGATGTGAAAAATTAAGGTGTACGAAGTCTTGGTTGACCTTGTTTGTGCCAAAAAACCCTACCATGATTATCACACCAAAATTAAAAATTGTATTGGGGATTGATCCATTCAAACAAGAAAATTCAAGCCCTATAAATATAATGATGTGACAAATTAAGGTCTATTGGGTCTCAATCGATCTCATTTGTACTAATACACCTCTAACACACTTATTACAATAATTAAACATGTATTAGGGCTCGGTCGATTCAAATGAGGCCAATTGATCCCTATAAATATACGCAATGCAACAAATCAAGGTGTATCAGGTCTTAATTGGCTCAATTGATTTATGTAATGTTGATCGTGCCCTATAAATATGCATGATGTGTCTAATTAAGAGTATATTAGGGATCCATTGTGTTAGTTTGTGCCAATACAACCCTAACAAACTTATTGTGACACTTAAATGTGTATTGGGACTCAATTGATTTATGTAATGTTGATTGTGCCCTATAAATATGCATGATGTGTCTAATTAAGAGTATATTAGGGATCCATTGTGTTAGTTTGTGCCAATACACCCCTAACAAACTTATTGTGATAATTAAACATGTATTGGGGCTCGATCAGTTAAAATACAGTGAATTTAACCCTACAAATACACATGAGGTGAAAAATGAAGGTATGTTAGGGCTTAATTAGCTCGGTTTACACCAATGCACCCCTAACGCACTTATTTCAATAATTAAATGTGTAATACGGTTCAACCAGTTCAAACACGGCTATAGACACTCAAATTTGGCAATTTACTCTTTGACACTAGTGGTTTTGAAAAGGCACTCTTTCTAAAAAAATATACACTTTTTGAATCCTTTCTTAGTACATCTTGAGTTCTCTTATCTAGCTTTCTTAATCATACACACTTATATGTCAATATATTTTGAGATTCAAATGCATATATTCCATATACAAACTCCAATTAATAAGATGTGAACTCTAATTTTCATGTTTCTCATCCTTGGGAAAAACTGTCTAGTTTAGTCAGGAGTTAATATCCGGTCATGGTTGACTTCTACAATTTCGAAGCGACATATCCTCCATCTTTGATTTTATTTTTATATTCTTTTTTGGGTATTTTAATACCTTTGGGTCATACTTTCTTTGATAATTTACCTTCATAACCCTATGTAAGCAAGTATAGACTCTTTCATTTACACATTGTGAAATCATATGGCACTACATTGACATAATATCTTACAACACTCACTAAAGGAACCCAAGTCCCTACATCTTACCAAATCCTATGTACATTCACTAGGGTATTAATAAATATAGGTTTGAAGCATCATACAAGGTAAAGAAGTCAGGTTATCTAATTTTCAAGTACTCAAACATCTCTTCTCCAAGTATTTTAGCAAGATTCAAACTCAATTCAAACATTTTCAAAGAGGTTACAATTGCTAAACCATAGTGGCATTCATTTAGATATCACATGTTAGGTAGAGAAAGAAGTGCATTTTAGTGCCTCTTCCGAGTAGTGCCAACATCAATGGTGAATGGGGATTCCCACAACCAAACTAATGTTTATTTTGTAGGGTCTCCAAATCATGGGTAGGGTTTGGGATCTCATTTAGAATGTTTAAAAGGATTAAAAACATGACCAACAATTAGGGTTTGATAGCAAAAAATATTTACAAAAAGGTTACACTTCCTTAAAGTTATAAAACTAAATTTAGAGCAGTTCCAAAATTGCATAGTATGTGTAAAACTTTATGAACGGTCCTTGTAGAGTTGTATGGTCTTGCCCCAACTCATTCTCTAGCTAAAGTTCCAGTGTCGAGGAATTATCAACTCCAGATTCCCTAGTTCCAGCCATCTACACATCCATAACCTCCTATAATCATTTGTAGTCAGCTAAGTACACTCATCATCTTGTGTTTTTGAGCTTGTAGCACATTGTTTAACCATAAATGTATTATTATTATATTGTATGATTAAAGTTGGAGGTTGACTAATCATAATAAGCCCTTGTATCTATCTCTTACATCCTTAGTGTATTTAAATTGCCAATCTTATTATACTCAATAATAATAAGGGTGTAATTTTTTTGGTGAACCAGAATCTTTAATTGAACATCATGCTTCAAACCCTAGTTTCTGTAGGATTTCTCTTTTCTCAAAAATATATGTTTTTTCCTTCTTAGTACTCTCATATTATTTTAGTTTACATATTCTTTCTTCATATGTTCTTTAGGCATTGTGCTCGGTTTACTAATCATCCCAATGAGCATATTGATATTTCTCCTTCTACTTACAAGCATCATAGTAGTCTCATGTCATCTTCTCCATTGCATAACACTATCAATCTATTTATACTTGACCCCGCTAATGAGGTCCCATTACATGACATTAAAACTAATAGTGAGCATTATTATGATTACAACCACGATAAGGATAATAGTGTGGATCATGAATAAGTGGAATGTGTATCTTGTTTCCATGCATGATTTCATGAGAATCATCATCACATGGAGCCTATTATAAAAATACTTCTCACTACTAAGCCTTCTTGTGAAAAAAAATATAGTGAAGAATCCCTTATTTAGAGGTCTTAACGCTCTTCCACTTTACTGACATATATTATTCATATGTCTATAATGCCTACATCCTGAGGGAAACCTAATATTTTATATGTCTCTATGCCTATTCCTACAACCACTATTGTTAATACACATTGGTTATGCAATCATAATGTTCACATGCTTCTTCATCTAGGACATAAGATATTGAAACCCTTGTTCATACATTACAAGATAAAATATTACAATTACAACAAGGTGTATTCTTTTCTCCTCATGTTATGGAGTCTACTCAGTTGCTTCATAACCCACTTTCACCCAAAGTGGCTTCTTACCATGTGCCTCTTAGTTTCATTGCTCCTAACTTCCTATATTTGATGGAATAGATGACCGCACTAGACATATTCACTCATTTCATGTGGATTGAATTTATTGTGCATCTTATGATACCTTTCTCACTAAGCTCTTCCTTAAGATTCTTAAGGACTTTTAATTGTAATGGTTTTATGACCTCCTTGCACACTCTGTATGCTCTTTCATTGCTCTAGCACATCAAATTTTGGCACAAGTCTCTATCAACATTGAGGACAAAGTTTCATATGAAAAAATTTCTAAGATGAGACAAGGATCTAATTAACCTATCAATGATTATGTCTTACGTTACAAAACCATGCTTGCTTAACATGAATAATATCGTGGCAAAAAATGAATGAAATTCTATCTTCACTCAAACCTTTATCTCTCCTTTTCTAGAATCAAGTCATATTAGATAAATTTTGATCATTTTACCATTTGTTTCATATAATCAAAGAGCAAAAAGCTAATTTATTACATATGAACAAACTAAAGTATGTTGTTGGCACTCTTAATACATCTAATGCTAAGTTTCCAAGAAAATATCCATTCAAAGGAAACATAAATGACACTAAGGATAATTCTAATTAGGTTCTCAATGATTTTTTACCATCATACTAATCTATAATTACAACCTGCACGATGATAGTTTACATTTTTACCTTATTCTCCACACATTGTATTGAAACAATTACTCAAGTGTAACCTCATGTTTCCCCCTCCACCATTTGAGGTTGGTGTGAGCAAGCCTCAAATTAAAATTTTTGATGTTAATTCATATTACAATTATCATAGATATATTGGTCACTCCTCTGATTAGTGCTTCAATCTTCATCATGTTATCCAAGATCTTATTGAATCCAATGTCAATGAATGAGATGTGCCCACTAATAATTCACAACCAACCAATGATAATCCCAAATTGAAAATCTTCAATGACCCATTTCCTAAGCATAAAAATGAAAAATATACTTCTAAAGTACACAATACTCATCATTTGGTACCACCACCTCCCTCTTATGACCACCCTTTGGATGCATTGATTGGAATTGTTACTCACATGCCACCTCTTATACCGATTATCATTGTTTATGACTCTGATATAGATGACACACTTATTTCATATACTCTTTCCATTCCTATATCTATTCTTTGAAGTACCTATATGCAATTTGTTGGTTGATCCACATAGTAAGGATAACGTCTTCTCTCTATCATTACTCCTCTATCTTAGCATCCTTACAAATAAGCTTGCATTTGATTATAATCCTCACTACCAATGTGTTATGTTACTTATTACGGTTGTCTATCTTACTACACCATTTTTATTCTTGGTTGTTGTTACTCTTAGCTTTGGTGCATTAGGATTAGGTATCCCTTGGTTGTGTGCTATTATTTGTATTTCATCGGTCATTCACTAATGTTTCAAAGTTATTCATAATCAATAGGTTGTCACCATTTGAGGTATTCCATTTGAGGATCCTTCACATTTTTTCCTAGTCATTATTCTATAGTTTTTATCCATACTCTTAGTATATCTACATATATTCTTTACCCTTTAATAATATCTCTAGAAAGTCTATCCTTCTTAGGTCTCCTAACAAGCCTTTGGCTACACATACTAACTCTAACAGTTCTAGTCCTCTTAGGTTTCATCCTATGCCCTTGGTTCTACACACTATCTCTAGAGATTATAGCCCACCAAGGTATACCAATAGGCCTTGGTTCCACACATTGTTTCTAGTGACTTACATTCTCATAGGATGCCTCCTAGGTCATCTAATAAATGCATTCTCTCTAAAAAAATGCAAAGATCTTCTAGTGCACATGATATGTTTTGGATTACCCTCTCTTTTATTCCTTCATGTAGATCTTATGCTTCACACCCTATGCATAGATCTACTTCACCTATTTCTTGTATGATTTTTCTAGAACACATCACCACTATGGTACCAGCTTCACTTGAGTCACATTTTTTAGCACAACTGAGGCCTACACATATATCCTCTTTGATGGTTACTTCACCTCTTTATGAGGCTCTCCTTGGGTATGTCTTGTGCTATCTTATTTATGTGCACATGGATAAGCATTTAAAAATCTAAAAACACTGACATAGTTACAATATATAAAATAATTCATATATTTATAAAAATTAACAATCAATACCTTTGTACTAAGCTTGTATTGTTAAGAACATTACATTATACATGTTTTTTCACATCATTTTGATAGATAGGATATCTCTTTTTAATTTTTACACACATGATTTCATGTGTTATATTGATCTTGATGCAAGATACATAGATCGATACATGCTAATAAGGGCTACCATGGTTCCTTACATTCTTATCTTGGGTGCATACCTCCAAATTCTATAGGTGTTATTATTTCATTATAGTTCCTTTCTACTTCCTCTTTAAAATTGATTATATACAATGTGTACTTGTTATTTTTTCAAAATAATAGGAGTAACATATGTGTCTTGTGTAGCATTGACACATCTTGCTTCATATATCTCTTGTCATTTTATTTCATCACATTCTAGCATTCTTTTTTGTTATACATGTTTACTAATTGTGTGTGTTACTACTTGTTTGCCTCCTTTCTTATGGCCTGAGTTCCATGTTTTTCTTGTGATGTCATGGGTGTCTTATGTTTGTGGCTCTATTCATATTTTGTGTGGTATTATTTTTTAGGCCTAAGGGCCTTGATTGTCTTGTGACACCATAGGTGTCTCATGTTTGTGCATCTATGCCTTTTTTGTGACATTTATTGCATACTCTTGTTTATGATTGTACTATTGCCATATCTTTGTACTTGTCTTATAAATGCCTTATTATTACGGTTGTACTTGTTTTTATTTTTTCTCTTGTTGTGTGTCATGGTTTCCACCATGTGCATCCCCTTTTGTAGGTTTCGGATCCCATGATTTGTGGCTACCTCTTCAACCTTCTAGACTCTTCTGTAGTTTATCAACTAGAATAAACATATTCTTTTTATACCTACTTAGTACATCTTGAGGTCTCATGTCTCGCCTACTTAGTCACACATACTGATATACCAAAAAATTCTAAGGATTCAATGCATAAAATCCATAAACAAATCCCAACTGATAGAATGCAAACTTAAGATTCCATGTTTCTCATCCTTGGAAAAAAATTTACAGTTTGGTTAGGAGTTTATATCTAGTCTTGACCTATTTGTTATTGTTTTGCACTTGCATATCCTCCATTTTTTTTTCAATTTCACATTCTTCAATGGGACTGTTACTCCCTACGGGTCGACCTTTTTTGGATAATTTACCTTCAAAACTCTATATAATCAAGTATAGACTCTCTCATTTTGACACCTAGAAATCAGTTGGCATCACATTGATACAATCATCTCCTACTCTTGCAAAATGAACCTAAGGCTCCCTAAATCTTGCAAAACCACATGCACGCTCATTAGGGTAGCAATCACTATAGTTTTGAAGCATCACAACGAGTCAAGAAGTCAAGTCATTTCACTTGAAAGCACTCAAACATCCCTTCTCCAAGTATTTTGGCAAGAGTCAAAATCAACTGAAGCATTGTCAAAAAAGTTTCTAAATCCTTCAAATATCACATGTTAGGTGGAGAATGATGTGTGGTTTGAGGCCTCTTCAGAGTAGTGACAACATCAAAGGTGTACAGGGCTACCTATAAATCAACTAATATTTGTTTTGTAGGGTCTCCCACTTATGGCTAGGGTTTGAAATCTTGTTCAGAATGTTAAGAGAGATTTACATTATGACCAACAACTAGGGTTTGACAGTGATAAACATTTCCAAGCAAGAGACACTCATAGAAAATTTTAGAGATAAAATTGAAGCAAGTCCAAGACCATACAGTAGGGTCAAGACTATATAGACGATATTGACAGAGTTGTACGATCTTGTCTTGGGTTAGTTTCTAGTCATAGTTTTAGGAATGAAGCACTATCAGGTTAAAATCTCCTAGTTATAGTATTTTACATACCCAAAACTTCCTAGAATCATTTGTAATAAACTAATTACACTCATTCTCTTGTGTTTTCAAGTTGTAGCATATCGTATAGAAATTAAACACATTGTTTTGATATTGTATGATTAATGTTGGAAGTTAATTAATCAAAATAACCCCATGTATCTACATTTACATACTTATTGTACTTAATTCACTAAATAATTATATTACTTAATCTAACAATGGTGTAATTAATGGCCAATTGAGCCTTATAAATACACACGAAATGATGAATAAAGGTGTACTAGGGATTGATTGGACCGTGTTTGCACTAATGCACCCTAACAATCTTATTGTAATAATTAAACATGTATTAGGGCTCAATCGGTTCAAATGTGTCCAATCAAGCCTATATATACACATGATTTGACAAATTAAGGCATACGAGAGTTAGATTTCCTATGTTTGATCCAATACACACCCAACACACTTATTGCAACAACTAAAAATTTATACGAGCTTGATCAATTCAAATACAATCAATTGAGCCCTATAAATACACACAATGTGAAAAACTAATATTTACTAGAGCTTGATTGGCCCACTTTGTGTCAATATACTCCTGACACACTTATCATGAGAACTAAACATGTATTGGGGCTCGATCAATTCAAACACTACCAATTGAGACCCATAAATACACAAGATGTGATAAATTAAGGTGTATTAGGGCTCAATTAGAATCATGTGTGTCAATACATGCCTAATAGAGTTATTACAACTAAATTTGTATAAGGGCTTGATTAATTCAAATGTCGCCAATTGAGCTCTATAAATACATAAGATGTGATAAATTAATGTGTAATAAGGGTCGATTGGCCCTATTTACACCAATACACCCCAACCACACATTGTGACAATTAAATGTGTAAGGAGGCTCGACCATTTCAAATCAGGAAAATCAAAACCTATAAATACACCTAAAAAATTAAGGTGTATTAGGGCTCAATTGGACTTGTTTGCACTAATACACCCCTAACACACTTATTATGGCAATCAAACATGTAGTATTGGGGCTCAGTTGGTTCAGGTGGGTCCAAATGAGCCTTATAAATACATACTATGCTAAAATAAAAGTATATTAGGGCTTGATTGGCCTCATTTGCACCAATACACCCTAACACACTTATTGTGACAATTAAACTTGCACTAGGGATCAATACCTACAAACGGGGCTAATATGACTGTAATATATGACATAATGTAATAAATTTATGTGTACTAGGACTCAATTGGTTCAAATGTGGCCAATATAGTCCTAACACACTTATTACAACAATTAAATGCTTATTAGTGATCAATTGGTTCAAACAGGGCCAATCAATTCCTAATATATGTTAAATTTCCATAGTAGGTGGATTAGGGTTTGACTCCTCTAGTTTGAGCCAATCAATCTGTAATACATAATTAATTGTCAGTATAAGTGTGCTAGGTATCGATTTACACAAAAAATCCACTTGATCCATAATACACCTTAATTAGTGACATTGTGTATATTAGGGCTCAGTTCTCCCCATTTAACTAATAAAGTCCTAAAACACATTTTCTTCACGACAAATTATTCTCTTGTATCCCAAATTGGTCACCAAATCTACTTGCGGTTACATGATCATACCTAATTGGGGTGTAATTTAATCAAATTGCTTAAAAAATGACATTAACACGCGAAACAATGTAATATGTTTTATTTTATTTTATTTTATCTTTTTTACACATTTATTTGTATTTTTTAACTATTCGATTTTTTGACACCTATTCTAACTCAAAAGCTCCATTTGATAATGAATAACTTATAAAATGTCACCCAAAAGTAAATGAACACATTCAAAATAATCGTTCATTTCACTTGCATCTTTATAAACAATTATTTTAAAGGGACAACATTTTATTTGACATATTTGTTGCCAAAATAATCCTCTTACTTTATTTTGGGAAATTGGATCTCATGTAACCATGTTTCTCTATTTTATAAGTGCTTCTTATTAGTGTAGGTTTTTTATTCCATTGCATGGTTTTTCCTACATATGTATTTAACTTGCTTAGGAGTCGACGAGATATATATGAGATACACTTCTCCACCTTTTTAGGCGGTTGTTACACTTCCCCACTTGTTATTTATACACCTCTTGTAAAGTTATTTTTATTATATTATGAATACAAACAATTTTTTTGACCCATGTTTAATTCCTCTCTCGCAAACAATATTTTTGGCCCATGTTTGGTTCCTCTCTCACAATAATACTCTCTTTATGTGTTCCTATTTTATCAATTTTGATCTTGTCCCACATTCTCACATGGTATTAAAGCTCGTTCTAGTCATTGAATGCAATTATTTTATTGGAATCGAGTTTCAAGCTTTTCATTGCATATCCTTTAATCATAAGTATACTCTTCTCTTACGTCCTTAAATGATCTAGAGAATAAAAAAGGAGTGAAGAACATAAGTGGTTTTTTGGACATTATTCATTTTGTTCATTTTTCATAGAAAAAAATTACACCATTGATTCTGGATCATGCCAAAACCCTAGGATCGATAGTAAACTCAAATATGCTTTGAAGCATGCCAAATCTGGGCTTTTTTAGGTTTTTATGGAACTCTCTAGACTATTTGATGGAATTCAATATTGTGCCAAAAGTTTGAGTTTTTTTTCCATAAAATTAATTGGGGTTTTTAGTTTACAATATTTTGTGGACACATTCATTTTTAGGTAGGTCATTGAATTTGTTTAAGTGTGGTTGTTGACAGTTGTACCCAAACTATTGGTGTTGATATATTTAGATATGATTACTTGTTTTACTTGTGTGATATACCTTTTACTGAATATTGAACCTTTTTTTGAATGTGATATTTTCCCTATGGAGGTGGTGGTTATACCTATGCACCCATAGGCATGGAAATGTAGTTCAATATAGTGTCTCATCGAGTGTGTATAGTGCAAAAAGGGAAAAAATGTTGTACTTGCATGGCCATAACTATGACATGAAATTCAGCCCGTCCGGTTTACCCTAGCAGTGGGGAATGTGGGCTATATGTGGGAGGTCTCGGGGTCCATTCCCCTGGGCTGGCCACCTCTATAGCTCGTCATTACTCGGCTAGGCAGTTCCAGGCGGGTCAGCTGCTTAGGTGGCAGAGGTGGTCTCTCGACGTGGTGTCAAGCTGGCTTAGTGTTCAATGTGACGGGGGTCGGGGTCAGGCATGAATCCTGTATTCAATGTGACGAGGCATGTCTGGCATTGCGGCACGAGAGTTAAAAAAACCATTTTAAGCCTGTCTGGTTTACCCTAGCGGTGGGGAATGTGGGCTATATGTGGGAGGTCTCGGGGTCCATTCCCCTGGGCTGGCCACCTCTATAGCTCGTCGTTACTCGGCTAGGCAGTTCCGGGCAGGTCAGCTGCTTAGGTGGCAGAGGTGGTCTCTCGACGTGGTGTCAAGTTGGCTCAGTGTTCAATGTGACGGGGGTCGGGGTCAGGCATGAATCCTGTGTTCAATGTGACGAGGCATGTCTGGCATTGCGGCACGAGAGTTACAAAAACCACTTTTTTGTCATTACTCGGCTAGGCAGTTCCGGGCGGGTCAGCTGCTTAGGTGGCGGAGGTGGTCTCTCGACGTGGTGTTAAGCCGGCTCAGTGTTCAATGTGAAGGGGGTCGGGTTCGGGGTCAGGCATGAATCCTATGTTCAATATGACGAGGCATGTCTGGCATTACGGCACGAGAGTTACAAAAACCACTTTTGCCGATGGGGTGGGAGTGGTGCGGTCAAGTCACATGGTTGTGTGCTTGCCCACCCAGTTTCAAATCCCCCCGAGGCATGATCCTCCTCGGAGGTGGTTTCACCGCTGGAGGCAGCATCTCTGCTCGTGCTGACACTGGTGATTACTCCTCACTGTTGACACTGGTGGTTGCTCCTCTCGTTGTCAACACTGGTGGCTCCTTCTCCTCTCGCTGCTGACGCTGGTGGCTGCTTCGCTCACTGTTGCTGCTCCTCTCGCTGCGGTCGTGGTTGCTCCTCTCGCTGTTGACACTTGTGGCTGCTCCGCTTGCTGCTGATCCTAGTGGCTGCTCCTCTCGCTGCTAACGCTGGTGGCTGTTCTAAGTTGTCCCACTCACTGCGGTCGTTGTCGACGGTCGCTGCATCTTCACTTCAGTTTCATGGTTGCTTCAATTGGGTTCCTAATAAGTGGTCCCCTTCATTGTAACCAGGTTGTGGATCCTCTCAAAAATCCTCATGTGTACAAGGATGTGGGTCCTTTCAAACACCCTCAATTTACCCTCAATCCAAAAAAAAACTATGACATGAAATTCGAGGCAACAACAATATGTTGGGTTATGGCTCATTATTATATGCATGCGACCTAATCCTAACCTATGTCATTAGATATCAGGTGGGTTGATAAGTAAGTGCTCAACACCAAAGGTAACATCATTTGTGGGTAAGTTTAGAAATATGGAGAAGGGGCCCTACCACCTTTTCCTAGCCTTAGTCCCTAGTCACATGGAGTTTAACCCCTGGGAACGCTCAATCAAAGGGGGCTTAACTCATGTGAGGTAAAAAATATATTCTCAAGCACTTAAACAATTGTTGGGAATTCGTAAGAGGTTTAGGGATGCATTTTTTGAGGCGCAGGAGGAAGTGTTGAAATTTGCAAGAGTAAGGAACTTATAAAAGGCACGACTCTCTACTAGTAACTCCATTTGAGGTGCCTTTTTAAAAATAAAAATAAAATTCGAGCTCTTCGCATTGACGTTACTTTTATTTCCTTGAGATCTATAAGACACTGTGAAGCCTTGAAAAATTATATCTGCACCACATTATAAAGTGTCACATCTTGGGAGTGCATTTTAGGGATTTTATTAAGGGTTTTGGTTTTAACTTCAATCATTTTGTTGTCTAGATAAATTCAAAGAACTATTTTTCCTAAAAAAAAGGGATATAAGATCATTGGATATTGCATGACCTAATGATGTATCTTTTTGGAAGAACTCTTGATCCTAATGACTATAAGCAAAAGATGAAGTGGTTAAACAAAAATGACATGGTATACAAACTAATATGTCTCATTTTTCTTGAGGACATTCAACATTAGCTTGCATACACTGAGTGCCCTTTCACTGCTTGGACATTCATTCGACAATTGTATGGAAACCATGATTATCCATCTAAAAGTGATGCTTCTTTAGAAAAAATTCATGTGTGGATAATATTGAAACTACTACCAACCCTCCTACTTCTAACACTCCATCTATAATTGAGGAAATTTTTGTTGTACTTGTTACTACTTCAAATCTTAGAGTTTCTTCTTTGAGAGCTTCCAATGGTTCTTTTTAGTAGGATCATGGCATTCCCCCTACACCTGTTGCTACTTCAAAGTCTAGAGTGGATTTTTTGAGAGAATTCAATTATTCTTTGGAACACGATCATATATGTCTTATAGATTCACCTCATTGGGACACATACCTACCAGACATTGCTTCTTTTCCTATAGAGTCCTAAATTTCAGATCTAGATGACACTATTGAGGACATTGCTCTCCTATTTTAGGACATTCCTCAATCACTATTATTTCATCAGAATTCAAATTGTTTCCTAAAGGGCTTCCAATTATTATCTACATCAAGACATTCCTCCATCACTTGTTATTTCATTAGAGTTTAGAGTTGCTTCCTTGAGGGCTTCCAATGATTCTCTACAGTAGTACATTCCTTTATCACTTTTTGTGTCATCATATTTTAGAGTTTTGAAGGACTCCACTAATTCTCGATAGCATGACATTCCTTCATCACCTATTGTTTCATTAAAATTAAAAGTTGCTTCCTTGAGGGCTCCCAGTGATTCTCTACAATAGGGCATTCCTCCATCACACGTTGTTTCATCAAATTTTAAAGTTGCTTCCTCAAGGACTTCTAGTGATTCTCTACAACAATGTTCTCCATGTCTTCATGGTGCATTTCATTGGGAGGTATACTTATCAGAATTTCATATCTATTTTTGGACTCTCATTTAATAGATCTTGATGACACTATTGAGGATATTTACCCTCTTTGACAATAAATCTCATAAAGCTTTTTCTTCTACTTCTTTGGATGTATTTTCTTTGCCACTACATGCTTACACAGTGGCACTACTTTCGCTTCCTAAATCCTATGATTCAATTTCATCATCATTCATGTTGATACATTATACAAGAGTACTCGGTTATTGGTTTAGTTATCATATCCATTTTGGGAACCCTATTGAGCCCTATTTGGTACCTGAATTGATTCATCAACACTTATCATAGTTAAGAAATGGATTTATTGAGCAACATTTGGAGATATTCTTTATTGCATCTACCTTCGATCCAAAATATTTCAGTGCAACATTAGGCTTTCCTTATTGGGATGCAGAATTCATTGATTCCTTTACTGACAATAGACTTATTAATTTAGATGATCTATTGGGAGTTCATGAGGCTTCATCTTCTTGGGGGATGACTAGTCCTCTCTTCTTCTCTTCTTTCTTTCTTTATTTTTAAGGGGATTCTCTATGTTATTTCAGGGAGGCTTATCTACTGAGAGAGATTTTATATACACTTTTATTTTCTCACTTTTGGGGAGGATATTTTCCTACGAGTTTTCTCCTTTTCTCCACTTTATGACGGATTTTCTATGTTCTTGGGAACCTCATCAGTCCTTATTTCTTGGACCCATTTCTTTTACCCACCTAAGCTACAATTAACGGGGTGTTAGTGTAGGTTTTTTATTCCATTGCTTGATTTTTCTACACATGTATTTAGCTTGCTTAGGTGTTGGCGAGTAAGTGGATGAAACACTTTGTGAAAATGGTATGCAACATCCATTATAGTAACCCACATGTCACATACAAATTTGTTAAGAACGTTGCAAAATCCATGTTTAACTATTTTTTATAATCAAAAGATGTTTCAAAACTAAGAACTTTAGGTTCACAACATACTTGTTCTATTTATTTTTATGGTAGTTTAGTGAATGGTTTCAGGTTAACAAGCTTCAAATTCAGCCCTGCTCTGATGTTCAGGGGACAATTTTTTTGGTTCCATTAACTAAGTGGACCCATAAGTTAAGAATGCATGATCATAGAAGGAATTACAATAATTTTATATACTACTTTTTGACTCCAATTTATCATATAATTACAAATACTCCAATCTCGAGATCACCTATGACTTATAGAGATTGCATTCAACTCAAATCAGAAATAAAATTGGTTGATTGGTACTTCATGGAGGAATATATTGTGCTAAGATTTTATGTAAATGCCAGTACAAGAATCCTTACTTTTAATTTTTTTTTGTAAAATTTTAGGATTTCCGCGATTACATTATTATGTGTTTACAAAAAATAATTGTTGAAATATAATCTATAAATGTAATGAAAATAGAAAATGCTTCATAAAAAAACACAAGAATAAATTTCAACACATTTCTAAGGGTTGCAATAAATTTCAACACATGTTATCCATGGTGGCAGTGCCCACCAAAACACAAAACATTCCATTAGCCATGTTGGTGTACCAAAGAGTTTTTGCTTTTCAATGCTTCAACTTAATGAAACAAAATAGCAAAAACAAAACCGACCTTGGAAGATGGAAGGGTTTACCAATACTCAATGATAATGAATGTCGATACTTGATGGATAAAATGACGTTGATAGATCTAAGTGTGATCACAACTTCTTTTTAATGGGATACACTACCTGTAGATGCACAATACACTCAAAAAAAGATAGGATTCGATAGATATATGGTGGATTTCCTGGAAAAGGCCAATCCCTCGGAAGGTCAATGGAATTCCTTTCGTGGATGTCAATCCACGTTCTAGAAATCAATATGGTAATGATGAGATAGAACTGATAAAGTAGACGATATAACGACCAATGCAAAGAGCAAATGGATTGACGCAGTCCATGTTTATATGATGGTCTAATGGTGATACCTGATCTAAAGGGAGTCAAGGGATTAAAAAATGGCTTCAAAGGAGCAAGGATAAAGATGGATAGTATGCTACACTCGACAAGATGAGCAGGGTGGTAGATTTGATCTAGATTTAACTGATAGAGTGATAAAGAAATGGCTCAAAAGAGCTTGATATGGGACTAAACGGACACTTGCAAAGGCAAAGTGGTAATGAGTGATGGAATATGGATATCTAAAAAAGAAAGCTTAGGGGTCAACTTTTCGATAAGAATCATTGGTGATTCTGGGGAATCATCAATGATTCTGGTGAATCGTCAGTGTGTCTAGCAAATTGTCAGGGCGATCCTAACAGCACGATTGAGGAATGATTAGTGATTCTGGTGAATCATGAGCGATTATGCCGAATCGTTAACAATGATTAGTGAATCGTTAATAATCACTGTGAGGATGTGCATGCCAAAAATGTACAGAGGTGGATAATCGAAAGGGATGATAAAAGGGTTGATTGAAGCTTGTAAATGATGAGTAAATGAGATAATAAAGGAAGAGAAAGGAACTTACCTTGTATAAAGTTGATAAATGAAGACTAGAAGATGGTATTACCTGAGAGAAGGAGATTGTAGATGCAAGAAGATTGTTGAGCTGATTCCTAGACGTTTGAATGACTTCTAAAAGGCTAAAGAAGAGATTATTAATGTCTTGAATGCTGTTACGATGATCTCTGAATTTGTGACAAGGCTATGATGCAATGTGAGGTCTCAAAGAGAAAGAACATTAGATGATATTAAGTCCAACCTACAAGCTAGACCTTGAATGGAGGCCTTGACACTTGTTTATAAATGGTCAGCGTTCTGACTTAGGAGATGGATCGTCTAGTGATCAAGTAGGATCACCGACTAATGATTGAGGTTTTACAGGGGAAAAGGTTGAAACTGACTTCCCAAATCAGATATTTTTGGTTGTTTTGACAAAAAGTGATGGGCATTAGGAATGAGGTTATACAGGTTAAGGAGGTTATGAAATGGTTTGAGAAGTTGTTTATTTTGTTTTGGCTTTATTTAATTTTGGTTTCTAAGTGGTTTGGGTGGTTTTAAGAGGAGGTAAAATATGATTTAACAGTTGTAGAATGATATTTACAGGGAAGTAAAAATAAAGAGGGAGGAATAATAGTTATGATAAGGGTTTAATATATAATATGATAGTGATGTCATAATGTTGAGGGGTGTTTAGCGAATGTAGACATGAGGTGATTAGCGGTGCTAATTTTAGGTGTATATATTTGCCCCTTTTTGTTAAGTGGTTTTTTGTTTAGACAAGATACGTGAGACAAAAACAAAATGTGATAGACATGGATGTGAAAGATTCATAGATTATATGATGAGGTTTCTCCCTCCTTAAACTAGGGATTGATGACCTAAAAGGGAATCGATCACGAGTTTGAAAGATGTAGATGGAAAGATGTAAGGATGGGAAGATGAGAGATGATGCCCTAGGATGAGGTATAGATAATGAGATGGGTGCTGTCGGAAAATCAAGTGATAAGAGGAACCAAAGGGTTTGTGTCCTATAGATGTATGACTTGACATGTCAACAAAGGAAAAATAAAAAGGATGTTTTGATAAGGGTCAAAGGACTAAAAATTGATGTTGCCACAAAAGTGGGCTTACAAGGGCTGGGAAGTCAAGTGTTAGGGGAACCAAAGGGTTTGTGTCCTATAGGCATATGACTTTAATGAAGACAAGATGATGGTTTGACGAGGTCAAGGGATCAAAAATTTATGTTTCCAGAAAGGTGGACTTATGAGACTAGGAAGTCAAGTGATAGGGAAACCAAAGTGTTCGTGTCCTATAGGCATATGAATTTAATGACAGTGAGATGATGTTTTGATGAGGTCAAGGGACCAAAATTGATGTTACCAAAAAGGTGGGCTTACGTGGTCAGGAAGTCAAGTGATAGGGGAAGCAAAGGGTTCGTTAGCCTATATACATATGAATTAAATGAAAAAAAATGTCTTGATAGAGAACTAGATAGGTGTCCTGATGGTGATCAAGGGATGTAGTGCATAAGGAGGCAGGTGGTTGGTTGACAAATGTTAGATTTTACTGAGTAGATATGATGTTTTTGATGTAGATGGTTCTTTTTTGAATCCTATTATTGGTGTATATTTATGATACATAGAGCTTTTGAGACTCCAGATGATGTATAATGATACACTGATTTTGATTTATGATTCATGTGTTGATTTTACTTTCAATGTGGCAATGTAATTTTGAGATGCAATCATGATTGTATGTATACCTTGATAGATGTTGATCATGATTTCATTGATATCGATAGGTATTGATGTTATGTTTGATAGATGTTGATGGATGTTTTCAAATGTGATGTTTGTCAATGATATTTGATTCCAGTGAATTTTCATGTATATCAAAATGTGATTCCTGATCATGGTTAAGAATTAAACATGAAGTGATTGATTTTACACTTGATTTGATACATATGTGATGGGGATACAACATAGTGAAGGCTTTTACACTTTTGGCCTTATAAAAAAATGTTAACACATGACTATCAATAGGTAGTCACACATAAGATCTTGGATATAGATGGAAGTGACGTGTATACCTTCATCAGAACATGAGAAGGGTTAACATATGTAGGTTGTCACGGGAGGGTAGGTTCTCATTTCAATGGTTTCATAGGGAAATTTCCCCAACTATACATTTTATTTTTTACGCAAATTGATTGATGCAAGAAGTTTACTTTGATGGGAAAGTTGATCGATGCAGGAAGCTTTCCTAGGATACTTTTTGATATTGTAAAAATTTTAAAGACTGAGTTGATGCGGGAAGCCTTTTTACATGGATAACTATCCTTTGAGGGAGTGGTATACAACTTTTGAATTTTTTGATTTTGCTTTTTACAGATAGCTCATCCTTCGAGGGACCGGTCTATGATTTTTGACAAGTATATGTCCTTCAAGGGATCAATATGACTTTTCTTTTTGATAATAAAAATTTGATATTTAAATAACTGTCCTTCGAGGGATCAGTCTATTTATTTTTGATTAGATTCATCTGTATGTATGTTTTTATCTTATCTATCTAAGCTAAGAGAAAAACCCTAATATACCATTTTAAGGAGGGTATAGAGAAATGTGCAACACACACTACACATGTGTGCCTGATAGACATGTCTTCGGTTAGGGTAAACAAGGTGGATGGATTATAATGATTGCGGGGTTCCTAATAAGGAGGAACTTGTCCATGTGAAAGATGCGATGAACAAAACTGTGGTGCTCATATTTTAAAGGTTTTGAGGATAGTGACATAAAAAATCACACATGCTTTCAAATCATTACAATAGATGAAGATGAGTAGGTTGGTGATGGATTAGACGAATCTTGATATGTAACTACTTGTCATGATGGTCGAAGATGTTAATAGTAGAAAGGCCGTAAGTGCAAGGCATTCAAAGGATCCTTTTCAGGTGTACCATCAAGGGAGGCTAGATGATACGCTCCTGACCCATACTATATGGACCAATCCAGTTAGGGGAAAACTTTCCATGTTTACTCCTTTCCAAAGTAGTGACATTTTGATTTGATCGAGAGGATAGAGTTGATGAAGATTAACTAGTGGGAGGTGTGAAAGGTAAGACTTTCGAAGCCTCAGAAGAGAGGAGACCCCCTAGCATGACGACGTGGCTAGAGATAACATGCGTTGAAAGGAATGATGTCTTTTAACTTAGGATGATGAAAGTTATAATGTTAATTGATTGAGTATATGGTAAATAAAGGAGGATACGAAACCTTTGACAAAGGAGTAATTAAAAATTTGAATAAGATATGAGAGGCTGATTGATGTGGAGGGGTAGACAATGAAGTTTTGGTTTTTCCTTTTCTTCATGTATGACGATTTTTGATTCACGTAGGTGGGTAAACCATACTGATTTGAGATGAGGGACCCTCCATGGAAGGTGATGAGAAGACATATGAGAAAGGTTTTTCAAGATCTGATTGAGGATGACCCCCTTGTCTTGTAGACGTCAATGAGGACACTGCTGGTGACTTGGGTGTAGATGTTGACGAGATTGAGAGACCTTCAATGGAAGGTGTGGAAATTGACAAGATTGAGATACCTTTAATGGAAGGTGACGACGTTGATGAAATTGAGATACCTTCAATGGTAGGTGCTGAAGACATGTTTGAAAGAGGTTTGTTGTTACTAAATTGAGGGTGATCCCCTTGTCTTGCAGATGTTAGTGAGGACATTGAAAAGGGTGGAGGTGTAGATAATATCGATGATGGCATATAATGGTATTCTTTTGGGATAAGATCATTGACAAGGAAGAGTCACTAGATTATGGCTTTAATCACTTTACAACTCTGTGTGTTATGACCTGGGCTTTAATGATAGACACATGTTTTATCTTGATTGTACCATACATGTTTCTGGATGTGTGGATTGGGTGTTTTGATAGACGGTAATGTGATAAGAGAAGCTTGCATGAGCCTCTCAAGGATGTTAATGTAAGTTCCTTTTGGGGGATTTGGATTAATGGATTTTGATTTTGATTTACGAGAATGTTTGATAGGACGCACATTATTTTTAGATGTGGGTGGATGGGCAGATGTCATATGGTGTTGGAGCATCATAGGGACATTGTGAGGTTAATAATAGAGTAGATACGACCCAAGGAAGTGATGGGATGTGGGATTGATAAAATTGGATGATGGATGAGGTCCCAAGATAGACAAGGAGGGAAAAATTATGGATGAGATAGCTCGTTCGACTGTGTGACATGATATCAAAATAAAGGATGGGATCCCAAAATGGATGGTAAAGGTGGGACTGTAGATGTAATAGATTTGGAATGTGATAGAGGATGGGGTCCTAGAATGGATGGTAATATTGAGGCCTTAGATGATGTTCATTTTGATTTTGTAATGTCAGCTTTAGGTGAAGGAGAAGGTCTCGCGACAGATGATGAGGACGAGGTTGTGAATGTGATGGGATTTGATTGTATGGTGTTTGATTTAGGACGAGGTTCTAGACTGGATGGTTAGCGATGAGTTGGGGATAGGATTGAGTCTGATTCAGATGAGGGAGATGTTGTTTCTAGACATGATTGAGGTGGGTTACATATATGTGAGCTACCTAAGTCTTCGATTGGTTTACAAGATGGTCGGATGTCGAGATCTTCGATTACATATGCCTCTTTTTTAGTGGTATCTGAGGTGGAGGCTAGGGTTTGCAAGGAGATACTAGGTGATTGGATTATAGAAATAGGTGACATCGCTGTGTGAGGATTACCGAAAAGAAGATCCATGGATTCCAAGTCTTACGGGGGAAGCACTTTCGACGAAGGGGTCTCCTTGTGGGGAAGATCCTGTGTAATAGTGTTGATGATGTGACTTGAAGAATGTGTAGTATCTATATGGACTGACTCTATCGAGGGAGTTTGATTAGAGATATAAGAAACAATGACATGTGTGGTGGTATCATCAAGTTCATATGAAGACCTAGGGGAATCAGATGGGACATGTGTAGATTAAGGATTGAGATGGCCTTCTTCGAGGGATTGGATTTCTAACTTTCTAGCCATGGTGAAGGATTCATTAGAAGTCTAGAACGTGTGGATCTGGAGGATAGATGAGATGTGATGAGAACACAATCAAGAAAAAAACTCGATCAGTTCTTATTGAGGCAGTGAGTTGGTCAATTTATTGATAATTCTTTGCCATCTAGTGACAAAGTCAATAATAGATTCATCTTTAGATTGTTTGATGGTAGAGATGTTAGATATAGTTATTTTGTGATTAATGTTGATAGAAAAGTTCTCGAGAAACAACTTGGATAGTTGTGTGAAAGAAAATAAAGAGTGTTGAGGGAGGGAATTGTACCAATCCAAGGCATGTCCTGTTAGTGACATAGGAAAGGTTCTAAGCACGAGATCTTGATCATGGATGATGAGATAACATGAGTGTTTGAAGTCTAGTATGTGTTGCCTAGGATCCTCCCAACCATGAAACACGATAAACTCAGGAAATTCCCAATGCAAAGGATAGGATTTATACGGTACTGATGGATGGATGAGTTCATTACAAACCTGATCATAGGTGATAACATGTTTGGGTCCCTTGGTAGTGGCCTCTAAATAGGATAATCTATTCGACAAAGTGTGTATGGTATCGTTTGTAGGATTATACATGAAGAAATTAATATGTGAGTGTAGATGAGAATTTGATTGATTTGATTGATGACAATGGAGAGTAGGAGGGTTCTGTTGGAGATGGGTTTGATGTGGAGGTTGATAAGGGGTAGCTTGAGGAGGTACCGATTGTATAGTAGGCTATGATAAAGGGATATGGGGAGTCGTGTAGAGATGTTGAATATGTTGTTGTTGGATAAGGGGGGATGATTGGGCCTGAGTATGAATGTGTGTATGGGTTTGGATGTCTGAGGTACCAAAAGGGGTATTGAATTCGAGATGGGTTGATTGGATGAAATATGGGGGATGTTAAGATTCTGATGATATTTTATTGAAGGAGAGGATGTGGTGAGGATTGATTGATGGGATACACTTGTCATGAACTGAGGGGTGATAGTTTGGAATTAATGTAGATGTAAAGGATTCTTGTAGGGTCATTAGCTGGTGTTGTTGTAGGATTGCAGGGTTGGTTGAAAGGTAAAGGTTCCGTAAGGGACAAAATATGGTCTATATGGCTCTAGGAGCATGCCAGAGCTAAATGGAGTCGAGTGAGACATGATAAGTTGATGAGATTGAGAGGGATTAGATCCTGCGTAGGGGATGTTTTGAAATTGGTTAGGGTGAAAAGATGTAGAGGTAGTGGATGAAGCAATCGAAGATGATTGTAAAAATGATGCATAGGGGTTAAAGGGATATGATAATGTGGAGGGTTGATCCATATTAAATGATAGTTAACTAACGATGATATAGAAAATCCCTAAGAGAGCTACAAATGTAATACACAAGTCAATCAAAAGAATTTTAATTATCTTGATCAACTTAGAAAAAGGGTGAAATGTGTAAAAATGGCTGATAGGGTCCTAGGAAATGGTCGTCTGTAGATGGTTTCAAGAATGTTAAAGGTTGGAGTCCTTGATATACCCCAAAGGTACGTGAGGCTTGAATATGTGTTGATGTCAGTGTGGGGCTTGGTATTGGGGCCTACCCCCTCACTTCACGGTCCTGTAGTGATAAGGAAGTTAGGTGCTTAGCCAATATACTGACAACCAATTGTTTATACTTAGCCAGAACACCGAGTTGGCTTCTCCTCATGGTCATCAAATCTAAGTAGGTCCACCTAGGTATAGATGTTTTGACACAAATTTTTTGGGAATTCGAGACTGCGGAATAGTGCTACAATTTAATAACAAACAAAATCATACACACAGGATCTAAACAATTCCTCAAAATATACAGCAGTGGAAGTATAAACTAGAATAATCCAATCAAGACAAAGTAACACACACATAACACCACATGTACCATGGTTCACCCAATGTGGGCTACGTCCACCAAAGATAGAGATCTCATATATATAATACAACAAGAGTACAAACCAACTCTTCAATACAAGAGTACAATGCATCTCTCCAAGAGTATCTCCTCTCCTCCAGATCTCTAGACGGATATCTGTGAGTGCACTACAATTGTGCCTCCAAACACTACCAGCAGTTCTCACATAACCAGGAACTACTGCATCTCTGAATTGCTACCAAGTTCTCTATGGATCTTCAAACAAGACCTCTCACATGGGTCTACCATATGTGCTACTAGGATTGTGCACCAAGAAGTAAGTTTGTCTATCCATCAATACATAACCTATGAAAACATGAAGACAACCTCCTCTACAATATCTAGATCTACATGGATCAACAATACAATATGATCTCATGGATCTACAATACAAGACTAGATCTACATGGATCTATAATACAAGATCTCACCAACATGTGGATCTATAAGAAGAAACTCTATGTGCTTTGCATACTATGCAAGCTATTACAATGAGACAATAACTATACAAAGAAAATACAATAGAAGATGTTACTGTCTTCTCACCATTTAGATGTACCTGTTATTTCCTTCTGTCCAGCTCCTCTCCATGGAGACTCTGTCTTCATGTAACCTGTTCTTTCTTCATCTTCTTCTTTTTCATCCTCTCAATCTAAGAGAATCAAGGATCTAATTCAATCCTTCTCTTAATTCTCTTACTCACCCTCATACAATGCATACATGTATATATATCTATTTTGGGGTAACTTAACTTTGCTTTTACAATCAATAAATCATCTTTAAAATGATTGATTTATTCTAATTTTCGTCAAAAGACAAAAACTGCGTCACACAGGTAACCATCTTCGTTTACTACCTGACCGGGTGCCAGTCACTTCCTAACCTGGACTAACCGATGCCGGTTATACCCTGACCGACGTTGGTTACTGTCAGAACCAATAACATGTAAAAGTAAATTTCTTATGAAGCAATTAAGCTCCATTCTCAAAAATTTTTATGTTTAATGTGATTGTGTTGTGTGTGGGGGAGATTAAGTGAATGCAATCTATTAACCCCATAATTAGACTATGTGATCAAGTAGAATGGAAGGTTTGGTTTAAACCCAAAATAAAGATTGATTTTGATGAGGATTATAGACAAGAATCTAATGTTTTGAAAGAAAAATAAAAGAAAATGACACACCTGTAAAATGCTTCCTTTTTAATTTTCAATTTTGTTTTTTTTCGCATAGCTACAACGTAGCAAACAAGCTCCCAAAAAAGAAATCTTCAAGGGTTAAATGAAAATAGAAGACAAAAAATAAAAAATGGATGTTAGAGGTTAACCAAGTAAGCAATCAAAAGCAATCTACAAGGATCGCCGGTGATTCGCAAGGATTGCTAGTGACTCAACTGGATCGTTAATGATTGCAAAGCAGAGAACCAAATGATGAAATTTAATTAATTGTAAATGGAAAGAAATGGAACTGGGTCCTACCAGGCATGCCACAATGTACCATAGAGTTTTTTTTATTTCTTACTTTAAATTAATAAAATGAAATAACAAAAACAAACCGACCTTAGAGGACGGCAGGGTTTACCGATACCCGCAATGATGAATGACACTTTTGATGGATAAAAGCTCCTTCTTCTTTAGTCGACAAAGAAACCTGCAAATCAAAAGACACTTAAACAAAATAAATTACATAGATATATGGCAGATTTCTTGGCAAAGGCTAGTCCCTAGAGGTCAATGGACTTCCTTGCAAGGGTGTCAATCCGCGTTCAAGAAATCAATATGATAATGATAAAGATAGAATGATAAAACAAACGATATAACCAACAATGCAAAGGTAAAGGAACTGATGCAGTCCAAGGCTATATGATGGTCTGATGGTGATACCTGATCGAAAAGGGAGTCTAGGGATCACAAAATCGTTCAAGGAGCAAGGATGTGGATAGTTGTACACTCACAAAGGCAAGCTAAGGCGATATGTTGAGTTTAGGATAATTGACAAAAAAATGGCTCAAAGGAGTAGAATTGGATTGAACAGACATCTACAAAGGCATAGTGGTAATAAATGATGGAATCTAGATGTATAAAAAGCAATCTTAGGGGTCAAAAGACCTTTTAGACATGAATTGTCAGCAATTCTATTGAATCGTCAACAATTTTGGTGAATTGTTAACAACTATGGGGAATCGTCAACGATTCCAATTCTATGAATCGCCAGTGATCCTATTAGTAAGCCTGGTGAATCGTTAGTGATTTTGGTGAATCGCCAACGATTCTGGAGAATCGCCAACGATTCTGGAGAATCGCCAGTGATTCTGGTGAATCGCCAACAATTCTGGTGAATCTCCAGCGATTCTGTGAATCGTCAACGATCACTGTGAAAATGTAAAAACCAAAAATGGACAAAGATGGAGCTCAAAAGGGATGCTAAAAGGGTTGGTTTAAGCTTGTAAATGATGAGTAATAAGATAATAAAGCAACAAAACTACTTACCTTGTATAAATTTGATGAATGAAGATGAGAAAGATGATATTACCTAAGAGAGGGAGATTACAGATGCAAGAAGATTGTTGGGTTGATTCCTAGACATTTGAATGACCTCCAAAGGCTGAAGAAGATATTATTGATGTCTTAGTTGTTTCTATGATGATCTCTGACTCTATGAGATTGACTATGATACAAAGAAAATGTAATGTAAATTCCTTAAACAACGTCCAACTACAAGCTAACCTCAGATGGAGGCTGAAATCCGTTTATATAGGATTGCTAATAATTAGAGACGGATCGCTAGCGATCGGGAAAGATCGCTAATGATCCGGGTTTTACAGGGAAAAAAGGTTGAAACTACTTCCTAAATCAAGATTTTTGTTTGTTTTGACAAAGGGTGTGTGTTGGAAAGAGGTTATATGGGTTAGGGAGGTTGTGAAATGGTTTGAGAGGTTTATTTTGTTTTGTCTTCATTTAATTTTGGTTTTGTAAGTGATTTAGGTGGTTTAAGAAGAGGTAAAATAGGATTTTACAGCTGTATAATGATATTTAAGGGGAGTAAATATCATGATGGAGGAATAAGATTTAAGATAAGGGTTTAATATATAATACGATAGTGATGTGATAATGAAAGGGGTGTTAGTGGACATGGACACATGGATTAGGGGTGTTAATTTTAGGTGTCTACAATTGGCTGTCCATGATGTGTCCCGCAAGAGGAGGGGAGCAGGTGGATGCATTCATAGAATTACCCTTATATGAAATACATAATACGCCATTCATATCATCTTATTTTTTTCATCCACATTTAGATTGAAGCATGGAATCCATCAAAGCCACAATATCTTGCCATAATTTGATCTAATATGAAGTAAGTGATGCAATTAACTTTATTTGATCTAACATGACCTAATTTCACATAGGTTTAGCTAATTTTTCTTAATTAATTATATTGACCTAATTTGATGTAATTAGTGTGATTAAATTAATTTGATATAATGTAACCTAATTTCACATAATTCAACATAATTAACCTAATTTTGTGTAATTGATGCGATTAACTTAATATTGTCTAATGTCATGCAAGTTGCCTTAGGTGATCTAAGTTGACAAAAAATTGACATGATTTGCGCAATTGATCTAATTGACCTAATTATGTCTAATTTGACCTAATTGGTGCCAATTGATGTTATTGACGTAAATTTCCCTAATATGACCATAATGACACAAGTTTTCCTAATTCGAACTAATTATATATAATTGATGCAAGTTGCGTTGATACGACCTAATCAACATGTGTTTTACAAAATAAACGCAAGTTGTCCTAATTTGACCTAATGTGATAAAAATGACCTAATTGATGCAATGGACCAAACTTGACTTGAATGATGTAAAAACCCGAAATTTGACCAAATTTGAAGTATTTAGTAAAATAATAATGTACATAATATTAGATAATGATGGGCATTATTTAGGAGAGCTTATGTATTTTGGTTGGAAATTGAAGTATTCTCATAGGTAGTTGAACATACATGGAGAATATAAAGTGTAAGTGTAGACACTAAATCACGCACTTTCGGTACATTTCTAGGTCCTAATCACATACTACTATTCATATGATTCATAAGTGAGAAAACTAGAAATTAACAATTGTCTTTGGCCTTTTTATCCTTTTTTATGTCTTCTTCTTGGCCTCTTATACCCTACAACCTAGTCAATGCTTCATTATTTCATCTTTTGTCAGCCAAGATGCTAGCGCCTAGGCGCCCCCGTCCTTCTGGGTGCCCCCGACCTCTGTGTATCTTACTCGCCTCTTTTGGGAATCTTTTATCTTTTAGGCATCTTGTTTTCTTATGGGCCGACCTTTTAGTTGTTAATTGTGAAATTCAACCAAGGGAATCATATAAATATAAAGCTATGTGAGGATAATAAAGGACCAAGCTCTAAGAATCTACTACTATCACCTAAGGTTACATCCAAAGGCATTTCAAGAGCATCAAAACATCCATTTAACTTCATTCAAGGGACAAGGGACTGCATTTTCTGCATACACACATAGGAGGGGAAGTTCATTTTCCATCCACACATCTATCTACATTGCTACATCTAGCTCATTGCTTGCTATCAAGTGCATCTTGCACAAGAGCCACATAGGGCATGATTCTTACACACACACATGAGAACTACATGGAGTCTGAAATGTAGTGCAATAATGGGTCGTAAGTTCACTCATGTCGGGTGACCATACTGGGGTCAGTCTGGCTCCTCATTTGCATCTTTTTCTTTTTAAGGATTTGATGTGTTTTGGGGTTTTGTAGGTTCTCTTTCTCTTTGCAGGTTATAGGATAATTCCGCGGACATAGTGTGACACATAGGCAATCAAAAGTGAAGGTTAGACAAACATCTTGTGACACAAGAAAAATCATTTTATGAGGTTTTTCGCAGTCACGGACGCCTAGAACCAGTCTCTAGCACCCTAGACGCTCCTAACCTAGTACAGGCGCCCTAGTCCTAGCATTTCTGACAACTTTATGATTTTCTCGGCCCAATTGCGACAATTCTGCCCTCTTGTTTCATTAGTTTTCTAAGCTCAGTACATCTTTAGGATTATTGCAAAATCAACTAAGTCTCTTATTCCATCTCTTTCACTTAGGGTTTCAAATTTCCATTTGCTTATTGCTTAGGTCAGATCGGTACTTCTATATGCTTATTATTGCATCGTGACTCTGCAATTAAGGTTTTACAAAAAAAATATTTTTGAGTTGAACATGTCCTTTGAATACTCTTTTCTTCTTCTTTCATCATGGTAATTTCCATCTACAAATTTTATACAGGATCACCTTGAACTGTAAGGCTAAAATTTGTTCATTCGTGGTTAATACTTGCATTCCTTCATTATACTCATCCCAAACGGAAGTATCGCCTTTAGTTATTCATAGATGCATTTTCTCAACACCTTACTTTCCTATCTGATGTAGTTGCTGCTCTTTCTATTTATGACAATGATCCTCCTCTTTATATTAACACTTGCATCTTTAACGTTTGACATCATGGGGTACTAATTGATAATGGATCTGAGCTCAATACTTGTAATTTTACATTTCTTCAGCAACTTGGCATCTTTCCTTCGCTAACCTCACTCTAACCTCTATTTCTATTTGTAGGCATCCAATGATTCTTCTGCACAACCGTGCATGGGCCGTATCACTTTACCTATCACATGTAGGGCCAAAGACCAACCCTATGGTCTTCTTGTGTCTTCATTTGCAAAACTGCAATACAATATCTTAGTAAGTAGAATGTGACCCTCTTTAGGTTATGCAGGCAGCGCAAATTCTGCAGTTCAATATTGCGTTAAGTTTCTACATGATGGTTGTGTGTATATTGTTCTTGTTGATTGCAACCCATTCAAACATTGTACTCTAGACCCACTCATTGTGCTACCTACTCCACTACATCCATCACAATGATGGGCATCTTCATGATCCTCAAGTATATCTAATTGATAATTATCAGCTCACAGAACCGCCTAATTCTACCATTGACATGATTCGTCTCCAGGGATTCATTTTTGCATTAAGCTTCATCTCTCCAAGAATGCTCCGTGTTAGCACCTCCTTCGTTTAGATGCACTCTTCTCATCTATGACTAGGTTATTTTCCACACATTCCGCTTGATTCTTGCGGTACTCTGACATTATTTTCAAATGCATGATAGATTAGCCCAGCTTGGTTTCAAGCTTAATGATCTCTTCCCACTGCCTCATTAACTGCACCTCTATTATGGATGTATCTTCATTACTACCGCTTATGGCCTTTGTGTCCTTCATTTTGCAGTCTGTCTTGCCCAGACTTCTGGTACTTCTCCACTTACACTTGGGTTGTCTTGGATTTATTACATTGGAGGCACTTTAGATCCTACTCACACTTACTCTCACATTCTCAAATGCCTTTTCACAACATCTCTATTTGCGATGATTCATTTCTTGGCTATAATACCAAATCTCACATTACTAGTATGCACATGGATGTCCATTACCACATTTCACTGATGAAGAATATGCACTAGGCATGTACAAATTATGCCTCTTAATGGATCTTTACATGATCAACCACTATTACCATTGCTTCAACTGTATTTTACTTGATTGGAATTTACACGTCATACACTTGGGGGAATCAATGCTTATTTCCCCCCTTCAAACATTATCAAGTGTCTCACATTTTTATTATTCCACTTCATGCTTTGGATCTAGTCACATCGCATGCATCTTCAACACATCTTGGTACACTTGTATTGTCAAGCTTACCCTATGGATGCACTCTCGTGCTACCGTTAATCACTTGATTGTTGAGGGCATATTACATTCATGAACCTCACATCAGTACACACAACACATCATAACTCTATGCATTTATGACACATCTTGTATCTCACATCCTATTCTCGCATATAATACTACCCTATAACGCACTCTAGTTCCATGGTTCACACTCAGCTATCGAGGGTCTGAATCTAAAATGAACCTCACCGCACTCTACATTTTATGCTTTATGCTTTATTGATCATATCTCTTTAACGTCACAATTCAAACCATTTCCTGATGGATCACTCTTGTTCTATGGTTCATTCTTGACTTTCAACAGGTATGTTTATCAAATGAACCCCATCTTATACTCATTCACTTAGGAGGAAATGTTTCTCCTATCATTTATTTTGCATTCCATTCCATCCACATTCAAAACATAATAGCATATCTTGGTTGCTTTTATTCTTGCTTACCTATGCTTACATATTCACACTTATGTTTCACAAAAATGCTAGAACATATATTTTGTATGTCATTATCTTTCATATAAACACATGTGCGTTCACCTACCTTCTAGTTGACCTGAATGCAACCATTCCTATATATCTCTACACACAACATGGATGCTTGGCAATTGTACCTATTACAACAGTCCCACATTGGCTCCTAGGGGCATTTACATTCGCACACACCACATATGTTATTCTTTCATTTTCTATTACTTCCTATCATTACTAGCACACTACTTCATCAATATATACATTTTTTGACAGTTAAAACTTGTTATCTTTCTAACATGCTAACAGGTGATTAATGTGCAATATTTACTTCAACAAGTCTATTTTTATACCATGGTTGTCTACCACTTTGTTTGCTACTGTTTTCCATTGTTTGTCATTGTATGTCATTGTTTCCAGGATTGTTTGTTCATTGCAAATTTAATGCTTTTGGTTGCTTCGGCCCTGATTATCTTGTGAGCCATTATGAGTTCTGGTCGATGTCCCACGTTTGAAACCTACTTTTCATGGTCTACATTAGATGTCTTGTGTGTTAGCTTACACATTATCTTCTGAGCAATGGATGCGATAAGTATTTTTCTTGTTTGCACTAACACCTACTCCAATCCCAGCCACTTTGTTTGCGTGTGCCTTGGTTTCTACCACACACATTTCCTCTCCCCCTGCAGGGATTCAGTTTTAGATCAAAATTGAGTCCTCCTTTAGGCCACATTATCTTAGTGATGTCGCATGCACCCAAAGTAAGGGGGGCATACATTGGGTGAATCAGTCACCCACACTAACCATTATACAATCACAAATCAGTTAACCTACACAATACAGGAACAACACAATCATCAGTTATAAGAAACAACCCAGAATCTGACTTGTTTCTAATCAACACAATGCAGACGCTAGTTCCTAGATCCATACATGAGCATTTGGGTACTCTTGACCTTTCCTGGGTGCCTATAACTAGGGGTGAAGTTACAATTGTGTTTCTCAGAATGACAGCGAATTTCCAGTAGTTTACACAACGACTTTCACATAATAGGAACATTACCCTCCAACAATAAACATGCATGCTATCTCCTTTTTCTTCTATTTTGTGTTGGATCGAAAGGGATCAAACTTGAGGGTAAAGAATGAGCACACCATCTGCAGTGGTGTATAAATTTTTGGAAAGCAACCAAGGTTGGAGAATAACACTAGTACCTTTCTTCCCAACACTTCTTTTGTCGTGGCAATATAGATCGCTCAAAAAACTCGCACTTGGCATGAGATCCATGCCCAAAAAACTCGTTCTTGATCTTATGAGATTGCCAAAAAATCGATTCTTGTGAACATTATTGTTTATGCCACTTTCTATCTTCCTCTTACTCATCACAGATCAAGTGCACATGTTCTTTTTCGCATTTTTACACCACTTGGATCAATTTTTTCATATACGCAAATTTGAATATTCTTTTGCTCTTATTCTTGCAGGTCTTTCCTTACGAGAAGCATCGATCACATCATCAAACATATCAAACAACAATGACAATAGGTAAAATGTGACATGACACATACACTTTCACCCTTATGGTTACTTCCTCTTTCCTAGCTTAGCTTCCACGCTTCATTGTTATCACTCCATGTTTTTCATTATCTCTTCGGCACACTTTCAACATTGATCTACATGGTTATCAGGTACACATCTCTTATCTAGTTTATGTTATCAAGTATTCACTCAACAACATAAAGTGGGGTAAATGTAGACACTAAATCACACACTTTGGATACATTTCTAGGTCCTAATCACATATTACTATTCATATGATTCTTAAGTGAGAAAAATAACAATTAGCAATTATCTTTGGTGTTTTTATCTTTTTTCATGTTTTCTTCTTGGCCTCTTACACCCTACAGCCCAGTCGATGCTTTACTATTTCATCTTTTGTAACTCTGGACACCAGCGCCCAGCCAGGATGCTAGTGCCCAGGCGCCCTCATCCTTCTGGGCACCCCTGAACTCTTTGTATCTTACTCACCTCTTTTGGGCATCTTGTTTTCTTATGGGTTGACCTTTTAGTTGTTAATTGCAACATTCAACCAAGGGAATCATATAAATATAAATCTATGTTACCATAATAAAGGACCAAGCTCTAAGAATCTATTACTATCACTTAAGGTTGCATCCAAATGAATTTCAAGAGTATCAAAGTATCCATCTAACTTCATTCAAGGGATAATGGACTGCATTTTCTGCATACACGCAAAGGAGGGGAAGTTCATTTTGTTATCCACACATCTATCTACATTGCTACATCTATTTATCACTTGTTATCAAGTGCATCTTGCATAAGAGCCACCTAGGGCACGATTCTTACACACACACATGAGAACTACATGGAGTCTGAAATGTAGTGCAACGCTTGGTCGGGTCAGTCTGATTCCCCATTTGCATCTTGTTCTTTTTAAGATTTGATGTTTTTTGGGGGTTTTTAGGTGCTCCTTCTCTTTGTAGGTTACAGGTAAATTCTAAGGACATAGTGCGACACACAGGTGATAAAAAACAAAGGTTGACAAACATCTTGCGACAAAACAAAACTAGTTTATGAGGTTTTTCACAATCACGGGTGCCCAGAACCAGTTTCCAACACCTAGGTACCCCTAACCCAGTCTAGGCACCCTAGTACTGACATTTTCGACAACTTTATGATTTTCTTGACCTAATTATGACATTTTGCCCTCCGATTTCATCGGTTTTCTAGTTTTGTACATCTTCAGGATTATTGCGAAATCAACTAAGTCTCTTATTCCATCTCTTGTACTTAGGGTTTCAAATTTCCATTTTCTTATTGCTTAGGTCAGATCGGTACTTCATTACTTATTATTGTGTTGTGACTCTGCAATTAGGGTTTATAAAAAGTTTATTTTTGTTAAATCATTAATAACCATTCTAATTGATTTATTTTTGTAAATACCATTACTTATTTATGCTAAATAATAATACTTAATTTGGTTTTCACTATCTATTTAATTTTCATTCTCTATATTTAACTTTCGTTCTCTTTTGCACAACCCATTTTTCTTGATTTGACATTAGTATGTAGCTCAAGAAATTATTTTCCTTCATCTCACTTTTGCATATCATTTGAAAATGTCCTCTAATTTCTTACCCTACACATTGGATATCATGAAGTTCCATTTTGAAAAGGTTAAAAAAAGAATTCATGGGATTGATACTTGAAGATCTAAAATAGTTGCCCCTCTTTCCATAGATTACAACCCTATAGTCCTTCAGTTCACCTTGCATGCAACTTGTTCCAATACCATATACATTCAAATACCTACATATGATTTTGATTCAACATCAATTGTAACAAAATAAGCCCCATATCATCCATATCATTAAACCAATCTCTGTTGTGGCACAAAAAACACACAAGTCCTCTCAGTTGTGCACAATACTATAGTCATAATTCAAGCTATGCCTTTGACTATGGTTCAATCCATCCTTGGCTTTGAAGGCATCATTATCCAATAAAGGTAGCACAGTGACCTCATGTTGCATAATTTTGGCAAAGGGGAAACCCTAAAGACTTACAACTGAAAAATCATGATAATCAACCTTAAACCAAGTCCTTGAACAAATAGAGGTAAGGGATATGTTTTTTAATTCAAAAACAAGATCTTTAATAAATAGAGGTTTTCACCATTTTGGAGGAGTTTTTTCATAATAGGAGGATTTTTTTTTTTCAGTTTTTGACTTATTAAAATATTAAATAAGTCAAATTTAGTGTGCAAATCAATTCAAAAGGTTTTTAATTTTTGAAATCAAGCAAATTTTGAAAAAAAATTGTATATCAAACAAATAACAATGTTGAGTATTAGTTATGCCTTTGGTTTTGTGCTTACAAGTAAATTCGTCACATTAAACTACATGATCCATCACCTACTAGAGCTATAAAATTGGCATCTATGGCATCATCCCTATAAATAATTGGGGAGACACGAGGAAATAATATTTTTTTCACTTTCTTTCCCTTCGTTAATAATTCACATCTATCATTTGGCGTGAATCCCAAAAACATAAAAATTGATTTTATAGGGAAGTTACACTCACATATCAGGGTTTCTTGTTAAGCAAGTATCATTGACAAAGTGGATACTTTTCACATACCACCTAGGTGTAACATACCATTCTACTCTCACATACCTTAATGCCTCTTTCACACATGAATGTGTATATTGAAAGGGATAACTTCTTCCTTACAGTAACATGCATATAGGAAGGGAAGGTATATTGAGAGGTATGCTATACCGGTCAGTGATTTATAATAAAGGGAAACTGTTAAATGGTAGGAAACCCCTCCAACGCCCTAAAAAAATGACTTCGATAAAATCAATTGTTGGCACAACATTGACTTGCAAAGATACCTGGTTAGAGTGGTCTCAACAAGTGGATAAGCCACTTATCTTTAATGATCTATGGTTTGACATTTGTGATGAGGAAACAAATTCAACACCACCTATAAATGTAAAAAAAGCTAATATCTAGAAGTAATTTTTTTTGAAAGTGTTAGGCTTAATAATGACCTCAATTGATATAAAATCCTTTCGTCACATTTAGTGGTTTCATACTACATGGGTAACATTCAATAAGTTGCAGGACTTGTATGAATCTCACTTAGAGTTGGAGTTTATACAATTTCAATTGAATTTTTTCAATTTTAAGTTGAAAAATAGTGATGTGATGAGTTTGGAATTAGAAATCCGAGCTATCAAACATGATTTTTAATCCATGAGGGTAAAAAATTATGTATACATGACAACATTCATAAAATATTTTCTTCCTACATAATAAACCTAATTGGATTCTTTAGAATCAAGCAATCAATTAAAGACTTTAACATTAGATTAATTAGTCAAAAATATGGCTAAAAGGGAAAAGGATTTTGGAAGAAGAAACGAATCCATGAAAGAAAGTGTTTCTTATGACCATCAAATGGGAAATTATCCCAAGACTTCTTCCCTCAGCAATAGGCTTCTTCCTTCAAAAATGATGAAAAATGGAAGAATAAAGGTAAAAAAGGCAAATATAACAATAATAGTGGGAAAAATGGAATGATAAACAACACTTATTGTACAAACAATTTTGCAAAAAATGGATCCATGAGGCTCATGAATGCAAGACTTCATGGGAGAAGATTGAAGCTTATTGTAAACAAAAAGAAGAAAAGAAGCCCACCAAATAATTGTACTTTGCTCAATTCATAAATGAATATGTGTTCTCAAGTATAAATGAAGGGTAAACAATGTATCAATGAATTTAATATGGTTTGATGCACAGGTCCTTGATATTCATGTTACTCGGTGTATGAATTTCCTAAAGGACTTGTTTGAGTATTTTCATGAGGAATTTTGTGTCCTGGTATATTTGGAAGATGAATCAAGTCTACAACCGGAAGGAAAGCGTACAATCTTACTCAAGAGTGTAGGGCTTCTATATTTCATTCAAAAATGTCATCTACCTTCCTTGGTTGAAGCAAAACCAGGATGTCTTTAGTTCTCATTTGTTAAATAAGGGTGTTCCATTTTTACGGAAAATGTAGAAGTCACTATTAGAAGGAAAGGCGAAAATGCAATTGTATCAACTAGATGCGACAATGCCTTTCCTGATCCTCTAAGTACCTTTGAGGAAGTTATAATTGAATAAAAAGAAATGGCTATTTACGAATCTTCACTTAAGAAGGACTCTTCGCTGTTAAAGATCTACTCTCCTAATAATGGAAACCCCCTTTTCCTTTCTAACTCAGCATCTTCACAACTCTTGGACAGTGAGAAGGGAGAGAAAGAGGATGGGGAAGCTACGCCGCCCAAAGAAAATAGGATGGAGGTTGAAGATCCAGATCACAATGGTTTCCTAGAAGTTAAATCCAGAAAAAAGAAAAGATTGAAGGGGTTTGAGAAGATACCAGATTCATTGTATAATGAGAAGAAAAAGAAAACTGATAATTGGGGAGCTTTAACATCCAGAACTACAAGATCTTCTGCTAGAAGAGTTGTGGATTTTGGAAGTAACTCTAAAAGAGGTAGACCTTCTAAGAAGACTTTAAGAACCAAAAGAACAAAAGAAGATATTGCTGATGGCACTCAAAGCCAACTGAGACATCAGGCAATTACATTACCTCTATCTTTTTTATGAAGATCATTTCTTGAACATTCGAGGTCTGAATGGAAATTATAAACAAAGAATAATCAAAGAGTTAAGAGTTTCTAGTAGACCAGGCATTCTGCTTTTGTAGGAAACAAAGATCAATTCTAAGATACTTGCTAACTGTAAAAGCATTTTTTGGGAAAATTCAGACATGGCTACGGTGGACTCTTAGGGAGCTTCAAGTGGTTTGGCTAGCTTCTGGGACAAGAAAAATTTCACTGGTACAATTATCTTTAAAACTAGTAATCATCTTGCTGTTAAATTCCATGCCATTGATAATAACAATACTTGGATCCTTTCCAATATCTATGCGCCCAATACGGTTAGTGAAAGAAGGAAGCTCTAGAGAGATCTAAAGGTTTTTAGAATTCAACATAGCAATGACAGCTGGCTCATTATGGGGGACTTCAATTCCCCTTTAAATCCTGGATAAAATCAAGGGGAAACTCTTCTTTCTCTAAGGGTAAGGATGATTTTGCTGACTTTGTGGCTGATCTAAATCTCATGGATGTGGACCTTCATGGAAATCAGTACACCTGGAAAAACCAGAGGTTAGGAAGGGATATGATTCAAGTCAGACTGGATCGAGCCCTTATCTTGGCAAGTTGTATCCTTCATCAAGATTTTCATCTCACATCTTTGCCCAAAATCAGGTCTGATCACAATCCAATCATTTTAAATTTTGTTAACTGGGTTAAACCTACCAGAAGCTCCTTTAAATTTGAAAAGATGTGGATGGAGCACGATGACATCTTTGATAGGATCAAGGATTAGTGGATTTGGGGGGGAGGAGGAACTTCTCAGTAGTGGCTCATTTAAAAGCTTCAAAATGTTAAAAAATAGGTTAAAATATGGAACAAAGAAGTCTTCGGGAATGTTTTTGTGAAAAAAAAGGAGCTAAAACAGAGACTCCAAGATCTAGAAAACAAAATAAACTTACAGGGGAGATCTGGGGAGGATCATTTGGCAGAGAAAAACATCCTTTCTGAGTTGTACATGGTTTGTAGCAGGGAAGAATCCCTATGGAGACTTAAATCTAGGGCTATATGGCTGAAAGAGGGCAACAGAAACACGAAATTATTTCATATGACCACTCTGAAGCATAGATCATGTAATAGGATTACGGAAGTATCCAAAGGCAATGACAACATCATAAAATATCCGCGGATCATCAAGGAAGAGGCTCTCAAATTCTATGAAAAATTATTGAATGAGAAGAGTGCTACTAATGATGTGGCTGCCTCTTTTATGCTTGAAGCTATCCCACATGATAAAATTGAGGAGCAGGGATTTAAAGATATTACCAAAGTTGTTACTATGGAGGAGCTTCAGAAAGTTGTTTTTGCTCTAGAAGGAGATAAGGCTCCTGGACCTGATGGCTTTTCTGTCAATTTTTTTCAAAAATTCTGGGAAATTTTCTTGGACGATCTCCTAAGAGTGGTAAATGAATTTCTTAGAACTGGAGATTTATTGAAAGAGCTTAATAATACCCACATAGTGTTGGCTCCAAAAAAAATGGATGCTAAAGATTTCAAAGATTTTAGACCCATTAGCTTGGTTAATGTTGTCTATAGAATTTTTACTAAGATTATTGCCACCAGGCTGTAGGTCATTTTGAATGATTTAATCTCAAACTACAAAGCGGGTTCATCAGAGGGAGGATTATTCAAGATGGTGTGATCATGGTTCATGAGATTATTCACTCTATGGATAATAATAAAAAGGCTAGCATGGTCCTTAAACTTGACATGAATAAAGCCTTCGATAAAGTTTCCTGGGATTTTCTTGACAAAGTTTTGGCCAAATTTGGATTTCTTGACAAATTTAGAAGAGTTATTAAAGCCTACATCTCAACAGCTAGATTCTCTGTGGTGGTCAATGGTGAACCTGTGGGCTACTTCACCAGCAGTAGGGGACTAAGGCAGGGGGATCCTATATCCCCTCTTCTCTTTATTTTATTGGTTGATAGCCTCAGCAGAACAATTACCAAAGCTGTTAAAGATGGTCTTCTAAAAGGCACTAAACCTACCTCTACGAATCAAACAACTTCTCATCAGCAATTTGCGGATGACACTATCCTGCTCTTAGTGGCATCTATTCTGGAAGCTAAGGTGATCAAGTCCATTTTGAAATTTTATGAGGCTTCTTCTAGACAAGAGATCAACTTTGACAAAAGCTCCATTTTCTTTTTCAATACTCCTTTGGAAAGGCAGAATAAAATTGCTAAAGTATTGGGTTGCAAAATCAATGTGCTTCCCACTACTTATTTGGGGCTTCCCCTGGGTACTAAAAAAGTTTCAAACAAAGTTTGGAATGACTTACTAGAAATATTCCAAAAGAAATTGGCAGGATGGAAAGGAGCCATTCTTTCCAGTGCTGGGAAATGTCTGCTTATCAAAAGCACTCTTCAAAATCTGCCTATCTACATTATGTCTTTGTACAACATTCCCTCTGCCTTCAGAGAAAAAATTGAAAGGATTCAGAAACACTTTTTATGGCAGGGAATGGAGGAAAAATTTAAATATCACCTGGTTTCCTGGGATCAAGTGTGCACTCCTAAAAGGATTGGGGGCTTGGGCATAAAAGACATTAGAAAAATGAATATGGCCTTAATTGCAAAAATGGGTTGGAGATTGCTTTCGGAGGAACAACCTTGGATAGATCTCATTAAGGCTAAATATCTAGAGCAGCAAACAACTTCCTCCTTCCTACATTTTGAACTGCTTCCCCATGGCTCCATTTTCTGGAACAACTTGATTCTTACCAGGAATTTTATTAAGCAAGGTTGTAGATGGAAAGTGGGAAATGGTAGAGACATCAGTTTTTGGAGTGATAATTGGTCTAATTTTAGCCTCAATGATAGATTTGGTGCAGCTAAGGAGAGTCTGGAATAGAAATATGGTACTAAGGTCATAGATTACATGGAAATTGATGGAAATCAAAAGAGATGGAAACAGCTCTCTATGGATGGCTTGGATTTGAACTCTGTGTTGTCCTCTCTTCAGGAGCAGCTGGACCTCATCCCCTTGAATCAAGTGGATGTCAAAGATGAAATTGTTTGGCACAAATTCTAGAGATGGGGACTATACGGTTAAATCTGGGTACAATTCTTACTTTGAGAATACCCAGAATGAATTTAATTGGAGCAAAATATGGATGACTGAGTTAACCCCTAAAATTAACTTTTTCTTTTGGCTTATGCTCAGAGGTAGAATTCTTACTAATGATAACCTGATAAAGAAAGGATTCATTATGCCTAATAGGTGTCATCTTTGCAAAAAAGATTCTGAAGATATTAAACACCTTTTTATCCATTGTGAGTATGCTACCATGATTTGGAGCTATGCCCTATCCAAGTTCAATGTTCTCTGGATGGTACCTAAGGACTTCATCCAATTCTGGACCCAATGGAATCCTCCTTTTAAACATTGTGTTGTGAGAAGACTTTGGAAACTGATCATGCCCCATATTATCTGGAGAATATGGAAAGATAGGAATGATATCATCTTCAGGAATAACAAGCAGCACTGCAAGCTCAGCTTTGCTAAGATTGGGCATGTTGTTAAAGATGATATTGGGAGATTCAAACCCCCCAAAAATAAGAAGTATCCTGTTGATGAAGAATACATTCTTTCCAATTGGAAGATTGGAACTGCTAGTTTGCAGATTAGGAATACCTCAAACATTGATAGGTCTTTGGTCCATTGGATTCCTCCTGAGAGAAACTGGTATAAACTTAACTTTGATGGCGCTTCCAAGGGTAACCCTGGTCTTGCTACTAGGGGAGGAGTTATCAGGGATCACAAAGGCTGTTTAGTTGCTACTTTTGCTGGTAAAATGGGGATTCAGATGAATCATTATGTTGAAGCCCTTGCTACTCTTTAGGGGCTAAGGATTGCCAAATATTTTGATATCCAAAACTTAATTTTGGAAGGGGACTCTCTTAATATCATCAATCATTTAAACCAAAATTCTCCTCCTAGCTGGACCATCAAGGACTTCATTATGGAAGCAAGAAATATTTGTCAAAATATCAAGAATATCATCATTAGACATACCTATAGGGAGGGGAATAAGGTTGTGGACACTTTGGCCAATATGGGCATCAATATTAATCTTACCATATGGGATAATGCAAACAACATCCCTAAGGAGGTTCAAACTAGCATTAATGTGGATAATAATGGAATTACATACATGTGGAGTAATTTTAATTATGACATGGAGCGGGTCTTAACGGAGGTGAAAGATCTCACTTGTGTGATTTATCCTCCTTTTTACGGCCACATTAAAGCCATCAAACCTCGCACAGGTGGGAGGTATTTCAAAAAATAGGACAGTCATAAGAAAATAGCAGACTCTTACGAGGGTTTTGAGCAGGATATTTGTAGAATTTGTAGGAAGAAGGAGAAAATGGGAGGGGCACCGTGTCAATTGGAGCCGAGTTGCGACCCGACCTGGAAGAATAATGAGGTACTTTGGAACCTCCTTCACAAAGGAGGCATTTCAAATTTCATTGAACAAATTCAGGGTCATGACCTGAACATTTCGGTTCACTTTGCTACGGATTGGAAGGATAGGAGGGTCAAGTATGGTGGGCATAGGGTTATAGTCAATGAGGAGTTGATTGCTGAGGCAACAGGCCTGGAACTGGAGGGCTACCATTTTTTCAGTAAGAGGATTGACAGGGTCACTGAGGCCAAGAAATTCTCCAACGAGGGCGAAGAGCTGGAGTTTGTTGCTGCGGGCATAAGGGTAAGCTCTATTCCCACGCCATATGATGAAGTGATGAATATGATGGTCAGATATATTTCTCTGGAAGGGCATTATAAAACGGTCCCTGTTAAACACCTTGTTTTTTAAACCATTTTAGAAGGAATTTCACGGTATGTTTCCCACATTACCTTCTCAACTCCCTTCAGCGCTCTGTTCTGGATTTTCAAAAGCACTCTCATGTTATTCCTTTGCATCAGGGCCTTATCTTTCTATTGCACAAGCTTTGTGTTGCCAAGTTCCCTGGCTTCCTGATTGCTCCTAGTGAGCCGCTCGCTACCACCTCCTCTGCTCCCACTCCCACTCTTGCCGCCCCTTCCAAGTCCAAAATCCAAGAACCCCATGAAAACAGACACCCCTCTCACTGGTAGGATTCTCAGAAGCTCCAAAGAGATGGAGGTGGCTCAAAACTTGCTTCATATCAGCAATGTTGGTATTGAAAAGGCCCTGCATCAGGAGGAGTCTCAAGTGCCTAATAGACTAGAAGCCCTGGAGAAAGAGATGAAATATATGAAGAAGGACCTTCAGCGTATGGAAAAGTAGAAAGGGAAAAGAAAGTTTGATGAAGAGAATGACAATGGCAAGGATCAGTTTACTGATATATATAAGAAGTTGAACTCTCTAGATACCAGACTGGGGAGAGCTAAAGATAGACATGATCATAACATGGCTATCTTTAAAGCCATAAGTGACTTTTTAGAGCAGCAAGTTTGGAGCATTGCTATGCTAAGTGGGATCCCTGCAACTATTTGGGGGAATGAGAAAGAGAGGAGTATGACCTTTTACAGCTGGACGCTTCGGACTCAACGCACATAACCACTCTGGTGTTGTTTACCTCACTGCAGACGATCCAGTCCAGAATTGAAAGAGCATCCAAGAAATAGACTCACTTGGGCTGGGGATTCAGTATAGATGTTGTTCTTTTGTGATCTTTTTGTTGTGATGTTGCTACTTTTTTGCGGTTTTGTTGCGGTCTGTGTCCTTTTTTTTGCTTCTAGTTGTAACCTGCTCTTGGTTACTTTGGGAAACACTGTTATATCTGGATTTTGATCCTTTTTTGTAGAATCTTCATAGTTATATCAGGCTGATGAGCCCTTTATGTAACAGGGTATAGTCCCTTCAAAACTATTTACCATCCCAAAAAATCTAAGAAGTGTGAAGCTTGTATTTTGGCTAAACGCTCAAAAGGACATTTTAATAATTCAAAATGGAAATATGACAATAAGCTGAAGTTGGTCCACTCTAACTTGTTTTCTCTTCCAATTTTATTAACCAATGGTCATAAGTACTTCATGTTGTTCATTGACCACTATAGCTTAATGATATGGATCTATTTCCTCTAGCAAAAATTAGAAGCCTTTGCAACATTTCATAAGTTTCGAGCTATGGTGGAAAATGAATCTTAACCCCACATTGGGACACTTAGGATTAATACTGATGGTGAGTACATTTCGAAGGAATTCAAATCCTATCTCAAGAAAAATGAGATTAGACATCATCTCACAATTCCTCGTATTCCTCAATAAAATCAAGTAGTTGAGAGGATGAGCAGAACAAAGATGAATATGGTTTTTGAAATGTTATATTTCAAGGGGGTGAATCTACACATTTGGGTAGAATTAACCCAAATATCAATGTACATCTGAAACACATCACCATCAACATCCCTTTAATTAAAGACTCCAGATGAAATGTGGTGTGGTCATCTTCCTTCAGGGCATCATTTTTGAGTTTTTGGATCCACTTGTCACACATTGATTCGTGAGGAGAAAAGTAATAAGTTGGACCTTAAGAATTGCAAATGAACTCACTTGGGATACTTGGAATCCTCCAAGGCATACAAGCTATATGATGAGAAAAACAAAAAAAAAATACTTGTCATAAGAGATGCGGTCTTTTGTGAAATTGCAAAGGAAAAAGCCAACACGGATATGCAATTAAGTCGACATAAAAAGATTACAAAGTTTGATGTCTACAGGAAGAGAGATTTGGAAATTGTAAATCGTGAGGGGGAACATGTAGTTGGGATTCATTTTAATCCATATTATCTCCTATAGTACAAATTGAAAATCCTAAAGAAAAAATTGAAACTTCATCAAAAAATGAACAAGTGACTCAGGAATTGAGGATAAAAAGTGAAGGAGCTTCATATCATGAGATTTAGACTCCAAAATGACAAAATAAGATGCCTAAATGGGCAACAAAAAACTTGAAAGATGTCTATCTCGATGAAGTTTGAAAAATTGGCACTTGAAGTGCACATGTAACTGCACAACCAACAAAAAATGTGTTCAGTCATATTTCTTTGAGGAATTCACAATGTTTGTGGTGACACGAAAAATGAAGTGATTAAGCATTTTTATTTGTGTCACTTTCGCGCCATGTTTGCTTCACTTTTGTTTATTTTTGACATCACCACAAAAAAATCGTCATCTTGAGTTGTTCTTGCAATACAATGTGGTAAGCAACAATGGATCATCTTACTTGTCTATCTAATGTCTTCTTATGATACTCCTATCGACTTTTGGCCTATTTTAGGTACTCATCTACCTTCCTATATTCAAAATAATTAGCATTTTATTAGGTACTGCAACACCATGATTGAATCCACCCGCCTCACCCTCCTCCTTGAACCTATCCATCCATGTCCCAACACCTTTTTTCTCTGCTAACAAAGTAATTACAAAAGACTAAATATATTAATCAGGGATTAAAAATAACAATTATCTTAATCAAGAAATGAAAAACAATGATTCACCTTGGCACCACTATAGACATTTCCATAGCACATTCCCAATGTTTATATCAAATTTACACAAATGAGTAGAAAACATAAATTTGAAAAGAAAGTACTTTTTGCTCCGAATACATCTATAATTTCAATAGCTAAGCTAGAAAAATCAATTATAAACCAAGGTATGAGCTTTGTTAGTTTAATGAAGATGCAATCCATGAATCTCTCCACATTATGCTGACAATTAAGGTGTTGAATAAGGGTGGATGTTTCACATGCCTACATTGATGGCGTCTTCAAAAACATATAACGAGTTACATAAATACTTATTCATCCTTGCTTCTTTTATTTTTACACTTGTTGGCTTGCTCTCTATGACATTTACACCATCTCACCAAAAAGTCTCCTAGATTTTACTGATGCCTTAGGCTTACTTCCCAACCTCTACTTATCCTTATCTCCTTTTTTATCAACCTTGAAAAATAAAACGTAAATTTTGGGTGACACTTTGAAATTTTGAAAAATGATGCAAATAAAAAATTTCAAGCGGGATTGTAATGCAAATGTGATGCAATTTGCGCCACTTTTGTGCCACCCGCAAAAAACAATTTAATTTAATTACATAATATTAAATATAATAAATAAAATAATTATTATTATATTTTGAAAGGCATCGTAGAGAAGGCACAAAAGTGTTGTTAATATTAGTGTTACATTGTGCTACCTTTTGTGCCATATTTATGACACTCGATGAAGGAAAAAAATCATAAACAAAAAAAAAATGACGTAAAATCAACCCACTTAGTGTGACTTATTGCACTTTTGTAATAGTGACAATGCATTAACTAAGTTAAGTGGTATAACCTTTAGGGTGTTTAGTTTCAATTTCCACAATGGATGGAAGACGCGATGAGAGTTGTCTCTCTTCAATAAAGGGTGAATGATCTTGGTACAGTTGTGTCAGTCTACGCTTTTCTCCAAAGAAATTTTGGCACTCTGTGTTAGGAAAAGTTTGCTAGTGCTCACATTATTTTGTATGGGTTTATCATGAGTTTTTGTGTCAACTCATATAAGAGTGTGAGTAAAATAATAGTTGTAATAGTTTAGTTTATGTCATGTAAGTGTGAGTGAGATAATGTATTAGTTACATTATTATATTTGGGTGTGAGTTGTGAGAACAACTCACGTAGATAAGTGAGTGATAGAATAATGAGGATGTATGAGAAAATATTGGAGAGACACGAGGGATTATAGATAGGTGGAGAAATTTAGGGGACTAGAATGGACTCCTTGTTACTCAGAGATCAATTCTCTATGTATTTATATAATTTCTCATATGTAAAAGTCTCGAATGTATTGAATCAATTATTATTATTGTGTGTTTGTTTTGTCTCAACCTAATCCAAAGTTTACATTTGGTATCAGAGAAAGTTTATTGTACAAGCACTATCAGGGATTGAGTTTTGAAGGGGAATCTCCAAATTCATGGTTGCTTTTGAAGATTGAAAAATTTGCCAAAAAATTCCAAAAAATATCTCTCAGTAAAATAAATGTATCTTCCTCACATTATATCGAATTGAGATGTTTCTTTTTTTTTTAATGTAAAGATAAGAAAGAGACCCACAACTTGCATTCATACATCAAATTTAAATTCAAAGTTGAAAGGTTCTGAAATGACTGTGTAAGTTACGTGAATGTTTTTGTTAAAAAAATAGAAGAAAATAATGTAACTTTATTTGTTTTATTATCTTTGAAAGAATATTCCTAAAGGCTCTAATTAGAATGTATTTTTTGTAGAAGAAGAAAATAAAAAGTGCAACAAAATATTATCGTTTGTAAGAGGGTGCATTTTCGATTGAAACCGTCACCCATTGTTGATCAAAGTTTGTAGGAGGAATCATATGGAAATACTAAATCTCATAGAGAAATTTCAGATGTAGTGTTTAAGTCTATATATTATCTCTATGGTTTAAAAGTTTATAGTGACATTATTATTATTATTGTCATTGTGAGTCTTCATCTAAATATGTCTTGGTACCTTTTTAATTCAAAAACTTGTTAAAATTTTCATTGTAAAAGACTTGATTTAAATTGACGCATTATCGGGTGAACCTGACATTCATCTTGACGAGAAGAAATATTGAAATTTAAACTTCAAGTTCTAATCAGCTAAGTAAGTAGCATGGAAATTGAGGAAGGAGGAAACATAGGAAAGAGGACAATCAACGTCCTCTCGCCATCCACAAGCGACAGGGCCACATAGTGATGTTGTGGCATGCATTTTTTTGGTGTTTTTCAGTTTTCATGTTTTATGTTTAGTGAAAATAAGAATATATGTGTATACATGTTCAATTGTAATGTGTGAATAACTCATATATAATCTCTTGATACAAATTTGTAGTGGAAAACTGATAATAGTAATGTAGTATCATGATATTTGTATTTAGGTTATTTGTTGTCTTGTAAAACCATCTGTAAAGGTTATTGGTTGTCCTTAAAAACCATTTGTAAGGTTGTTTTTTCCTCTAAAACCATCTATGTAGGTTGTTGGTCAATCATGTGAAAATTTATTTATGTAGGTTATTGGTCAATCCTATGTAAAATCATCATTGTATAGGTGTGGAGAATGAACCAATGTGTGGATATGTGTTCATACCTGGGTGGTTGTTGTATCCATACATGAATCCACCCGTGAATATACAACTTTGGAGAATTGTGCGGCAATACATGTGGAACACAATCATGAGTAGGCTAAGGCAACACGATGCAAGTACCAGAGTAATGTTTTCTACCATGTTGGCACTAAGGGGGGGAATGTTAAGAAAAATTTATAAGTGCTCACATTATTTTGTATGTGTTTATCATTAGTTTATTATTAACATTGCAAATAGTTGTTGTGACAACTCATATAGGAGTATGCATAAAATAATAGTTGTAATACTTAGTCTATATCATGTAAGTGTGAGTGAGATAATGTAGTAGTTACATTATTGTATTTGGGTGTGAGGTGTGAGAACAAATCACATAGATAAGTGAGTGATAGAGTAATGGGGATGTGTGAGAGAATCTTGAAGAGATATGAGTGATTAGAGATACGTGAAGAAATATAGGAAATTTAAGTTGACTCATTGTTATTAGGAGATCAATTCTCTATATATTCATGTAATCCCTCGTATGTAAAAGTCTTGAATGTATTGAATCAATAATCATATTGTGTGTTTATTTTATTTCAAACTAATCCAAAGTTTATACTCCACACAACTTGCATACCTTTGTGGAAACTCGTGATAGTCACAGTTACTCGATGTCTTTTCGCATGGAATCAATGGGCACATCACACAATATCTAGAGTTTATGAAAGGCTTTCAACATACTGCGAACACATGGAGGCTCCCAACCACTTCAAAACATGATAGGTGACACTTATAGAGCTCATGACATGTTAGAGTACTTGTTAGCATACCATGCACCCAGAAGTCCAATCATCACACTTACATTAAGGTGAACCATCAATTGTTGCAAATGTTGAATCGTTTTGTAATCATCCTCTTTTATAATTGTTTTCTTGTAATGATATATTGTAGTCCATATGAGCCTAGAGAGACATGGTATTGTTTCTCGAGTATCTAGTATGAGACCATCTTCTGATTTCACATTCCAATATAGGAAAATCAATTAGAAAGTGTTCCCCCTTCTGATCACAAGAACCTTCATTCTCACCCTTGCCACACATTTTCTCATATGAACCATGCCCTATTCTTTCTCACTAAATACAAGTAGCATTATTCTACTAAAATTTGCATTCGAATATATTAGGGTTTATTATTGTTAATTTTTCCATCGCATGTTCTATAAATCAATAGTAAGTTATTAGGTTGTCATTTGCATCGCCCTCGTGGGTCATGTGGTGATAATCAAAGCAAGGTTCCCCACACCCCAACATCGAGGTCTAAAATATTTTTGGTAAATATTTCAACCTCTTCCAATTTCCCAGAACGAGAAACAATGTTAACTGTACAAGAATAATGTTCCAATGTAGGTGTAATACCATGCTTTTAAGATGTGCTATGGATGTATTGCCATCCCCAGTGATAACTATTTACCTAATGTTACCCAATAATTTCTTGAACAAACCATTTTTTCTCTATTATCTAATGCATTTTCATGAAAATTTGACTAGATCTTCCCACCAATTCTTATGCAAGTAGACAACATCACTCGAAATCATCAACCTCTAACCAAATGAGTTCTTACCAAATGATTGAATATGAGCTCAACCCCCAATGATAAGGCTCTCTATGATGTCCCCACTCACTCTAGAAGCTTCACTCAGACCTTATGAAGATGGCCAATGACAAAGATATCTGGTGCACCATCTTGGCTCAACTACCTTATTTGTCTTAATGAGATCATATTATGTTTGTTGTATACCTATAATCCTCTCTCGGCACTTTATACTCCAATGTAATGTGCACAATTTAAACCTTGATCTCCGTACCTAAATTGGTTGTGCAATCAACAAGAGCTTGGAGTGTAATAGATTATTTATACCCATTGAAATAATGTAATACATCATCCTCATCATTATCAAGCCTTTCCACACAATAATTACAAAAACTTGCATCAAATTTCACAGTTCAGTGTTTGTTGTCACTACACAAACCTAGAGAATTTTGTTTTAAATATCTCAAGCTTTACGTTGAGGTAGAAGTTAAAATTTTGTGGACATAAGCATCTATATGAGACAGAAATTTCCTAAAAATTTCAGCTAATATGATTTCATGAAACAAAAGTTACATCGATTCTACCATTCATTCATTTCGTCAAACAATTCACGTGCGTTCTTAGTCCATAAGAGAAAATACTTTGTAATTTACAAAATACTCAGATTTAATATACCCCATTTGAAATCCATCTGGAGAATGTCCATGTGTACTTACACCTTGAAATTTAGAGCATTTGGAATTCGTATGCGAAAATTATGAATGTTGTCCCGAGACTGGCTTGCACAGATCAATTTTCACAGCCAGTATGCAAGTTTCACACAATTCACGAGAACATATAAAATCTACTTCATTTAATAAAATATTGCACCAATCATGAATGTGGTTCTATTTACCTATATATCCTTTCCATATTATTAGTCAAGAGCTTTGCACCATTTTAGAGGCATTGAGCGTTTCCATCACGCTGTACTGTTACAGTCCTCATGCACACTCTATTAAGAAACATGCAAATTCATTAAAAGAGAGCCAATTCCTTCTTCCAAACATCATCCACACTTTTATTTTTCATTATTAATCTTCTGAAACCTCCTCTCCTTCATACATTCGAATCCATTATGAATAGGTGTGAATTTTCTAAATATGGACTCCTAAACTAGTTCAATAATCCCTAAACAAACTCCTAGACTATCTCAACCATGCTCTAAGCTTAGGATAGACCTAAACAACTTCCTAATTCCCCTAGATCTCGTTCAAACACAACTCATACATGCTGACATGGCTTTCATAGCCTTATGTGGCTTGTAATAATAACTAATTTAGCTTTAACAACTCTTTTGCCAAGTCAAACTTACCATGGCAATCTTCTTTCAAGCACCTGTTCACTTTTACAACATATTTAACTCTAACATATCTATACTAATCATGCTCTAATGGTCTCATATGACCTTATTACACTTTGTACTTGATGCTCCTGCATCAGAGTGCCCTTAAGAGAAAAATTTGAGCTCCTGCTCAAATGGTTCTTCTTCTTTCTTGTCTTCCAGTTCATCCTCATTGCATTTGCTTGTATAGTTTGCCTTCTCCATCTGCTCTTGCATTGCTTCTCCTTAATTCTGCTCTTCTTGCTTGCTCCTTGCTTCATCTTCTTCTTCATGGTATTTGTCTTCAAGTTTTCCTCTTGTAGGTCTTCTATCTCCTTCATGATGATCATCAACTCTGCCTTGTGTTCATAGGCACATGCAGTTACAGCTCCTTGATCATTGATAAGAATGTTCTCACAAGACTTGATAGTCTTCTCCACCTGCTTCATCAACGATCCTCTTTTTTCTTCATCTTTGGCCTCTTGATAGGCTTGCTTCACCTTATGAATGAAGTGAAGGTCTTCAATGTTGAAATCTGTCTCCAAGGCATGCGTTAAAGTTTCATATGCCTCCTCAGCTGAAAACTGATTGTCTTCTACCACCTCTGCACTTGTATGGTCTTCATGTCTATCTGCATGATCTTCCTTGGCTTGATATATGACTTCTTCTAAATCTTTGAGTTCTTCTTTTAGTTTCTCCATACTTATGTATTCAAAATCATACTTTGGTGCTTCTTCACCTTCAAGTGCTTCAACTTCATCATTATATATGTCTTCTATATCTTCTTGTTCCTCTTGTCTCATGAGCTTTCTCATTGAATCATACACTTGATTCATCTCCATGTCTGCTAAACCTGTATTCACATTATTAAAAACAACATTAGAAGTAAACATTTGAGGCCATGAAGCCTCTTGAATGCCTACAAAGTGTTCTTCTTCTCCATTTGTTTTTCATTGACCATATTCAACTTGGTCATTTTCATTCTTTCTCTTTCTTGATTTGTCTTTTCCTTCTTTGGCACCTCTTCTTTTCCATGTTGCATTTCTTACAACTTCTCATGTTGCTCTATCCTTGGCAACATCTCTTGTCTCTCCTTCTTCTCAACTGTTCTCCTCTAAGAAGATTCCATCAACTCTTCTAGTATCCTCATTTCTTCTTCCAAGTCAGCTCCATCAACCTCTCCTTCATCTTCATCATATATAGGATCTATTTTGTCTTCATCCTTCTCTTAATTATGACTTCCATGACTGTATTCAGCCCTTGCTTCACCATCTTTTGAGAAACTTCCACTTTCCATCACTTCATGTTTGATGACTTTGTACTGCTGATCCTTGAAGCTCTTAGCTTGCCATACCTTATACTGGATGACCTTAGGTTGATACACCATTTGTTTTTCATGTTTTCTTCTCCATTCATGGGCTAGACCATGTTTGTACTCATTTATACACTCTCGTGCACCTACATGCTGGACTGATTTGACCCTGCAAACTGAATTTTCCTCCATACCTTGCCTTGGTTCTTCATGACTGTGGTCAGGTTTGATGGTCTCTTTCTTGGATTCTGCTTTATCCTCTTTGTCCTTAGTTTTCCCAAGCCACTTAGGCATCACGTAATCATGCTTGATCTCTTTGGGTAGAATATACTTCTGATGACCTGCTGGTTTCTCTTCATTCTCTATTTCCTTGAGCCTTTTAGGCATTGCATGATCACACACATCTTCTTGTTTTAACCTCCTATCATTATCTTGCCTTATGTCTGCTTCAATTTCAGAAACACCACCCTCATAAATCTGATCATCATATTCAGTCATCATACTTACTTGTTCAATGGCATTTAGTTTGACTATATCCTTCTTAATGGCTTCTTTTCTGGCTTTGCTCTCTTCCTGGACCTCTTCTTCACTTGGGATGCTATCCAATGCATCATAATAATCCATGTCCTCTGTCATACCTCCCTTGTCATCATAGAGGTCTTCATTCTTTCCATATCCTTCTTCAAGTTGGTCCTTGCAATTGTCTTGTTCATTTCTCTCTATGGGTGTTTGGCTTACACCATCCTTCATATTTCTCAAGTTCTTAAGCTTAACCTGCATCAACAAGTTCTTCATACTTGCAAATATAAACACAAGCTTAGATATAAAAACCGGAGACCATAGTGTCTCCATGAGTGCTCCTTTCCTAAGCACCTTCTCCCCATTCTCCTTGAGTGCTTGTTCTGGCACTTTTTCTTCTTTCTTGTTCTCTACAATGAGAACTTTCTTCACCTCTTCTTGTTGCTCACCTGACAACTCTTCTCTCTTCCTAAAGGCATCCTCTTTGTGCCTTCTATCTCTTCTCACCAATGACCTCACAAGCCATTTTATCTTCCTCTTTAATACTAGGCCACTTTGATGGCTCTCTTCTTCCTGCAACTGTAACCACATGGTGGTCACTCTCTCCAAATCTCTCTTCACTTCCTCTATTTCGTTTTGTAGTGATAATCCTTCTCTCATATTCTTGTATATGGATTCTATCTCCATTTTTCTAGATCTTCACCCAAGTCTTTTTCACCTTGGTCTATGGATCTTCTTAATCCTCACCTAGGTCTTTTTCACCCTAGTCTTTTGGTCTTGTCTCACACAACTTTATTTCACCTTGGTATTTTGACTTATTATTGAGCTTAACTTGCTCCTGGGCTTCTTCTTCTTGCCACACTATCTTCCTTTAGCCACTATAGGCCTTAAATACTTGTAGTCTCTTCACCTCAATCACCTGTGATCAACACTGTACCATTCATCATTTCACCATTAGAAAAACATATGAAAACAAAAGAGGCTCTTCTCGCTCTGATACCAAAAATGGTGCACCGTCTTGGCTCAACTACCTTATTTGTCTTAATGAGATCATATTATGTTTGTTGTATACGTATAATCCTCTCTCGACACTTTATACTCCAATGTAATGTGCACAATTTAAACCTTGATCTTCGTACCTAAATTGGTTGTGCAATCAACAAGAGCTCATAGTGTAATAGATTATTTATACCCACTGAAATAGCGTAATACATCATCCTCATCATTATCAAGCCTTTCCACACAATAATTACCAAAACTTGCATCAAATTTCACAGTTCAGTGTTCGTTGTCACTACACAAACCTGGAGAATTCTATTTTAAATATATCGAGCTTCACATTGAGGTAGAAGCTAAAATTTTGTGGACATGAGCATCTATATGAGACAGAAATTTCTTGAAAATTTCAGCTAATTTGATTTCACGAAACAAAAGTTACATCGATTCTACCATTCATTCATTTCGTCAAACAATTCACATGTGTTCTCAGTCCATAAGAGAAAATGCTTTGTAATTTACAAAATACTCAGATTCAATATACCCCATTTGAAACCCATCTGGAGAATGGCCATGTGTACTTACACCCTGAAATTTAGAGCATTTGGAATTCGTATGCGAAAATTATGAATGTTGTCCCGAGACTGGCTTGCACAAATCAGTTTTCACAGCCAATATGCAAGTTTCACATAGTTCACGAGAACATATAAAATCGACTTCATTTAATAAAATCTTGCACCAATCATGAATGTGGTTCTATTTACCTATATATCCTTTCCATCTTATCAGTCAAGAGATTTGCACCATTTTAGAGGCATTGAGAGTTTCCATCATGCTGCCCTGTTACAGTCCTCATGCACAGTCTATTAAGAAACATGAAAATTCATTGAAAGAGAGCCAAATCCTTCTTCCAAACATCATCCACACTTTTATTTTTCATTATTAATCTTCTAAAACCTCCTCTCCTTCACACATTCGAATCCATTATGAATAGGTGTGAATTTTCTAAATATGAACTCCTAAACTAGTTTAATAATCCCTAAACAAACTCCTAGACTATCTCAACCATGCTCTAAGCTTGGGATAGACCTAAACAACTTCCTAATTCCCCTAGATCTCGTTCAAACACAACTCATACATGCTGACATGGATTTCATAGCCTTATGTGGCTTGTAATAATAACTAATTTAGCTTTAACAACTCTTTTGCCAAGTCAAACTTACCATGGCAATCTTCTTACAAGCACCTATTCACTTTTACAACATATTTAACTCTAACATATCTATACTAATCATGCTCTAATGGTCTCATATGACCTTATTACACTTTGTACTTGATGCTCCTGCATCAATATCACACAACACTCGCTCACCCTCTCCCTTTAAGTAGAGAAATTAGGCTCCAACCACCAAATTGAGAAATTTTTCCACTCTTGTGCTCTCTCATAGGGCTTCTCCTCTACGCCTGCAATGGAAAGTCAAGTGGGATTTCTTCCCGAACGAATGGGGATTGGTTGTTGCATTAACTCCCTTGGCTATCATTGCCCTTGACACATAGGATGGGTGAGGTGTTGTTGACCCTCCCATTGAAAAGGATTTGGTATGGGGGAGTTGTTCTGCCTATGCCCATGAGAGCACATGTTCCCTGTGCATAACAATATGCACAATTTTTATTTGTCTTTTGTTTTGACATGATTTCGATCATTCGAGCCATCAAACTTATGAATGGTGTGGCCTTGGTGATGATAGAATTTTGACTATAACAATTTTTGGGATATTTTATTTTGAGCTAGCTCATTATGGTAGTTGTGAAATGTGTGAATTTAATCCCCTATTAGCCTGGTGTCGTGCAAACCAACCAGGACAAAAAGTCAAGGTTTTTTATTATAGGACTATTTTTTAAGATACCTGACGAGGACATGAATGGAAAATCGGACGGAGTTACAAAAAAAATTCTTGCAACCACAACCATTTTTGAAGAAGAATTTATTTGTTTATACCTCTAGAATGCCTTTAAGCCCGGAAGTTCACCTTCAAATTTGCTTAATACAACACCAATTTTGTTACATTGAAGAAAACATAGTTTCTTATGGCACATACCAATTCTCGTGGAATGGAGCTTGTCATTCGTCTCATCATGACATGGTTTCTCAACTTACACTTGCCATCTTCCAAGGCACTTGGCAACTTCATTTTCTGCCATATACCATCTCTTTTGCCACACTAATCCACTTCGTATGGCCCTTAAATATATACATACAATCATTCAACTCATTTCCTGCGGTTTTGGCAAAGCCTAATTATCAGCTCATTTCACAAGTGAAATTACACAAGTATGGCCTTATTGAAAGGGTGAATGTTTGGTAAGTAGTGAGTTCTTTTATACGCTGTTAGCATGAAGGTTAATTTTCGTTTACTTAAATTAATGATGCATTATGTTTTTCTTTTCTTTTCAATGTTGAAATCTATAATTGTAGTTTTTGTTTTGATTAGGAATGGATGACTGTGTTTGTGGGTGCTTTTTTTTCTAGGTTCCTAAGACTTGAGCCATGGTGCATAGATCCCATTGTGGGTATGGTAAGCTAACCCATAATAAAAAAACAAGTGGACAAAAGTCATGAAAGTGAGGATAATGGATTGCCAAAGAGCCCAAGTGAGGAAAATGAGAAATTACTTAGTGATAACTTTGATGAATTTAAGATCGAGAGATATGAAGGATTAGAGATAGGTGAAGAAATTTAGGGGATTGAAGTTTACTCCTTGTTATTAGGAGATCAATTCTCTATATATTCATGTAATCTCTCACATGTAAAAGTCTCGAATGTATTGAACCAATTATTATTATTGTGTGTTTATTTTGTTTCAAACTGATCCAAAGTTTTTACTTTGCACAACTTGCACACCTTTGTGAAAACTCGTGATAGTCACACTTGTTTGACGTCTATTTACATGGCATCAATGGGCACACCGCTCAACATGGAGGCTCCCAACCACTTCACAAAACATTATAGGTGACCTTCTAGAGCTCGTGACATGTGAGAGGTACTTGTAGCATACCATGCACCTAGAAGTCCAATCTATCACACTTACATGAAGGCGAACCATCAATATTGCAAATGTTGATCGCTTTGTAATCACTCCTCTTTATAGCTATTTTCTGTGTAATGATATATTGTAAGTCCCATATGACCCTGGAGAGAAATGGTATTGTGTCTCGAGTATCTAGTATGAGACAGTTTTCTGATTTCACATTCCAATATAGGAAAATCACATTAGAAAGTGTCCCTCCTTCTGATCACAAGAATACTTCCATTCTCACCCATTGTTACTCATATGAACTATTACCTCTATTCTTTCTCACTGAATATAAGTAGCATCATTCTACTAAAAATTTGCATTTGAATATGTTAGGGTTTCTTATTGTTATTTCTCCATTGCATTGTTCTATAACTCAATAGTTTGTAAGTTATTAGGTTATCATTTGCATTACCCCTCATGGATCTTGTGTTGAAAATCAATGCAAGGTTCCCCACACCCCAACATCAAGGTTGAATAACATATTTTTGGTAAATATTTCAACCTCATCCAACTTCCTAGAACGAGCAACAATGTTTAACCCTACAAGCATAATGTTCCAATGTAGGGTTGAAGTATCATAACTTTTAAGATGTTGCTATGGAATGTCGTGGCTAGCCCCAGCAAAAGCGATTTACCTAATGTTACCCAATAATTTCGTGAACAACCATTAGTTCTCTTTACTATGCATTTTCATGAAAAAGATGACATATCTTCCAACCAGTTCTTATGGAACTAGACAACATTCACTTGAAATCAATCACCTCTACCCAAAGATTCTTACCACATGATTTAATACCAGCTCACCCTCAATGATTAGGTTCTCTATTTCGCACTCCCCTAGACGCTTCACTTAGACCTTAGTAAGATGGCCACGACAAAACATCACACAACACGTGCTACCTTCCCCTTTAAGTATAGAAATTAGGCTCCAATCACCACATTGAGAAAATTTTCCATTGTTGTGCTCTCACATTGGGCTTCTCCTCTACGCCTGCAATGGAAGAGTCAAGTGAGATTTCTTCCCGAACCGAATGGGGAGTGGTTGTTGTATTAAGCTCCCTTGGCTACTCATTGCCCTTGACACATAGGATGGGTGAGGTGTTGTTGACCCTCCCATTGAAAAGGACTTTGGTATGGGGGAGTTGTTCTGCCTATGCCCATGAGAGCACATGCTTCCCTGTGCATAATAATATGCACAATTTTATTTGTCTTTTGGTTTTGACATGATTTCAGATCGTTCGAGTCATCAAACTTATGAATGGTGTGGCCTTGGTGATGATATAATTCTGATTACAACAATTTTTGGGATATTTTATTTTGAGCTAGCTCATTATGGTAGTTGTGAAATGTGTGAATTTAATCCCCTATTAGCCTGGTGTCGTGCAAACCAACCAGGACAAAAAGTCAAGGTTTTTTTATTATAGGACTATTTTTTAGAATACCGACGCGGACATGAATGAAAATCGGACGGGAGTTACAAAAAAAATTCTTCCAACCACCCCTTTTTGGAAGAGACTTTATTGTTTATACCTTAAATGCCTTTGAAGCCCGATAGTTCACCTTCAAATTTGCTTAATACAACACCAATTTTGTTACCTTGAAGAAACCCGAGTTTCTTATGGCCCATACCAATTCTTGTGGAATTTGAAGCTTGTCTTCGTCTCATCATGACATGGTTACTCACTTACACGTGCCATCTTCCAAGGCACTTGGCACCTTCAGTTTCTGCCATAATAACCATCTCCTTTTGCCACACTAATCCACTTCGCATGGCCCTTAAATGTATACCTACAATCATTCAACTCTGTCCTGTCGTTTTTGGCAAATCCTAATTAAGCAGCTCAGTTCACAGTGAATTTACACAATAATGGCCTTATTGAAAGGGTGAATGTTTGGTAGTATGACTTTTATACGCGGTCAGGCATGAAGTTAATTTTCATTTACTTAAATTAATGATGCATTATGTTTTCTTTTCTTTTCAATGTTGAAATCTAAATTGTAGTTTTTGTTTTGATTCGAGGGATGATGTGTTTTGTGGGTGCTTTTTTTTTTCCTAGGTTCCTAAGACTTGACCATGGTGCAATAGATCCCATTGTGGGTATGGTCAAGCTAACCCATCATAACAAAACAATTGACCAAGTCAGGAAAGTAGGATAATGGATTGCCAAGAGAGCCCAAATTGAGGAAATGAGAAATACTTAGTGATATAACTTTGATGAATTTTACAAGGATCAGAGATATGACGGATTAGGAGAGTAGGTGAAGAAATTTAGGGGATTGAAGTTTACTCTTGTTTATTAGGAGATCAATTCTCTATATATTCATGTAATCTCTCACATGTAAAAGTCTCGAATGTATTGAACCAATTATTATTATTGTGTGTTTATTTTGTTTCAAACTGATCCAAAGTTTTTACTTTGCACAACTTGCACACCTTTGTGAAAACTCGTGATAGTCACACTTGTTTGACGTCTATTTACATGGCATCAATGGGCACACCGCTCAACATGGAGGCTCCCAACCACTTCACAACATTATAGGTGACACTTCTAGAGCTCGTGACATGTTAGAGTACTTGTTAGCATACCATGCACCTAGAAGTCCAATCATCACACTTACATGAAGGCGAACCATCAACTATTGCAAATGTTGAATCGCTTTGTAATCATCCTCTTTTATAGCTATTTTCTTGTAATGATATATTGTAGTCCATATGACCCTGGAGAGACATGGTATTGTGTCTCGAGTATCTAGTATGAGACAGTTTTCTGATTTCACATTCCAATATAGGAAAATCAATTAGAAAGTGTCCCTCCTTCTGATCACAAGAATCTTCATTCTCACCCTTGTTACTCATATGAACTATACCCTATTCTTTCTCACTGAATATAAGTAGCATCATTCTACTAAAATTTGCATTTGAATATGTTAGGGTTTCTTATTGTTATTTTCTCCATTGCATTTTCTATAACTCAATAGTTTGTAAGTTATTAGGTTATCATTTGCATTACCCTCATGGATCCTGTGTTGAAAATCAATGCAAGGTTCCCCACACCCCAACATCAAGGTTGAATAACATATTTTTTGGTAAATATTTCAACCTCATCCAACTTCCTAGAACGAGCAACAATGTTAACCCTACAAGCATAATGTTCCAATGTAGGTGTAATATCATACTTTTAAGATGTGCTATGGATGTATTGCTAGCCCTAGTAATAACTATTTACCTAATGTTACCCAATAATTTCGTGAACAAACCATTATTTCTCTATTAGCTAATGCATTTTCATGAAAAGATGACATGATCTTCCAACCAGTTCTTATGGAACTAGACAACATCACTTGAAATCATCAACCTCTAACCAAATGAGTTCTTACCACATGATTGAATACAAGCTCAACCCTCAATGATTAGGTTCTCTATGATATCGCCACTCACTCTAGAAGCTTCACTTAGACCTTATGAAGATGGCCAACGACAAAGACATCACACAACACTTGCTCACCTTCTCCCTTTAAGTATAGAAATTAGGCTCCAATCACCACATTGAGAAATTTTTCCATTGTTGTGCTCTCACATTGGGCTTCTCCTCTACACCTGCAACAAAGAGTCAAGTGAGATTTCTTCCTGAACCGATGGGGAGTGGTTGTTGTATTAGCTCCCTTGGCTACTATTGCCCTTGACACATAGGATGGGTGAGGTGTTGTTGACCCTCCCATTGAAAAGACTTTGGTATGGGGGAGTTGTTCTGCCTATGCCCATGAGAGCACATGCTCCCTGTGCATAATAATATGCACAATTTTATTTGTCTTTTGGTTTTACATGATTTCAGTCGTTCGAGTCATCAAACTTACAAATGGTGTGGCCTTGGTGATGATATAATTCTGATTACAACAATTTTTGGGATATTTTATTTTGAGCTAGCTCATTATGGTAGTTGTGAAATGTGTGAATTGAATCCCCTATTAGCCTGGTGTCGTGCAAACCAACTAGGGGTTTTGAATTACAAAAAAAAATCAATGTACTTTATTATAATTTATTTGAACTAATATAATCACCCATAGCAACGTCTATAAATGTTCATTTTCAAAGTGGGGAAGACATGTACTTAATAGGCTCAATCTCAAACAAAGTTTCATTTCCTAAGGGGGGAAGCGTCGTTGTGAACAGGCTAGTAAGCAATATCAACTATCTTTGTTGTTTGTTTTATGTTACATTACCTCATCCCAATGGAGTTTTGAATGTGTTAAAATATAGTCACCCTCCACTAAATGAGTTAATGTCCATTTCCAAGGGAAGACAATATGGCCAGTAGGCAATATCCAATGGGATTTGCACAGTGAAGTTGAAGGTTAGTTCAGATGTACAACAAGTATTCAAAGGTTAAAAGAAAAATGGCATTACCAGTAATCTCCACAAGAACAAAATCCATTCCTGAAATGATGGAAACGGTTTGGATCCCTCACAATAATTTCTCGACAGACAATTTTGGACACAAACTTTATGGCACTGTGGCAATCACCGCATACTCGTAGGTTTTTGGTGATCTGGATTCTTTGGCCAGGAATTGTGTTAATAAGCCCAAAAGCAACCGCCAGCTTCTCACTGTGACTGCCAATGATGAATTCTTTATCAGCCTCCTCTACATCATGCAGTACAAAACTTTTGTCTGCCACGTAGCCTGCCCTTTTCATCTGCTCAGACAGGTTCTTCCACATTGCATAGATTTCCTCTGATTGTGGGTGTGATTGGTCTCCGACCAAGAATGTATGGACTTTACTGTCAAGTTCAATCCAGCTGCATCCTGGACTTTTCGTCAACCCAATCTCTTTCATCATAGCTCTTACCTTTGCTACACCATCCCACCTTCCAGCTGCAGCATAAATATTTGAGAGTATAACATAGTTTCCTGCCTTTTTAGGTTCCAAGCGAAAAAGGTGTTCAGATGCCCATTCCGCCAATTCTATATTGCAATGAACTCGGCAAACACCAAGCAAAGTTCCCCACACCCCAGCATCAGGCTCCAATGGCATATTTTTGATAAATCTTTCAGCCTCGTCCAACTTTCCAGAGCGTCCAAGAAGGTTAACCATACAAGCATAGTGCTCCAATGTAGGTGTAATACCATACTTCTGAGACATGCAATGGAAGTATCGCCGGCCCTCGTCAACGAGTCCGGCATGACCACAAGCATTCAGAATGCCAATGAAGGTTATTTGATCTGGTTTCATGCCTGTTTCTTGCAGTTGAGAGAAAAGGGCAATAGCATCATTACCATGTCCATGCATTCCATATCCCCCAATCATTGCATTCCATAAGACCAAGTCCCTTTCGGACATTCCATCAAACAATTGCCGGGCAATCTCTATACTCCCGCATTTGCCATACATATCAACGAGAGCAGTCACCATAGAGACATCTAAGACAAATCCATTTTTGAGTGCACAGTCATGGATCCACTTACCTTGTTGCAGAGCCGCCAAATGACCACATGCAGGTAGGACACTCAGCACAGTAACCGAATCGATTGGCACTTCTGCAACTACTTGCATATGATTAAAAAGTGTCAATGCCTCATTTGCATCTCCATTCTGACCATATCCTGCAATCATAGCATTCCAGGAAGCCACATCTCTTTTACGCATTCTGTCAAACACATGGCGTGCATTGTTCATCCTCCCGCATTTAGCGTACATATCTATCAGGGAGGTCCCCACATTAACATAAAAATCAAAACCATTTCTACAAGCATACCCATGAATTTCCTTGCCTTGTTTCAAATTCTTTTAAACGCGCACACACGGGCAGCAAACCGACTACGGTTACAGAATCCAGCTTCAACACCGTCCTTCTGCATTTTCCTAATAAAATCCAAGGTCTCGGCAGGATTTACCATTCTGCGCATACCCAGAAACCATAGCATTCCATGAAACAACATTTCGTTCAGACATTTCGTCAAACACTTGGCGTGCATCAATCCAAACAGATACACTTAGCATACATATCAACAAGCGCAAGTACCAACAAAAACATCCAACTCAAGCCCGCTTCTAACAATCTGATAATGAATTTCCCTGCCCTGTTGGAAATCCGACAACGCACTGCAAGCCTTTAGAGCAAACGGATAAGTATACCCATCTGGGTATGTACCTTGCTCTTGCATTTGGTAAAAGAGTTTTATGGCTTCTTCATAGGGACCATTCCAAGCATAGCCTCTGATCATGGCATTCCATAAGAAAACATTTTTTTCCATTATCGTATCAAAAACCATGCGTGCGTTTTCACTAAGGCCATATGTGCCATACAAGGTGCACCAGCTTTGTTGCTAAAAAAAACATCCTGACTAAAACCTCTAGTGAGCAACTGGGCATGAAGTTGTTGGGCTTGTGGAAGGGATTTAGTGGCCTGCAACAGAAACCCGTAAATATCAGAGTCCAAAGAAAATGTTTTTGCGGATGATGAGATGAAGAGTTGGCAATGCATCCATCATTCTTCCTTCGCTACAGAGAAGGCCGATGTATGATTTGGCCTGTGATATCCAGCTGGGTTTTTTAACACAGGCCATGTAATTTACACAAAAATTGCAGTCATTCCATCGTAACAAGGAAAATTTCCATTTCTAATACTTTACCATTGCCCTTTCCTTTCTTTGGTTTTCCCGGTATCAAATTACTAGTTAAATGAAATAATTTAGATACTTTCCACACAACCAACAAGGGACCGCCGTCCGCTCGGCCTCCTCTGTGTGTATTTGGGAATTTAAGTAACTCTACAATTAATGGATTTTGGGTGGAACGGTGCAAACATGCTCTGAACATTTGGGATGAGAGATATCACAGTGAGTCTTTTCCCTTGAATTCCAAGCTTATGTAGCCATAACAATTAGCAGAAGCTCAAAAATGGAGATGATTGAAGTACATCAAAAGCATCGAGTTAGTATTTCTTTCCAAAAATTGACCAAGGAAATCTAATTCGATGTATACGAGATGTCAGATCGTATAAAATTCTCTTTCTTAAAATTTGAATTTTTTTGTAGTTGGGTTTCAATTAAGTGGTGCACTCTAAGTTAAGGGGTTCACAAAATCAATTCTATACCATGTGGGATTGTGTTTTTTTTCACCGATATGTAGTTCAAGTTTTTCTTAATATTTTTATTTTTTGAGTGTTTAATTGGAGGGAAAGACATATTTTGAATTGATTTAAAATAGTAAATTTGAGTTACACTACACCATGATGGGAACCAATACTTAACATGGGTGATAATGGTTGAACATTAAATATTTAAAAATAGCAAATCTTACATGTCATGATGTGATTGGGTGTTGTCATGTCAAAATTAAATAATCACTAGGTATTTTTATGACAACTATTGGGTGTTATGTATTCAAGACACTATGTCCACAATTGGACCATGCTCAAGTATTGGTGGCTCTCCCCTGGAAGTTATTCGAGATTGTTGTTCCATTTTAGATGCACACTCTTAGTGCCATCGATGTGGTCTTCGCAGGAAGAGGGGTGCATGTGTGAGTGTGGGCAATAATAGATAGGATTCCGTACAAACGGGTGTGGGCGATGCCTCTTTTGAAACGAGGGTGTGCGAGGAAGGAATGTAATTGCGTAATGGATTGTGTGTATGTGGATCTTCCCAATGTTTGATTACACCATAGCTCAAGGTGGTTGATGGTGTATGATTTTCAAAGGGTGTTTGTTGGTTCATTTGTAGGTTCTATAGTGATGGCGCACATGCTTGCATAATGGAAAAACAATGGGATTCAACCTCAAAAGGTTTTAGTGTGGGTGCGTGCAGGGTTGATGGGTCATTTGTTCATTACGCGTAGTAATCTCCTTAGCAAGGGATATTGCAAAATGACTATTACCTGCAATCACAAAGTGTTGGCGAAATAAAACGATTACTAGCTTTAGTCTAATATTAATCCTAATCTAACCAAACCAGGGGTTTAAAAAGTGCAAAAGAGAGAAGGGTGGTGATGGCCCGACAGACACCCCTTTTTGGTTGGTGAATGTAAATTCATGAAACCACACTCACGTTAAGACCAACATTCGCTCAATCAAGACATAAACATGTGCAAGAGTCTAAGGAACTTTGTTGCAGAGCAAAAAAGGGATGCAACATCGTTGGACACACAAAAAAGTGAACATTAACTCCAAGAAACTATCGAAAGATATATCTATTGATAAATAAATGGGGGTCCACTTCAACCAGGTAAAAAGAGTGCACACAAACATCAACATTAAGGGTGGAATACAAAGTAGAAACAAAAAACTACAACAAATGCATTAAAATGTTTTAAAACTTCTTTCTACAAGGATCTGACCATGATAAGGTCTTTCATCTAGGTATTTGTAGGAAAACCATATCTTACTTAGGAACAATTACAAGACTTACAATAAATGGTCAATGCTAACTGCACAATATAGATCTGAAAAATTGAATGCATTACAGCTACATAATCCAATCAAATTAAATGCCCCTTGGGTGAAATAAAGGAATATCATATTTTATATTTGGTCTGGTTGTGGTAGCATTCAATGATCTGTGGCATGCAAAGGCAACTTGAAGCTCAAGTTAATCTTCATTAAATTCACATGATGCTTGCTCTCTAACATGGAGTGTTCAAGAAGATCTTTGTAGCCTCCTTTGTTGACAAAGTGGACAATATTTTATTCCCTAACATAAGTGTCATTTTTAGCATTGTTCTGTCAGAAATGGTGGATTATGTTAAATTTGGCAACGAGTTTTATCATTTAATGACCGTGTATTGTTTTTCTTTTGTGCATTATGTATACTGGGTGATTAACATCATGTGGGTTTTTACTTGATGGTTTTACACCATGATTTTGTGAAATGGGACATGATTATACTTTGGTATAATCATCTTCATTCTCACCTTTACACGAAGGGATCTCTAACTTTAGCGCGCCCTTTAAAACTTATACGAATGATGCCTTCAATTCCTACAAAGCACAAGATACAACGTAAAGTTAGTATTACTAAAGGAAAATCCTTAAGTAAACATTATTATTATTGTGTACACTTGGTTATTGCACATTTATTTCATTCTTTCCATGTGAAGGATATGTGCTCTTGGTATTTCATAGTATGTTCAATACAAATGATGGCTCACCAAACTATGTGCATTGTCTTCCTTAGATGATCCATAGGGATCTAAAGAAACACCACTTTATCAAAACAACCAAAATCAGAAGGAAAAACAAATGGAAAGAAGAGAAGAATCTAAAGTTATAGAACCGCCACTCTGTGCAGAGTAGGGGTTGCGTAACTGCCCCGACAGTTGCGTAACTACCTCTTGCACAGAACGACGATTATGTAACCGCCCCAGAGGTTGCATAACCACCGGTCAACATACAGTGGCGCTCATGTCACTAATGGATGGAAAAATAAAATGAAGCCACGAACGGCCACAAATTTCAAATGTCTCAGTCGTGTCTCTTCCTTGAGAAGACACTTCTCATTCTCTAGTGCATGGGAGGACATGGGAAACAGGTTATTTAAGCAAGAGAATAGGCAAGAATTGATCATTGAAGTTTAAATGCAAAAGAGTGAGAAAGAAACCATTGGAGCTGGAAGCATTTTGTAGAAGCAAGGTGTTGAATAGAGCAAGAAAGCGCAAAAGGGGAGGTTTAGACATTGTTTATCTTCCTTCTTCTTATTATAATTTGTATTCCTTTTAAAATTGGCCAATATATATAAGTGGGAAGAAAGACCAATTGCCCTTCCTGACTGGTATTCCCTCAAACTAGGGGTTTTTAGAATGAAAATCTGTGTGTGTGTGTGTTAAATTGTCATTTCTCCTTTACTGCAAAATAATTCTATCCTTCAGATTTCATTCACTAACATTTAAAGACTGTCATTTTCGAAAGTTGGAAGTAGAACAATAATGGTTTGTGGTCTTGTAAATTTCCATAGCTAGAGGTTTACATATCGTTAGAAGAGTCTGTAACACTTCTTTATGTAGCCTTTTGACATATGGTGAATGTGTATTTATTATTTGTGCAACATAAAGCTTGAGAAAACCAAGTGTTATGTCTTAGGTTTTCTCAAGTGGGTTATAATTCATTTGATCATGCAACTGCAATGAATAATTAAGAATTCGTGGCAAGGGCTTTGGGATTGCACATAGTGTATAGCGGGTTGTTTGGTGAGTTTAGTTGCTACAATGCATTACGATGACATATGACTTGTGATATAGTTGAGTAATCACATGTGTGGGTTTGGTTGAACACAAGAGACTCACAAAATGTTGTGAGGTTTAAGAAAATAATGGTCAAACATATGGAAATGTGTGGGACCTTGCGCAAGACTATGTGCGAGTTGTGGATTGAAGGAAATAATGTGTGAGATCTAAGATTTTACACAATAGGATTGCACATTGTGAAATGCACACTATATAAAGGGTGATGCAGAAGGTTTTGTCAAAAGACATGAAGGGGTGGGTGAAAATTAAGAAGGTTGCAAAAAATTATGTATGCAATGGGATGTTACACAAGGTTACTATGCAAATCTCTTTGAGGTTGTGCACAATTGAAATCACTTAGCACTCAAAATGAGTTAAGGGATGTCACACGCACTTGAAGAATGGAGAGCTAGAAGAGTAGGGGCCAAGTAATAAATCAAAGGGGCCCATGAAAAGAAAAGATGAACTATATAGAGTGTATGCATATTAAAGAAACTAAGATAATTAAATGAAACAAACACCAAGTAGTTCCAATAACAAAGCTAATCTAATATAAACATCAATGATAAGCTTAAAGGAAATATCTAATCTAATGCATAAACATGAATAAAACATCTAATGCTAATCCATCCCTTTGAAATTGGATGTGCTTTGTAATGTATGATTGTTATTTGACATGAACCTATCTAGATCATAAACAATCAATTTGTATGTTGTCTCCAAGTGAGGAAATAATCTCACCACAATGGCTTAATGGCCATGTTTGGATCTTCGTGTTGACTATTTTTTTCCCCTAGCAAAAATGGCAAACACATGCCCACATTCAGTCAACAAGTGAAAAAATGGGAAAAATATGATAAGTTTAAGAAACTCCCCACGTTCAACCTCCATCAGGCTCCAGCTCAGGAAAATTCCAAAAAGTTTCAAGAACGAACCCTTGAGATAAATTTTTTTACATTTTGGCCCATTGAGGGGCACCAAGCTAGGAAAGGGCTCACCAAGTAGCTTAGTGAGCTACTCAGCGCGCTCGTGTGATGAAAAGGAGTGGTGAGGTGATATGAGCTCAGTTGAGCTCATTTGGAACTTGACGAGCCTTAAGGAAATGATGGGGAGCTCGCAAGGAGCGTGGACGTCAAAAGGCTAAGCCCTAATGAATAGCTCAATCATGGTAGTAAACCGAGCTAGCAAAGATAGTGCAGAAGGGCTCGAATGAGCCAAATTGGAGGGCTCAAAGCATTGCAAAGACTCGGCCCATAACCGAGCCAAATTATTGAAAAGTTGGCAAACTACCGTTCGAGATCCAAGGTAAATGGGAGAAGAACTCACTCATTTGAATTTCATGGGGCTCAATCTCAAAACCAGGTGGCTCATAGACGCGGAAAACTCAAGCAACTCGCAACAGGACTAAATGAGAATCAAACTCGGGCTCGAGTAATTCACGTTGGGAGAAAAATTGAAACCCAAGTGATTTGACTCTGTAAGCAGAAGGATAATGTCAGCTCAGACTGAATGATGATATTGCCACAACAAGGAAGTGGGGAATCACAACCAGGCAAGCCAAGCTTGCACGTAAGCTCATGAAGAGAGAGAGACTGGATGGCTCAACCGACGGTGAAGGAGATGGAAGTCAGAGGTCGGGCTTGGTTCGGGAGTCAACACCAGGTGGGCTGAAGAGATTGAGTGGGGCACAACAAGGATGCAGGGCCCATGGGAAAAAAATTCGAAGAGCGGCCAACACAAAACCACATCGAGATTGCTGGTGGGAAAAACATGGCTTGTAAGGTATGATGAGATGTGAAGGTTTTGGTGAGCTGAAGGGTGAGCCATGTGGCTGGAAGTGAGAAAAGGAGAAAGTTGTAGGAGCTCAAAGCGAGCTCGTCGTAGGACCTCTGTGTGAAGACAAGAATGGAACTTGGGCTGAAAAGTGGGTGAGCCAACTCGCGCGAGTTGGAGAAGTGAAACAAGGATTCGAACCTTGAAGCTTTTGAGCTTACGTGGATTTGACATTAAGAGATCTCACCGAGCGAGACAAGAAAATTGTGCCCCAGTTCCCGAATGCCGAAGTACTGAATGTCTGAAGCAGACATACAACATGGCGTGAGCTCGACGTTCCAGGAGTCAAATCCCCTTCAAGGTCAACGCTGAGTTGGTTTCGGGGTCGACGTGGTGAGAAACCCGATACAAGATGTGTGTAAGGTCCCAAGCGGTTGACAATGGATCTCCAAACCCAATAAACCTGAAGGCCCAAATTTCTCGCCCAACAAAACTCCAAACCCGCCAAGTCACTCCTTTGGGGGACGAGCCAAATCAATGTCGAGTTAGATGGTAGGTATGTCGAGTTAGGTGGTGAGGGAATTGGCATGTTCAAAGGCACCTGAGATTGAATAAAGAGCTCATAACAGCTCGGTGGAATAAGAAAAGTAGCTCACTGGTGAATAAAAATGGCTCGATGGCTAAGAAGAATAGCTCGGTGGAGCTAACAAAACCTAAATCATGCATAAACTTCAAATAAGCATATCTCCTCCATATTTTGGCCAAATTTGACAAACTTGTACTTTTCTGGAAAGAGGATTCAATGAAGATCTTAATGGTGGTGACCATTTTCATTTTCAAAGGAACAACTGAAGATGAAATCCCAGTGAAACAACCAGAAGAAAAATAATGATATCTTGCTCCCTACTTCACCATTTCTAGCAAAATTACAGTCATTAGAAAGGTAATTTCAGGATCTAGAGTATGGCATCACCAAATTTCAGATTTCAAGGTTTCTAAATATCTGAAAGCCAATTAATGGGGGTAGATGGAAAAGTAGGGGTCATCATGAAGCTACAGAAGCTAGAATAGACAGGAGGTGTAATCACAGTCAATTCCTTCAAGCTCAAGGCAAAGACATTAATGGAGGAGAGATTTTGGAGATATCAAAACACTCATTGTAGGATTAAACAAGGATTTTTTAATGGGTTTTTGGGCAATATCAGGTTTTATTTCTACCTCTCCTCCCCTTAAATAATATCTTCTATAAATATGTAAGGGGTTTGCACATATAAGGGGTTTGTCATCTTTCTTCCATGCACCCATTCCTCTTAGGGCTTAAAGCCTTCTTCAAATTCTTGTAATGGCTTCATGCCTCTTCTTACTAAAGCAATGTACTGTGTATACTCATATAGAGTAATAAAATATACCTGTGTTAATCTCTCTAACCTCTCATGGTTCATTATTTGCATTTTTACCTCTTATTATGCTTGCAGGATCTGTGCATTTTCTTGTTCATTGCAGGGTTTGTTTGTTTGTGCTTATTCAAGAATGAAGATTGTTTGCATTTTGGGTTTGTGTTGTAGTTGTCCAACCTCCCCTTAGTGCATTGGTATGATTTTGGTTTGTGTTGCATCTTGTCCAACCTCCCAAACTTCACCCTTTCTCCATTTTGCAGGGTTGAGAAGAGTGATTAACACTCCTTTTCTGGTGTAATACCTCTTGTAGTGTAGGTTTATTTCATGTAATCCATCTATCCCTGTCCCCTTGGAAGTTGTAGATTAGGGTTAGTGAGTAGTTTTGCTTGCACTTGGAGTTATTATTGATAAGTAGGTTAGGAGTAGGAACCGACCTTCTCCAGAGAGTTGTCTGATTCGCAAGGTCCCACACTTCACGAAAAATCCATGTTGCACAATCACACCAATTGCCCCAGTTCATAAACTGTCTCATTCGGGGGGTGTTGTGATTCTGCATCAACAATTTTGGAACGCCTGGTGGGACAATAAAGAGTCTAATTTTTCAGTTTTAGCAAAGTTGTTTTACTGCATATCTAAGTCACATTGAATTAAGGTAAAAATAAAGCATTTTTAGAGGTTTCCTTGCATTTTGAGATTCATAAGTTATAAATTTTGGATTTCAGAGGTTCCAGCTGCAGGGTCAAAGTCTGAAATCAATTTTGGAGGGCTTAACATGTGTGAAATAAGCTTAAACTTCACCAGATGATAGATCAAGGGCTAATCTTCAAAAAGGGAATCCTTAGTTTTTTGAATTTCTGACTTTCAAAATTTCGGGGTATTTCTAATTTCAAATTTTCAGAGGTTCTCCATTTTCGGGCCTTCCCAAATTTCGGGTTTTTGGATTATCAGAGGTTTTGAAATTTTGGGCTTTCGGACTTTGGGACTTCTGTACACTTCGGGTTTTAAAGTTTCAACAACTTCAGATTTCAGAGGTTTTCAAGTGGAGCCAGGTTTTGAAATTTAAATTTCTTAGGATAATTTACAGCTAAATCAGTCCAACCCCACATCAATTTTTTGAGCTCTTCAAAGTGTGCATACAGGTACCCATCTCATTTCATCAAGTTTGTTGTGCACTTGGTGGAATTTTAGTCTTCAGAGATAAACATGTAAAGCACAATTGGAAAATCCATTTGGATATCAAAACCCGTTCTCTGAGTAGCAGACATTCCTATTTCTTCACCAGCCATTTCCATACATTTTTTCCCTTCCATTTTCTTCCATTTCATGAAGTCTTGTAGTGATGGCTTCATTCACCCATTGGGATTCACATATAGAACAAAAGCAGTATCAGTGCAACCTTCCTTTAGAGTTGTAAAATTCATTTCCAAGGTATTACCAAGCATCTTTGGATCCATACTGTAATGGAAATCAAGTTTAATACACATGCCCAGATGAACAAGGGACATGTTAGTTTGGTTATCTGGCAAACCATCCATATTTCCAAGAGTGGGGGTATGTGGATTTCGAAGGAAATTCTTCAGCTATAAATGGTGAGCTACAAAAGAAGATCCTAAAAATAATGGCTAGTATGGTGCAGTCTAGGGCTTTAGCCCAAATGCAGGCATTTAAGATTGGATTTAGGGCCCCTTTTCCATGGGAAGGCCCCTTTCCATATTATCTTAGCCTGGAGGAGAAATTAAGCTTCATAGTTGAAATGCTATCCCAACTAGAAGGATAGATGAAGGACATCGAACTTTATGCAAGTCAACCTTGTCTACAATAGACCCTTGCATTACCCTCTCATAGTTATTTTCCTTCACCCTAATCAATATCATTTCAACCCAAACCTCAATTACCAAGTTTCCCACTTGCTGCACCTATTGTGGATTACACTTCTCCGTCTTCCACCCTTCCATCTCATCTCAGTTCCTCAGTCCTCTTCCCTTCCAAAAAACAATCCCCTCCACAAGAGAAAATTTGTAAAACCCTCCCACCATCTCCACCACCAACAAAAACACCTATTGAGACTCAACCCAATACTCCTCTCATTTTCCCAAATCCATGCATGGACGAAACTCAAAAAACTAGTGAAAAGGAATAACAACAAAAGGATCATAACATGGAAGATATGCCCCAATTTTTGAAAAATTGGCCTGCTAAACTCGAAATAGAAAAAATCCCTCTACTGGTTAAGCCTTCGGGAGAGGTCAATGTAGAGAAAGAACAGGTGGTAAAGGTTGATTCAATTGTGGCAGTTACCGAGCAAGAACAAGTTGATGATGATCAACATTCAGAGTGTTCAGAATGCAACATTCACGAGGACACTTTGTTTTTAGAAAATATCAATCAAACACAAGTTGTGATATCAACACAGGAGGAAACAGAAATTGCTTCGAATCCAAAAGAACAGGAGCATGCTCCCACTATGGAGGAGGGTGAGCTGGCACATCATGAGAATGAAGAGACAAATTACCTATCATACTTAGAGGATTGTTTTAACAAAGAGGAGCCTGTGGAGATCATGTCATTTGCTCCTCCATCACCCACCTTCTAAGCACAAGAGCCCATTGCTGAAGAGGAACAAATTCAAGAGCGCCATGTTTCTCATGAGATTCTTCTCAAGCTGTTATTGGAGGAATTGAATCTTCCAAAGAGCATGCCAGACTCGAAGGAGGAACTCTCAGGTAAGTAGCCATACCCAACCACTTTCAGTAATCCAACAATAGTTCCATTGGAGGCCGCAAGTGATTTTGAGAAGCTACATGTCGAGGAAGGGTGTCACATTTCCACAAAGGGAGATGAGCATGAGGAAATCAATTATTCTATACCATTCTCTGAGGTGACACATCAATTATCTGTAGATGTGCAAGTCAAAGAGGATCAAATTATAGACAGTCACCTTTTCTAGGAAAGTGTACATAAAGATTTTCTTAGTGAATTTTAAACTCAGAGCAACGAGCACATTCGACGGTTCATGCCATGTCCCATCAGATATCTTAGCTTCGTTGGAGCTAGAACAAGATTTTCCACAACCGGTCACGTTCATTCCCAAATATGTGCGTGAGCTTCATAGTATTACGGATTAGCCACATCAGTGGCAAGACCTCCAGGACTCTCATGCAATTCATTCCGAAGAGGTATTTGTTTTATTACAGGTTGATACCGCGATGATTTGGGTGAAGAATTGTTTCCTTATCAGTTTTTCACTCATTCATATAGCCATGAATAGTGTCAAATCATCCGTGTGGCTACCTATTGTAAGGAGAGGATGCTACTTTGCACTGCCCATGGCGGGATTTGTTTGAATTTTTCTCTACTTCCGATTAGTGTAGGGTAGGTGTGTGGTATTGTTTTCAGCATAACAAGTGCTCTTGCACACTCTGTATATCTACTTAGGTATGTATGATTTATAATTTTATACATAATTTTTGGTTCATATTGTCCAACATAGTACACAGTGCTTCAATAGGCCTCCCGCATGCAGAAGAAGTTCATACTTGTGAGGAACAATTGTCGATTTTAAAAGTAAAACAAATGCAAAGCAACTAAAATCAAGATTAAGGAAATTCTTTGAGTCCTTCAAGATCAGTCACAGGTGAACTTTTATCATCCTTCGATAAGTTGGAAAGGAATCAATCCCCTTCGACATCATGCCGAAGAGTGGAAATTTCAAAAGAAAGAGAAAAGTCAAATTTAATAGCATTCCATGATGTAAAAACTCAAAAGTTGTCTGGTTTAAAACTTTTTAGTGTGAAAATACTTGCCAAGAAATCATTAGTTGTGTGCTCCATACTTGGCAAAATTAGGTTTCGGGACAATCCATTTCAGTCTTGTATGACAAGGTTACATAAGGGAAAAGGTGAAGATCTTAAGTCAAGACAATTTTCTACTCTAAAAAATCTTATATTTAAGATTTTCCTAAAAAATTGAGAGTGCAAACAGGATTCAGGATTAGTTTATAGGTTATTAATTATGACTTCACACTTAATGGACATGTTAAGGCTATTGGTGTAAGAACATCTAGCAAGCAGACGTCCCCGCAAGTCGCCAAATTATTGACTATTTTTTGCCCATGACAAAAATGGCCAACCCAAGCCCACATTCGGTCAACAAGCAAAAAGTGGGTAAAATATGATATGTCCAAGAAAATCCCCATGTTCAACCTCCATCAGGCTCTAGCTTGGGAAAATTCCAAAAAAGTTTCAAGAATGAACCCCTGAGATCAAAAATTTCACATTTTGGCCCATTGAGTGGTAGTGAGCTAGGAAAGGGCTCACCGAGTAGCTCGGTAAGATACTCAACAAGCTCGTGTGATGGAAAGGAGTGGCGAGGTGATATGAGCTCAGTTGAGCTCATTCGAAGCTCGACGAGCCCGAAGGAAATGATGGGGAGCTCATAAGGAGCTTGAATGTCAAAAGGCCGAGCCCTGGCGAATAGCTCAATCATGGTAGTAAATTGAGCCAGCAAAGATAATGCAGAAGGGCTTGAATGAGCCAAATTGGAGGGCTTGAAGCATTGCAAAGACTCAGCCCATAACCAATCCAAATTATTGAAAATTTGGTGAAGTATCGTTCGAGCTCCAAGGTAAATGGGAAAAGAGCTCACTGGTTTAAATCTCATGGGGCTCGGGCTCAAAACCAGGTGGCTCATTGACTCGTCAAACTCAAGGATCTCGCAGGATGAACAAATGAGAATCAAACACGGGCTCAAGTAATTCATGTGGGGGGTGAACTTGAAACCTGAGTGAGTTGACTTTGTACGTAGAAGGGTAATGTCGGCTCAGGTCAAATGATGAGCTCGCCACAACAAGGAAGTGGGGAATCACAACCAAGTGAGCCAAGCTTGCACAGATGGCTCAACCGACAACAAAGGAGATGAAAGTCAAAGGTTGGGCTAGTTTCAAGAGTCAACACCAGGTGGGCCAAAGAGATTGAGTGGGGCACAACAAGGATGTAGAGCCCGTGGGAAAAAATTCAAAGAGCGAACAACACAAAACCACACCAAGCTCACTGGTGGGAAAAACATGGCTCATAAGGCATGATGAGATGTGATGTTTTTGGTGAGGCAAAGGGTGAGCCATGCGGCTGGTGGTGAGAAAAGGAGCAAGTGACGCGACATCGGAAAAAATTGATAAAAGAACAAACAGCTTGAAGTGAGCTTGTCATAGGAGCTCCGTGCAAAGAAAAGAATGGAGATTGAGCTAAAGGCGAGCAATCCAACTTGCGTGAGTTAGAGAAGTGAAAAAAGGGTCTGAACCCTGAAGCTTTCGGGATTTTTTGGGATTCGGCATTCAGAGATCTCACTGAGCGAGACAAGAAAATTGTGCCCCAGTTCCTGAATGCCGAAGTTTTGAATGTATGAAGCGGACATACAAGATGGTGCGAGCTTAATGTTTTAGGAGTCAAATCCCCTTCGGGGTCAACACCAAGTTGGTTTCAGGGTCGGCATGATGAGAGACCTAAAACGGGTTAGACGAAAGGTCTGAAAAGAGGGAATCCCAAAGTGTAAATTTTTCAGACTTTAGGGGTAGAGAATTTTGGGGTTTTTTGTCAGAGTTAGACGTGCATAAGGTCCGAAGCGGACGAAAATGGATCTCTGAACCCAGTAAACCTGAAGGCCCGAGTTTCCCATTCAACAAAACTCCAAATTCATCGATTCACTCCCTTGGGGGACGATCCAAATAATTGCAGAGTCAGATGGTAGGTACATCGAGTTAGGTGGTTTGGGAATTAGCGTGTTTAGAGGTGCCCAAGATTGAATGGAGAGCTCGTCATAGCTCGGTGGAACAAGAAAAGTAGCTCGCTGGTGAATAAAAATGGCTCGATTGCTAAGAAGAATAATTCAGTGGAGGTAACAAAACCTAAATCATGCATAAACTTCAAACATGCATATTTCCTCCATTTTTTGGCCAAATTTGACAATTGTGCTTTATGGAAAGAGGATTCAATGAAGATCTTAATGGTGATGACCATTTTCAGTTTTAGAGGAACAGTTGAAGATAAAATCCTAGTGAAGGAACTAGAAGAAAAACAATTATATCTTACTTCCTACTTCACCATTTCTCGCAAAATTACAATAATTGGAAAGGTAATTTCGGGATCTAGAGTATGACATCACCAAATTTCAAATTTCATTGTTTATAGATCTCTAAAAATGGCAGGCATTCTCCTTGTAGGTGTAAACCATTAATGGGGGTAGGTGGAAAAGTAGGGGTCATCATGAATCTACAGAAGCTAGATTAGACATGAGGTGCAATCACAATAAATTCCTTCAAGCTCAAGGCAAAGACATTAATGGAGGAGAGATTCTGGAGATCTCATAACACTCATTGCAGGATTAAATAAGGATTTTTTATTTGTTTTTGGGCAATTTTAGGTTTTATATATCTCTCTCCTATCCTTAAAAATTTCTTCTATAAATATTTAAGGGCTTTACACATACAAGGGGTTGGTCATCTTTCTTCCATGCACCCCATTCCTCTTGGGGCTTCAAGCCTTCCTAAAATTCTTGTAATGGCTTCATGCTTGTTCCTACTGAATCAATGTAATGTGTATATTCATATGGAGGAATAAATTGTGCTTGTGTTAATCTCTCTAACCTCTCATGGTTCATTGTTTGCATTTTTACCTCTCATTGTGCTTGCAGGATATGTGCATTTCTTGTTCATTGCAAGATTTGTTTGGTTGTGCTCATTCAGGAATGAATATTGTTTGCATTTCGGGTTTATGTTGCATTTTTCCAGCCTCCCCTTAGTGCATTGGTGTGATTTTGGTTTGTGTTGCATCTTGTCCAACCTCCCAAAATTCACCCTTTCTCCATTTTGTAGGGTTGGGAAGAGTGATTAGCACTCCTTTTCAGGTGTATCACCGCTTAAAGTGTAAGTTTATTTCATGTAATCCTTCTATCCTTGTCCCCTTAGAAGTTAAAGATTAGGGTTAGTGAGTAGTTTTGTTGTCACTTGGAGTAGTTAGTGGCAGCTAGGTTAGGAGCAGGAACCGACCTTCTTCGGAGAGTTGTTTGATTCGTAAGGTTCCACACTTCACGAAAACTCCATGTTGTGCAATCATGCCAAATTCCCTAGTCCATAAACTGTCTCATTTGGGGGATGTTGTGATTCTGCATCAACACTTCCTTTACTACTCACATACGAGAAGAATGGATGCAAAGATGAAGGAGCTATTCCAATAATGGAGAATGCTCTTATCAACATGCATATAATAATTGCTATCAAAATTTTGGTGTCAGCTGTGAAGGAAGGAGGTAGGTTCTTTATATAGCTTTCCAATTTGGGAGAAACTATAAACCTAGTGAATGTGGGATAAAAGATAAGGTAGAATTAGAAGAGATAAACATGATTAAAGGGATTAATTAGTAATTAGAACCTCATGGGAGTTAGAGATGATTTAACTAATCAACTAAGATTCATTAATAGGCAAGGATAAGCTTATAAAAGCTATTTGAAGGAGATTTAGAGGTATATAGGTAGGATTTGGGGGATTTGAAAGGGGGATTTAATTAATAAGAAAGTTTATTAATTGAATACATGGTTAAAAAGGCTTAATTAACTAATAATAGTTAATTATTTGATTAGAGGAGGATTATAACTAACAAAGTGTTGTTAACTGATCAAAATAGATGGGAACGTTAGTTAATTAGCGGGATATCACTAATTATAATAGAAATGACGGGAAAGAGGATAATTAGTACAATTTTAGTAATAAAATTGCATAGGTATATTTTAGGTGTCTATATTTTCCCCTCTTTGGGGTGGCATAAGCGACGTCACTTTAAAGATAATGGATAATTATAGACGAGTAAATTTTGAAGGAATGGAATAAAAATTAGTAGAATGAAGGATGCCCCCTCAAGTGTCGATGGGGTGATGAAAGAGGACAATCGACGATCAAAAATATGAAGGAAATGAATGGAAGAAACAAGGGGGGAGGGGGATAAATATAATCCTTGTTGCCCCAAGTGTTGTGGGAGAAAATGTTGATAGTGATGAGAAGGGATTCTAATCTTTATTTTCCTAGGTGTTGTTGAAGAAGAATTGTGATAGAAGAAAATGGTGAGGAAGAACAGTGGAGATGAAGAAAATGGAGACAAATTTTAACCCAGCTGGCTCAATAGCCACTTGTTATCATCATTTCAAATGTAATCGATGAACCATCTAGGAAAAAAAATTTATTTGTTATGAGGACTAAATCAAAGAAATATACATAACGTATAGTAGTATAAGACAAAAATAAGAAGATAAAAAAGAACCAAACACAAACAAACGTACTCAAACAAACAACATTCAAGACAGTTGCACCAATGTTTTTGTTATCAAGCTTTGGTTCCCAAATTTTTGAGTTGTACGAAAAGGGATAAAAATGGCAGCCCAAGCAAGGATACATACAAGGTGAATAAACAGAGGATGTAGAAGTCCTATGAAAAAGTAATCATGCACTATGAAACTTCCCCTAGCAATTTCTTGTGTAAGGGAATACAAACATATCAAGCAAACCAATGTTTTTAATAGAGGCAGATCAAAATGATCCACATGTCATGCACAAGAATATTCAAGAACCCAAGAAAGATGTTTGGTAGGATAATTTTCAATTTTTAAGGATGTTGTTTCTTGTGAATTATTCCGATGTGGAAATGTTGTGTTTACCAATTTTTTCATTTGGGAAAATTTAACCACTGTTTTGAATTTTGAAAAATTTACCAAATTTTTGGAGTTTTATGTTTTATGAATTTGTATGGTTTTTTGAAGATATGTACAAGAAAACAAAGATACAAAGATGCCCCTAATGATAGATGGGAATATGCAAGGGCAAGCTCCTCACCTATATACAAGAAGAAGATAAGCCAAATCAAGACCAAGATGGATAGGTTCAGTGTGATGATGAAATCAAACCAATGAAGTGATATGAAGGAGCGAACATGCCCCTAGTGCAAGCTAGCCAAGAAAATAATGATAGAAAGAAGTAGAAGATTACTTATTGAAATAAGGGACAAATTTTCCCTTAAACATGGTAAAAAGGAAATATTATACACATGTATTTTCTGCATGAAGTAGAAGAACAAATAAATATTATGAAATGATATGGAAAATGTAGCTAGAATATTCACAATGAAAAAGCGATTAGCCAAAGGCACAAATTATGAGAAAAAATAATAACTAAAGTAAGAGTCTGAACAAGGTCCAAAAGAAAAACTTGGTAACATACTAATCTTGTTTTCTCATCGAGATCCAGTGTGTGCATGTGGAAATTAATTAGCTCTTGCAATGAATATTTGCTACGAAATAAATGAAGACAAACAAGCCAATGTGTAGGAATTATTTATTTTGATAGGTGAAATTTTTGAATGGAGGGTGAAAGGAGAGTCCGTATATTAGCTCCGCTGCCAGCCAGACGTCCATATCCCCGATGGATATGTATTTGATTCTATTCGCAACATTGCTCTATTACTAGCTGGGCATCCGTAGCTTTGGTAGAGATATTGGAAGTACCCTTAGAGAGAGTTTATATATTGATTTGCTTTTGATTTTTTGATTGATTTTGATTTATTTTTTTCTTTCTGAAAAATTATCTTCATCTCTCTCAATTATTTTGATGAGGGGATAAGAACCACTGATGACTTGATGGAAGAATGTGGAAGTGATTGCAATGACAACATTGGCTAGTGTCAACAAATACATCTAAAATTTCTTCATAACAAGTTTATTAGATGTTGATAGTGATAAGATCTCTAAGAGGCCAGTCATTCTCTAATATGCCAAGGTGATGAAATACCAAGATCAAATGAGCACTATATAGATAAATGTCACAAAATTGAGTATAAATAGACCAACCAAAATATCGCCGAAGGGATGAACATGGATAGATGACTTACAGAGGAATGGAAGGAAATGGAATAAATAACATCCATGTGTATGCGATACCTGATTGCAATGTTTGATCTTTATACCTTTGATTATTTTGTAATGTTTGAATGCTCATTTTTTTGTATTTTTTAATTTTATTGAATTTGCTTTGATTTTTTTAGATTTTGGGATATTGGGACCAACAATGTCACTCTGCATGATAAGATCCAACAACGATGTTTGTGATTTATTTTATAAGCGAGACTAGGATATTTTTCTCATGAAGAGTGATATTATCTCCAATCTCGATGACCGTGGTGAGATCATATTCTATAAGTGACTGTAAATTATCTTTCAACATGGATTTTGTATGTGTGAACTTGAGTTCCATATCCATATATTTATGCAATTTTCCCCATAATTTATGGTTACGTTTGGTGTGCATTATTAAATTAAGTTTTATTTTTAGATTTATGGTTATTTGACTCGTTGGGAGCTTTGGATCTCTTCAAAGTTTTTATCTTAGCTTGATGAAGAAGCTTTTTGGGTTTCATATACAATAATGTGTGATTTATCTAATCCCGATAGAATGGGAGAAGAAAGTGGATGTTTAGGATTGATGAGAAGAATGGGAGGGATGATGGTGAGGCTTGCCCCCATTGTTGATAGAAGGATGATATGATGAACCGAGAGGATATGTTTCAAGGATTGAAACAAATGGACTGGTAGGAGGTGAGCCATATATAGAAGATGAAGGGATACTAGGATGTGGCCCAAGGATGAAAGAGAAGGGGTTACCAGGAGGTGAACCATATATAGAATAAGAAGGGATACTAGGATGTGGCCCAAGTATATAAGATAATGGGCTACCATGAGGTGTCCCATAAATGGAAGATGAAGAATACCCAGAGATGTCCCATAAATAGAAGATGGAGGGCTACTAGGATGTGGCCTAAGTATAAAGATCTGAGGGGCTACTAATATGTGGCCTCAAGAATAGAGGATAATGGGCTAGCCATAGGTGACCCAAAAATAGAAGATGAAGGTGACCCACATATAGATGAAGATGATGGGCTACTAGGAGGTGACCCACATATAGATGAAGAGAAGATGATGGGATACTAGGAGGTGACCCAAGGTGAAATTGTGATTGACGAATTGTGATATGTAAAGAATGATGGGGTGATGAGAAGATAGGATAGGTATCAATGACAGACTCAGGTGTTTCTCCATGTAATGGGGAATGTGAAGATGGAAGAATAAGAGGAGGATACTGTTTGATGATCTTAGGATCTTCCTTTTTTTTTTGACAAAAAGAATCAACCTCTTCTCCACAATACGCAAACACATCGATGTCTAAAGAGAATCCTTTCTCATGATCCTATAGAGGAATATCCTCATGTAGACCCATCAATTATCTGATCACTTCTTAATTATGAAATAAATCGATCAGTATGGGTCATTATTGGTCGACCATAGTAGGTTGATTGGAAGAAAGAGCTCCAATAGGTGTGGAAGATTTAGAATATGTTTGATGATGTAGATGAGGGGAAGGTTTGACCTTATTGCTCAAGGGACAAAAAGGGATTAGATTTTTATCAGTAGAATAAGATGACTTGAGAGATGAAGTATATTTGTATTTGTATGTCTCACGAGTGGAATAATATGTGGATTTGGAATAGGTTGGTATAGGTTTTCTTAGAAGATGAAATAGTGCAGTTAGAAAAATCGGATTGATTGTATAAAATTAGTAGATTGTGACATAGGGTTTGACTTGGATGTTTGATTAGAGGAATTTTGTGTTGCAAAAATAGGTTTTAAAGTAGGAAGACATCATTGATGGGACTGATAAAGGGGCTTCCTGCGGAGAAAGGGAGGACCACAACTTAAGAGTTAAATTAGATGAACTTTTCACACAGATTTGAGGAACCTGGATGGGGTCCCACAGACCTTTAAAGGAGGAAGAGGTTATTTAGGTAACTGATAAAGGGGGTCTTACGCAGAGAAAGGGATGACCATGTGACTCAAGATTTGAATTAGAGGAATGATGGGGAGAATTTTTGGTGACACAAATCCTCAAAGGAGGAAATTTTTTTTAGGAGATTGGTTATTCCTTAGAATAAATTCAATTGAATCAGGCTCAAGAGATTGAGTGGAATCAGAATAACAACATAGATTAGAATAATTAGGATACTAAGGGGAATCATAAGAATAATAGTTTGGATTAGAATAATCAAGATCATACTAATGACTATGAGATGAAGGTGGGGAAAGGGGTAACTAAACGAGTTCTCTAGTGCGAATAATCAATCAAGATTTAGCCATTATGGGAATATTTTGATGTGAATTCCAAAAGCTAGGTTCCCTATTTTCATAAGCGTGAGGAACCATGTGATAGTTATTCATTGTTGGGATTGTTGGGTCCAAATTCCAAGACCTATATAGTGTGATTGAACTCCTTCATGGCAATGGAAGTTCTGTGTCAATTTGAGCATTGTAACGATGGTAAAGAAATTTTTTTCCTAGATGTTCGAATTGTCTCAAAATATGCTTGATAGGAAATATTTTTGCTAAGGTTTGAAAAATGTGAACAAGTAATACAATGAACCTAGGAAAAATAAAACAATGTGATAGCTTCAGATGTCACAACGAATGTCAAATAATCTTGATAAGGAAAATTTAATCAAGGAATCAAAGAATTTTCCAAGAAGATGAATCTATATGATGAAAGGTACTAAGGAAAATCAAGAAATTTCCAAAAAAGGAACCAATCACAAAAGAACCTAATCCCTATGTCTAATAATCTATCTCAAAGATTGTTACGAAAAGATAACAACACAATTTTAGTATGTAAATCAAGTTTTAAATACACACACACACACACACACACACACACACACACACACACACACACACACACACACACACACTAAAATAGGGTTGAGGTTACGTGACTTACATAACAATGTAAAGTATACACTCTAAAATCAGTATAATGTAAACAAAATCTAAGTGTTAGAAATGGAGGTTACAAATGTGGGCAACCCAACAATACTACTTGGATGCTTTTACTCAAATTTTCATAAAAAACAAGATCTTAGTATCAAAATAGGATTGACACAATGTGAACAATGTAGTGAAAACACCTTACAAGACTTAAGGTAATGTTTGAATAAAAAACTAGGTCCATGTATATGAATGAATCAATACAATGTGAGTAACATAACAAGACAATCAAGACATTTATATCAAGTTTGGGAAAATAAGATGTAAGTATCACAAATGTAATGCAATAATGTAAGAAGTGTAATGATGCAAAAGGAAAATCAAGGTAGGATCACCTAACTACAATGAGATATCTTGATATGGGTATCAAGACAATGTTTGATAAAATATGAGGACGTGCCAACACGCTTTCAAAACTTAGCATTCTTGATGCAAAATGGTCATACAAGTGAATACAAAAGTGGTGGACACAATTATTTTTGGTAATATTGCGTATGTTGCTCTCTTTTTACCAAAAAATTCAACAAGAAAACAAAGGAGATAGAACTAGTGGTGATGAAAAATACTAAACCTAACTTTAGCAGAGTTTCACCTTGTTTAAAAAGAAAGTAGAAACTAAGACAAAGTTATACCTTGTAATTTTTGTGATGAATAACACATGGCTCAAACTTCAATGAAATATCTCCTTGTTCAAAAAACCAGGTTTTTACTCCAAATAATTTTTTGCTTTGTGAGAGCTCTTTAGAACACGATGGGTAAAGTCACGTTGGCCCTAATTCCAAATGGTTGCCTAGGTTTTTGTTCTCAACACTTGCCAATACTTACTAAAATAAGAACGCTTTGCTGGAATAAATCCTAGACAAAGGTCCATTACCTCACAATCAAATTAATGAACGGACCTCATATGAGATTCCTTTCGAATGTTTTTAGTCAAGTAGGTAGTGGGGCACTTCCCATTTTGTCCACCAGTTCCCTCAAGGTGTGGACTACTTTGGGGTTCCTATGGTAATATTCATAATGAATTTTATGGCTTATGCTAAGATACTTCCCACATTTCAAAGCGGAGATATGAACCTGCAAATATAGTGTTTTGAATAGAATGGTGTGTTTTTTTATGTTTGATTAAAAACATGGTTTAGCACACCATTTACAACCTACAACAAATGTTGTTAGTATTTTTTTCAATTATTTCTTTGACAAACATTAGGTCATGTGCACAAAATATTTAGTAATTTCCCATATAATACGCAAGAGAAGAGCATACACAATGATTAATCCAAGTAGATACAAATGGAAAGACTTAAATCAATAACCAATTAAATGCTTCAAAAGATTAATTCCTTTAAAAATATTAAATGATGAAATTTCCAAGTAATACAAAATGTTAGAAAAGAAGACCAACGTTGCTTTTGATTCTCAAGATTGCCAAAAAGTGCACGAGAAGAGCATATACAAGCTTTGATATAACTCAAGTAAAATGGAAAACCAACATTCATTAAAGTATTTAAATGTGTTATAAAAATATCCATAATCATAGCTATTTATGATTCTCAAGGTCGCTCAAAAATGCAAGAGAAGAGCATATGTGGTGTTGATAAAAAATGAATCTAACATGCAATGAAAATGACCAGTTTTATAATAAAGGAAAACCCTGCACTTTCTATAAGTATAAATCCCAAATTTATGTTTTCATTGCATATTTCACTTCAATACCTTTCCATCACAAAAAAAATGGATTCGTTTCAAGTTTGGAAGCAAAAGTTATGGCCTCTGGAAGATAGGTTACGCATATGCTCTTATACTCATGGGTATACACTTAACTTGTACTCAAAAATGTCAAAAAAAGTTTGCCAAAATCTGCAAAAGATTAAATTTTTCCCACAAAGATTCAATTTTGACAGAAACCCATCACCTTAATATTCGTAAAGAAGACTCAACACTATCAAACATTAACGTACATGCTCAAAAACTTAACATTTTCAACAAATTGACAAAATTAGTATTTAAAATGAAGAAAAATGAAACTCTAAAAATGTAAACATGGAAAAATCTTTAATTTTTCTCATCAAAATCTCATTTTGACAGCAACCCACCTCCTTAATATATGAAAATAATACTCAACACTAAAACTTCAAAAATCTAAAAACATTGGTAAAATATCAAAATCCAAAAATTTGGTAAAATTCAAAAAATTGGTAAAAATATCCAAAAATCCCAAAAATTGGTAAAAAGCATTCAGACATATGAATCATTTATAGGACACAACATCCTCAAACATGAAAAGTATCCTACAAAACATATTTATTTGGTTCTCGCATGTTCTTGCACATGACATGCAAATCATTTTGATCTACCCTCTATTAACAAAAGTTGGTTTGTTTGTTATGTATGTATTCCCTTGCACAAGCAGTTGCTTGGGGCAATTTCATAGTGCACAATTGCTTTTTCATGGGACTTTTATGTCCTTCATTTATTCACCTTGCATGTATCCTTACTTGGGGTGTCATTTTTAACCCTTTTCGTATAACTCAAAAAGGTGGAATTTGAAGCTAGATAACAAAAACATTGGTACAACTGTCTTGAACGTTGTTTGTTTGAGAATGTTTGTATGTACTTGTTTGGTTGCTTATCTACTTGTTTATCATATTGCATTTCTTCCTACATGTTGCTTTGAGTCAGTCCTTTTAGCAGTGCACAAATATATATATTATGGCTTTTCATGTCATTTTACACTTTTGGTGCATGCTCATATGAAATAAATAGTTGCTCTTGGACCAATGACCTTGATCATGTAAGAAAAATTATGATAAACAGTTGCTAATAAGACAACTGCTATGATTGTTATCTCCATCATTCTCTCTAACTTTCTACCCATCCTTCTCTAATTTTTTTCGATTCTACCACTGGCCACCTCAGTTCAGTTAGAATCCCTTCTCATCACTATCAAAATTTTATCCCACAACACTTGGGGCAACAGACATTATATTTTAGTTGTCTACATAGAGGATGGAAATTTTGAAACATGCAAACAATTTGGTCTTTCAGGTAAAGGCGCAAAGGGAATTTAGGGTAGGTTGTGTAGACATAACAACAAATGGTGACTTTGCTGGAAAATGCCATAAGCCTTTTTAGAATTGTGAAGTATTTAGAACTCCAAATCTTTGACTGACATTAGAAAAAACAAAAATAACATGCTCAAAAGCTTTAAATTTTAAAATTAAAATTAGAATCAAGGGATTCAATGTTATTATGCAACATAATAAGCTTATATACTTATAGAGAGTCAAGTGTGTGCACATGAAATTCATTTACCTTGCCTTTGTGTTTTTTTATCCAACACATAGAGTGATCACTTAGATTACTTGCCAACAAGGTTTTTGTTATATTTTTTTTGGTATTTTTGATATTCTTATGAGGAATGGATGGAGGGGAAGGTTGAGGCATTGCTCCACAACCATTTTGGTATCTATAGTCCTAACAGAGATACCTTTGGTTTCAGTCATGTCCTTGCTCCATTTTTGGTTGAGCATTTATAGCCCCGGTGGAGATTACAAAAAACACCATTAAGTAGAGAAATATTTTGAAACACTTTAACTTGGGTGATTTCTCTTTTCTTATTTTTCTCTTTGCGTGTAGGGATTGGGAACCAAGTTAGCCAGGTTGGATGATGGTTCAACCAAGTTGAAGCTCAAATAATATCCTTATGTACTTTTGGATACATCCAAAACGAAATACTTACATTGATAAAGGGCGGGTCACTCTCCTTCAATTTTTTTTTGTTCTAAATTTATAAGACATCTCCAAAACAAAGATTTAACTTATATTTTGAAAAAGAAAAATAGTTGGCACAAGTACTTATATTCATACAAAGGCTTACCAAATCCTTTGAGATTCAAACAATTATAATAAAAATAAAATTTCACCTTTGTTATGTGTGTATCAACATACCCATGACTTCCTTGACCGATTAAAAAATTGCACAAAGGGAAATTAGAAGCTAATGGTCAAGTGCAAGTGGAAAGATGAATATTATATGTCGTAATGTCATCTTTATTGAAAACAACAACTAATGAAATTGAACTACAAAAGTAGGAAAAAACATACTACTATAATGAAAAGAAATCTAACTAGACTAAACTAACTAATATATATATATATAGTTGGGACTGAGAGGGTGGACCTGAAAATTCTAAATGAAACAAACTTCATTTGGGATAAGCAACAAACTTCTCCTAGTTTTTGTTCTCAAGCACATAAGAACATCCTTGAATTCTTGAGATAAATAAATCTATATTTTAAATTCAAAGTTATACATATACTTAATGTGTACATTATTACTACTTTTTAATTCAATAATGGAGTGAAAGTATGTAGGAGGGGGAGAAATTGTTACCTCAAAGTCAAATCACATGAAGGCACATAATTCCTTTACCAAGATGATTGCATTGAGCATGTCGGGGTTATAGGAAATTCTGATAGATTTAATTCCTCAGGGTGCATAAAGACTGTACAACACTCCTCATTTACAATATTTTCTTGAGTCCTTTATATTTTCTAAGGCTCTCTTCCTCTACAAATGTATCTTCTTTAGCTTCCTCAATCGAGATTTTAATCCTCCTTAACCAATTTAGGAAGTGTGCATTCCACTAAATATGGATCAACATGTAAAAGAATAAATGGCATCATAACCAAACACTCCCCTTTGATGCATTTGAGGTGGTACCATGCTTCAAGTAGTTCACTCATCACATTGTGTAGAGTGGATAGGAGCATTGGGAAAGTGATATCAACATGTGTTTCATTGTGGATCCTCTACCAATTGGGTAGGGCTAACTTGAACACCTTGATACCTCTGTGGATAACATCACAAATTAGCTTGAACAATAGGTAAAATACATCATCAGTGGGTGTAAGAATTAAATCATGCAATTCATATGAGTCATTGTGCTCACTTTGTGCCCAAGGGTAGTCTTCAAGTGACTCATTCACCACTTCATAATGTTTGACGTGGAATTACACATCATTTTGTGCATATTCAAGCAAAATCAAATTCTTCTTCATGTATCCTACGCCTCTTCTTCTTCATGTACCTTCTCATCTTGTCGTGCAAAAGCAATTTCAACATCAAAAAAATTCAAAAGAGTTAGAACTATCAGAAGAAAAAATACAACCAATATTAGAATGCATGATATGATTATTATGAAAAATGGGAGAATTATCATGTATGGTACCTGTTTTGTCTCCAAATTCTCAACATAAATATCCTTAACAAAGTAGTCCATGGGTGATTGCACAGGAGTACAAAATTGGTTGTAGGTTGGATATAAAAGGTTGGGAATGAAATTGAAAGAGGTGCATTGAGCAAAAGAGGTACTAGTCACTAGCAAGGGATAACAAGCATTCAATTGTGCAAGTGGGGGGATAGGTTGGGAATTTCATTATTGCTCCATTAAAAAAACCTCATTGAAAATTACAGACAGAGAGGAAAGGACTGTGGGGTCCCACCTAATAAACATGGAAAAAGGGGATCTAATACGTGTAGATAGATTTATATAGTGATAGGCTCAATGAAGGCAAATGGATACCTCAACCTCTTGTACATTTGGAAGAAATGGGTGTTGAAAAAACCCATGGGTTCAGTTGCTCCTTTACGAGCATATGAAAAATGGATGTATGAGACTGTAGGATCTATGTGAATAACAATATAATCCAAGAAAGTAGACATGAAGATATCCTAAGACGTGATTGAACCATGTGATTGTCGTAGATACCACCAACAAATTTTCTCGCACAAGGAATAAGGAAAAAAACGGTAAGCGGTGTCTTCATAAGTGACAACATTTCTACTCAAGATGTCTTTGAAGGTCACGATGTGATCCTCTATAATTATGGATCCTTCAAGATCATACTTTGGGGACCAATCCTAGAGGTTGTTGGGTAGGTCATGTTGGACTCATGGGATAGCTAATGGATCATGAAATTTTCCCAACCAATCCATAGACATGATGGGCTTATTTTTAAAGATTTTGTGGTAAAATCCCAAAAATTTGTGCCCATACTAGGACGTTACCACATAGTGCATAGAGATGCACTATGTCACACTAGAATGAATGTCCCTCCTTCTAGTTCTAAATATGTTGTTATGAAAATTTTGCACACTCCTCTTAGCACCAGATATGTTTTGTATCTGAAAGAAGAGGAGCATGTGTGCGATCATACATAACAATAGGTAGGGTTTTATGTAAACATTTGGGGCGATGCCTCAGGAACATGTGGGGAATAGAATTATGTAATAGATTACACATGCATGGATCTCCCCAAGATTCAATTACACTAGGTCTTCATGGCCATAATGTTTTTTGGGAATATCTTAAGGTGTTGGTAGTGTTTGATTTTCAAAGGGAATTTCTTGGTTCGTTCATAGGCTCTAGAGTGATTATGCATAGTATTACGTAATGGGAAAATAATGGGATTCATCCTCAAAATGTTTAGCATGGGACATGGAGTTAACATGTCATTTGTTCATTATGTGTAGTATTATCCTTGGTGAGGGATATTGTACAATGAGTATCACATGTAATAAAAAGAGTTAGTGAAATAAAATTATTGTAATATTTAGTCCTAGATTAATCCTAATCTATACAAGGGTTAAAAAATTGTAAAAGAGAGAAGGGTAGGGTGAAAGAGAAAAAAAAAATGATGGTGTAACAAATACCCCTTTCCATTTGGTGAAGGAAAATCTATGAAACCATACTCATGCGTAGACCAACATTTGCTTAATCAAGACATGATTAGGTGAAAAATTATGAGTAACTTTTTTGCACATCATAACCTCATTGGACACATAGGAAACAAAAATTAACTCCAAAAAACTATCGAAAGATATGTCTATTGATAAACAAATGAGGTTTACTTCGACTGGGTGGAAAAAGTGCACACAAACATCAACATTTAGGGCAGAACACAATAGAAATAAGAAAACTAAGGAAAATGCATTAATATATTTGTAAACTTTTTTTCTATGAGGATTTGACCATGATAAGGTCTTTTAGCTAGGTATTTATAAGAAAGTCATAGCTAACTTGGGCATAATTACAAGTGCTATAGTAAATGGTCACTGTCAACTACATCTAGTGTATATTTGAAAAATTGAATGCATGAAAACTACATAATCCAATCCAATCCAATCCAATCCAATGCCCTTTGGGAGATCTATAAGAATATCAAATTTGATCTCTAGTTAGGTTCATGAAGCATTTAATGCTCCATAGTGCACATTCGTAGAGTAAAGCACATGTCAATCTTCATTAAATTCATAATATGCCTGCTCTCTGACATAGAGTATCTAAGAAGATCTCTCTGACCTCCTTTGTTGACAAAGTGGAAAAGATATGATTCGTTGACATAAGTATCAGTTATGATCACTATTGTGTGAAAAAACAACATATTCTATTGACTTTTAAGATAATTTTTATTATTTAGTGGCCAAGCATTGTTTTTATTCTATGCATTATGTGCACTAGGTGATTAGTAGCATGCGGGTTTTACTTGATGGTTTTGTGCATTGGTTTTGTGAAATGGGATGTGATTATAATTTTACGCAATCGTCTTTATTCTCACTTTTCCCAAAGGGATATCTAAATTTAGCGTGATCTTTGGAACTTCTATGAATGATTCCTACAATTCCTGTAGAGCACAAGAAAAGGCGTAAAGTTAGCATTGTGAAAGGAAAATGTGAAATTAAACATTGGTATACTACATGTGCAATGTGTGCACTTGGATAACATATGTTTCTTTCATGCTTTATGCATGAAGGATGCATTTTATTGGTATTTCATATTCTATACAATGTAAATGATTGTGCATCAAACTATGTACATTGTCTTCCTTATAAGAGTCTCTAACACTTTCTTTGTAGAACCTTTGACATATTGTGAATGTGTGTGTATTATCTACACAACATAAATATTGATAAAACCAAGTTTTAAGTGTTATATTTACCTAAGTGGGCTATAATTCATTTGATCATACAACTGCGGTGAAGAATTGTGAAGTCGTGATGTTTGGGATTATGCGCAGTGTATAGTGAGTTACTTTGTGAGTTTAGATGTTGTACAACATTGGGAGGTCATAATACCCATGATATTGTTGTGTAATGAATCACATGAGTTTGGTTGAACACATGAGACTCACATGATGTTACAAGGTTCAAGTAAATAATGGGAAATCATATGGAAATGTGTGTTACCTTGCACAAGACTACGCGCGAGCCTCAAATTAAAGGAAATATTATGTGGGTCTTATAATTTTGCACAATAGGGCTGTCCATTGAAAAATGTGCACCACACAAAGGGTGATGTAGAAGGTCACGTTGAAATACATGAAGGGGTGTGTGTAAAGTAAAATTTTTGCAAAATATTACACAAGCAATGGGATGTTCTGTAAGGCTATAATACAAAGCTATTTGAGGTTGCACGTGGTGGAAATCACTTAGCACTCAAAATGAGTCATGGGATGTTGCATACATTTGAAGAATGAAGAGTTAACAAATTAGGGGGAAAGTAACAAAGTGAAGGTGACCAAGAAAAGAAAGATGAACTATGCAGAGGATGGGAAATTTGAAATGCACAAACAATTTGATCTTTTAGGGAAAGGCCCAAGGTTCCATAATTTATTAGAAATTAGGGTGTGTTCTATAGACACAACATAGCCAACAAAGGTCATGAGCATTGAAAGAAATATGAACTTTAAACTCGTCACCAACCCACTTAAGAAAAGGCTTTCCAAATATTATTTGTAGCAAAGGATCCCTCAATTTTGATAGGGACAAGGATAATGAGAAAGGTTTAAAAACTATTATTATTCTAGTAATATTTTCCATAAGGGAAACTTACAATTATGCAATGTCAATTTTTTTCCATGTTCCATCCCTTTTAATGGTGCAAATGACCCGCTTATCATATACAAAAAATATTATGTCTATGAATTTCAATCATCCTCATGCCCCCTTTACACTGCACTAGGTAGCAAACCTCCTAGATAACCTTGTGAAATCCCTATGTTTTCTTAGCATCGTCCCAAACTAAATCTCTAAGTAGTTTAAAAACCTTGTTAGAGGCAACCTTAGTGGTTAGACGAAACCTTAGTAGGAGTCCAACAAAATAAGTAGTAGACATGGGTAACAACTAAGACATTAGTAAAAATCCAGAATTTTCTTACTAAAGACAATCATTTAGTAATTTAGAAATATCTCATCTTTTCAATTATGTTTAAAACATATTCCAATAACTTATAAGGGAACAATCAAAGGTGAATGAAATGCCTAATAATTTTAACTTCTCCCCTATGTTGATTCGCTTCCATTAGAAGGATGTGATCCAAGCTGCTAAGAGCATTATACTCTTCCTAAAGCCCATTGAAGACTAGAACCATATGCTTCATAGAAAATTTTTAGGCATATCATCATTTCATAGCAATAAGTTTTATTCCTAGTGAGAGTGGGGAAGGATTCAATGAGAAAATTTCCATTGATAAGCTAACACTTCCTATCAAAAACACAATTACTTTGATAATACCCTAGTCCACCCTATAAGCTAATAGATAGTTGAAGGCTTCTATAACAAAAATAAAAAGTGCACGAGCTAATAATAAACCTAGTCTAATGGAATAGAAAAATACCAAAGCTCAAATTTGTGTACATTAATTGTCATATAAGAAGAGGTATCAAATAAGAGAGTTCAAATATCCAAGAGTAAATAAATCTTAGAATTTTAAATTATGAGAATATAAAGGATGAAATGTAATTTTTCTATCATAATACTTTTCAAAATCCAGTTGAAAAAACAAAGTATGTTTCCAAGATGCACAATCACATTCCATCCCTTCCTAAATTGCAATAATGTTATCTAAAATGTAACAACTTTTCATAAACCCCATTTTCTCATGTGTGGTAATTATAAGAAGAATAAAATGGAGATGAAGATCGAGAGCTTAACGATGATTTTGAAAGAAAAATCAAGGTTTAATGTGCCTCCAATTGATGACAAGTTCAAGATCTCCAACCTTTGAATAAATTCGATATTTCTACTTTGTATGTTTATTTTCTGATCAAGGAAGGCCTATGAGATTTCAAGAAACTCAGTAAGGCAAATGTGAGTTTTCTTGTTGGATTTAATTTTCTCTAAGGATTATTAGGTACCTGGGCTTTGAAAACATCTTTTGATGCCTATTCTTTTAGATTGCTCGACACATGGATCTCTATAATTCTTTGGCCATGGCAAGATCAACACACTTGTATTGCACTAATCCCAATCACATTGTAATTTAGTAATTCATATACAATATCAAATTGCAGATTAAGTGGAATTTCTAGAGAAGAGAAAACATAAAATCTGCTAATTTAAGGAAATCATGGTTTGTATGATAAGAATTTCATATGCATCTAGATATAGTTAACAACAGATAACAAGATTTGAGTTTTTCCAATCTCTTGGAGAGAACCCGTGAAACTCAAACAACATACATAGCTAGATCAATTACATAAAGTGCGGAACTACTCAATCCAACTATATATAATACAAAAATGGTTTCCTATAAAAATGTGAAATGGATCTAACAAATATGACAAGTGGGTTCTAAGCTTTGAAAACCTCTCTCATATTTTGTAAATGTGTTTTAAAGCGTAGGAAAATCCTTCTCCTTTCTCTAAGCCTTAATCTCACCTTAACACCTTGTAAAATGGTAAAAATTAAATGGGGTTTGGATTCGAGGTTCTCTCTTAATTTAACCCTCTTTGAAGAGAAAGTCTTGAAATTGACACTTGATGCCAATTCACAAATAAATTGTGTGTATATGATCATATCCCAATTCTTATCATTTCAAAGTATGCAACAAGAAGTAGATATTAGAATGGTATTTATATGAATAAATTATGATTTTGGCGCAATGACGCATTAGAAATGAATAAATTCTCCACTGTTACATATTCAATATATTCTCTTGCAATAATTTTCCATTTCCTTAATGTACTAATATACTTATGTATTTATATCATTCTTAAATTTAAATTACGAACCTATTTGTATGCATGCCAACACCTAGCAGGGAATAAGCCCACAAAGAAGGGCCAAAAAGTTAAGGTGCCTAAATCTTAGGTAAAAAGGGCCCACAACAAGAATATCCATTTCCATGGAGTACGAAAATGGCACAACCATATCAATACAAAATGAAAATGGTACATCCATGTCAATACAATACAAAAATGACAAGTTTTTGATGACATCCATTGACTTAAAATTTTTCATATTACACCATCCTAAATGGATGCCATCACTATTAACCAGTGCAAATGCTCAATTAATGCAAAAGATAAGTTTCCATAAAATGTAGAAAATGGTGCTTTTAACATTTTGCAAGTATATGGAGTCATACAAGGGGAAAAGTAGTTGTTTTATATATTTTTAGTTGTTTTAAGTTTTCTTAGTGATATTTATGTAGTTGTAAGATGAGAAGAAGTTGAGGTTTGAAGTGAAAATCAAATAGGGAAGAATGGGGAGCTAAAAAGGAACAAAAAATGTCATGAAAGCAACAAAATGTTGAAAGTGTCGAAATATGCACCGCCATAAAAAAGGGGAAGTCGTCAAAAAGGGAACAAAACAATGAACAAATACCAATAAGAGCCTAATTTTAACTAATAATCAATATACACTCAAATACACCAACATCATATCAATTAACTACTCCCATGCCAAAATAAAGGTGTAAAATAAAGGGTATGGGGTTAAATAGTTATAAAAAGGGAAATTGAATTTATATATATTTCATGAGGGTAAAAGTGAAGATGGAGTGGACAAAAATGGATAGAGGGATAAGTATGTTTACGTCGACTTAAATGGCACCATGGGCACCAATGAAAAACATGGTATCTCAAATCTCTGCTCATTTAAAAATGGCCTATAAACATTTATTATTCATTAAACTATATGATTTTAGTATAGTTTATCATACCTGTTCATTATTGGTGCAAATTAGGCATCATCTAGCACATTTTGTAGTTCATAAAAATATATGACCTAAAAGCACAAAACAACTGCCCTCATCCTCTTAATTTTTCTAGTGTTTGGAATACTATAACTAACTAGAATGGTGCATCAACGAGATGTCCTATTTTCGTATGGAGCTATACTTACTAAGGAATGGTTAATAACTAAAGTGTATTTTCCATCATGATAAAAGTACCACCCCCTTATTGATTGATTTTTTTAGTTGTGTATTGTGGATATTAACGTGCTCAATTAGGGCGCACTACATCTCATTTTCAAATATATATAAACGGTAGAAAATACTTTTCATTCATTTGCAAGGGATAATTGGACTATACAAAACTCAGTTCGCAACATTTCAGATATCACATTCCTCAAATGGACAACACAATATAATGAAGTTGTTAGTATTCCATTCAAACCTGTGCATTGAAGCCTTACAAGTTCCTGTCTCTAAACGAGTGACAATGAATCATTTATCTCAGCTTTGCACGAAATTACGTGCTTATGGGTAATTCTTGTAGGTGGGATTATTTTCATTTTCTTAGATGGCAACGACGAGAGATCATGGACACCTTCGAGCATATGATTTAGACTTTCACTAGATGAGCCGCAAATCGAGGATTTACTTTTCGTTTTACAAGGTGACAAGATTATCATACATTGCATTGACTGCCACACATCATGTTGGACCATAGCCTTCTTACTTCTTATAGTATGATCAGAGGTGATCATAAAAATTTTGAGAGTTTAGACAATACATGTAACTAGTCTAAACATAGGCGAGTTGACCGTGACTCTGGAGGATGTATATCAGATCCTTCGAGTTCGCCATCTTAGGAATATCCTTGGTGATTATCATGATGGGGCGCCCTAGCTAGATGCTCCAAAAGCAGTATCTGGGATGATTTGACAGCAAACAATTGAGCTTATCTCTCTGTCACGGGGATAAGGTTGTGTACTTGTCCACTAAGTAGATCTTTAGGATTGGAGGATTAAATCTCACGATATGCAATGAAATACCTCTATGGCTACTTGTCAGCATTTTTACTTCAGTTTTAAACCTAATTAATGATTGGGACTCACTATTCCACTCAGCTTGATAGGAGTGGTGCACATATAACTTAGGGTGGAGGGAGAGGTATTTGAGTCTTTATGTTGCAAATATACATACTAGCATCCATGTGTAATGGGATTTACATTTGATTTCCTATAGAGGCATGAGGAGCTATGACCCCTGCTACGCTATCTACATATAATATGATAATATAGGACCATATATATATATCAGGTGTTGGCTCAGAGAGCTACGATGTTCAGAGTACATCGAATGAGAATCTCAGTGGTAGAGTTAGATCGACCCAGAAAGTAGGTGAGGATATTATATCACATACATGGAGACACTGACTTACTACAAATGAGTCAATTGACCCACCATTCAGCTATAGGATGGTCACCTGACAACCATACCATCTATATGTAGTGGCATGAGGATGTTCGTAAAGCTTGAGTATTTCACTCCAGGTGGACCAATCTTACTTCTCTTAGTAGCCATCACGATAAGGTATAGAGTGGCTACCACATGCACATGGTTCAGCAGTAATTACATTTCCTCATCCACATATCTTAATGTTTTTCTCGATGTTTTTAGGAGGCTTTTAGTTTGAATATACAATTCATCCTTTTGATTATGGTCGGCATGTGTCTTACTTAGCTATCATAAATTACTCTTTTTTAGGTTATGAGGGGGTTTGTATGAAAATCAAATTATGGATTCTATATCTGAAAGCAAAGACCACTCTTTTCTCCAAAATTTCTCTAAATTTTTTCGGGTGAGTCCCATGTATTTTTTCATTCTAGATAAGATGATTTAGATTCACGCAAGCTTGATTTTAAAACTCTCACAACAAAGCTCTAATACATTAGTGTGAAATTCATGAAGTATATAGAAAATGAATATATAGTCTATGATTATTATTAAATTTATTAATAATTTTTATGGTTGTGGAGATATCTAAAATAGTAAAATAGAAGCACATGTTTTTGAAAATTAGAAGGATATGTTGATATTATTTGTGGTAAATTACTAAGAGGGGGAGTAGATGTGATGTGTGCATACAAAGGCATGTTATTTTTCTTCCAAAATAAGCAACATGTTAAGGATATGCCTAATATTATGTGAGGTGAAATACCAAGAGGGGTCCAATAGATGTGATAAGCGCATACAAAAGCACGTTAACTTTCTTTACAAAGAATCATGTTATGAATAAGGTTTAAACGGGGGAGAGTTGTTGTGATACATGTGTTTGCATCTATTAATTTATAAAGTATTCCAATTAATGATTTGACAAGTAGGTATAGAAGGAACTTGAATATTAAAAATATAGTTTATTCATTTGAATAAAATCAACTGTTACAAAATGATGGTAATGATATTGGATATTTGATGTTTTGTTTACATGTTGATGTGATGCGATGTAATATTCCACTAGAGAAATTAATTATAATTGTGTACATAATGTTGTGTTATGAAAGGCATGCGTTTGTAAAAAAATGTTCACATGGGCTCAAATACCAGTGTGTGACTAGTGATGTGATTATCACATGTATTAGGGTATAATGCTAGTACGTGACTGGATTTCAATCATTTCAACTTGGCATTTATATTTTGAGATTTGGTAAGATAAAGGAATATATTTAATGTTAGAATTGACAAAAATATTCAATGAATCATATGCAAAATCATGGTGAAGAGGATCAAAGAGACTATAGACATAATGACGGGGCATACATGTTGTGTCTAACATGGGGTGTAAGGTACACTTGATATGATCCTATCCACGGTTGTGAGATGTTATTTATAATGTTATTCCTCCTTGTTGCCACGTGATTTTCCTATGCTTCCACTTCTACCATGAGAGGATTCCCTTTTAGAGAACTCCATCCATATATGTATTTGACTTTGAATTGATATAAGAATAGTTGTTTGAGTAAATTATGCACACATTTGATTTAATTAAAATATTTATTATATCTTTCTTTACTTTGATGATAAACTTGAAAACAAAATTATGTTAAATCACTATATGATGATGAGAAGAATAACGAGTTCTCTAAATTTTGATTAACCTAAAAAAGAAGTATTGAATGTTTGTTGTATGGTAGTTAGGAACACCCATCTCTTAAAATATTGGAGACGTCCAATAATGAATCACAATCTATACTTTTTCTAATGAGACTAACAAATATATATGAGATTTACTACTTTGATTTATGATGGATTGTTGAGATTAATATTATTTCACAATCAAAGATATGTGAATTTAATGTGAATTCATTTACAATTGAGAGCAATTACATATCAGACGGGAAAATGTTATGTAAGAAAATCCTTACTTTTAATAGTTATATGGAAATTAGATATATAAATAGCTATCTAATATAAGGACATCTTTAGTTATTTAAACTAAATTAATAATTCTTATATTGATTAACTACAGTAATATTAATATCATTAGAGAGGGGTTGGTGAAATATTTTTTCAAGAACAAAATGTGGGGTTTCATCAACGACTTTGCGAGATAAAGCCCCTCCTCTTAGGAATGGGTAGACTCCGATTTAATGAAATCTAGAAACTATGTACACTAGACTTATATCCTTAGTGGCCAGAGGTGGGCAATGTGCAAAAACACCCTTGTTATGATGCAAACACTAGACTAGAGAGGGAGAAATTTGTAGGTAGGTAGGAGAGAGAAATGAGAAGGGGAATTGTATTGATGAGTAGGACTAAGATTTCATCAACTACAATTCAGAGTTGATTCCATTTTCAATTGGAGAAACAAGATGCATCACAACAAAACATCATGGCAAATATAGTGAAATATAAAATACAAGAAAAATACAAAGCCTCATCAATATATATTCATTCCACAAAGAAGGCACAAAGTCCTTCAACTTATTACAAATGTCAGCATGTGCTCGGCTGAGTGACAAGATGAGAATGGAGGAAAATTTCTTAGGTAGGAAATAGAAGAATACAACTTTATAGAGAGGGAAAATTTTTGATCCCTTGGAATAGAGAGAGCCTTACAATTTATATCCAAATTCAAGTGACTCTTTGAATTCCCATGTGACCTTTTAACTTAAAGTGCAATCTCAACGAAGAAATAAAAACTTTTAAGTGACTTAAATTACTTTTATAAAATTTGTTTCACAAAGGAGAAATATAATGTTCAGAGAGAGAAAAAAGAGAGAGTGAACGTGTGATTAGAAGAAGATGTTGTAGGATGAAGTTTTGTTCTTCCTTCATTATGGAGATGAATGTTGCAACTGGATATGATCTTCCTTGGCTTCTTCTCTGATCAGAGCATGTCTTTTCTTGGAATTGGAAATTATGCTCCACATATTAACCTGACTGAATCATCTTCAGTCATGCTTGGGAAACTCTCTTTCAACTCTTCATCTTTGTGAGCAATGGTAGGATGCACGAATCAACTCATTGTCACGAACACAATCTATTGTCTCTCACATGAGAAAAAAATCATCTTACAATCATCATGAAGAATGCAATCATGACCACGTATGCCCTAAACTTGGTAACCATGAGCTCTCTTGGATTTGACGGTATCAAAGATTTATGATAATCCTCGGTGGAAACATTTCAATCCTCTAAAATGGGAAACACTTCCTCTTTTTGAGATGACACCCAAACAACAATTGAATGGACAATGTCTTCCTAAAGAATATGAGCACTCCCTGTCACATCTATTGAATGGAGAATGGTGAGGAGATTGAGAATACATCAAGACCATAGTTTCCATCATGAAATCCTTTAATTGATTCAACAAGATGTTTTATGCTCAACAATCCTCCTGTGCACGCTAACTCAAGTTAACAAATGAAATTTCCTTCTTATCTAAGTTTCTTCAGTGGTCTTCAATGATGCATTCGGGTTACAACATGGATGCAGTCATTACTGATGAAGAAATCATCCAAATCACTTGAGAAGGGATTCATTTGAAAGATATTGCTAATAGGAAGTGATGCTCCAACTATTAGACAATTCTCTTGTTCTGGATCAATGGGAAAGTGCAAAATTTAAAGAAGTGAGTAAAATATTGAGAGAAAAATCAGTCCTCCATATCTCCAAAATTTCTTCACTTCATCTTATGAGAAATGTCTCAAATTAAATATTATTTTACAAGGAACATTTTCTCTAGATTTTAGGAAATTTGGCTTGTTGAGTCATTGGGAAAATGCAAAACAATTTTTCAGTTGTTCTGGTAGGTTTTTAATGAAGTATATGAAAAAAAATCAGTTCTTCATTCTGAGATAAATACTTGTCCAAATGACTTTGTTTTTGATTCATTGGAGAGGTATGGTGGAGGGGAACCAATGCTCTAGATTTGAGGAAAACATCTCATGGGGTTTGGGAGAAAAAAATGAAACAATTTAAAGTGTAAAAAGGGTTTTTGATGGTTTTCGAAGCCAAAAATGGTTTTAATCATATTTCACAACTTTTGACATCTTATCATGTGAATTGATATCTCCAGATGGAGGTTTTGACGAGGAGAGATCATTGGAAAAGTTTGAGAATTTTCCTCCGTACGGTTTTTTGAGTAGGCTAGGGCACAAATGTGGTTTTGGTGGGCATGAGAGGTGGAAAAAACAAGTGTTTTATTGGTTTCACATGCTGAAATTCACTTTTTGTGGTTTTATGTTTTGGAGGGTAAGTGGAGATTCAAATGTACTTTTCACATGGAGGTGTAGATTTGACTTTGCAAGTGTAAAGTGAAATGTCCTCCCAATTTGCAAATCCCACCTCCCAAATGAGCCTTCACCAAGCTTGGGCACACTTTTTCGGTACAATTGCACCTCTAAAGTGAATCTCGTTCAAATAGGGGTCCAAAATGCACATAGGGTAGAAGTGGTGGGGCCCACACATGTAAACTCTCTTCATTTTGTCCTTTTTCCATTACTTTTTACCTACTTTTGATCAAACAATGAGAGCGAGGCCCACTCTTGAAGGTGGAGTTTCAAAGTGGAGAATCAAAAGTTCATTGCATCTCCAAAAGGCCACCAATCTCCCAAAGTGCGCTAGGTGCACTTAATGACATCATCATGTCAACAAAGAATTAGATCACGTAGTGCACTTTTGCCACATGGTCCAAACTTAACTATTCCAAGGCGTATAATATATGATTTTGATTGGAAACATGCTAAATAAATATAATGAGAGAATTCATTAAATTTTAAAATGAGTTTTTCATGAATTTTAGTCAACTTACCAGTTTTTCCTAGGAAGGTGCGCTAGTGAGCTAAATTGGTGTAGGAGTTTGGGATAAGTATGAACCAAACTATCACTTAGGTCATGAAGGGGGGTTCAATTTACTTCAAATTATATATTTTTCAGGATCCTAACTCCATTTTAGGTTCCTGAAACCTTCAATGCAAGTTCCTTGTTTAGAAAAACCACTACACTTCAGTGTTGGGAAGGTTTCCTCTTTTTTATGTTCCCAAAACTTTGTCTCACATATTCCATCATGTAGTATACTCTGTAATATTTCTGATGACTGTGATTTGAGCTCCCAACACCACATGGAGTTCCTGAAACCTTTCCCATAAGTTGACCATTCTTTAATGTTCACACACTCATTTTCCTCAAAATTTTTTTGGAGAGAAAGCTTTCCCAAACCCATTATAAAGCTCACATAATCTCTTCTAAACCCATATTGTCATGAAGAAAACTCCAATACCTTTTTTTTGAATGTAATCTAGGATCCTGAAACAATTCAGGGCTCCTGAAATGATCCAAGGCTCCCAAAACATTTCTCATAAGTTGACCTTTGAAAAGAGCAATTTGGCAATTTCGACCTGGTTGCCCAAAAATTGACAAAAAGTTTCGCGAGGTTGTCAAGTAAAATGCAGAGACATTTCACATGTTAAAAAGAGGATATTACTTTTGTGGTCATGCCCCATAGGAACAAGACCGCCAAGGTAGTGCAATACCTACAGATAGAAAGATTATTTAGAATGGCCATAATGCCCTTAAGAATTTTTTGTCAAGTTCAAAACTCCTTTTTTATAAATTTAAGTTTTTTAACAATTGTTTATAATGTTGCAAGTTTCTAATTAGTGATGTTGGTGATAGCCAATTTTATTATTTTCAGATTGTATACACTAAGAGACTTCTTTGTTTAGTTCTGCTATTCCATACTTGAAAAAGACTAAACAAATGCATCAATATTACAATTAATTGGCTAACTGAAAAAACATAAAGGCTAAAATATAAGATGATGAACAATATACTAGTGTGAATATGAAAGATTTCTATCATGCAAGAACATATATCTTACTACAATATATTAGATATCTATGCAGAATTAAGGGTGGGATCATCTTACTTATGTTTTATTTGCACTCTACAATATTTTTTAGTATCATTAAGATGTATAATTCTATAAAATATTCTTCAAATAAAACATAACATAAAATAATTATAGTGATGGTATATTAGCCAAATTAACAACTATATAGTGGGATAACTCCATACAAAACATTATTGGTTATAGCAGTGTAGTAAATGCTAGTTCATCACTTTTTTAAACGTTTTCTATTAGACTTAGTAGTAGATGCTCACAATGTTAGGAAAAATATTTTAGTCCCAAAAAATGATTTTCACTTAGAACATTCAAAGAATATAGAATTTATTTTCTAAGAACTTGGTCTCTTCCCTGATCAATGAACCCTCTAACCATAAAACCTAAACATGGAAAGAATATTGAAAGGTTATTGTAAGGAAAACTATACCATACTTCTTAAGGGTTTATCTTTTAAATTTTCCTGAAAATATCCCTTTGAAACTTGAATCAAGTTGAATTTACTATATAGATTCCCTAAGGAACTTAGAGTAACGGCGAAAGAAAGAAATTTCAAAACAAACCCTTGTAAGTAATGTGTTTGGGACATAGCTACAACACAAGAAACCAAATTATATATCATTATTTAAAGGAATGGTCAAGACTAAAATTATATTAGAATAAGGATTTGATCAACCTTGTTACAACATAGAAGTTAGAATGGTAGGCTGCAAACACGAAACAACAAGGCCATGATATGGCAAATCCTGCCGAAGCTCTAGTTTTATGGTGTGGAGGAGGGCTTTATTATGAACCTATGCATGAACAAGGTAAGACAGGTTGGTTTTCTTGGGATTTGACATTGCAATGGTCATTGTGTTGTTCAAATGATTATTGAAACATATTTGTGACATGCAAGTTTTAAAAGTGCATGAGTGAAGGGTTTATGAGGCACCTTTTTGTAGTCAATTTACAAATACGAGTAAGAAAAGATTTATTGTTTCAATAATTATTCGGTTGTGTATAATAATATTTAAAATTATGCATTTTGTATTTTTGGTAAGGTTATTCTGGATGTTTAGAACATTAATTGGATATAATAAGAGGATAATTTAGAATCATGAAATGGTTTGAGAGGAAATTAAATATTGAGGTCAGAGAATGAAAAAAAAAATCCAAGAGAAGAAGAAAAAACCCAATCTTTTATGTCTGTTTTACAAGTGTATAGCCAAGTGTAATATACTTTGAAGGGGTGTCGCTTGTGTAAGAATAGACGTGGTATGCATTGCTATGTATCCGGAAATCTTTTATGTTTGTGCTTCATAACAACAATTATGATCAGTTCTAGGGAACTCTCATGTTAGAGTTACAACAGGAAATTAAATCCTACATAATGGTCTAACTACCATTCCAGAATGTTAAACATTACATAATTAACCTCATCAAACTATTATAGATATAGGAAAACATCCATAGGTTGATGATCTTAGAAATGACAAAGCAAGATCAATATAGAAGAAGAACGTCAATGATTATTGTGAAATATGATCTCTATAGTTTACAAAACTGTTCTTTTGTATTTTCTAAAGAGTGCATTATTCAAAAAATTACAAAACTTAAAGAATGCATTAATTCACAAATCATTGGAGTAGTGTAAGGAGAGTTACAACCATGTGAAGAATATGAATTAATCCATTAATTAGTTTCTTGTGCCCTTTTTAAAAGATATAAGCAACCATCGAATGAGCTTAGCATTGAAATAACAAACCAACAATAGGGTAAATTAAAGAGGATCAAGCTCTAACAATATTAGTTTCTTCGTCATGTAAACAAAGCACACAGTCAGATCTACATGAGATGCAAGTTATGATAAGTGAAAATCTATAAAATTTTGATACCAAATAAATTTTATTAAAGCAATAAATGGAGGCAACCAGTCCGATTGAGAAAAGTGAAAGGTCCATTTCAAAACCAAATATCAGAAAATACGGTGTGGTTTTTCAATGAGGGGGCAATGTAGAGTCACAAATCTTCAGGAAAGATGTATCAAAAGGGAAAGCCTTATGTTCGATTTGATCAAACACTAAAAGAAACCGAATTCAGTGAGTTGTTTCACAATACCACCAAGCCATGAGAGGAGACATCATTTACCTTTTGCAAAACCAAAAACTTCAAAAGTGATGCTATGGCTGTCACAGGAAGGGGGGGATTTTAAAATAAAAGGAGATATAGAACATGCCAAGCTATACAGATCTAGATCAATAAGGTAACTATGCATATCAACGAGATTTTGGGTATGTAAGAAAACCAAATATCACGAACCAACCATGGCAGGTCAGACTGAAGTACAACACAAACTGATTCTATGAGTTCTTTTACAAGTCTCAGAACAAAAATGTGGATCAGGGAGTATAACGTCAAGTAGATATAAAAAAGCATTGTGCAAATAAAAGAGAACCACAGGTAAAATCATGACATCAGTCAGGGATATAAAATACAGAACCCCAAATTCATCTTCTGGGTCAAAGTACAGTCAAATACAACCTAGAAGGGGTTCAAAACCAGAAACAAAATACAAGCCAATTTTTCAAATAATAACCCATCTCGAAGTATAGAGCATTATAAATTGAACCCACCAGGGTTTCAAGCTCAAAACAAAGAAAAACAATTCAAGCTAGGTTCAATTATCAGGGTAAGAGCAGCTACATGAAAAATAAAGAAGACCAAGAACCTAAAACAATTGATAGCATGCTTCTTCGGTTTTGGGCACGAACACCCAACAAAGAATAATAACAACTTCCATGTTCTAAATCTCAAACCAGAGTTCAAGTAACTTCCATGTCCCACAGAACAAAGCTTGAATATACATACCTATTTTTAACAATATAACACAGTAACAATGATTTTTGAGCAGGAAACTCTTAGGGACAATGCTTTCCTAGACTTATTCATCTTGATTAACACGTTACCCTCTTCTTACTATTGTAATAACTGAATGAAGGTGCCACGAAACAATACCAACATTTTGGGGATTTAAGGTTTGAAGATATCCCCTTTTCCCATGTTGTTAGGGCCTTTGTATAAGCTACCACTGGATCCATGTCAGTATATCTTTGGTTTCCTTCAACGATAATGTCAGATCTGCCCACAAGTGGATTAACATTCTTTGTATGGAAAATATATTGTTGGTAATGTATTGCAATGTTTCATAGTATTAAGTTACACAAAATGTTACAGCAAAAATACCAATATAAATATTAGGCTGGATTTTCCCCCCTCTCCCAATGAACATGTGTTTGGATTAGTATTACTCGAAATAAGATTACTTTACATACCTTTGGGAGCCCAAAACTTGGGGTTCGCCATTTAGATGACTCAAAAATCATGATATCGGCTCCCATCCAGTGCCATTGCATTATTTTTGGATCTCATCCACATGAAGAATTATTTTCCCTTCTTCAATTAATCTCAAGATCAACCAAATATGGAGCCCAGAAAAATTCAAATTGAAGCGTTTTTATTCCTGCACACAGTTAACAAAATTAATTAATAATTACCCATTAAAGTTCCTAACAAGATCATATAACAAGAAAAAAGACATTTGATCACTTACTTACCAAGGATTTGAATCTGAAATTGTTTGTTGTTGCTGGGAACGAATGTATCTGGAAACTCTGTATACAGAAGGCAGATGAGAGACAAAAAATAGTTCTGGCTAATGGAGTCACCAACAAAAATTAACCTCTTTCCAACTAGCTTCTCCAAACATACCTCTGCCACTGAATCGGAAATAACAATAATATTCAAAACATCCTCCCAATAAAAAAAACATACCCAAAATATGACTGATCAAATTAAAACTTGAAAATCCAGTGTGTAATTCAACCATCTAACCTTGGAATATTACAGCCATTTGGTTGCCACCACCTCCACCTCTCATAATCAGAATAATGTTCTACTATTTGCTTTGCATTTAAATTCAGTGCTAATATGAGGACATTTTAAATCATCATAGAGAGGATAGGAGGTGTCATGAACCCATGTCCCTAAGAATAAATCGCACTCTGTTTCTATTGCTCCGTCTGTAACTCTATCAATGTTATAACCCCTGATTCTTTTGGGAGAAATTCTCGCGCAAACATGCTTATTTGCCAATACACAGCAGAAAAAATAAGGATTGTAATCTTCATCATGATTATTTACAGGTAACTGGAACCATTCTTAGCTTCTAGCCACAGATGCGCACCTTTTTCTCTTACATTAATGTATTTTCCCCTCCATCTTGATGAAAATGGGAGATAAAATTCACATTAGAAACCAAAAAACAGATCCTGCCTCAAGCCACAAAAAAATGGACCAAATGCACATCATAAATAGTAAATTCATTAAATCCATTACATACATGGAAGGACATCCCCTTTTCCAGCAATAGTTTGCAAATAAAAGGGGTTCACCAATACATGGCACATATGTAATTGGAAATAATGCAAATGACTAATAGATGTGGTGAAGACTATATCCTTGCCTTCGGCAGGATAATAAAAAAACATCAATGCTTAAATGAATTAATCAAGAAGCAAGTCATTCATCGAGAATGATAATTTATTAGTAGATGGAATCTTAAATGTGTAAATAAATATTAGGGAATTTGAAAAACCACTTTTAAAGTTGACATATAAAAAGGTGACAACGTTAATGCCATTAATATATTTGTGGATAATACTAAAAATTTACAAACAATCTAATTAGGGCTTATGTTATATATTTATTGGAGAAGATGGATATAAAAAATAAAAAAATAAAAGTTGGAAAAGTTGTTTAGCATAACAATGACTTTAAAGAAGGTTGTGTTTATCATAAATTGCTTATATCATAGACATTTGATTTGTTTCTTTGATAGTCTTGACTCCTAGTCACACGGTCTTTAAGAAAACTTACCTATCACTATGTACATAATCATTATTGGTCATCAATCTATGTAAGTCATCACAATTTTCACAAGGCATAACTCAACATTGAGAATGGTTGTCTCATATTAGTTGATAAAAAATGTATACAACGTACAACATAAATCCTTTTGAGGCATCTAAATTTGGTTCGAAATTGCATATAAAACATCAAACATATAAAGTCCTTAACCCGAAAATTATTATAATGTTTGTACTCGTCACCATGTTTCCATTTGGAAACACAATTGAGTATTGTGGTTATTCTACAAACTCTTTATTCTATCTCAGGAGTAAATCCCTTTAAATGTATTATAAAAGAGAGGGGAAATATTATTGTATTTAAAAGTACCACCAAAACAAACAAACAAAAAAGAGAAGTTCCAATGAGTACACAATAACAAAGATACATTTATTACTTAAACAACAAGGACATGAGAAAATATTTCCCAATGGAGATGAATTGGTTATTTTACAATTCTCATTAAAAAGCATACTTTTATGTTAGGGTAAGTTGTAGGTGCTTTGAATAAAGATTTTTTTTTTAGTCTAGTAAATTAGAGTTGGACCTTTAGATTCAATAATATTACTTGATGGGTAACATTATGTGACTTAAAAGGGATTTTATTGATATCATGCCATATGTGCATTGTGATTTAATTTAATTTGAATTAAATCTAATATAGAGTAGCTTATTGAAAATGATGAACAAATGATAAAGTACAGTAATGACACAAGCAAGCTAAGATATAAAGTATAAAACCCTAAGCAAGGAAGAGAGATAGAGGACTTAACTAATTTTTGAATGGACAAGAAGTGATATGGGAAGGTACAATTGATGAATATACTAAAAATATGGTCGTCATTGGTCACTGAAAAATTCTGGAACCTGAGAATAATGTCAAACAGGGGTGCCTAGTGTTGGACAAAGGTGCCTAGGTGCTGGTGACTGATCTTGGGTGTTGGTGACTATGTAGGAGTTCATAATATGGTTTCAGTTACGTCGTTAGGAATTTATCGTTGGTCTCAATGATCACCCAAATATTGAACTTATAACCAAGCAATGCACTACATCTCAAATTCCATGTAGTTCTTGTGAGTGTGTGTAGAAATGGTGCCCTAGTATGCCCTTGTACAAGTTGTACTTGATAACGGGTTGTAACTAGAATGTAGAAACGTAGTAGCATTTGTGGATGGAATAGAATAGAACTTCCCTTTCCTATGTAGTATATGAAAAATTATTGCTATCCATTGTCCCTTGAATATATTTTAGATGAATGCCTTGGAGTGATTTATGTGCCTTTTGAATGCAAGCTTAGGTGATGATAGTAATGCTTAGTGCTTGGTCTTTTATTTTGAACACATAAATATGTATTTATATGATTCCCTTGTTTGAATTTTGTAATTGAAAACTTGAAGGATGACCCATAAGGTGAAAAATATTCCCAAAATATAAAAGAGACCCAAAAAGAGTGAGTAAGGTAAGAAAGGGTCAAGGGCACCCAGAGGGACAAGAGTGCATTTGGGCACTTCTTTCCTAGTTGGGCGTTAGTGTCTAAAGCCATGAAAGATAAATGATTTAAGTTCTGACTGGGTTTGTAGGGTGTGTAAGACCAAAGAGGAAAACAAGAAACAAAGAAAAAAGGCCAAAGATAGTTGTCAACCACTAGTTTTCCTTGCTTAGGAATCATGTAAATGCTAGTCATGCTTTTAGGACCTAGAAATGCACCAAAGTGCGTGATTTAGTGTCTACATTTGCCCCCACTTTATAGTTGTTGAGTGAATACTTGATAACATAAAGTAGATAAGAGATGTGTACCTTATGATCATGTAGAGCGTGTGCGAATAACGTACCGAGAGGACAAGTGAAGCGTGGAATGATTGCAAAGTGAAGTGTGGAGACTAGGAAAGGAAAGTGACCCTAGGGGTGAAGCATATGTGTTACTTGTACATGTTGTGCTTGTATTAAGTTGTTGTAGGTTGCTTTATTGTTGTGTATTAAGGATGTACCTACAATAGTAAAGTCAAAGAGTATTCAAAGTCCTGTATATGAAAAATTTGAGTAAAGTATGCAAAAGTATGTAAAAGTGTGTAAAAGTAGTAGTAAAGGAAAGTGTGCACCTAATGTAAAAGAGTGTAAAGGATAGAAATGTGTCCTGAAATTTCCGTGAAGGGTGAGTTTTTTGGGTCGATCTCACGTCAAGTGCAAGTTTTTTTGGGTGATCTTAGCACAGTTTTTTGGGTGATCTCATGCCGAAATGTAAGTTTTTTGGGTGATCTCACACAAAAGTGTGAGTTTTTTTGGTTGATCTCATGCCAAAGAGAAAGTGTTGGGGAGAGAGGTCTAGTTTTACTCTCCTTCCATGCATTTGCCCAATAACACACCACTGTAGATGGTGTCCTGATTTGTTTCCTATTGTTCCTTTTATTTGTTTAGTTCTGAATTATTTCTAATTGTACTGAATATAGGAGATAGAATGTATTATGTGTCTGGAGGCCTACGTGCTTGTAACTGTAGAACTATTTGTTAAGACTTCTGTAAACTATGTTGATATGAGAAGATAATTGTTTCTGCCCCTAAGGACATTAGTGCCAAGGGGAGGACATAGGTGCCCAGATGCTAGTTTCTGAGTGTCTAGGTGCTAGTGTGTCTATGCTATGTGTTGGACCCAAGTCAAATTTTGGGTCGTTCTGACTGATTGTGTTCTCTATATTTTTCTATGTACTGTACTATATGGGTTGTAGATCTGAGTTGATGTAGGGGTGATTTATTCACCCAATGTATGCCCCCTCATTTGGGGTGCATGCAAAAATGGTAGGAGAATGTAGCCCAAAAGAGAGGACCTAATGTTAAGCAGAACTGTATACTTATAGGGGTAGGGGATGTGCATGGTATAAACCAAAGCACTATTTAAACAAAGTGAGCTAGTAGCAAGTGTTAATGGATAAAAGTAGCTAGCATGCAAAAGAGGAAAATACAACAATCAATTGAGTAGACAATATAACGTGGACGGTTAAAAAGTGGGTTTCAAACATTGGACATCGCTCATAATGTCAAAAGAAAATCAAGTCTAAAGCGATTCAATAAGCAATATAATGAATAATCAAACAAGACTTAGGGCATAGACCCGTAAATAATATCATACCATGGTAGAGAAATGGATTAAGTAAATAGTGACAAATAGTCATAGTTGTATATAATACTGCAAGTGCTAATGCTACACATGAAGCACCCATTAGCATGTTAGAAAGATAAATAATATGTCAAGGCCATGTATAAATTAACGAAAGGTAGAGTATCCTGTGCTGAGAAATACTGAGATAATAGTAAAGGATGAAACAATAACAGTGTATGAAATGTGATGTGTAGTGAAAGTAGATGCCACTAGGAGCCTTCAATGGGGCTGGTAACATGTACAGAGCTAAACATCATTACAACATGTAAGGAAACCTGTAAGATATCTGCATCCACCTTGAAAGATGAAGTGAGTGCACATGTGTATATATACATAATTAGATAATGACATACTAATAATCCATCTAGTATGAGGAAAACAAAGTCTAACATGTAAATAGAATAGGCTGGTAGGAAAAGATGTAACCTGAGATATGCAAATGAAATGTGTCATGAGTGTGATGGTATGGATATGTCAAAGTGTGAAAGATGATAGGAGCATCGTGCCCCCAGACAGATGTGTATGAGATGAGGTTCATTTATAGTGACCCTCAACAATCAAGAATGAACCATAGAACACGAGTGTGTCATTCAGATAATGTGTGTGTTGTGAGAATAGTGTGCTAGAAAGATGTATCATGAAGCAAAAAGTGTGAAGTGGTGAATGATGGCGAGGTTCATTTCAGATTTAAACCCTCAACAGTCGAGTATGAACTATGGAACTAGAGTGCATCATAGGGTAATGATGATACAATGCAGTGTATCAAAGGGTTTGAAAGTGCTTAGAAATATGATTCATGAAGTGCAGAGTGTTAAGTATGATAGATAGATGTGTAAAGAGACAACTTGATAGTGAATGGGAAAGGGGGAAGAAAGTGTGATGCCCCCAAAGTGTATGATGTAGAGAAGGATCAAGTAAACTCATTTAGAAGATCATTAGTGTCAGGGTCTTAGCTAATAATTGATCTTGGATTAGAGACTATAGTAGGAAATAGTGTAGGGTTGATCATATAAAGAGCCTGTGTGGCATAAATTTTACATGCCCATAGCATATTCTTCATCAGTAAAAGGAGGTTTTGAGGACAATCATGTGCATACCAATCAAATTAGATTTTGAGTATAGCCCAAGAATGAGTCATTGCATAAATAGAGATATGACTAAAAGGCATGAGAAATGTGATGTATCAGTATGATTAGGATCCAATGGTGCCACCAATGTAGTCAAGCCAAGATTGTCCCAAGTGTGAGTGGAGAGGCTAATGAGGAGTGTGTGCAAGGAAGACTGATAAATGGAAGACAGTGAAAGGCCATATGAAACAGTAAAAAATATACATCCATGATATAGAGTGAGGAGAGTGAGGTGGGGGGAGGAGATCAGAAAGTGTGAATCCTAGGTCATGGTTAATCCATCATGCATGTGAAAATAGTCTCAGAGCAAGTAGGGTTGAATGGAATATGAGGAAATCCTAATAAGAGTTGCGATAAATGAAGAAAGTAAAGCATTTGAAGGGATCAAGTAATGCAAAGCAAATATGATTCTGGGGAGATGCAGTAGATGGTAAAAGATGTCCAATGTATCACTTATGGTCCCCTTGAGGTTAGAGGTATCATGGCATTAGTGAAAGGAGGAGGTCATAAACATTATAAAGAATTATGTATTCACCATGGCCAATAGGGATCCTAGAAAGGAAAAGTGCTATGGATATCTTCATGAGAAATTTTGAAGTTATGATTTCACAATGTTTCATTGTTAAGCTCTACGACATCAACCTCATCATCAGAATCATATAGTGGTGGCATTATCATGTTGGATAACATGTAAATCAAGGATATTGGTAGGGGTGGATCCAGATGTAGATGCAATTGGAGATTTAGAGCCATGGACAGGTACTGAGTAGTAGTAGCCATAGAGGTAGACATGGTGGGTGATAGGTCAGTAGTATCACGCCCTAGGAATGGCTCTGGAATGCATGTGGAGGTAGAAGCAATTGATAGAAGCACTAGATTAACCCACATCATATGTATTATATATAGAATAGGATTGTGATGGAGGGATGGGCATGGCGGTGACTGGGTCTATATGTGAAAAAACTTGAACGGGTCAGGGTCCAGAGGTAATGGTATGCTCATAGCCATCATGTAGGAATTTAACAAACCTATGTCATTATAGAGGGAATAGACATGCATTACATGAATCCATGGTCTGTGAAGTAAGTAATTGAACTAAAATGATGGCATCGATAACAAAGAATATAGTAAGAAAAATTTTAGGCCAAAATTTGTAGAGGTAGAGGTGATAGTGCCCATGCATGTGTGAGTAGTGGAATCATAGTCATGAATGAATTAAGAGGATTTATTAATTAAACTCATCATGGAATGTGTAATTTTCCTGAGGAGGGAGAAAGCACATAAATTTATAAGATCCATTATTACTGAGTACACGCTTAGGATGCCAATGGAACCAATAAGTAGTGATTGATAAGACAAAGGACCCAAAAGTGATTGTCAGCATTTACAAAGGAGGGATATCCTCGTCACTGAAAGAGATAACATGTGGTAGATTTTTTAGGGATTGAATGAGGTGAGTAAAGGCAATAAGTGAATTATTGCTTTCAAAGTGGATGGAATGAAGGGTGGCCTCTAATGTATGACAGGAATCAGGTGCATGCTACACAAGAATATCATAAAGAAAGATTTTATTTGGTGTATTTTTAAGTTGTTCAATGATGTCATAACCCTTAGAGGCGGTGGTAGGAACGGTAGAAGTAATAGGTGTTATGGAACAAATACATGTGACAAACGGTAGGAGGATGAGTGTGGTGAGTGGTGACATGGTTAGGATCACTGATGAATGCGAGGAGGATGTTGGAGTATGGACTTGCATAAAAGCAACATCAGTGGTAGCCATGCCAGAAACCTTGGTTGGAGTAAAAGAAGGATATGAATATTGATCCATGAATTCAGAAGAAGGAGATAAATTACGATGCATTCTCAGAAGGTAGGGTTTTGAGTGTTCAGGTTCACTAAATGATTTAATTTAATTTGAATTAAATATAATTATTGCAGAGAAACTTATTGAAAATGATGTACAAATGATAAATTACATTAATGACACAAACAAGATAAATGTACAATATAAAACCCTAAGCAAGGATGGAGAGATAGAGGACTTAGCTGATTTTCGAGCAGACATAGGAAGTGATCTGGGCAGGTACGACTGATGACCAGACTGCAAACAAGGTCATCATTGGTCACTGGATTAAATCTAAAACCTGAGAATAATTTCAGACATAAGGTTCTCAGTGTTGGACAGAGGTGCCTAGGTATTGGTGATTGATGTAGACACTAAATCATGTACTTTGGGTAATATTTAGTCCTGGTCTCATACTACTATTCACATGGTTTTTGAGTGAAGAAAGTGCTAATTAACCCATGTCTCTTGGGCATTATTTTGATTTTTGTCATCATTTCCGACCTTCACCATCTATATGCCGAATTTGTTTTAGTCATTTTACCTGTCATTTTAGCCTTGACTGGGGTGCTCAGGCATGGGCAGCCCACAGGTGCCCTGGTCCCAATCGGGGAGCGCCCTGATCATTTTACACTTTCCTGCCACTTTTTGGGCACTTTCTAGCCATTTGAGCATTCTATATTTTTGGTGGTCGGCCTTTTTGGGGTTAATTACAAAATTAGAACAAGAGAACCATATAAATATTAAGTTGTGAGACCATAATGAGGGACCAAACACTAGTGACTACTATCATCCACCTAAGTTGTATTACTAAGGCATCTAAAGCTCCATTTACATCCATATAAATCCATCACAAGGGACAAGGCTGGTTCATCTGCATCACACTGCATAGGAGGGAAGTTTATTCTATTCCATCCACCATTATATTACATTTTTCTACACATAGTTATTGCTCGTTACTTTCACAAAGTGCGATTAGCACAAGAGCACCTAGGGCATGATTGCATACACACACATAAAACTACTTTTGGGTCTGAAATGTAGTGCAACACTTAGTTAGTAAGTCCACCATTGTGGCCGCTGAGGACAATTTGACCCCTTCATATGCATTTTTCTTTCTTAGGTTTTTGATGCTTGTCTTGGGGTTTTGTAGGTTTATCCTTCATAATTGATTGCCATTGACGACAGGTTCAACACATAGTGTAGTGAAAGTTATACGCGACAAACAAAGAGGGATTGAAATCATCATCTGGCCCTGGAAGTTTGGTTCTCGGACCTCCTTCACAGACCAAGGTGCCCATAAGCACAGACTAGGGCACTCATAGGCACCATGATCCTCTCCCAGGCACCCAGTCTAGCCAAACAACCCAGATTTGTCCTTTTCTGGGACATATCATAGTTCAGTTTCCTGCTTTCATATTCTTCATTTTATTTCATGACACAGTCCAATCAACCTCTCTAAATCAACTAAGTCTTTTCCTTTCTCTTCTTGCACATTAGGGTTTCTATTTTCATCAGCGTAGTTACTTGGGTCACTTTCTATGTTCATTTATTGCATTTATTTACTGTTATTTACCGTTGTTTCTAGTTTAGATTAACTACCATTTACCACATTTTAATTAATCATTTTGGTAAACTCATCCTTCGAATCCACTTTCTTTCTAGGGTTTATTCTTCTTTTTCCATGGCTCAATCTCATGATGATTTTGACTAAAGCTCATCTTAAGGCCATTAACAATCATATTGCTAAGCATCCCCAAGATCTAGACTTGTTTTTACATGTTGCTACGCGAGGAAGATACTAATTTAGTAGAGTTTACTGCTTCCACGACCATACCCACCTCTGTTGCTACTCAAATGCTCGCTTCTACTCTCCCACCTATTTCTACCACTATTGTTTGTGTCAATTGTTAGAGTAGGTATTTACCTTAGCTCATGTTCACCTAGGTACATTATTTACCTTTATTGTTTTTATCCTCACCCATTTATGTGTGTGGATATTTATTTTTATTTATTTAGATATTAGGAGATATTATCTAGTTGTTAGGTATAAATCTGTTCCTTGATCTATGGTATTGACTAGTTCTTTCCTAGATCTATGGTATTAACTAGATCCTTGATGTCTAGTTCTACTCAAAAAACTATGGACTTGAGTAGTTATTTAATGACTAGTTCATTTCCATGATATATGGCTTGATCTACAACCTTGATTGGTTCTTAGATTGTTATTCCTTGCCTATATAAGCAAGGTCCATTCTCATTGTATTTCATTGAGTTCCATAATAATATATGATATTGCTACTCATTTGTTTGCAAAGGTTTATGTAAAGTTATTCTGGTGAATTGCTTTCATCTTATTGATCGTGATGTTTGATTAGCATCTGTGTTCTTGGCTTGGCATGATCTGGTTATCGTTCCTTTTATGGTATCAGAGCAAGAGATTATTGACATTCATTATGACATATTGTCTTAAAGCTTGTGATTCCTACTAGTAGGTGCTTAAAAACTATTCCCCCTTTCATTTTATTTATGTGGTGAAGGCAAGAGCATTTTATTCTATTTTAGTGGAAACTAAAATAAATAGTAGAGCATAATATTGAAAACTTGTATCTTTTGATCGGTAACTCAGTTTTGAGTGCCGTTTTTTGCAAAAGTGCTTAGTTTTTAATGCTCTTTCCATTGGAAATATTTATTCACACTATAGATTTATTTTGAGAATCACACTATAATTATAAAGTGCCATATTGTAACATGCACTCATTATAAAGTGCCAAAATCTGGGGGGCTCTTGTTGCATTGTTTGGGGCTCTTGTTACATTGCTTGGTTCTTGCATTTCTTTTGGTGATTTTTTGAGGATGGCATCTTTATCTACTTCTGCATTAGATCATGTTGAGCCATTAACAACACATAATTACCACACATGGAAACCAAGAATGGAAACAATAATTAAGTGGAAAGGATTATGGGCTTTAACTTCTTCAGAACAACCAGTGTTCACTAGAGAATATGAGAAATTTTAGTACCAGTGCAAATTTGATGAGTGTATGGGTTTGATAGGAACTTATGTCAGTGATAGTATTTTATTTCATTTAGAAAAGTGTGACTCTCCTTTCAAAATATGGGAGAAATTGGAGGATTTATTTGGTAAGGTGGATCATATGAGAGCCATGCAACTTGAAATTGAGATCACCTCTCTTAATCCTGAAGATTTTCCAACAATTATAGACTATCTTACCAAGTTCAAGCATTTTTTGACACAGTTGAAGGGGAGTGGAAGAGATAAGAAAGATGAAGAGTGTGTTTACTTGATTCTATCCAAGTTGAGAGGACCATTCCAAATTTTTTCTTCTACCTTTTTCTCTAGCATGGATGCCTTAGGTGACACCTTCAAAATGCCTAACTTAGAAACATTTTGTGAAAGACTTACTAGGGAAGAATCCAAATTATCTCACCTTGAGTCTTCCACCTCTCAAAAGGAATTAGTTGCATCTAATCCTAAGGGCAAGGGAAAACCAAACAGTAAAACCAAATCCACACCTTCTCCATCTCAAAATGCTCCTAAACCCAAAGAAAACAACTCAAAACCCAAGGAGTCTTCTAAATCCAAGAATAAGTCTAGCCGTTCATGCTCTTTTTGTGGGGGTAGTAATCATGAAGAAAATAGGTGTTATAAGTGAATGCAAGCCTTAGAGGATGCAGTCAAGAAACACAAAATTTCTATCTCCACTCCACCTCCTTCTAATCAGCATGGAAAAGCACTTAATGTTGTTGGAAGATCTCAGTCACCACTTGCAGACAATTGGGTTATAGATTCTGGTGCTTCTCATCACATGACTTCTTCCAAGGAGTCTTTTGTTTCTCTAGGTTTGAGTTCTACTTCCAAAATTGAGGTTGGAGATTCTTCCTTTCTTTCTGTTGAGGGAAAAGGTGATATACAACTTGATGGTGGTAATATCCAAGATGCACTATATGTTCCTAACATCACTACAAATTTGCTTTCTGTATATCAAATTTGTCATTCTGGTCAAGGGAAAACAGTGACTTTTACACCACATGGAGCAGAAGTAAGAACTTTGTTGGAGCCTCATTCACTTGTTGCTCAGGGTATTGTTGATCATAGTTCTAGACTATATCACTTTGAGGGTTTTGATGACACTTCTTCTATAGGGACAAGATTGGTTTCTCATGCAGATTCAGAGAGTAAGCTTTGGCATGAAAGATTTGGACATCTCAATTACAGATATTTGAAGGAGTTGAGCACTCATGGTATGGTAGATGGTCTTCCTAGAGTTTCTTGTCTTGAGGGAGTTTGTCATGGTTGTGCATTAGGGAAACAACACCAAGATCCTTTTCCTAAGAATTTGTCTAAGAGAGCTTCTTCACCACTTGAGCTTGTGCATAGTGACTTGATGGTTTTTCCTACCCCATCTTTCAATGGAGCTAAGTATGCACTTACATTTATTGATAATTTCTCGAGGCGTACTTGGGTTTATTTTCTCAAGTACAAAAGTGATGTTTTTTCACACTTCAAAGTCTTCAAGGCTTTGGTCAAGAAACAATCTTCTAGTAGCATAAAGAACCTTCGTACTGATAATGGGGGGAGTACTTCAGCAATGAGTTTTCTAAATTTTTGGCAACTCAAGGCATTATTCACCAACATTTTGTTCCTCATACTCCACAAAAGAATGGATTAGCAGAAAGGAAGAATAGAACTTTGAAGGAAATGGCTAACTGTATGATGCATTCTAGAGATATACCTCCTATCTATTGGGCAGAAGCAGTTAATTGTGCTAACTACATTCAGAATCACACACCACACAGAGCACTTGAGCATTTGACTCAGAGGAAGCTTGGTCCAACACTAAGCCAGATGTCTCATTTTTTCGAGTCTTTGGGAGCCATGCTTGGGCCTTTGTGCCAAAGAAGAAAAGGAAAGCTTTGGATAAGAAGAGTAAACCCTTGATCTTTGTAGGGTATTGTGAGGACATGAGAGCTTATCATCTTTTAGATCCTGATACACATGATGTTATTTTTCGAACACATGTTCAGTTTGATGAGTGTTTCACTCCTCATGATTCTTCATCTTCTTCCATTCCTCCTTCTTCTTCATCTCATCTTGAGGATCCTTTCTTTGAGGAGATTGATGAGGAGGTTATAGATGTCGTTGAGGATCCTATTCCCACTGATGTTGTCACTATGCCTAAGTGGGCTCGTACTACAGTTTCTGAGGCAACACCTTTCATAGAGGATCTTCCACCCACTAGGCATCATCACGCACATTCTACAGGTTCTGGACTTTTGTGTTAGGTAGTTTCTGAGGATCCACAGTCTTTTTCAAAGGCTCATGGGATACAGAGTGGGATGATGCGATGGCAGCTGAGTATTCTTCTTTGATGAAGAATCATACTTGGGATTTGGTATCTCTTCCTAAAGGAAGAAAGATGGTTAGGTGTAAGTGGGTATACAAAACCAAATACATGCAGCTGATGGGTCCATTGACAAGTATAAGGCTCGTCTTGTTGCAAAGGGTTTTTCACAAGTCGAAGGTATTGATTACTCTGAGAATTTTACACCCATTTCCAAGATGGATTATGTACGCCTTGTACTTGCTATTGCTGCATCACAGGGGTGGCCTGTATACCAGATGGACGTGAAGAGTGCCTTCTTACATGGAGATCTACAAGAGGAAATATATATGGAGCAGTTGACTGGATTTGTTCAGGATTCTTCTCTTGTTTGTAGGCTCCGAAGGTCTCTCTACGGTCTCAAACAAGCCCCTCGGGCTTGGTATGAGAAGATGGATTCTTTTCTTCTATCTACTAGTTTTGTTCGTTGCCACTCCGATCATACAGTGTATCTCCAGCATGTCGGTGAGGATATTGTGATACTTGTCTTATATGTTGATGATCTGTTACTTACTGGCAGCTCTTCTTCCCACATTCAGAGTATTCAGAGGGCTCTTTCTACACAGTTTGACATGACATATCTTGGGCTATTGCATTATTTCCTTGGTTTGCATATTTCTCAGACAGATTCAGGGATTCATTTGAGTCAGCAAAAGTACACCCATGATCTTCTTAGGTGCTTTGATATGGCTGATTGCAAGCCAAGTCCATCTCCTTTTCAGTCTGGAGTTACTCTTACATCCACATGTACCACACCACTTTGTGATCCTACGTTGTATAGGTAGTTGGTTGGGAGTCTCATGTACTTGACCCATACTCGACCTGATATTTCATTTGCAGTAGGGCTTGTATCTCAGTTTGCACATTCTCCTCATAGTAGTCACTGGCAGGCTACTAAAAGGATTTTACGCTATTTGCATGGCACTTCCCACTTTGGCCTACACTACACTAGGGGTTCTACTCAATTGGTTGGGTATATAGATTCAGATTGGGCAGGTTCTATTGATGACAGGCGTTCCACTTCTGGCTATCTTTTCTATCTTGGTTCTTCTCCAGTTGCTTGGGCGTGTAAAAAGCAACAGGCTATTGCACTTTCATCTTCAGAGGCAGAGTACAGGGCAGCAGTTACAGCGAGTCAGCAGATTCTTTGGCTTCACCAGTTATTGACAGAGTTTGGATTCCCACAGGATTCATCGACTATACTTTGGTGTGACAACCAAAGTGTAATTCACATTTCTCACAACCCAGTTGAGCACCAGTGGACCAAGCATATTGAGATACACATCCACTTCATTCGTCAACACATTCAAGATGGAGTTCTTTGCTTTGGAGTACCTTCTGACTCAGCAGCAGGTTGCAGACATCTTTACAAAGCCTTTTGCATCACCTCGCTACCTTGAGTTGCGTGGAATGCTTGGGGTTTTAGAAGTTGTTCTTGGGGGGTGTTCGTGAGAACATCTTCCTTCTTCTTCTTCTTTCTCTTTCCTTCTAGCAGGATTCTTTCCTTCTTTTGGTTTGAGATTTCTTCATGGATATATTGTACATGAGTACCTCATCAGGCCTAGTTGTCGGGACTCATACTGTGGACATGCCACTTCTATTTTGGCCCCTAGCTTCACTTGAGGGGGGGTGTTAGAGTAGGTATTTACCTTATCTCATGTTCACCTAGGTACATTATTTACCTTTATTGTATTTATCCTCACCCACTTATGTGTGTGGATATTTCTTTTTATTTATTTAGATATTAGGAGATATTATCTAGTTGTTAGGTATAGTTCTTTCCTTGATCTATGGTATTGACTAGATCCTTGATGTCTAGTTCTCTCATAAATCTATGGACTTGACTAGTTCTTTGATGACTAGTTCTTTCCATGATTTATGGCTTGATCTACAACCTTGATTGGTTCTTAGATTGTTATTCCTTGCCTATATAAGCAAGGTCCATTCTCATTGTATTTCATTGAGTTCCATAATAATATATGATATTGCTGCTCATTTGTTTGCAAAGGTTTATGTAAAGTTATTCTGGTGAATTTCTTTCATCTTATTGATCGTGATGTTTGATTAGCACCACCCTTATTTTCACATATACGACAAGTTTCATCTATTGGTAGTCAAAACTTAACTTCTCTTTATCATATCCTTCAAGCTCAAATTCATAAGTTGCAACAGGCTACTTCGCATGCATCTCCATCTTTAGATTCTACCTTGTTATTGCATACCCATTCGAACTTGCCATCTCCACTTATTCACTGCCTCCTAATTTTGTCACCCATAAGCTTCCCATTTTCAATGGGCATGGTGACCCGCAGGAACATCTTAGAGCATTCCACATAGCTTGTCTTGATTTTATAGATGATCATATTCTTTTGGCTAGAATTTTTCCTTGTAGTCTCCATGATTACATGATGTGTTGGTTTTAGGACCTACTTGTTCATTCGGTAATCTCATTTACGCATCTAGCCAATGTTTTTCTTACTCATTTTTCTATCAAAATCAACTCCAAGATTTCTTATGCTCAACTAGTATAACTGAAACAAGGATCCAATGAACACTCAGCCAACTATGTTTTAAGGTATAAGAAAAATCTCTCTAAGATGTCTAATATGCTAGTGGGCTCTAAAATTCAGGATTTGTTCATTTAGAGTCTCTTATCGCCATTACAAGAGAGTGTTCTTTTTAAGACCTCTCCTTTGTTTGATCATCTTTGTCATACTCTTAAGCTTCGTGAGATGAAACTCCTATCCATATGTAAGCTTAAGTATCTGGAGCAGACTTCGTCATCCACTCATTTTCAAACCAAGATGTCATTAAAACCATCTACAACTAATCCAACTGACACTAAAATCATTGTTAATGCAATCACTCCTACTAAAGAGGTTCAGTCACAACCACCTCAATGCACATTTAGTAACTTTCCCATGGCTCCACATCTTATATTGGAACAACTTCTTGAGAGAAACCTTATTACCCTTCCTCCACCACTCGAGTTAGACTCATCATGACCAAAAGGTAGGAACTACAATGAGAACTTCCATTGTGATTATCATCGATGTGTTAGACATTCTACAAATAGATGTCTAAAACTTTGTACAATCATTCAAGATCTAATTGATGATAAAAAACTAGAGTTTCTAGAACCTACTAACTCTACACCAAGAAATGATAACAATAAACTCAAACTCTTTAATAGATAATCTCAACAACGTGATAAGAAAACACCTGACTCTTCCGCTAATCATACCTATCAGGAAATGCCTTCTCTTGCATCAGCGGCTCTTGACTTCTTAGTTGCGCATACTGACGCTTTGCCACCAATCATTTCTTTCTTCGACCTCGATTATCATGAAAATTTTACATCTAATCACTTACATATCAATGCATCTATTGGCTCGACCTCCATTAACAACACTAAATAAATTGATCCAAAATGGCCTATTAGTGCATGATAAATTAAGCTTCTTAAAAAACAATTTCGAACATAACCCCCATATCAAAAATTCCAATACACTTCCACCATAACTATTTAGTGAGGACATTAACATTTACAAGTTACGGTTGAACCGAGATCAACGTGTACTTGTGCCTTTCGGTCCCGACCAATTGGAATATATCAGTTGGAACATAAGCTGTGACATGGCTGTCTAAGTTTACGACTGTGGGAGTTGATAGGTCTCAATCTATCATCTATAGTGATAACACGGTAAAGGGGTTCAAAATCCTTCAAAACAGGTCAAGTTATTTCTATTGATGGTGTCCGTCAATCTGCTCCATGGTCACCAGCAGTAATCACATGGTACTTAGCACAGTAAGCTAATGCAGTCTTACGCATCGCCCTCTATCGCCGTTACTCGACTGCACAATTTTGACTCATGGTTTCAAAAAGGTGGGTAGCCCGCCTGTTGTTCTACATGTACCTGATCAGTCGCGTTAGCCCTGACATTGATGGGAAAAGTACCTGAAATTTCTAGAACAATGTGTCATAATCGAGCTCCCATTCCGAAATGCGCACTCATTCCCCATCCCATAAATTGTGGGAGATGTCCGTGCAGGGAATGTCTACCAAATATCGCGCTCAGCTTTACTTTGCTAAATCTCCATCTCATAACACATTTTCCTACGCCGTTTCACTTAGGCCATATATTCATCCATCACATTACACTATATGGCTTCATGGACCAAGGCCGTTGTCAGTATGCCATTATTGTCACCACCTACATTGGGCATGGAGGTGGAGGACCTTCATCCTGTCACTATCATTGGATACGTGTCATTCATTCACACACACGTGTTTTGTTTGGGAGCATTATCAGATCCATTATGTTTAAGTCTTTTGGTGCATGGCAGGTAAGGATGTAAGATTGTGGTGATTTTTTTTTATCATTGTAATTCGTGTTAGTGGGACTTTGCATAGGCCTATTCATCAAATATCTGCTGCATAGGGGATAGAAGTATTCAACATGAATCTTATGTGACTTTATAGTTGATAATATAGTGAAAGTAGATTGACCCGAAACCCCCCAGATAAATTCTCAAAGATTAGACAAAGTGTTCCACTATGAAAAACACCACTTGTATAAAATAATCATTTTTTCACAAAGATTCTGTTTAAAATTAGTGCTTGCAGCATACTAGTTGGTCGTGCTGCTAAGTCGGTGATAGATAGGCTCTTCACTTACTATAGTATCATAACAGTTACAAGTAGAACTCGTAACATATATGATAGGTAGACATATTATGATGACAGTCGGAGGAATATACAGGTCCCATACACATCTAGCATCATACACTACTCACCCTACACCCTACATTACTAGTCTATCTACACATATTGCATTGTACATTATCCATTACATTTTACACATTCTACACATCACTTAGTCATCTTTCATCATTACATATACTACATCCTCTTCTACACGCTGCACTCACTACCCTGTGACACACTTTAGTTCCTCGGTCCATACTTGACTGCCAAGGGTTTACAAATAAAATGGACCTTAGCTTCATCAGACGTACATCATTCCATTGTTCATCATGTGACATTTATAGGTTAGTGAAATGTGATATAGGCTAAATGGTCACCTACTATATCATCTTGAAATGTTATATGCTTTAGGCTACATCACCAAACCCTTTATTCACCTTGTAGTGATACAACGCTTTAGGCTAAATCATCACTCTTACATTGATCTTGTCATGATATACACTTCAGCTATAAGGGTCACACACACATCATCTTTAGGTTACATCTCATCAACACATATACACACTCATTACAATGTGCTAGACACAACACACATTTTGATCATTTCCTAATGATGCACTCTCGTTTACGATTCATTCTTAATTGCTAAGGGGAAAATTAAATGAACCTCATTGCATAAATTTCCATTCACTCAGGGGGCACGTGGCTCCTACCCTCCATCTTGCATTCCATTTCATCCATCCATAGCATCTTTCATATCTTGGTTGATTGTATTCTTGCTTACTTTTGCTTGTATATGGTCGCCTATTACACATACTAGTTAGATCGTTTGTATGTCATTTATCTATATCATACACATATGCACGTTCACACCTTTATCTAGTTGTGATCGTAGATACATGTCTTTTACATGTGGCATAGATGCTTGCCTTCTACCCTTCCTATATTGGTCGCTAGGGGCATCCACATTTGTCTCTCTCAGGTGCTATTGTTTCATTTTTTACTTAGCACTTTACATCACTTAGTTATACATGCTTTTGACATACTGGTTATATTTCTAACATGCTAACAGGTGATCCATGTGTAACATTTGTTTTGCAGGATTACTTACTTCTGTGGATATTTGTTGTCTGTGCTTATTTACTATTGTTTTCTATTGTTTGCGGGCCTTGCCCTATGTTTAGTGTGCACACTTGTTTGTTGTATGTGGTCATGATGGCCTTGCATGTCTTGCGACATCATGATTGATGTCCCATGTTTACATCCTGATTTGTAAAACTTACTTTGTCTTCTTATGTGTTTAGTACTTTGCTTGGTAGCTTTTACACTGTTTGTCTTCTACATGCATGTTTTTTTTGTACTGACACTTGTCTTTGGCTAACCTCTTTTTTGTGTGTACTTTGGTTTATACCAAGCGCATTCCCTTTTCCCTATAGGGTAGAGCTATAAAGTTCATGTGGTTGGTCCTATCTTGGGGCCACATTCTTCTTTTAGTGACATTGCATGCACCCCCAAAGAGGGGGGCATCATTTGGGGTTTTACACACTACACAAAATCTCTACACTGGTTCGGTTCAGTTATATACGAGCGGGTCCAGACCAGCCCATGAACCCCATACATAATGGATTTTATAGGACATGGTTGTCCATAGCATTCAGGGGAGCAGTTAATGATTAGAGGATACATCAGAATTCCTCCCAATAATTCTTCTACCACCGATGTCAGATTGCCTAAAAAACCAGACAATATAAAGATCTCTTCATACATCTTCAGAGAAGCAGTTATAGGAGTGAGAATAATGCATCTTTCTCCATACATTTCTTTGGCCAGGGTGGTGTGAAATCACCCAAAAAACTCACAGTATACGATATCCTTCTACTCTCTCTCTCTCTCTCTCTCATCATGGATCAGGGGCACATGTTCCATTTTTCATTTGTGTATTTTAGATTTACATGCTTTTACATACATATACATGCATCTTTTACATGAATTTTTGACATATATACATGTGAATTTGAATACTTGATCATCTTCTCCTTCTAGGCTTGACCGTATGATAAGCATATAATCAACAACAACAATGACGATGATGACAACGTCAACAAAAACATTTTGAGGCAACACACACCATACCAACCATGCAGGTACATTACACACATCAACAACTACACACGCATTTCTACCCTACGTTTATTCCCATCTCTCTTTGCACATTTTCATCTTTAGTTTCCACGCTCCATCATATTTTTTGTCACTCCACGCTTTTTCTAGTCATTTGACACGATTTCTACATCACTCTACATGGACATCATGTACGCATATCTATCTACTTTATGTTACCAAGAGTTCTGCTCACCAGCATAAAGTGGGAGTAAATGTAGACACTAAATCACACACTTTAGGTAATATTTAGTCCTGGTCTCATACTACTATTCATATGGTTTTTGAGCGAAGAAAGTCCTAATTAACCCATGTCTCTTGGCCATTTTTATTTGATTTTTTTCATCATTCCCAACCTTCACCATCTACACACCCAATATTTTTTAGTCATTTTCCATCATTTTAGCCTTAACTGGGGTGCCTAGGCAAGTACTGTAGTGCCCATGGGCACCTTGGTCCCAGTTAGGGCGCCCTGATCCTTTTTACAGTTTCTCGCCACTTTCTAGTTGTTTGAGTATTCTATATTTTTGGAGGTCATCCATTTCGGGGTTAATTACGAAATTAGAACAAGAGAACCATATAAATATAAAGTTATGAGACCATAATGAGGGACCAAACACTAGTCACTACTATCATCCACCTAGAGTTGTATCCACCTAAGGAATCTAGAGCTCATTTGCATCCATCTAGCTCCTTCACAAGGGACAAGATTGGTTCATCTGCATCACACAAGCATAAGAAGGAAGTTTTTCTATTTCATCCACGATGTATTGCATTTTTCTACACATAGTTATAGCTCGTTACTTCAAAAAGTGTGACTGACATAAGAGCACCTAGGGCATGATTCTCTCTCTCTCTCACACACAACTACATTTGGGTCTGAAAATTAGTGTAACACTCAGTTAGTAAGTCCACCATTGTGGTCACTGAGGACAGTTTGACCCCATCGTTTGAATTTTTCTTTCTTAGGGTTTGATGCTTGTTTTGGGGTTTTGCAGGTCTATCCTTCGTCTTTGATTACTGGAGACATTTGACATAGAGTAACGAGTTACACATGACAAGTAGAGAGGGCTTCACATCATCATCCGACCCTACAAGTTTGGTTCATAGACCTCCTACATAGACCAGGGCACCTAGAACACAAACTAGGGCACACACAGGTGCCCTGATCCTCTCCCAGAAACCCCAGTCTAGACAAATAACCTAGATCTGTCATTTTGGGGACCTCTGTATGTTTGTTCCTTCTTCCATATTATTCAGTTTATTTCACAACACAGTCTATATCAACCTCCAAATTAGCTAAGTATTTTTCTCACTCTTCTTGCACATCAGGGTTTCTATTTTCATCAACTTAGTTGTTTAGGTCACTTTCTATATTCATTTATTACATTTATTTACTGTTATTTATTGTTTTTCTAGTTTATATTAACTACTATTTACCACATTTTGGTTAATCCATTGATCTTGGGCATTGGTGACTATGCAGGAGTTCAAAATCTAGTTTCTATTGTGTCACTAGGGCTTTGTCGTTGGTCTCTGTTGATCACCTAATGTTTAGGTTATGATCACCCAAGGTACATGTAACCTGCAAAAGATAAGTTTACTTGCAAAAGTCCACAAACCACATCAAACCTAAAAAGAAAAATGTAGAATGGGGAGTCGGATTGCCCCGACGGTCACCTTAAGAGTTAACTTATGACCAAGCGTTGCACAACATCTCAGACTCCATGTAGTACTTGTGAGTGTGTGAAGAAATTGTCTCCTAGGATGCCCTTGTGCAAGTTGCACTTGATAACGGGTTGTAGCTAGAATATAACAACGTAGTAGAATGTGTGGATGGAATAAGATGAACTTCTCATTCTTATGTTGTGTATGCAGAGTTGTTGCAACCCTTTTCCCTTAAATGGATGTTAGATGAATGCATTGGAGTGACTTAGGTGCCTTTTGAATGCAAGCTTAGGTGATGATAGTAATGATTAGTGCTTGGTCCTTTATTTTGAAAGCATAACTATGTATTTATATGATTCCCTTGTTTGAATTTCGTAATTGAAAACTAGAAGGCCGACCCATAAGTGAAAAAGGTGTCCAAAATATAAAAGAGACCCAAATGGAGCGAGTAAGGTGAGAAAGGGTCAAGGGCACCCAAAGGGGATAGGAGTGCCTGTGCGCTTCTGTCTTGGCTAGGCGTTGGTGTCTGAAGCCGTGAAAGGTAAACAAGTAAAGTTTCGATTGACCTGTAGGGTGTGTAAGACCAAAAATAAAGAAATAAATAAAGAAAAGAGGCTAAAGAAGTTGCCAACTACTGGTTTTCTTGCTTAGGAATCATGTAAATACTAGCATGCTTTTAGGACCTAGAAATGTACCAAAGTGCATGATTTTGTGTCTACACATTGTCATATATGTCTAAAAATTTCCCGCTTAAGAATTTGGAAGTTGTAAATTTAGATTCGTGTAACAATCCACTCACACTAAATTTCTACCAAGAAACAGTAAAGCTCTATGAAACTAGAATCAATGATAACATGCTCTAGAAAGACCATTTCATTCACTTACATGAGATAGTGTGAACCAAATCTATCCAAATAAAATTCATTCAAGGAATACATGGATCTCCTTAAAGGATGTCAAATTAAGGGCACAAAAATATATAAAAATTAAAACTGGGACTATTTAATTTATCTTTTTCATATTGGTTTAAAAATATTGACATGTGTACTAGATGGAACAAGTCAGATCATGGTATGCATACTAAATATAGTAAAAAAACATGTAGAAATGAAAATTCAAAATTATTGGGTTACCAAGCCATATAATTACATTTACATGTTTAAGATTCATTACATACAAGAATATGGACTTGATTGAGGCATATGTATCCATTCCATAGAACATCTAGTATTAAGCAATAAATATGAATACTCTTTATTGCTACTGATAAATTTCACAAATCATAGAATTATTTTTAAGGAAACAAAGCCAAATTAAGATACAAGGGAAGCAATGAAGAGTAAGAAGTGGAAGTTTCTCAAACTTATATATATTTTTTATAAGCCCCCCTCACTTCCTTCTCATCTTACAAAATAGTTGAAGCCATCTAGAAGTTAACTCTTCCTATAAGAAAACCTGATATTTATTCTTTATGCGGAATGGTGAATTTTCTAATGAGATTTGTATTTGATTCCATAGAGCTAAGTTTCTTGAATTGAATTGGTATTATATGTGATATATTTTAAACCCATAACCATTAATGTCTATGATGGTAATTATCAAACAAGGTTTATTATTGTGTTTGGGTCAATAAGTAGAAAAAAATTGATAAGTAATGGAAGATTTAACAATGGTGAAGCAAATATTTATGTAATACATTCTAGAAATGTCTATACAAAGTAGATAGCCCAAGGTAGCCTGTGTAGATTCCTAAATTTTGCACTTTATTAGGTGATTATGTTATATTTGACTTGCATTTCTTACACATTCCTTACGCACACAAAAGAGCTAAATTACACTATCCTAATTTATCTCTAGACTTGCAATCTCTCATCATGCTACTCATACACCCACATGAACACTATTGTTAATCGAAAACCATTTATATCTCTAATGTGAACAATTCTAGACTTTTGTAGAACTTTCATACCTGATTGGATATAGCCATTTAGTAGCCCAACATACTATATATAGAAGTTTTGTCCCTCTAGGCATTTATGTCCAGGGATTTCCTAACGGTCATATTTTTTAATGCTTATTTTTATTCTCCCTCCAAGGTTGGATTTAGTGTTAAAAATCACTTATGGAGTCATATAAATACAAGTTAAACCCACTCATTTACTCACCTACCATTTTCAAGAGCTCCCCTAGCACTATCTATCAAATCTCAAGAAAATTTTCCCTAATCTTCCCTAATTCAAGACAAAACATTAGAAGTAAGACCTATATGAGTCTAAAACACTTTAAATTAGGTTAAGAGAATACAAATCCAAGTCATAAACATATTAATCCAAGTCAAATAAAGCATTATCAAGTATCAAGGGTAAAATTCTAGCTGCCTTCAGGTGGTTTCATCCTCAAAATTACACTTTCAGTAGAAGAATAATTATGTGGGTGTGATGCATCTTTGGAGTAGTGTTATGTTGGTATTACAGGGGTGCCAAAAAACCAAACTTATAACCCCTTTTTTACTAGTATTTCAAGGACAATTAGTGTTTTAAGAGAAGATCACTTATAACATGAGCATTTGTGTGCATATAGTGCAAATGAAAGTGAACATGGGCATACCAAACTAATATGAAGGTGCACAAACTGAACTGGAAGTGTAAAAATCACTTAAACAAATCCCTAGCTGTAAACAAAACCTTATAGTAGGTATTTTCCTTTTGGTATCTATTACATCCAGGAGTAGAATACAGTTCTAGTTTCGGAGACAAAACAAGTCAAAAACATTTCTATCATGATCTCAAAGTTTTACACCTAGATCAACCTGAAAAATTATAGCAAGCTAAGTACACTTATATTCTTGTCAATTTCTATATTTAGCATGTACCCTAATCAATTCCACTTCTATTTGATCATTTAATCTACTTTCATATATGTATGTTGAATATAAATATTTATCTATCAATATGGATAAACATAGTTTCTAAATTCTAACCTTAATTAGGATTTCATACATGTCAACAAAATTTAATTAGGTAATAATCAATTGGTGAACCCACTTATTGATTTTACACAACCTTCCCTCACCCCTGGGGTTTCATATTTAAAATTTTAGGGTTTTGTATTCAAATTTCATTCTGAATTATATATATTTCACAACTTGAAGCCGATTTTCAAACTTTCCCCTAAGGTTTCATGCTTGGCACTCCCCTTCGAGTTACTTTATATGGTTTATATACCCTTAACACCTAGTGTTTTGATATTTAAAATTTGATTTCTATATATTTATAACTCTAATTCCCAAATTTTAGAATTATCCTTAAGGTTTCATGCTTTGTACTCCTATCAAGGCCTCCTTTCAGGTTCTTTATTGACCAAAAACACATTTCCATGTGTGTATCAAGATATTATTCTTTTCAATTTCACTATAACAATATCCAATTTGAGGTAGTCCCCATCACCACTCGACACCAAAAATATTCTATGAACCCTTTTGTCCAACTTCCTCCTCGACCTCAAAATTGTACTAACTACCATCACGTCCCCATTATTTACCTGGGATTATATTAGGATCAACAACCCATGTTGTCAATAAAAGGTGAGGAAGGAAATTAGTTTACAGAAGCCAACCCATTCCTCCCCCACCTCCCACTCCACCCACTAGATAAATTACTCAACCAAGAGGGTATGATAAATTGGATCACTTAAATAACACCCACGTTAAGATTTCCCTCCTAGAGATATTAAAAATCTCAATGGTGTACAAATATATTCTATATGATGCATTACAAAAAACTACTCTCCCACATTATACATCACATGTTGCTTTCACTTATATCATGGATATATTCAAAAGTATTGATAAGTCTATTACCTTTAACATTACCGAATTACCTCCAAAACACATACATAATCAATATCATCCACTACACATTGTGGTTCAAATTCAAGGCTTTCTAATTAAGAGGGTGTTAATTGATAGTTGATCATCTCTTAATATCTACCCTGGCTCTTACTACAACATATGGGCATTCACACAAGGGCTATTCAAAAATCATCACAAATTATTGAAGAGTAAGACAGTGTTGCACGGCCTACAATGGGTCATATTACATTAGATGTTTGATTTGGGCCCAAAAATGTGCCTACAACCTTTCATGTCCTGGAAAACACCTTTCATTACAATATTCTATTAGATAGATCATAGATTCATGTTATAGAGACAATACCATCGACACTTCACTAATGTATCAAATTAATATGTGATAGACACGAGTACACTATTAAAATATATGATCATCCTTTCAAGTATTACAAAATTGAACAATTCTCATCTCAAGAGCCCTCTATAATACCTCCTACACAACCCATTCTAATTGAAATGAGTCCAATGTGATAATAAGATTATCTTATAGTCCTTTTCAAGGCAACTTATTGTTTTATCATCTTAAAGACTTATGTAAACTAATGATGTTCAAGAATGTACATTTTATGAGAAGTATATAATGAATTTTTATGTGTATAAGATGGTGTATGCATGTGGGAAAACTAAACACAAATGTAATCCATTGATGACTCGCATCTTTATAAAGCTCTAGTAACTCATGTTCAAGACAAAAAATCCAACCTTGTGTAACTCGTTACAGGGTGGGTCACACTTATTTTATTTCCTCCTTATGTCGAAACTATCACCTCTTCTAGTTTGGATGTAGTCCCTTAAAAATATCATGTTAAGAATGCTTGAAATCTTTGTGAATAGTGATTAGTGCTCTGAAATACAAATTATATCGTTGTAACAACATGAAAGTAAAGTACTGTTGTGCATTAAGTGTTTCAAAAAAAGTATCCTAGTTTTCACTTACACTTTTGGGTATAAGGTTGTGGGCATGACACTTGAAAAATTACACACTTATGATCTAGGGAAATAAAAAAAATTAATGACAACACAATTACCATGGAAATACCACCAGAAGCCATTATCTAAAGTAGAAATTGAGCAACTAGATCAATTACACATGACTGAAGAGAAATTAAAGCAAGCACAATTATTATTAGTAAAACAAAAACTAACTTTGGAAAAGTTTCCCAAGAGACCATCACAAAGTGAGAAAGCAAAAAACATTGCCACTCTAGAAGCACACTTAGGGAGCAAAAAATAGAAATATTATGGGGTTATCCTCAATCTACCATAACTAGTTAATTAAAAGAGGAACAATACTAGAATTATAGATTGGTACAATAATGACGATGATGTACATGATACAATAGATGATTGCTAGTGCAAGTTGAGTTTTAACTCACTTGATGATGATCACTCAATTTTTCACTTGTTATTTACATCTATGGACCAAGGGCAGTAGTGGGATAACACTTTTAAGGTCGAGATTACTAAACCATATTTTACTTTGAATAATAAACCAAATGAGGCATTCCCAATACATGAATACAATTATTTACATATTCCTCCTTCTTCGTCTCTCTTGGCACTAATGTGTAAATTGTTCATCAAGTCAAGTATGATAATAAAAAAGGTAAGAACACACGTATCTTGTTGATTCAAGTACACTTTTGATACACCAGGAAGTTAATAACATAAAATTTGTTGATGCATATAACATTAGTTAATATTTGAGAAGAAAAATATGGCACAACAATTATTTCTGATGCTACTTGATCATGTCTTATTAGTGTTCCTTCTACATGCCATCAAACAACTAACAAACTAGGAAAATAACTAAAAATACCTTATTATGATTATATATGTGTTACCAATCATGGTATCGATCAATGTCGCACATTTATAATAAAGCTCAAGCTTCTCAAAGATAAGGGCACAATACAAACCATCACGAAAACCCAATTCCATTATAGTTACCACTTAAGTGAGCATATCTTATTGATGACCTAAAGGGCATCAAATATATACTATTTTTACAATGACAATTTATATCAACAAGTTTTGAGAATATGTCTCAATCAATAAACACACACACACACATACACACACACGTATCTTTCAAAAATTATAGGAGTTTGGTTACACTTTAGTAGATATCACACATGACCTTCTAAAACTTGAATTCTATGAGTCCACTAGAATCCGTATCACCTATGGGTAATGAGTTTTAGTAACAACTTTATGGGTGCAAAAATATATGTAATCGAGAAGCATTTGTTTAGGTATACCATGGTTGCAACACATGGGGGCTACCATAGATGAAAAAAATCAATATATTACATTCCCTTAAAGTGACACTACAATTACAATTTAGTGTGGTTTTTTTCTTGAGCATCAAAGGAATAAAACTCATTGGCACAAAATTGCAAATGAGAAAATCCCACCCTACATACACAAGAATTACATTGTGAATTCACAAAGAAGGAGTTCTCAATAATCATCACCTTAGAAATCTATATCATATGTTTGATCTTAGACATGTTGCATTCGACCTTAAGGAGGAGGATTTACTAGATTTTTTTTAATAGTTTAATGCTTTTGACTGGAGCTTACATCCAGGGAATTGGTGGGATCCCACCTGCATACATATAAATCTATAACACTCCAAACAACCTATCTAAACTAGCAAAAACAAAAAATCCTACAAACCATGCAGATAACCAAAGGAAACTACAAATAATGAATACTTACAAAAAATGATCCCATAGAATAAAAACACTCAATCATCCAACTGGATGACATTCACATTTACAACATGACAACTAGTAACCACCTTCTTCCTACCACCAACAGTTCCACTAGCCTGAGTAGTCTGAAGCACAAATTTGAAAGAAAATCCCATCTTCTTGTGAAACATATCCTCAATCTCTGTCTCAAGAACCACTGGCGTCAACAACTCTGAAAAATCCAATTTCTTGATTCTGTTACCATGAACATCCCATGCAAATTTCATGAGCTCCACATTCCTTGATGACAAAACAACAATGACACATCGAGCATCTACCAAAGAAATCCCATCCTTGTCCACTGCCAGATGTGGCTACACTAGGTTAAAAGCCTCTAATGATTCATCCAGCTTGAAACGATGATGGGGTTTAATAAAATGAAGGGCTATTTCCCTGACTTCCACCTTATTCCTCCACACCAAAAGAAGTTTAGAAACAAACCAGGACGCCACCTCAAATTTCACCCTAGCCCTCGCAGAAGCAGTCGGATACTCCTCACCCAAAAAACTTTCAATGGATTCACATACAGACCCAAATTTAGCCCGAAAAATAATGTGTATGTGCACCCTTGTGATGCCTCCAAAGAAAACCATCTCTCTCTTAACACCCTGAAAGGTAGCAGGGGTATTTCCATGTTGAGAAACTTAACCCGTAACGACTGCTTCCTCCTGCCTATAAGACCTACAAAAAAGGTAGAGAAATCAAACACCACACAAACAAATATCTATGTCTTGCTCTACCTTCCCAAGTAATAAAGACATTAAGCTCTTCCCACTGGTTTGCATGCTTGGAGATGACAGAACCGTCCCTCCTCATAATACCTTGGTTAGCTAAATAATTGGCTGGGGAATTAGAATCCATATAATTATGACATATGCTCCACGTAGGGATCTGACTCAACCAAAAGAAAATATTATTAATGAATAATTCCAAATGCCACGACATCACTTTACCTCTCCTAACATCACTAATCACCACTTGTGAATATCCTTCAATAACCAATGCGTCACAACCAACATTCACATCTAGTTTGATCCCTTCAAGTAAGGCTTGAGCCTTAACTTTGTTACTAGTCCCATCCTTTAAAGTAAAGGATCATGCTATCACTAATTCAACTTCTCATCCCTAATTAAACACCTCGCTCCCGATATGCCCGGATTACCTTTCAATTCTCCATCAAAGTTTAATTTGTGAAAATCAGGAGGGGGTGGATACCATCTCACTTGTTTCCTAAGAAGATATTTCTCGACCTAAGATAGACCCTTCTTGAGAATCATCCCCAGATCCGACAATTTAATTAGATGCCAAGATAATCGCAAATGAGTATCCATAGAGGAGAAGTGAGACACATCCTTGCATTTCGCACTAACATTTTCCAAAATGGAAATTTCCAGCCTAACAATCACTACTGAAAGATCAGAGGAAACTCCTTGAAAAATTCTAAGTTTCCTTTCCCACCAAATGTGCCAAAGGAGAAGAATAAGAAAAAATAACCAAATGGAGCTAAGCAAACCACCTTGCCCCAATTTAGGCCACTTAACTAGCGTGTCTCTTATATTCGTTCCCTGAACCCAAGCTATGTCGAGGAAAAGATAGATCTAGTTCCAACATTGATAAGAGAAAGGGTAGATGAGCAACAAAAGATCTAAATATTAGGTGGCCACTTTACATAAAACACACCGAGTTGGGCCAACGTAGCCCCACTTTTTCCTTCTCTCTTGCGTAGCAATTTTACCTTTAAAAACCAACCAACAAAACACCCCTACTTTTCGTTCTTTGGAAACCCACCATTATATCCTTCCTTAACTTGATACTAACCAGTTTGAGATCCCAATCAAAACAATGAGTCATCCTCTGGAACACTAAGGGACTTTCTACCCATAAGAGCTTGTCTAAAACATTATTTAGAAAAATCATAGATATCCAAATCATTGGGATCTTTCCAACAGAGGACGTGTGAACCATCCGCTTTCGGCCAACCATAATCTACCACCTTGACTCCCCATTGTACCTTTGAAGTTACCATAACTTCCTATAAGTTTTGATTCAATGAAAGGGTATGACGATCGCTCCAAGAATTTTCCCAGAAATTGGTTGAGGAACCATTTCCAATCCTCTAGGAGGAAATATTAGAGAAGACTTTCCTGCAAGAAATGAAAAAATTCCACATATGGGAGCCCTGAGGAACCTCCTGGCTAGAAAGCACCAGCTCTAACCTTCCACTCCCCAGATATTTCTTCCTGAACATAAAATTAATTACTCTATCTGGATTGGAAAGAAGCCCCCATAATTTTTTAGCACCTAAAGCCAAATTATGCCATTTGAGATTCAGAATACCAACCCCTCCTTGAGCTTTAGGAAGGGCAATTAGGTCTCCTCGCACTAAATGAATTTTCCTCTCATTTAAACTACCATTCCACAGAAAATTCTTGAGAATATTTTCAATTCTATTTTGCATGGTTGAGGGAAGGTACATCACCATCAACATATAGGTCGAGATAACATTCAACATTGAGTTAATAAGAATAATCCTACCAGACAAAATTAGCCATTTACCTTTCCAGCTCTAAATACGCTGCTCGATCAACCTCACCAGATCATTCCACAAAGAGGATCTACCAACATCCATAAAAAGGGAGATCCCTAAATACTTATGAGGTAGATAACTTTTCACAAAACCCAAAATATTCAATATCCTCCTTTTGTAGCTTAGGGGGCGTATTAAAAATGAAGATTAATGACTTAGCCAAACTAATCACTTGCCCAACCGCTTCCAAATAGACATCCAGAATCACTCAAAAAGTCTTAGCTTCCTCCACTGACGATTTACCAAAAAGAAATGTGTCATCAACAAAATGTTGATGTGTGATTGGATCCATTTCAACAGTGATCTTAAGACCACTGATTTGTCCAACTAACAGAGCCACCTTTAAATTATGACTAAAATCCTCCACAACCAAAATAAATAGAAAAGACGACAAACGATCTCCTTTACGAATGCCTCTATTACTCCAAAATAAACCTTCTATGGAACCATTAACCAGAAAAGAGAAAACCGAAGTGGTAATACAACTATAAACCTGATTATAAAAAACTCAAACTAAAACCCAGGAGTTGAAGATATTTCATAAAAAATCACCAGTTAATTCTGTCATAAGCCTTACTAAAATCTAGCTTAGTGAGCATACTTGGAACCATGTCCTTGAAAGTGAATGCATCAATTTGTGTGAGAGTACTATCCCCTCCGTTATGGAGTAACCAGGGAGAAAATCAGTTTACTCACACGAAATGAGCTTATCTAACAACGACTTCAGACGACTAACAATTACTTTAGAGATGATATTATATGAAGTGTTACACAGGGAAACTGGTCTAACCATCGAATCCGCTGGGAATTTATTAGGAAATAAAAAAATTAAAGTATGGTTCATCTCTTTCAAAATATTACCCCTTACATGTGATTCTTCAACCGCTAACCAAACTTCCTCTCCAATGACTTCCCAGAAATCTAGAAAAAAAGGCAGCCGGGAACCCATCTGGCTCAGGTGCTTTCTCTCTTTCCATAGAGAAAACTACACTGTTACACACTTCTTCCATAGAAAAAAGGAGGCATCAACCTTTCCATATCAGCAACATCAACCATTCTGGGAATTTGTTCAAACAATGTCTGTTGATGAAGAACATGAGACTATTCTTCCCCTCCCAGCAGGGAAGCAAAGAAGTTGACAACCTCTCCCCTTATTTCTTTCTGCCTAGCCAGCAAATCACCCTGCCCATATTTGATTTTTGAGATATAGTTGGAATTGTGCCTCTGTTTAATAGAGGTGTGAAAGAATTTATAATTCTTATCTCCTTCTTTCAACCAAACCTCTCTAGATTTCTTACGCTAATAAATATCTTCCTTAAGAAGGAAATCATTTAGTTCAGCTAACATTTCCTTTTCCAAATAATAATCCACCTGATCCATGCCTACTCTGAACACCCTTTCATTCAGAACCTTCAAAATAGCCTCTACTCTCGATTTTTCTTGAAATATATTCTTAAAAGTAGATTTATTCCAAGCCGAAATTTATTTTTTTAACAAGGAATATTTTTTGGCCAATATGAACATTCTTTTACCATTTTCTACAAAGGACGACCACCACTGCTTACCCAACTCCTTAAAGGAAGGATCTTTCATCCACATCACCTCAAATTTGAATGGTGAATTCCTGGGGGCTAAATATACAGATAAATTAAGCATGATTGGAAAATGATCTGACCCCAACCAGGGCAAAAATTCACTCTCCATTAAAACATTGGCTAGAAGCCAATGAGAATTATCTAGAAACCTATCCTATCTAACCACAATTCTCCCTAACCCAATTCGTCTGTTGGACCAAGTCAACCACCCACTTTTTGGGAGAACATCCAAAAGCTCTACGTCTTCCAAAAAAGAGGAAAAATCATGTTGGGACTGAGGATTACCTCTAGATCCCCTGCCATACTCTGAATATGAAAGGGTAGAGTTGAAATCCCCAACTAGCACCACTGGCTCTACCCTGATATTAACCAAATCTTTAGCCAAGGAAGCCTACAGAGCTCTTTCTGAATAATATCAGACATGTCATAAACATTACAAAGAAAAAAACTCTTATCTGAATTCTTAATCACCACTTTGCACCATTGAAAATTAGCCGAAGATTCCAGAGCCGAAACCTCCACTTTACTAGAAAACCACATAACCCCTAAACAACCAGAAGCCCTATTTGAAAGACAATCTGCACCCAACATTTTAGTTTCCTGAATACAACAAATATCAATACCTTGCTCCAAAAATAAATGCCTAACCAGGCGTTGTTTATCAGGGGTGTTCATGCCCCTGACGTTCCACGACAATAACTTCATGTCTTCTTTGGGGGGGGAGTGGCGCACCCTACTTACTGGTTTATAAAAGAGTTTCATGTGCTTCTACCCACATGCTGCCACCTCCTGAAGGGTTTTACGCTCGTTACTCGGCCTACCCGACCCGGTTTCCTTACCACAGTTTGACAAAACTAAACTCGGTGTCTCTGCTACAGAACAAAGGCCTTTGACAACTTCCCAATTGTTGGGAGAGGCTTCGCTTGTTGCTTCCTCCACCTCCCATTTCGTCGAAACATCCAACAACTAGTCTTTAGAGGCAACCCATTGATTCAAAACCTCCATAGAGGCTCCATTCCCTGCCTCTACCCCTTCTTGGATTAACGATAGAAAACGATTGTATTCTTCCGCTACCTTGGAAGTTTCTAGCATAAGAGACTTAGGAATAAACACCTTTTCTTTTCCTTTGGATGATCTCAGATCTTCATTGGTTGGGGAAGAAAGAGTCCCTCCTTTGTTCCCCTTAGCCACTCCATTTCCAGCCTAAGCGATGAGAGGGGGCTTCCTACTAGGCTCCTTCATCCCCATCTGGGATTTACAATCCCTTCTCAAATGTCCTAACTACTGACATTTGAAGTATCTAAAGAAGATCTTCTCTTACTCCACCTATTGCACCCAAAGCCCTTATTGGGTTCTTATGGAAATGGATTTTGAAAAAGGATTAAAGTAATCCACTGAAACACATGCCCTAACATAGTATGAAAGGTTCCCTTCTAGAGCTCGAGGATTGATCCAGACAATCTTTCCAAAAGACTCACAAATCTTAGAAAGGATGTGGGGGTTCCAATACTCGATAGGAAGAGCATGGAGCCTAACTTACATTTGTAGCTCTTCCATGACCACTAAATTAGGGTCAAAGTTCAAAGGCCATTTACGTATAAGCAACCCATGCTCTACAAACAAACATTCACGTTGTAGAAGGGTTTCTTCTTGTTGTGTCACGCTCCTGAAAAGAACAAAAAAAAAACCCTTTTTCCAGGAATCTAATGCGTTGCCCTCTCCCCTATTGCCTTTCGCACTAGTCTGCGATACCTTCAGTGGAAAGTTTCTTGCGAGAAAAATTTGCCACAACTGCTCTAGTTCAACCTGAGCCAATATTCAATCTTATTCCCCAAGGAAAACAAAGAACATGGCTTCATCTGAAGACAATACCTGTGGAATTTGTCTCTTTTAGGCCACATTGTCCTTTCCTTCATGGATCTTTGTGCCTCCTCCCAAAAACCCTAAACCAGACATTTTTCCTCCCCTCCCAAATCCAATTTTCAGATTTACTAGATTATTAATCATACAATATTCAAAAATATCATCTAAATTTAAAAAAAAACATTCAAATATTCCAAAATATTCAAAAACCAAAATGTGAGCATGAATTGAGTTACTAGTTTACACTTTACATATGTTGTTTATCATTTGATTTGGTAGATGACATATTCTATCTTCTATATACAAGTGTTTAACACAGTAAGTGAGCATGATGCAAGACATACATGAGCACATGTGGCTTTCATATGCTGCCCATGCCTTTTCCCTAGCGGGCTTGCCTTATTGGGGGCATCATTCTATACATAACACAATATATGAGGTTATATATTTCTATACTTTATTATAAAGCTTTCTTTTTCTAACACATCTTGGTTATGCTCATAGCTTATGATGTGTATGCTACTCAATACTTTTATACAAACACATATGCATGTCTATTCGTTTGTACAATGGATGTGTTATTACTTGTGTGTTGTGTTTGGCCCTTGGCCCTTGTTTATGTGTCCCTTACTTGTGGCCTTGGTAGCCTTTATGCATGTATAAACCTTGGCCCTTGGTTTTGTCTACAACACCATTGTGTCCTTTGTTTGCAACTTATTGCCTTTCTACATGACATTGTGTATGACTTTTGCATGTTGTGTTTGTGTCCTTCTTGTACTTGTTACACTTTCATGCCATGATTGTTATCATAAACTACTTTAATGTGACACACACACACACACACACACACACACACACACACACACACACACACACACACACACACACACACACACACTAGATGGGCATACATATAATTACTCTCCACATGTGTGCATGATATTACACATTGCTATAGATTACTCTCCACATGTGTGCATGATATTACACATTGCTATAGATTACTCTCCACATGTGTGCATGATATCAGATGGGCATACATACAATTACTCTCCACATGTGTGCATCATAGATTTATAGATTAAAAATTTATAGATTTACAGATAATATAGATTTACAAATTTACATATTACAGATTTACATATTATATACTACAAATTACAGGTTACAAAATTCAATATATGCATTACATTTTGTTAAGGATGCAAGGTGCATATACAAATTCAATTATTCAATCTTAATTTACAAATATATTTTGCAATATATTTTATGACACTATGTCAGAATCTTCAAAGTGGTCAAGTATGGGGGCATCAATATCTTTGGCTCCCTTTTGAGAATTATTAGTTGGAACAGTTGATGTACATTAGTTACAGAGACACCGACATATCTCAACACCATTTCTAGTGTATCACTCGTGGTCACACCTTTGAGTAGTGCACTACTATAAAAATCTTAAGTTGCGATTTATTGTGCCCTGAACCTCATTAACTACATTGGTTTTTTTCTTTAGAAAATTGGAGACTTGATCACCTTCCAATTCTCCATCTTATTGGGAAAGAATATTTTCTTCTTGCTACCCCAACCAATGGAGGGAACAATCTAGTCCAAAATTCTTCATCTTGGTGGGCCAAAATATCTTCTTCTAGGTGCCCCCACCAAGGGCAGAATCTACTCCAAATTGCTTCAATAAGAGGCTCTAAGCTTTACATGGCACAATTTGTTTTTACACCTACTAAGTGTACTCCTTGCTTGCTCTCTATCTTTGCCAATTTCAATTATTCAATTTCTAGAGTTAAAAGTTTCAATTTTCATAATACAAACAATTACTACACTCTAATGTTTCAAGTTTCACTTTGGACATCTCAAGTAACTCAAGCACTTAAGCATTTAAGATTTCAAGCAAAGAGAAAGTGTGTTTACACAAATGTATACATTTCCTTTAACTAACAAATTTTATTTATTAGATTAAATGGGGAGTAAATATAAACATCTAAATTTGGAACCTCTTTATTTGATTGTATTATATTTAGCTTGCATTCGTTACACATGACTTATGCACACAAATAGAGCTAAAACACACTATCCTAAGTTGTCGCTAAATGTGCAATCTCTCATCCCAGTGCTCAAACACCCATGTAAATACTGCTTGTCAAAAATCCCTTATATCTCTCATGGAGACAATTCCAATGTTTTGCAGAACTTTCTTGTTTCACTTGATAATCATCTAGTAGGGACAAGTTCTATATGACACTTATATCTCTACCGGAGTTTCTATCTAACGCCTTCCTAATGGTCATGTTTTTTAATATTTATCTTTATTCCCCTCCTAAATTGACTTTAATGCGAAATATAATTCCTAGTAAGGTATAAATACAAAGTTAAACCCCCTCATTTACACATGTTATTTTCAAGATCTCCCCTAACAAGATCAATAAAATCTCTCCGCCCGAATCTTCATGAATTGATGTAATCTTCTGTAATTCAACAACAGTCTCCGTACAAAGATGTTCAACATTCCCAACTAGGACTCCTTGCCATGTGACCACTCTATTAACCGCTAGAGGTCAAGCGTTTGGCCAGACTTTCTTCCAGTTAAACAACATGGTGAGCGCATCATATAGCAGCGATTAGAGCAGGCCTGCAATCGTCGACATAGGAAGGGCATGCGTTTAACTTCCATTCATGTCATATAAACTAGCAATCACACGTGAGGTGTGCGATGATAACGCCGAAAGAGAGATAATGGTGAGGGGTAATGGAAATTGAAGTAGGTAATGAAGCACTTTGTATCAATCGAAGTTGGTGACAACAAGTAAATACATGTCGATGATAAAGTTAACAACACCATAAAGAAGACATGCTTCAACCCACAAATTTGCGCAAAGCATGACTTTGTGGTAGACGCAGAGAAATAGTTTATTAGAAACCCATATTTGACTTTCTTGAGGGCGATGACATCCTGAGCACAGATGGGTTAGAGATGGAGCGCGTTGTAAAGATCAGCATGAGCTTTGTTCTGCATGCCCTCACCTTTAAAACTCACATCATTCTCACCCACTATCACTCCATTGACGACACACTGCTTTTGTTGCTCACCAATGCCACTTGATCCGTCTCGCTCCTCCACCTCGAACATCTTCTTCTTCATTTTTCTTTCCACAATTGCGTGTGCTTGGGTTTTACGTGGATGTGGGTTGTTCAAAAATTGAATGCTCAGAGCTTGCCATCAAACATGCCTTGGATATGACAGTGCTCATGTAAATTGCTTTGTTTCTCATCTCTTTATTCTCTTTCCTTAAATTAATATTTTTTTCCAGGTTTATAGCCCCTTTCGTCGTATGGAAAAGTATGAGATTTCCGGGCATGGGGTCAGTGGGGAAGCTCGAGTTCATGCCCAAAGTAAAATCATGAAGACCTGTTCAAATGAATACACCTACTCAGAGGAATGTGTTTATGGACTTCATGTCGCTGTAGTAGTTACTGTCGTCGTCACCACATGTAGTATAGCTTTAAAATTTTCATATCTGTTGTTTTTTTCTACATATATTTAATAGAAAAATAAAAGTTGAATGGGAAAAATAGACTCATGTCAAAAAACAATCCACCTTTGTGAGGTGCTCTTCAAAACCCAAAGCAGAACATGGCGAGTGACACATCCTAAGCAACATTTTTCAACCTATCATTTTCGTTGCATGATAATAGAAGCAATTTATTTCAAATCATTAGATCAAATCATCGGACTAGGTCGCCATGTCATCTAAGGGCAGGGACAAGTTGGATCAGAAGGATCCTGAACCTCCACAATAGTTTTGGGACTCCGTGCCTGTCACTGCTAAATCTTGGGCTAACGTGGACATTGACAAAGATTACTATACCAGATTTTTATGCAGAAATGTGTGTCATGTGTACGATGGAGGAGTTTCCATACTTTGTCGAACAACTGATCATGATCGTCGATGGTCTATCGCTTGTTAGAGGGAGGGGGGCTTTCCCCCAGTGAATACGTTTTTCGGCGTGATGAACCACAACTGTGTATTGTAGTTCATGATGGGGTCCGACATTGCTCCTCTGACACCGTGGCCTATGCCCCTTGCATGGTGTGATTGGACTGTCTCTCAGAAGTCAGGGGCCCACCAACAGTGAAACTAAACAGTAACACCCATTGCCATTTTTTTGCAGGTGAAAGTGAACGATAAACTGACAATATCATACGCCATGTTCCCTCTCACCAGACACACTCTCTAACTTTTCAATCATGACACTGACAAGGAACAATGACTGCATAATCGACCATCGTACAATGGAAAATAATTTCATTTGGAGGAGTCGTACATCATCAACATAACATATTTTTAATTTGATCTAACGTAGGATGACGCAGGGTAACTCAAATTAAAGATTTTTTTGTTACAGGGAGCTCATCCAATGATCTATGGCATGATAAGATTCAAAATAGTGTTCATGGCGATGTATGAATTGTAATGTGTATGGTGGGAACCAAGCCTGGAATTTCAACTTTATGGTGCCAAATTTATTGACGGCTAAGCTCTTTTATGTCGGCATAAATGGAATTTTTATATAAACAACTTTTGTAAGAATTATGAAGTTTTATATTTTCTAATGATATGTGTATTTATTAAATCAATAAAACAAAATATACGTGTATTTATTAAATCAATCTACGGTCTATTTTTTTTCAATTTTATTATAAATCTATATTATAATAACTAATTCTTAATATTTATTTGTTTGGATGGTTCCACAATTGTATATACACATGAAGTAAGTATGATTTTACGAAGATACACAGTAGACATTGCAAATCACAAAGTGGACAACGATGAGGCCGCTCACCTCTCCACTCGAACAGGCAACTCGTTCTTCATAGTCGCACTAAGACTTGGAATCGAGTCCGTATTGTGATGGGGATCCACTCTTAAGAGAAAGCTACGAATAACAGAGACAAAAATATATTTCATCTGGATAAATGCTATTTCTCTTCCCAAACAGATGTGCGCACCAGACTGAAACATAACAAACTTGAATGGACTTTGCAGCAAAAAAAACATCGTCTTCCATCCACCTATCTGGCTTGAACTCCATGCAGTCTGTGCCCCAGATGCTCTCTATCCTGCCCATTGCGTAAGGATGATAAGTCACCCAGCTAGCCTTCGTAAAAAATGTGTCATCCGGAAGGAAATCATCTTCCACTGCATATTTTGAGTCATTCTGAAAAGGAAGGTAGAGCTTCATTGATTCACACAGTGCATCATGCAGGCATTACATCCCTTTCACATTATTGTACGAGTAGTTGAAGTCTACACAAGAAATATTAACGTTTATCGTGAATTTACATGTATTTAATCTATCCATCGGTTAAACCTTCCACTGTTAACAGAAAACGGTGATAACAGTGCCACATTGGGTTGACCACACAACATTGACATTAACTGCATGCAACCAATTTTATTATTGTGTCGTTGATGCATAGAGTGTCAGAATGAGCAAGGTTAGACCCATATACAATCAGACTGAAAACATGCCTTCAGCGTAACTATATTCATTTGTTTACAATATAAATTTAGATATTGATGCTTTAACTTAAGGATCTATGACTTAATGAAAGAAAAAATGAGATATATAATAAAATTCAAATAAAACTAATAAACCAACATGAATAAATTTTTTTTTTAAACGCTTTTGACCGGAGCTATGAACTGGGGGGTTGACGGGACCCCACCCAATACAAAAAGGACAAAGAAGACCACACCAGAAAAACCCAGGAACCACCGAAGACACGAAAACCAAGAAGGCTGCAGAGCCCCGAACACAAGACCACGATCGGCCCCTCGCACATTACCACCCCAAACAGGGATCGTGCAAGAGGGGCAGATAAAGAAAGAAAGGCTCGCAAGACACCGAAGCCACGTGCTAAAATGGGAAGACCCACTGCACCGAAAGAGAAGAAACCAGCGGGCAAACGAAACCAACACAGACCAACCAAAAACACACAAAAACCCGTGACAGGCCAAAAAAAAACCACCAAAGGCCACATTACCATGGAAACCAACTGAAGAACCCACAGTAAGCAAGCAACCAAGAACTGAAGCACCCAAACACCAGGAACCAAAGTGGCAGGGCCACCCAACCAACCAAAACCAACGATTACGATGCCCAGCAAAATGCGACCGCAAGAATGGAGACTCCAACAGCCGAATCAACCAGACATAAGCCGACCCCTGCCAAAACCATACATGAACAGGACCAAGAAGCCACACCGTTCCCAGAACCAAACACAAACGAAACCACCGCAGATCACTGCATCCAAAAACCAAAAACAGCGAACGCCAGGGCAAGCGAGGGGGTAAGACGAAGAAAATCCTGAAAAGGTTGCGGTTTCTTCCTGATACGACGCTTGGGAAACCAAGACAGTCGATCCATGAGAAAAAAATCAGGAGAAGAAGAACCCCATTAGTCAAGGAGGGAACCGGGACCCAGCCGAAGCATAGCCGCACGACCAAAAATGACCCCTTCCGCCAGAACGAACCAGAAGAAACCAAACTGAGAAGCGGGCAAGAGAGCCTCCTATGTGGCCGCACCAACGAAGAACCAAAACCCCCCGGCAGAAATGAATAAATTTTGTTATAAATGTAGTTGTAAATAAATAACACATTATTATTTAAGTTTAGATGCATATTATTTGAGAGCGACATACAAAATTAAATTGTCAATTTTCCTTTAGACAAGTAGGTTTGATCATCAAATTTCGGGCCTAGTGATCTAAATTATTTATCGTATGAATATATATAATTTTAATTTTATTCTTAATCAATTTTATTTTAGTCTTAATCAGATTTACCTAATAATAGTCTCGTAAAATGAATTATGAAAAACTCATGCATTAGAAAAAATTGTGCATTTCTTGTTGATGGATATTGATGTTTAAATGTCCATATAGATATTTATTAACACGGAAAATTTGAAGAACATGATTTCATTGGTTATATTATGCATTATATATTTGGATAGCGATATTGAATTGGCAAAGTAAAATTTATGTATGACATACAAATATTTCAATTAAATATATGTGAACGAAGACACTATAATTCTCAAGGCAAAGAATCCTTTAATAGTGAGGGGATAAAACCTCAATGCTCGTCAATTGTGGTTGTAGAAAATAAATATGAGTTTTCTTTTGCATTGCATAGAATTAAGTCTATCCGATTTCCCCTTTTCACGTTGTATAAGAGATTGTTGTTCAACTGTCATAATATTTAATCATAAACAAGGAAAAATAATTAATTAGTGATTAAGAAAAATCAAAATTCCAGAATTTGTTAGCTTCTTATTTTTTGGTGTAAGAGATGACCGAGAATATGTAACCTTAACTTCCACGCTACCATGTATGTTGCATGAGTTTAATTGTAATGTTAATGTGCTACCTCAATATCATATTGTAATCATTTCATAAAGAATTATGAGAAACTGCATTTGTTAACCACGTATCTAATACAAATATCTTTAGCACTTAACACGTATATAACACTTGTCATGGTTAAGGATTTGAAGAAGGGCACACAACATTCATTCTCACACGCGGTCTTCAATGAAATCAGTGAACAAATGAGCGATGCAGGTTGTGAAGAAGATACAGTCCAGATTTATACCCTCATGAATCAAGCCCTCCTGGATAGATATGGATCAGATTTCTTGAGTGTTATTGTGCTAAATTATTTCAAAGAATATATGGAATAAATGTATTTTCCTTTTTCTTATGAATATTACTTTTCATAGATTTAAATATGATTTCTTACAGTGTAGCTGGTTGAACTGTAATCTGCAATCTGTGAGGGCTCTTCACACTGTCTTCATACAACAAATCACACTGGTCAATGTCCTCGACCACTCATTCGTAGATAGAGTTGGAAGAGTACACGAGATCGCCTTCCTCTGCGCAAGTTCCCTCTTGCCCACCGCGTTCCCCATTTACATTTAAATATTGAGACGGGCTCCTTTCCTCTCCACAAGTTCCCATTTGCCCATATGGATTCCCCTCTGAATATTGTAGCTGAAACTGCTGCTACGGTACTCCCGCTTTTCCTTGCCTGTGTATTCATTCTCTACAAAATTGTTAAGAAGTGTCCGGGTGAGCATGAGACGTTTCCCCCTGGACCACGTCCATGGCCTCTATTAGGGAATCTCCATTAGTTGGGAGAGCTCCCTCATCAGTCTCTGGCAGCCCTCGCAAATAAATACGGACCCCTCATGTTTATTCACCTCAGCTCCATCCCCGCCATTGTGGTCTCCTCTCCTGCCATGGCCAAAGAGTTTCTCAAAACTCATGATCTCTTCTTCGCCAACAGGCCCACTGTATCCGCTGGAAAATACTTAGCCTACGAGGGCAAAGGCATGGGATATGCCCCCTATGGAGATTATTGGAGGCAAATGAAAAGGCTCTGCACTCTCGAGTTGCTCACTCCCAAAAGAACCGAGAGTTTCATATCGCTAAGGGAGGAAGAGGTGGCCACCATGATCCGCTCCATTTGGAACGAGAGTGAACAAGGCGCACGATGTGTCGACCTCAGCAAATTGTTCTTCTCCCTTACACTCAATATTGTTAGTAGAATGTCTGCCACCAGAACGTTCTCCGACCAAGAATTGAGCGGAGGCCGCAAATTTAAGGAAATACTGGGCGAGATGATGGCTCTCGTTGGTGCATTTGTTGTCGCAGATTTCATTCCCCTTCTCAAATACATAGACTTGCAAGGCCTCCGCCATTGCATGAAATCCCTCCACCAAATATACGATGAATTTGCTGAGAAAGTGATCGATTACCATTAATCACAGAAGCCAAAAAGCAGAGGAAGAACGTGGTGTAACGTGCTTCCCATACCCAAAACCACTCTGGCGCCTGACAAACTGTAGTTCACATTATTGCTAGCAGAGGCGTACATGGTGCATGCCACGTGTACGGTAGAGGATTATCCGTGCATCGTCGACCAATGAATCGTGATCCTTCATGTCTTGTTGCTTGTCAGAAGGGGTCGGGCTTTCCCACATAGTTCACGCCTTTCGGCGTAAAAATCATTTATCAGATCAAATCAAATCAGTTTATAGACACCCACAATAGCCAGAAATTTCTTTCATCATTTTTCTAAGTTTCAGTCCTGGTCGATCAATTCGAAAGAAGCAAAAGAAGGAATGGAGGCCACCCAAATGCAGAATCCTTACAGTCATTTGATATCGTCTCTATTTCTGGAGGTAAATAATTTTGAAACTGATTTTCTGTTTTTGGGAAGAGCTTTCCTGAGTTTTCCTAACTGAAGAAAGAAGAACACGAAGCAAACAACACTTACAAACGAGATTTCCTAATTGTCTTCTGTTTCTTTCTCAACCCGGAGGGTTGTGGGTTCTCAGAAAAGTTATGCTGGATGTATATATTATGTATAACTTTCTAGGAATTTCTGTAAGTCAAGCTTTTATTCTCCTCTAGCATGTAAGCTGATGTTGTTGCCTTGTCTTGGCTGTCATTGCAATGTCAGGTATTTCTTACTGTTGTGCATTTAGTTTAGGATTTTACCAAGAAGTTGTGAAGTGGTTTTGGGACAATTGTAAGGTTTTCCATCATATTCCCTGAATTTTGTGGTTTAACGATTGTGGTTTTGGGAAGGTTTTTGTGGTTTTGCTTCAGTTATAAGGTTTTCCATTGAAGGGCACTCGGTTGCGCGGGGAAACTTGGGACACATTCTTAAGATTTATGCCTTGTTGTTGTTAGGGGATTCGGAACCTAGGGCATACTCTTACAGGTGCTCTATTATCATTTAACCATTGTGTGGTTAAATGTTGAAGCTGCTAGCTTTTTCAGGCCTTGGAAGCTATAACACTTCGAACAATCCTATTGATTGCAGTGATCCACCATTTCCAGTGGTGATATTGATTTGCGTTAAGATCTAAACATGCATATTCTTATGAAGAAAAGTGTTTATTATCTCTTCCAGCAATTGGAATCTGAGCAATGGTCTTGATAAGGGCTGTGATAATACTATCTGTGGTGCCCATGTACAGAAAACTACATGAAAATTTCAAAGAGATAGCCATTAGAAAATATATAAATATGTGGATTTTTATTGATAATATATACATAGCTTCCAGTCCACTTAAGAACATGACCCACCGCAGCCCATAATTCCAATGGACTTTTTTAACAAATCTTAAGAATGTGGCCCATGCGCACCCCACACCCGTGTTTACAAATCTGTGGTCCAGGATTAATCCACACTGCATTAGAGGCTGCTCATAACCTAACCCGAGATCTGCGAAGTAAAAAATAAAAAAGATTGAAACACACAAACAGTTGATTGTACAAAATTGAAAATTAATGTCACTCAACCTCAATGTTTATATGTAAAAAAGGAAAAAGAAAAATAAAACTGAAATTGTCCACTAATGAAAGACAACGAGTTAATATCAATTTTAGTATTTCAGGTATTCCCCTAGAAGTTCCTGCTGTAAACCTGAAATTGCTTGTTAATGTCAATATGTGAATAACACAAGACAAAGGATAAGAAAAAAGAAACATACCTCGAAGGTAAAAATTTAACCAACACTGATGATGATGAAAAATAGGAGCAAAAGTAGCGTACTTCCAAAAATGTGTTTAGACAATGGCTTTCTTTGAAAACATAGCATAGTTATCTAAGTCTCCAGGACGGGGGACAGGGAGATGGGAACGAGGTTTTTGGGATGACAATTTTTGTACAAATTTTGGGGACGGCAGGTAGACGACTATTAAAATAATATATAAATATTTATATTTGAATAGCAGGTAGACGACTATTAAAATAATATATAAATATTTATATTTGAATATTTTAACTTTTCCAATGAAATTTAGGGATTTAAACTGTATTTAATATATTTTAGGTAGTTTCAAGATTATAATTTAATGTTCTTGATAAAAATAAAATAATATATAAATATTTATATTTGAATATTTTAACTTTTCCAATGAAATTTAGGGATTTAAACTGTATTTAATATATTTTAGGTAGTTTCAAGATTATAATTTAATGTTCTTGATAAAAATAACCGCTTTTTAAAAGTAAAAGCATCAGTATTTTTTTGAAAGATCTTTAACAAATAGGGGACGTCCCCTCCAAGTCCCCGAAACGTTCGGGATGTCACCAAAATCCAGGGGACGTGTAACACTGAGAAAGAAGGAGAGATATAGGACACACTGTTGTTTTTTCTTTTGAATTTATTTAGGCATTGCACTTCTCAGCACTTCAAGACAAGCGGACATTAACCTTGGAATTCTGCATATTGCTGTAGGGATTCTTGGATGAACAATTTACCCAGTTGTAGCAGCTTCAAGATGAGAGCAATCCAGATTTTGTTGGGGAGGTGGTTTCTTTGTTCTTTGAGGACTCTGAGAAACTGCTAGGAGACTTGTCAAAGGCACTGTATGTCTTGCATGCTTTGCTACAGTGTACTGGTCGTCCATTAGAGAAACAATGCTCATTTATGCTGTCTTTAACCGTTGGGCTTGGCTAGATGCCTCAAATGAAATATTTAATTGTCACGAACTTACATGTGAGTCCATTGCTAATGAATGAATAGAGGTTTTCCTAACAGAGAAGCTCTGCAATTTTGTTTTTCATTTTTTACCAAAGTGTTGTAAGATGCATTCAAAACATTAGAATCAATATTGATCTGATCAAGGAAGGATGAAACTAATGTTGAGGATTCTGAGAATGTGTTGGTGTGTATTATTTTCCACATCATTAGGTGAGTCATCTCACTTAGGTGAGATCGTAGGTCCATATGTCATTTAGGGGTCATTATGAGATTCTCTTACGCGTCAGTACGTCAGTGCGTCATATGTGTCATTGGGAGTTACACTTCTATTTTGGGAATGTAACTCCCTCTCTCTACTCGAGTTGTCATGATTGCAGCACTGGGGGTTATTCAACACCTCCTATATGTACACCCATTTGATCTATGAGATAGAGGAGAGTTTTATGGCTTAACCAGGTTCTGCCCGTGTTTGAAATCTTTGCATGCACATTCGGTTGATGCTCGTTCCTCTCGAGATCTCTTCACGCTGCCGTTCGCACGTCCATTGATGTGCACGTCGTCCCTCGTGATCCTCACTTGTGGGTTTTAAACCCTCTTTCAGAATGCTAGGTGACTTGTCAAAGGCACTGTATGTCTTGCATGATTTGCTACAGTGCACTGGTCTTCTATTAGAGAAATAATGCTTATTTATGCTGTCTTTAACCATTGGGCTTGGCTAGATGCCTCAACTGAAATATTTAATTTGAGCGAACTTACATGTGAGTCCATTGCAAATGGATGAATAAAGGTTTTCCTAAAAGAGAAGCTCTGCAATGTTGTTTTTATTTTTTACCAAAGTGTTGTAAGATGCATTCAAAACATTAGAATCAATATAGATCTGATCAAGGATGAAACTAATGTTTCAATTTTTTTTTGTTTGATGTACAAAAATCAAGAACCAGTTGATTTCAACAGAGTTGATGGTTTTGTACACCAATTCAAGAGTAGCAGCTCAAGGTATGCCAAGAAATATTTCTTTTAAAATGTAATGTACTATGACTCACTGTCTTGTATAAATGGAGCAATCTCAAAGCCAAGGATTACAGAATTTCCCCCTAAATATGCGGAAAGTGTTATGGATTTCATGTCTTGCGAAAAACAATGTTATCCTTTATGTATGCACATAACTCACAGTAAGTTGAAGATTTTTCTATTGAAAGCTCTAGCTCCTGTTTTTTGCATGGCAGAGCATTAGAACAGCATTTCAGTGCATTGCATTTTCAGACACGATCTAAACAGTAATTGCTCAGTGTCAGTATAACTAATTAGAGAAAATGGTGTTGATAATGTAAAATCAAATGGAATAGATATCTCCAATGCCATCTAATCATCGCAAACTTCAAGGCGTATGAGATTAGAACTTATTGCCATTTTTTCATATCCCAAGAAGGCAAATGTAAAGGTTGAAACTGCCATTAAGATATTGATGTAAAGCACGACCAATCTTGTTTGTCATAGTGCCATCATTTTCTTTTTGTAATTATTAATTTCATCCAGTTGTCTAACTGAAAAACCATCTGTCCCATTCCCTTTGCATGGGCACCACCACTCAGCCCTTAGACATGTGAGATTCCTAGCACTTTCTTGGTCCCCTCCTCTTTGGTATGTTATAAAACACTTCCATAACATTATATGGATGCCCCCTAGGCAATGCGCGATCCAATCAGAATCTGAAAAATTCGTACCCCATTGCCTAGAGGGGAAGGCGATGAAGGGGTACTTCTGCGCAACATAAAATGCTTAGAGGAGGGCACCGCCAAAATGAACAGAAACATACTATGTTGAGACCTAGGCACACCCATTAGGGCAAAATCCAAGAAGGGACAAGGAAAACCATTCCCAATGCCTATAACTTTTTAGGTGCTGTATAACTTTGCCTAGCCTAAAATATCTAGTCTTGACCATGAGCTAATAATAAAAGGCCTGCTTACACCAATAAGGTATCTATTGAAGAATTATGGGTTCTGCAGCAAAAATAATTTACATATGTATCTACACGATTCATTTCTGAAATGAATCATGTAGATGTGGTGTTTCTAGAAACATCAAACAAAGTATTTATTATCTGAGAAGTGGGGTTGGGCTGTGACGAAGAAAATCAATAAAACATAAAAAGATAAAATATATACCAACCAATCAAAAATTAAAAGTGAGAAACCAAGCCGCCAATGAGAAATTGTAATGCATTCCAGAACTTTGAAAATCATATTTAACTATTGACTTCCATGATAGAGAGTGAGGCATATCCTTATAGAGAAACAACTGTAGATGTAGAGAATCAATCTAATGTAACTTTCCCCCCAATATCAAATAGCTTAATAGTCCCAAATTAAAACTAGCGAGGATTTGGCAGCAGATAAGATTCATAATTGTTCATTGTTTAGTCCCACATCAACTAGGTTAGGCGAACATAAATCCTTTATAAGTTTAAAAATATAACTTTGTATAGGGAGGTGGAGAGAGGGATTCTGGGGGACTCGGTAATTATATGTAAATTGCCAAGTTGACATTGTACGATTTTCAGGCCGCTTGATAGGAGTTGGTTTCGAGGCTTAAAATTAGTCTGAAATTTGCATTAGATTGAGACACGTGCATGGTCTTGTGATTGGGTTGTCAACTTCAGAATACATGAGGATGATACTTGGCACATTTTCATGTGTTCGAGCTATGGGTTCTAAGGTGCAAACATGTGGCCCAATGTCATGTGCTTGGGTTACAGAGTTTTACAATGTCTTATTGCAATTTCATGAACTTGGGTTGTGGTACTGGTGACGAATGACATAGTGATAAATAGCCGCGGTTAAGTGCACTCGGTTTTCAGGAAGATTAGAGGTTAGGACAATATGGTTTTCATACATCAGATCTTGAGATTCCTCCATATGGCGTATTCTGGGCCAATTTTTTTTTTTGTTTTCTCTTTTTTAAAACAGATTACAACATTACAATCAAAGTACCCGTTAAGGTTAGAAGGTAAACCAAAACGTACGAAAGCAACTCTAACCAAGAATGGCGCCGATGATGGCGAGCATATGGTCAGAGGATCTTCTACGCTAGATGCTGAATGGGAACTCAACGCCAAGTATGTGCTACCCAATCCAGTATGGAGTGAGGGGCGACCATCTGACGGAGTGTTACAGAATACTAATCTTCTACCTAAATGCTGAATGGGAACTCAACGCCAAGTATGTGCTACCCAATCCAGTATGGAGTGAGGGGCGACCATATGACGGAGTGTTACAGAAAACTATGCTTGAAAAGAAATGCGGAAAGCTGGAAATACTCAACACCCAGAATGTGCTTGCTAACCCAGAATGGGATAGTAGCTACCATAGGGCGGAGGTCAAATTAAAACAATATCAACTGCTGAAAGTAAGAAGGGCATTACAGTATGATAAGCAAGAATCTAAGTTGCTGCCAGTACTACTGCCAGCTTACAATATAAATGGTGAGATCTTGCTAACAATACGAATCAGATTAAAGATGCAGTTTTCTCCGAGCTGTTATGACAGTTCTGTATTTTTTATATAACCAGCAGCACACAGATTTTCTGGAATAGCTCAGAATATAACCAGCAGCACACAGATTTTATGGAATAGCTCAGAAATTCCGTAAAACTTATTCAAATAACCTGATACTGATTACAAAGCACTATTAGCAAGAGGGCGCTCAGACTAACCCCCAAAAACAGACTCAAAATGCAGGCTATATTAAATGCACGAATTTCAAGACACCATGAATGGTACGGCCCAGCACAGGGGTGATTTAGCTTTTAAAAATCAGATTGTCTTCCAAAAATTCTACAGCCTTGCATACATGGGCGCCTAGCCAAGAAGGAAGGAAAGAAACAATACCCACCATGAATTTTTTTGTCTTTTTGGATTTATGAATAAAACATCGAATCTGCTGAAGCAAAAGTGCAGAAACCAGAAAACTCTAATATGTAAAATCTGAACCTAATTAGACAAATGCAGATTACACAGCACTAAATCCACTGAACTCACAATCTAGAGTAAAATCACCACTAGTTGTTGTCTTACAAACAAGAAGCGATGCCCGAGCTAGGAGGCCTTCATTCCTCGAAGCAAACCCAGAGCCAAACCGGCAGCATAACAATATGGCAGTCCAAAGATGATGAATGATGCTCAAAGTCTTCCTTTTATAACTTCCTGTTGACTTCACCAAACCCTAAAAAACACTTCAACATCCAAACCCTAATCCTTTCTCCAAGATGGCGCCCTTTTCCTTTCAAGCTTAATATTGATATTTTAATTAAATTCAATACCTTGATAAATGCGCCCACCTTAAGCTTGCTTTGACTTTGGAAATTAATAAAATAATCTTAATGAAGGCGCCTCCCTCAAGAAACCCACTTTTCAAAACAACTTAAAGTCAATAGACTAGGCCAAGGGGTCAACGTTCGAATATAATATTAAAACGTGACCTTTAATTAAATATATCAACTTAACTCTTCAATCATGCTCTGAAGCCAATAATGACCAGTCAACAGACCAAACTGAAGTAGGAAGTCAACCAAGTTGAACCCAACTGGAAACTGCCAAAAATAGAATTTACTAAAAATAGTAAATTCCAAAAAATACTCAGAATGCCGAAATGAACATACCACTGCGAAGCTTTCGGAAAACCCAGAAAGAATCTGCCTTTGAATCCACCAACTCCGAGCAAAGACATCCTCAAAAATAGGAAACCCTAATTTACCTTCCGACTAGCCTTCGGGTTTCCAGAAAAAAGGCCAACGGTCACTGGAAAGATCAGGTCTGAGAAGGGGACATTACAGTCCGCCCTCCCCAAGATTGCTTGTCCTCAAGCAATCGTAAACCAGGATGCTGCAGAATCTCATCACTTTCCCAAGTCGCATCCTCCATCGGCAGGTTCTTCCACTTCACCAGGTATTCTCTGATAGTTTTTTTCCTCAAAGTACGCTCTCTGAAATCAAGTATCCCCTCTGGAATTAGAACCAACTGTCCCTCCTCATCCAAAGGCGGTAACTGTGATGAAGCAACCACATTATGTCCAAGTGCCTTTTTGAGGCGAGATACGTGGAAAACATTATGCACTCTGCTATCAGAAGGTAGCTCTAACTCATAAGCTACTGCCCCAACTTTTCTGATGACCTTGAATGGCCCATAGAAACGAGGTTTGAGCTTCTCAGCTCCACTCTTCTTGAGAGTAGACTGTCTGTAAGGCTGCAATCGGAGATAAACCATATCCCCAACCTCAAAAGAACGCTCAACACGTCTCTGATCAGCATACATCTTCTGCTGATTCTGTGCAATCTGCAGATTATCCTTCAAGGATTTCATGATGTCTTGACTTTGCTGCAACAAGTCCTTGGCTTGGGGTGCTCTGCTCTCACCAAACACCAAATCAGCAAAGCTAGGTGCTTCATACCCATAAAGAGCCAAGAAAGGAGACATCTTAATCGACATATGAAAAGAAGAATTGTAGCAGTACTCGCCTATATGCAGCCACTTGACCCAAGCTCTCTGCTGTTCTGAAACATAGTTTCTCAAGTAGCCTTCCAACCACTTGTTCACTACTTCCGTTTGTCCATCTGTTTGGGGATGGTAACTAGTGCTTGGAGTGAGCACAGTACCACTCATTCTGAAGACTTCTTGCCAGAAAGTACTTAGGAACTTGCTGTCCCTATCACTCACAATGTTCTTTGGCAACCCATGCAGCCTAAACACCTCTCGAAAAAATAGATCTGCAACTTGGGCTGCAGAAAAAGTGCTGGTAATGGCAAAGAAATGAGCAAATTTGGTTAGCCTATCCACCACTACATAAATACAATCCTTCCCTTGGGCCTTGGGCAACCCTGTGATGAAATCCATCGAAATGCTTTCCCATTTTTGATTGGGAATAGGGAGTGGTTGCAGCAAACCGGCTGGTAATGTATGCTCATTCTTATTCACTTGACAAACAGGACACTCCTGAATGTAGCGTTGTACTTCTCCTTTCAATCCTTTCCAAGAAAACCTTTCTCGGATCTGCCTATATGTCTTGAAAAACCCTTGGTGACCAGCAACTGGAATATCATGAAAAGTCAAAAGAATCTTCTTCTTAAGCTTTGAATCAGCCACCAGAAAGATTCTTCCCTTATAGTGTATCAATCCCTCAGTCACCTTGTACCTTTCATCATGAAAAGTACCCTCAATAATGCTGGTTGCAAACTGATTTTTGGCATAATCAGCAAGCAACATGTCTCTCCAATCTGCAGTAAGCTCACATAATGAGCTAAGATGAGGTCTCCTGGATAAAGCATCAGCCACAATATTATTTTTCCCTTTGACATATTCAATGTCAAAGTTGTAAGCTTGAAGCTTACTCACCCACTTCTGTTGCCTCTCATTCAGGTCCTTCTGGTGCATGAAATGCTTGAGGCTATTGTGATCAGTCTTAACCACAAACTTGTTCCCCACCAAGTACTGCCTGAACTTGGCTAATGCATGCATAATGGCAAGCATTTCTTTGTCATAAATTGAGTATGTTCTTTCCACACCCCTTAATTTTCGGCTCTCATACACAATAGGGTGTTTGTCTTGCATCAGGACAGCCCCAACTCCTTCACCTGATGCATCACACTGCAGCTCGAATGGCTTGGAGAAATCTGGAATAGCCAGAACCGGACACGAGCTCATGATCTTTTTGAACTTGTCAAAAACAATTTGAGCCTTTTCTGACCAACAAAAGGCTCCTTTTTTGGTGAGATCAGTAAGGGGAGCAGCATTCTGTGAATACCCCTTTACGAATCTCCGATAAAAACCACAAAGACCCAAAAAACCTTTCAACTGAGTCAAGCTCTCAGGAGGTGGCCAATCAACTACTGCTTTGATCTTTTCCGGATCCACCTTCACTCCCTCAGCACTGATTATGTGGCCAAGGTACAGTAACTCCTCCATTCCAAATTCACATTTGGATGCTTTTGCGAACAAACTCTCAGATTCGAGAATACTAAGCACTTCCTCCAAGTGCTTGAGATGATCCTCCCAAGTCTTGCTGTAAATCAGAATGTCATCAAAAAAAATCAACACAAACCTCCTTAACTGATTTTGAAAAACACGGTTCATGCAAGACTGAAAGGTAGCCGGAGCGTTAGTCAACCCAAATGGCATGACTAAGAATTCGAAATGGCCATAGTGACATCTGAAAGCTGTCTTCTCCACATCCGATCCTCTCATTCGAATCTGATGGTAACCCGATCTCAAATCGATCTTCGAGAAGAACTTGGCCCCATGTAGCTCATCAATGAGCTCATCTATCCTGGGAATGGGGTATCTGTTTTTTATGGTGCTTTGATTCAAAGCACGATAGTCCACACACATGCGCATGGTACCATCCTTCTTCTTCACAAGAACTACGGCAGATGCAAAGGGGCTCTTGCTTGGGCGAATGAAGCCCATCTCCAAGAGTTCTTGAATATTCTTCTCAATCTCATCCTTTTTCCTCTTCGGGTACCGATATGGAGTTGTAATCACCGGTTTAGCTCCTTCCTTGAGCTCTATGATATGTTCTGAACCCCTTTCAGGTGGTGGTCCAGGAGGCAAGTCTGCAAAGACCTTGCTCTTCTTCGTGAGTAGAGACTGAACATCAGGAGGATGGTCTCGTTTAGTCTCAACCGGACTAGCAGGAAGGATCATGCACTCTGCAACCCACTCGGCTTGATCGTGACGGATCAGCCTTGCCATACTTTTGAATGACACTACCCGAGGGCCCCCATTGGACATTCCTCTTAGGACTATCTTCTTACCATCAGATTGAAACTTCAGCTCCATAGTCTGCAGATTCAAGGAGATCTCCCCAAGAGAACGCAGCCATTGAATGCCTAGGATGGCATCAGTATCTCCAATGTGGACTACATAGAAGTCATCCTTGACTTCGTAATTCCCCAATTGCATGGTCAGGTTCGAGATTTTCTTAGTACATGAAATATGGAATCCATCGGCAACCATGACCTTGAACCCTTCAAACTCCTCTGTTTGCAGCCCCTTCTTCGCCACCACAACTTCATCAATGAAGTTATGTGTTGCTCCAGTGTCGATCAAGGCAACGATTCGCTGCCCTTTGATCATCCCTCGAACCTTGAATGATTCATTTCTTTGGAAGCTAGAAAGTTGAGCTAAGACTCCAACACTTTCTTTCTCATCTCCGGACTCTTCTGGAGCTCTATCCACCTCACTTTCTTCAAAATCAGATTGCTGGTCAGAAAAATCAGAACTACTTTCACCAGCAGAATAGTACTCAATCTGATTGAATTTAACTCCCTTAGGGCAAACATGATCTTGAGACCACTTGTCCCGACACCGGAAACACAACCCTTTTCTTCTGAGTTCATTCAAGGTTTCAGGATCCAACCTGGTGACATGGGGATTGTGATGTTTGAACTCCTTGTGCTGTGGTCTCAAGGGAGGTCTATGCTGAGGTCTTTTCCCTTTATCCCTTTTCTGAAAGGGGGAATTTGACTGAAATTTTGCCTTAGGAGCAGCCCACTCCATGTTTCTTGCTTTCTTCATGGCTTCCTGCAGGGTTGGTGGATCAAAGGCCTTAACCCAACCTTTGAGTGGTTCTGTCAACCCTTCACTGAAAAGGATCACCAATCTCCTCTCCGTGATTCCAGTCACCATGACTGATAGTCTCTGAAACTCCATAATGTAGGCATCAACTGTGCCATATTGTCTCAATTGTGCCAGTTCCCTGAAATGAATTTCAGGATCCTTTTTTTCAAACCTCTCGATGAGCCTAGTAGTGAACTCATCATACGTTGTGATAGACCGATGACCCAAGGTAACTAGGCCATGGTACCACCATTCATGCGCCACCCCATCAAGGTGTAGTGTAGCGAACTTGATCGCCTCCTCTTCTGCCATAGGTCTGAGAGCTAGATAGTTATCCAGCTTCTGAATCCAAGCTCGGGCTGAACTAGTATCATTCCCGTCAAAGTGTGGAAGTGACACCTTGTTGACAGCTTGGTACAAGTCTCCTTGATTTGATGGTCTTCTTTGATCATAGTGTCTCCCGTGTCCTTTGTTTTTCCTTTTATGATCCATGAAATCGTTATAGGACATATCCATCTTGATGTCGTCAGGTAGAGAGTCATACTCTGCACGACCAAGTCTCAACTGCTCCACGAATGAAACATTCTCTTCAGGATCTGGCTGAGTGTTTACAGGTGCCAAAAAGGGGGGTTTGAAAGGCCTGGAAGAAATATAAGTGTTGTTTGACACAGTCCGGGCTGCATATCCATCATGCTGGTTGGAGGCACTATGCTCTCCTCTGTGCTCTAAGTTGTTCTGTGGAATGGTATTCTGACCCACTTTCCCCATCATGAGAGATACCATGTCCATCAAGGCATCCATCTTTCTTCCAAATCTCGTTCCGGGACTCATAGACCTTTCTCTTCCTTTCCCATTGTCATCTCTGTTGTTGGTAACTCTCTCGTTACCCCCAACTGATCTCTCACCCTCTGCCATATCTGATTCCTGAGAAGACTCCCAATGAGCCCTCAAGATCTTTGAAGCTGTCTGACCTTCTGGAGCTTGGTAAGGCTGGAACTGTTTTCCAACCTTCTTGTCTTCCCTTGCAATGTACCTCTTTTCTCTGTCACTCATAGACAGATTGTTCACAGGATGGGAAGATCTTCGCTCTGATACCACTGAAATATTCCGGGCCAATTTTTTTTTGTTTTTCTTTTTTAAAACAGATTACAACATTACAATCAAAGTACCCGTTAAGGTTAGAAGGTAAACCAAAACGTACGAAAGCAACTCTAACCAAGAATGGCGCCGATGATGGCGAGCATATGGTCAGAGGATCTTCTACGCTAGATGCTGAATGGGAACTCAACGCCAAGTATGTGCTACCCAATCCAGTATGGAGTGAGGGGCGACCATCTGACGGAGTGTTACAGAATACTAATCTTCTACCTAAATGCTGAATGGGAACTCAACGCCAAGTATGTGCTACCCAATCCAGTATGGAGTGAGGGGCGACCATATGACGGAGTGTTACAGAAAACTATGCTTGAAAAGAAATGCGGAAAGCTGGAAATACTCAACACCCAGAATGTGCTTGCTAACCCAGAATGGGATAGTAGCTACCATAGGGCGGAGGTCAAATTAAAACAATATCAACTGCTGAAAGTAAGAAGGGCATTACAGTATGATAAGCAAGAATCTAAGTTGCTGCCAGTACTACTGCCAGCTTACAATATAAATGGTGAGATCTTGCTAACAATACGAATCAGATTAAAGATGCAGTTTTCTCCGAGCTGTTATGACAGTTCTGTATTTTTTCATATAACCAGCAGCACACAGATTTCTGGAATGGCTCAGAATATAACCAGCAGCACACAGTTTTCTGGAATAGCTCAGAAATTCCGTAAAACTTATTCAAATAACCTGATACTGATTACAAAGCACTATTAGCAAGAGGGCGCTCAGACTAACCCCCAAAAACAGACTCAAAATGCAGGCTATATTAAATGCATGAATTTCAAGACACCATGAATGGTACGGCCCAGCACAGGGGCGATTTAGCTTTTAAAAATCAGATTGTCTTTCCAAAAATTCTACAGCCTTGCATACATGGGCGCCTAGCCAAGAAGGAAGGAAAGAAACAATACCCACCATGAATTTTTTTGTCTTTTTGGATTTATGAATAAAACATCGAATCTGCTGAAGCAAAAGTGCAGAAACCAGAAAACTCTAATATGTAAAATCTGAACCTAATTAGACAAATGCAGATTACACAGCACTAAATCCACTGAACTCACAATCTAGAGTAAAATCACCACTAGTTGTTGTCTTACAAACAAGAAGCGATGCCCGAGCTAGGAGGCCTTCATTCCTCGAAGCAAACCTAGAGCCAAACCGGCAGCATAACAATATGGCAGTCCAAAAGATGATGAATGATGCTCAAAGTCTTCCTTTTATAACTTCTTGTTGACTTCACCAAACCCTAAAAAACACTTCAACATCCAAACCCTAATCCTTTCTCCAAGATGGCGCCCTTTTCCTTTCAAGCTTAATATTGATATTTTAATTAAATTCAATACCTTGATAAATGTGCCCACCTTAAGCTTGCTTTGACTTTGGAAATTAATAAAATAATCTTAATGAAGGCGCCTCCCTCAAGAAACCCACTTTTCAAAACAACTTAAAGTCAATAGACTAGGCCAAGGGGTCAACGTTCGAATATAATATTAAAACGTGACCTTTAATTAAATATATCAACTTAACTCTTCAATCATGCTCTGAAGCCAATAATGACCAGTCAACAGACCAAACTGAAGTAGGAAGTCAACCAAGTTGAACCCAACTGGAAACTGCCAAAAATAGAATTTACTAAAAATAGTAAATTCCAAAAAATACTCAGAATGCCGAAATGAACATACCACTGCGAAGCTTTCGGAAAACCCAGAAAGAATCTGCCTTTGAATCCACCAACTCCGAGCAAAGACATCCTCAAAAATAGGAAACCCTAATTTACCTTCCGACTAGCCTTCGGGTTTCCAGAAAAAAGGCCAACGGTCACTGGAAAGATCAAGTCTGAGAAGGGGACATTATTCTTTTGGTTATATATTATATATCAGAATCATGAACTAGAGTGTTAAGCACAAATAACTGTGACCTATAATCAGTTAGGTATGTAATTGTATTAATACAAAGATCATTCGAGTTATAAAGATAAAAGTATAGTCATTTATAAGAGTTAAATACTTATCTTTTGCTTTGGATTGATCAACCTCTGTCTCTCTTGTGTGTACGGGATCAGGCACCTTGGGCTATGGCTGCTTATCTGTGGAGGAAAAATGCTACATAAATCATGCCTTGCGTTGGCTAGAAACCATTTGAGTTATATGTAGTACCCCATTTAGGACACATGAGATGCCCTCTTCTCGCAAGCCCACCACCCGCCTTCACCTTTCCACATGCAAGATGTATGTAAATATATTACAAGAGTTTGCGAGAAGTATGATGATCCTTTCCAAAAATCATTGTTCAACCTTTTATAGGTCACCATGGTAGTTGACAACCAACACACCCATTCATAATGAATTACTAAAGTTGGGTCTATTAAATATTTCATTCCCTTTTAATAAGGGTCATTACATTGCATTCCTTTAATAAGGGTCAAAACATAGTACTTCCTTTAATAATTGTCAATTTTATCACTCCCTTTTGATAGGTGTCTTTAATCATTTATTTTCTCCCAAATTATTACATGGAGATTTTTTTACACAAACATTTCTCCCCCCTTAAATCAGCTGCTATCCTTAGTAGTACGAGGTTCATCTGAAACACAAATCACAAGCACAATGCTTAGTCCGACAAATATAGGTAATGAATATGAGTATATCAATTATGTAGCTAGGTATATCATTATCACAATTTTTTTGTATAGAAATTTCTCTTATCGTCTTGGTTCATTTATCCATCAATTCCATTGCAACATTTTAAAACATAGTTGAAAAAAACCACATATCCAAGAAACAATAACGAGTTAGCACACTAGCAATCTTGAGAATTGAATACTATACACATGAGAGATCATATTAGATTATAGAGATATTTTTTATACCTACTAATTCCTTAGGTGAATTTCTAGACTATTCTTCACACCATTTATTAACCCATGAATTTGAAATATGAAACATTCATTCCCTTAATCGTGAGTTTATTTAATTGATGATAATTATTGTGCTCTTAATCAATAAATAATAACACGAGCACTTAATAGTACTATAACTTTAAAAGTGAATTTAATCTATAAAAAAAGAATTTTCAGAGAAAGAATAATGTCCACACAACCCTTAATCCATGGTTGGTAGTAAGGTGGTCCATTGAATTATCAACTAAAACAATGTTAGAGTTTTTTTCAGGCTCATAAAATATTATAATATTAGTAATAAATATAAAAATCCCTTTCTCAGACAATAGAATATAAAGATCCTTTTGATAAAAGGTAATCTTCCACTTGCATCTTCCAAAGACTAAAATTCTACCTGTTGAATTTATCAACCCTTGATCTTCCATCATCTGCTATAGCTCCCCACTCAAGCTAAATTTTGAAACATAATGTTCTCTGTTCTAAATAAAACATCATTTAGAACACACATTCCATGCCAATCAATCTCATAACAGATAACCATATGCAGTTGTAATGACTCAGTATACTACCGATCTCTCATTCCATGACTCGGTTACCAACCGATCTCTCATGTTTACTTAAAGTATAGAATACTTTATGTATACTATGTATACTTGGTTCTCCTACCCTATTCCAGGTACTGAGTGATCTGTTTAAAGAACCTATCTGAATATTTGTTACCAATATTCATCTGACATCACGTTGCTTTAAACTAGGTGACATAGGACAACGCAACCAGCAGCTTGCGATACTTTGGCCAAATATTTTCAACATACTGTTCATGTTACTATTCCTAGATGACATACTCGTCATTCTGGAATACGTCCTTCACCTCACTCTTCTGTTATCTAGAATGGTCTTTACTGACTACCGTCAGTCCACTTGCCCAAGGTTTGACCCTAGCCCCGGTTAGCAACATAATTTATTATAGGAAGATGCTCACGATGACTTAGGGTATATGGGCATACTCGGTTGACCTAAGTCATTTGAATGTGCCAAGGTACCCTAAGTCATTGAAAGCTACTACCTATCCTAAACATGCTACTAACTTGACCTAGAGAGAAACTAAGTTCAAGTCCAGATGTGCGTAGATCTAGATGAACAAATACGGAAGGGTGTTGCCACATGTCAACTGCAACACTGTATCCTTGAGAAGTCTATAGACTTCTCGAGGGTACAATCCTACAGTTGGCTGTGTGCCAACATTTGTTAGAACTGATTCATCAAGATGTACATACCCCCTTAGTGGTCATTAATCATAATTAAATTGGATTAAGATTTAGATTACAACAACCATGCCTAACCCTAATTCCAACATTTATTAAGTTCTTTACCCATACTTATCCTGATTAGATATGGAGAACTTCATTAATTCAAGTTTGCATTGTTGTTTATTAACATGGCATAACAAGCAGTTATCCCAAAAATAGGACAACAAACATCAACGTTTAATTCCTAATGCAACCTAGCTGTCCAAATCAAGTGTGTCATCCACCTAGATTCAGCTAGTGTTTACTTTATAAATGAAGTTATAAAGATTAAGGATCATAACCACTCTATTCCTTTTACTTTTCATTCCATGAGAGAGAGAGATCTTCCTCTTCATGGTAAGATGTTAGGTTTTAACATAACCCTTTTATCATTCATTACTTATATAGTTTAATTGTATGTCCAAGCATATTTCATTATTAAACTATAGTTATGTAATTAGAGAATGACATCCTTGCCATTTAACAAGTTCATTTCTATAAGGGAGATTATACTATCTCCTTAATCCAACTCATTATCTTATAACAGCAATAGTATACACAGATATAAAGAATACCACAAAGATATCACTATTATTTCCATCATACAAGTACAAAAGTATACACATCACAAATTGTAGTCCAACACAAAACCTTTTAGTTCCTGATGATAAATATACATTTTCAAGATTATGCATTACAGACATTCTGCATGTCAATCAGAATAAGGATCTTAAAAGAACATCACTTTTCTTTTTCATTACAACTCAAGAATGATTTGAAACTCTTTACATAAGATCCATAATTAAATAAGCCAATGCATCATAAAAGTTTTTGTCTTCTTTTATCACTTACGATGTCCATCTGCAAAAATTGCTAGCATGGGTCAGTTCAATGAACTGAGCATGATAAGCACTAAGCATTAAAGTAAAGTGCATTCCACTAATTGTTCCATTAAAACAACTCTGCTTTAATGAAACAATTAATATATATCATACAACAATCATAAGTAATAACATCCAGAAAAGAAGCACAATTAAAGAGTCTGAATTCACTTTTAAGAAAAGAGCATAATATAATCTGCAACACCTGCATTTATATCATATGGTTTAATTGATCCTATCAATTACTTTAAAACAGTCAACAAGTCTTGTCATCCAATTGTTTCATAATTCTATAAGAATAGAAATACACATTTATCTTTTCTAAGCAACAAAAGAAGTTACTTTCAGCCTAGTTCATATTAAGATGATTCATCCTACAACTTAAGCAAAGAAGAAGAATCAATACATACTACTCCTTACACACTTCATCATCTGAAGGACAGAAATAGGTTTAGAACTCATCTAACTGCTTCAATTCAAGGATATCAATATAAGGATTCCATAAATAAGAGACAACTTCTAAACAAGAATCCCAAATCCATCCAAGAAGAATAGAAATCAAAACAGTCCCCCTGAAAGTCTTACTAACTTCCCATATGTTAGAAGATATAATTCAAGGATCTGAAAAGACTTTCCACAAATCCAAGCTATACTAAAACAAAATAAATTCTTAACCAATCCATAAGAAGTTTCCATCCCAGAAGAGAATCAATTAAAGAGAAGCTCAGTCAATGAACTTATACAATCAACAGAAAAAGGATCTCAAATAGAAAAGGACCCAATCTATAATTCATTTCATTTATACTATGAAATGAATTCCCTTATCTAATTCAAACTTAGAAATTCTTTAACTAGTTCCCAAAAGAGAACACAAAACCAAACGCACAGTCAAAGAATGCACACTACTAACTTTCCATTACAAACTTACAAATTGGTTTCCGATTTCCATTCACCAAGCTCAAGTTCAAATTCAAATCTCAGAACGGAGTACACAGTACAGTCCCTAATAGTATATTGTCCCTCAAGAGAACATATTCAATTCTCCTTTTAAAACCGGAGATTCGTTCAATGAATCCAAACAGGAATAGAAATCCACAAACAATGAAGGATATACAAGGATCAAGTACATCTCACGAACACAAGAGACTGAAATCCCATTACAAGGCTTCCCCAGCTCAATGCAACAGAGTAAGTAGTCCGCGATCCCCAAATAAGAACAATATTACAAAGCATATCTGAACAGTGATACAATATCCTTTCATACAAAACTCAGTATACTAGGTTTTAGATTCAACATTCAATTAAAACCCAAGAATCAAATAAAATATCAGAAGAGAGTAAAGAAAACCCAACAACGTTTAAGTCAAGAGATGTTCCAATCTTACTTCCAACTCAACTGAAACAGAATCACAACCAGGACTCTCAAGTTCAGTTTAAAAGATTAAAGTAGGGAAGTATTTGTTTCAACATCTAACAAGAAGGAGAGTAAATACTGCATTTCCAGAAGCCTCTAAAACTGTTAACGACTGATTCCAAATGAACTAAAAATCATCAAAACCCATAACAAGATATAATTCCAGTCATTTAATCCTTCTAAAAAGATAGTCAAGCCTTCAACAGGACACGGGTTCGCTCAGGGTAAAGAAGAATAGGATACACTTCATATTCACATGCCCTGTCAAGTTCAAAGAAGGCAGTATAGTCTAAAAGACAGAAGTACCACAATCGGTCCAACAAGAAACTACAAGAAGAAGATCTCAAAAGAGATAACCAGGTCTACTTCTAAACAAAACAAATCTCTCAAGACCCTTTTGAACGGATAGTCCTTAAATGAGATTAAAGCTTTTCAAATCCTTAATACCAACAAAACTCCAGCTCAGAATACAAGTATAGAATCAAACACGTCGATTCCAACACAAGTTCAAACATGCACGAATGGAATACCAATACAAGTGTCGAACACGAGCTTCGAACAAGAGTTCAGAACTTCATAAGGCTCTAATACTGGCTCAGACAAACACGAAGTTCAAATACGAGCCTATAACAAAACACGAAGCCCTAAATACAAGCTCAGAACAAAACACCAATGCTCTAATACGAGTTCAAGCATCTTCAAATCCTTAAATAAGAATAAAACTTCCAGCTCAGAGTATATGTACAGAACAAAACTCAACAACTCGACTACAAGTTCAGCATTCGCAAGAACTAAAAACAAGTACAGTGTGAATATGAAGATTCAACCAAGAGCTTCAGAACTACACCAAGTTTAGTCCAGAACAATACATGAAGTTCCATTAAAAGCTCATAACAAATCACGAACTTCAACACAAGCTTAGAACAACCACGAAGCTCCACTACAAGCTCAATAAACACAAGACTAAAATAGAGATTCAGAACCATACAAGCAACAAATGCCAGTTCAGAATGACCAAGAAGCTCTACTACAAATTCAACGAACATAGGCTCTAAATAATAGTTCAGAATGAAACATAAGGCAACGAATGCCAGTTCAGTCAACACTAGCCACGAATACAAGTTACAGAGCTTCAAAAACAAGTTCGCATGAATATCACCATTAAACTAGCACAAAGAAGGTTTCCCAAAAACTATCATTACCAACAATGGATTTACATTCCAAAAACCACAGAGATTTCATGAAAACATGCAAGTAATTAACCAGACAAATCATGCAAATATTTATCTCCAGAGAGCAGAATTGTTTTAATTAATCATTTAGAAGAAAGCAAGAAATATTAATGGGTAGAGCCTATCATGCCTGATAGTGCCTCTGCCAATTCGAAGGAGACTTCTAGCCGAGTTTCCAACCCTTTTTCTTCTCCACGACAGATCAACAACCAAACAATTTTTCTTCCAATGCCTCTTATACATTCCCTTGATCAAAAATAGACCAGAGAAACCAAAAATAGCCAAGAAGAAGAAGAATTCGAACTGCTGGTTCAAAGAACCAGATAGCTCCATGCAGAGAAAAATTCACGAGGCATGCAAAACCAAACAACCTCTCACAAACCCACCTCCCGTGTTTCCAAGATGGTTTGCACACAAAAACTGAGATTCATTAATGCCATAACTCCTAATTCTCCTGCTTATCTCTCCTTACCACCGCCTCCCAAAACTGGCGGATACCAATTCCAAATCAACATGCAATTCCATACTTAGTGAAGCCTCCACATAAGCCCCACTAAAGTTTAACTAGCCCTTGCCAAACTGGTAGTACCTCCAAGCATTTAAATCCAATCAAATCAAATAAAAGCCATTGGAACCATCGCCGTAGTGACATGCGACCTTAGGCCCCTTTCAAATAGTTTAGGCTAGATTTCCCAAAACTTAGGTTAGTCCAACAATTAATCACCTTAGGTCTTAAAACATTTCCTTAGGTAGTTTCCACCTTAGGTTAGATTAAATTCACCTCCATATAGTATTAGGCATTAGGTTAACATAGCCAAGAATTACTATAGTAATCTCCCCTTCCCATATTCATTTAGCACAAGAGCTTAGGTTAGGTCACCCCCCAACACAATAGAATAAGAAGCTTAGGTTAGATTACAACCCAATTGAATAGACGTAGATAGGAAGTAGGTGCTCTTACCTAGTTTAGGATACCATTAGGATAGTCCTTTAGTTTTAGGGTTCCGATCCCCTTCATAGTCTTAAAGCAGACTATTTTTGTTTACGCCAATAATGTCCTGCAGAGATCAATCCCAAAGACCCAAGCACAAACATACAACCGAATGAAGACACGATCACTCAAGTCCTAAGAACTTGTAACATACAAAGTTCAGTCTGCTATGTCTCTCAAACCAATGAATGTCAATTTACCATTCAGTCCGTTAAGAAGATTTAAAACATTCCTTGGATCACTGAAATTGATCCAAGGATGAGTCAGTACAAGAGATAAGTTTGCAACTCTCAAAACTAGATTGCAGCTTATCAATAAGAAGTGAAAGTGGATTCTTGCAAGCCATAACATTTCATTCCAATGAATCTAAGAGCAGAAATGATTTATCCATAACAAGCATGATTTTCAACAATCAAGGAAACACACCTCATGAAAATCACATGCCAACGCTTGTAATGCAAAAGAGAATTATAACAGTTTGTCCAAGGTGTTACAAAAAAGATATTACAGATCTGAAATAAAAGTGTAGAAAATAAAAGAACAAAACACATACAAGATTTAATGTGTTTCACCCAATTTGGGCTACGTCCACCAAGAATCACTTACTCAGATTTTATTACAAGCCACCTCTTTCTCTCAATACAATACCCAAATATGTTTGGAGCTATACTCAACAAACTCTACTGAATTTACACTTGAACTCACACACATCTACAATGATATGTATACCCTATCAAAAGCCCAAAAGCACATCAATAGGCAACTACTTAAGCAATTTTACAATACTGTGGGTACCAAAACCATGGACCAAAACCGCCCCATAAACCTATGGGTCAAAAATCCCGCCCATATGAGAAGAACATGTTTTTTGAAATATCAGACACGTTTTTCAAGGCCATTTTTTTTTCTTTGGATCTGCGCCCTTGAACCTCTGCTACCGGGGGCTGCCTCCCCGGGACCCCCGTGAGAAAACTGTGGAGAGTGTACAATACTTTTAGTGTACAGTCTTCAACGCTTCCATACATGAAAATAGGCTCCACAACATAACCATTTTTATTTCTAATGGAATATCAACGAGAGTTGGAAAAATTTCATATTATGAATCCATTGTCACGTCGGATGCACAAGCATCAATGGGTATGCTTTTTTTTTCATTTTCATTGTATACACGAGATAAATGCATAACAAGTTGCTTTGATTTATCAAAACTCTTATAGTATTTTCATACGATACTTCAAGAGAATATTATCCCTCTAGGTATTGTCTCTCACTCTATGAAACTATAATTGTTATTGAATCTTGCAGTTATAAATATGCTTTTTACTTTGATTACTCATATTACACATACATAGATAATATTTAATTTTAATATAAGATCAATTTGATGTCGAGTCATGGACCTTCCTTGATATTTATAGTAAATTAGTTAGTGACACACAAGAGGAATGGAATGTGGTTCATTATTGAATGTCTCCAATATTGACAAGATGTGCGTCCCCATCGGTCCCACGATGCGCATTCAATATTCCCTTTAAACATTTCAAGAAAATCTTAAAGTAACATACTTGGTCAAATTTTGTTTTGTATAACCGATTGTGTAATAATAATTATTAAGTCTAATTTTTTTAATTAATAAAAAGCTATAAAATATTATTTCATGAGAAAAATATTTGTACAAATATTAAGTCTAATTTTTTAAGAATGTATAAAATATAGGGATTTATGGAATTGAATTTTATTAAAAAAATGATAGCCCAAATAATTTTATCTCTTCTCCGATGAGGATATTAATCATGTAAAGACTTTGCAAATCTAAATTTTGAATTCATTGATTATATATCTAAACTTTCTATTGTAGCATTATCCATTTTTTAAGCAAGACATGAAATTGTGGACTACCCCACAAAACTCCATACATCTTATCTTTGATTGAGACCATGGTATATTCTTGTATACCAAATTTTTCTTAGGCATTTTAAAAATATCTAACACAATTAGAATATTACCATGACATTCTTTTCATCACCAACTTACTGAAAAAACTCTCAAGTTAAATATTTTCAGCATAGGTTAAATTTTACCAATTATTCTCAATGAAGTTATCTCAAGATGATCTTTCGGAGTAATTATCAATATTTTAACACTTCTGATAATAGTTAATAGGCAAGGGAATCCAAAATTCTTTTTGTACCCAAATTTACGATTACATATAATTTCCTTTATCAAGGGACCATCCTAATAGGTGGTTTCTTTCCAAAGTGGCCCGTGTTAATCACCTGCAATTTTTTTAATCTTTGCATGTATTATTCTTTTCTAGCAATTTGCTCCTATATTTCCTAAATTGTCTAGTATGGGTTATTGGCTCACTATGTTTCTATTATGATACTTAAAAATGAAAATCAACTTGAACTTGTTGTTCCAATATCATCAGGATTTCACTGTGATCATTATATGATTATTCTTTAAACTATAATAATTCTAAGATTGTGCACTTTTTACTCAAGTTAAATTCTGGGTCTCACTCAAGGTGTTCATAGAAACTCCTAACCAAAAGCAAACATAGGGGTAAGATTAAAAACAACAATTTTGATCACAGTATAGCACAAGAATGGTAACAAGGCTCATAAGTGTCCCATACCACTTATGAGGAGTGTCAATAATAGGCACTAGTATAGGATTCAATTTATGTTGAGATGAGGACAAAGAATGTTCACCAAGGATTTAGAGATACTTCAATATTTGAACTTCATTCATTAACATTTTTTATCTTCTAATTTAGTCATAGCTTACTTCTTAATTCTAATAAGGACAGGTGAAAAGGTATCTTACTAATGTAAACACCGACATTAATATTCCATAATTGTGGAGATTCAATTGTCTTAGGAATTTTAGATCCTTCATTCAAAATGTTGGGTATACTGACATGTCTCTAAATTCCTTCAATCCTTTCCACCTTATGATTGTGAAAACGAATGATTACTCTTTCTATGTGGAGGTCTTATTTCTAATCACCTCTTTGTACGGAACTCTTTTTATGTGTTAACATTGAGAAGTTAGATGATACCAAATGTGATGTTCCATCCCCCCCCAAAATATCACACGATTAAATGATAGTTTTTTTAATTTGTTTTTATCTTATTTTAAAGTAATAATATATACCCACAAAAGAAAATAGAACATGTACCAAATAAAACATTGATTACCAAAGCATTGATCCCTAAATTAGATATTTGATACATATATGAGAAACTTCTTCAGAAGAGCAATCTTTCCCAACGGTGAATCAGAGCCAAGACTACACTCAACAACAAGGGATCAGACACGAACTCGAATCACTAATGCCACAACAGTATTTAACAAGCCCTGGCCAGGACATTGAGGGGCGCACTCTGTGCCTACTCTTGGATACACTCTGTGGACCCGTCTCGTCACTATTCAGAATGTTATAAGGATTCTTCCCTCCCTTAGTTTTCATTACATAAATTCTTGTTCTTATTCATTCCATACATTGAGTCATATTCACTCAAATATTTCATATTCACATATTTTCCATTAAACTATTGTTTCCTCTTAAAATCCCTTGAGCCTAAATTAAGATATCAGGGGATTAGTAAATTGTTTCAGAGGTGACAAAATGCCTTAGACACCCCACCCTTAACCTCAGCCTATGTTCTTAGATATTGATTCTTAAGAACATAGAGATGGAGTTTCAATAGAACATAAATGGAATCTTGGGTAGAAATGGTTTTACTCTAGTGATGAAGACTAATAGGGACTGTAACATCCTTCCACAAGTTTCCCTAAATATGGAAATACAATTAGGTGGAAATTGTTTTTGAACTATCTAGATTGTTATTGGTAAAATGGAATTGGTCAGATCTTATGGGGAATAGGTGCTTGCCTTAGTAATCTTGAAGAATTAACTTGAGCGACTATGAGGGCTATGGTAGTTCATCTAAATCATAGAGATTGTAACTTGTATTTGATCACGACTTCTCTTTCCGTCATATACACAGTAGTTTTATGATTCTTTCTAATAGTCATATGGACTATAGTATGAGAATTGTTCATGACTCTGCACATTCATATCAATGATTGCTCCTTTTTCTGAGCTGATGACACTCTATGTGAGACCTCTTGGCCTATAGTTTGTATATTAACTTGATAATTGAACTATAATTGTTAATGTCTGCAATTTGTATGATACCTTCAAATTTTTGAGAAAGGTTTAGAACTTCCCCCTTCGAGGCTTTGATTCCCCTTTCAAATTTGTCATTCTAAGAGTACATTCTGGCAGGTCCATCTTTTTATATTAAGAGAGTAATATATGGGAAATTGATTTTGCCTTTTTATTTTTAACTTTCCCCTTCGAGGTTTTGATTCCCCTTCAAAATTTGTCATTTTGAGAGTACGTTCTTGCAAGTTCATCTTTTCATATCAAGAGAATAATATAAGGGAATTGATTTTGCCTTGATATTGCTTTTCTACTTCTGTATTTTTCAAAACATTAACTATTTGACAGATTTCCGAATACACTTGACTCAATGAACCCAATTCTACTCAAAGGTTTAAGAAACAGGGTTTGATACCAAATTGTAATGTTGATTTTCCCCCAATCTCAATAGCTGAATAGTTTGAACTAAAACTAGTGAGGATTTGGTGGCGAATGAGATTCATAATTATTCATGGTTTAGTCCCACATCGACTAGGTTAGGCAAACATAATTTTTTTATAAGTTAAAAAACATAACTTCATATAGGGAGGTGGAGAGAGGGTCGTGGGACCCGGTAGTTATATGTACATAATTTTATATGTAAATTGCCAAGTTGACATTGTACGATTTTCAGGCTTCTTGATAGGAGTTGGTTTCAAGCATAGTTACCTGAGACGGGGGGACGACAAATTTTTTCTAAATTTTGGGGACGGCTAATGAAAAATTATATAAATATTTAAAATATAAAGATATAGTGACTAAAATATATAAGTAAGCTGAAATAAAACCATTTGAGATTTAAATAAGGTGAAACTTGAACTCATAAACATCAAATACATTCCTAGAACTATTACATACAGGATACTGTGATTTCAAAACACTCACCTTTTCCAAACATGTTATAAACTTCTATTATGTTCTCCTTCAATTCTTTGATAGCAATCTTCCCAAACTATGACGAAGTGTTATGGTTCACTATTGACAGTTGTGATCTATTGACCCTCAATTGCTCTTGTCAACCTTCTATTGACAAAATAGAGAATGACATGAAACATGTTCTCATTCAGATTCTATAGTCAGACTAAGACTGTTAAACAATAATAGTAGGGTTTCAGGATATATTAACTTGATCATTACTTGCACAGGCTCGTGACTTGCTTCTTCACAAGATCTTGAATCATAAGTGATTTACAATTAAAAAAAAATAGTTTAGAGTGTTGTTTTTATGTTTTTTTATTGAAAAATGCGGCATACCACGTGGGGGACTTCTGGATGTCCCCCCCACGTTTTCCACGTACCCCCATGTCCCCCTCACGTTTCCCCGTCCCTAGGACGTTTCCCAGCCTCCTTAGACGTCCCCAAGACATTTCCCATCATGCATGCACTGTGGGAAACGTGGGGGAAACATTTCCCCCACGTCCCCACGTCCCCACGTCCCTAGGACGTCTCGGACTTGTCAAAAATGGGGGGGATGTGTCCCTGCGTAACTATGGTTTCAAGGCTTAAAATTTGCCTAAAATTTGCATAAGATTGAGACATGTGGCGTGATCCCTTGTGATCGGGTTGTTGGCTTTGGAATACAAGAGGATAATATGTGGCACAATTTCATGTGTTTAGGCTACGGGTTCTAAGGTGCAAACATAGGGCCCAATGTCGCGTGCTTGGGTTATGGGGTTCCGCAATGTCCTGTGCTCCATGGACTAAGGGATTATTTGGAATGTGGACATGTGTCACAGTTTTTTTTTTGGATAGATAAACGCTTTTGACCAGAGCTATGAACCGGAGGGTTGCCTGGGACCCCACCCATTATAGCCAATGTCCTGAGACAAGATATTACAATTAGACCAACCCAGACCGCGACTAGTGAGCCCGCACCGACGATGCAATTTCCGCCACTGCCATTTTTAGAGCCACCAGCCGCCTCGAACACTAATGCCGACGATGCAAAGTCCGCCACCGCCGAGAATAATTGTCAGTCGTAACCACCGGTGATGCAACATCCGCCACCACCGATAACCACCCTGAAGGGATCGCGCTTAGCGGGATTTGAACCTAGGTGGATCCAGACACAACTGTCCGTCTTAACTGATCCACCCAAACCCCATTGGCAACATGTGTCGCGGTTATGTGAACTTGGGTTGTGGTATTGGCGACAAATGGCATAGTGACAGATGGTCGTGGTTAAGTGCACGCAATTGTTAGGAAGATTAGAGGTTACAACAATATGGTTTCCATACACAAAACCCCGGGATTCTGCCACATGGCGTAATCCATGTGGCATAATCCTTGAGACTCAAAATGTTTGGTTTCACAGTTCATGGGATGCAAGGCATCCAAATTAGCAAGTGGTTCAATGGAAATGTACTTTTTACTTTTTCAGATGAAATTCAAAATACACAAATATAGGAGGCGGTTTAGAGGTCGACATGTGAACCAATTAAAAACAGCTGCCCATTCTCTTTTTTAGATATTTTAGAGTACCCGATACTTTTGATAGTGTATCAATAAACCCAATTACAGTTTTATTTCACGAGATAGCGATTAACAAAGTGCATAATTTGAACAGAGAATTTTCCATTATTCTTTTGTTATATATATATATATATATATATATATATATATAAGAATCGCGAAATAGAGTGTTAAACACAAATAATAGTGACATATATAATTATTTAAGTATGTAATTGTATTAATACAAAGATCAAATCACAATAATTTATAAGAGTTAAATACATATTTTTTGCTCTGGATCGATCAAATTCTATCTCTCTTGCGTGTATAGGACTGAACACTTTGGACTATGGCCGCTTATATGTGGAGGAAAAATATTATATATATTATAAATCATGTATTGCCTTAGCCAGAAACCATCCGGGTTATATGTAGTATCTCAGTTTGGACACACAAGATGCCCTCTCCCCACAAGCCCACCATCTGCCTTCACCTTTTCGCATGTGAGATGTGTGTAAAGATATTACAAGAGTGTTCTCTAAAAGTATGATGATCCTTTCCAAAAATCATTGTTCAACCTTTTATAGGTCACCCAGGTAGTTGACAAACAACACCCCTGTTCATAATGAATTACTAAATAATTCATTATACTCCCATTTAATTGGGTCTATTAAATATTTCACTCCTTTTTAATAAGGGTCATTACATTGCATTCCCTTAATAAGGGTCAAAACATAATACTCCCTTTAATAAGGGAAATTTTATAACACTCCCTTTTGACAAGGGTTTTTAATTGTTTATCTTCTCCCAAATTATTACATGGGGATTTTGTCACATAACAATTAACATGTAAATATTTGGCATTACCTTGTAACCCAAACCAAAAGCATTTCTAATTCGAAAGCAGACTTTTGGATGCAAGTGCTTGAGTTGATGTGATAGCCTGCTCCCTGTTTTCGGCACTAACATTGCTGATGGTTTTCGTGTCATGCCTTGTGGGCCCACCCTCTCTAGCTTCTGGTTGCTATCTATGTGATGTCCATTAATTTACAAGCTATTTATAGAGCGGCTTATTTCTATGGTATTTTTCATCCACATTAATAATCTCTCTCTATAGCATGACCTTTAGCCTGATTTCATGATACATTACTAGTTTTAGAGTATTTTATTTCTTATATTCGCCTAGTTTGTATGTTCATTGATAAACAACTTAGTTTTCATACCAAATTTAGTATTGTTATTTTCTGTAACTTAGTTGCTATGTTATAACAAGTTCTCAAAGTGCTTGATTGAATCTAGGTGTCAATAACCAATTTGTCGAACTTCATGATATCAAAGATACTACTGCTAATGTAGTACGCATGGAAGTCCTCAATTGTACTCAGGCTTATCCAGACTCTCTTTAGGCTTATCTAAAAACTCTCTTTGCTATTCCCAATTGCATTAAAAAAATGAATATCTTCAAGATTATTAATGGTGGAAATTAAGGTTAATATTGTTGTTAAATTGCAATTGTGACATTAGTTGACACAGCCATCAATAACAATGGGCTGAATGTTATCATAATTACCACATCATCCAGGAGAGAAAAATAGTTTTTGTTTTAAATTGAGAAATTTCATTTAATGTGTTTAAGGTCTAATGATGTCCAATATTAATTATCACCATGTCCAAAATTAGCTATGGTGATTCATATAGAATCCTTTCTTCAAATTTGGATGATGTCTTTTCTTCAGTGTTCGCTCTCAGGCTTTCCTCCAGTAGTTTGAATATGCAAGTAATGGCTACTCTTTGTAGTAAAGGCCTGCTCAGGGCTGTACCATTCTTACAGGTCTTCATTTGCCACCACAAGGCTTTGTTGATGCTTTCACTGCCTTTCTTCTTACTCAATATACTTTACAAAAGCACTCCTACAAAGGTGTATAAATACACCAGAATGAATTTATGAAATATAAAACAATGAACAATTACAAAATAGAGAATGCCCACGAGTAGGACAACTACAATAAGTCATCTTTTAACTAATAGGATATTTCTTAAGAATGAATTTATGAAATATAAAACAATGAACAAATACGAAATATGGAATGTCCATGAGTAGGACAACCTACAATAGTCATCTTTGAACTAACTAGGATATTTCTTTACATCTTGTCTACATCACAAGTAAATGAACAGAGTCCTAACAAAATGTATTGCACACATCTAAATACCTCTTGGGTATCTTGAGAGGTTATACACATAACAGGATACAATGGGATGGCTCACCTACAATTAGAGAGTCCCTCCATGGCAAGTCACCTCTTAGCTGCGGTTGCTGATCAGCATGTAAGTTGTCTGTAGTTTTTCAGTTCATTCTGATGTCACTTGTTTGTTTCTTATGTGTCTCGCCTTCAACAATTAGTGTTGTGTAAATCAATGCCCCAAATGTTGTGTAAATCAATGCCCCAAATGCCCTTCAGAATGCTTAGGCCCCTAGAGAAGATCAAGTGGGCATCTTGCTTTCAATAGGACCAGCATACCCAGTCCCTGCAGCACCCTAATAATTCCTGTTGCAAAAGAGGGGATTTCAGCATCTACAACATTCCACTACCTGCTTGGAGTGCTTCAACTGCCCAGAGCACCACAGTGGGAATCCCACTAGCTCATAGCATCTGCTATTCTCTGTATTGGTTGCTTGTGTAGAGCCATGAGTCAATGATTTTTTTGAAATGATTGAGCTAATCTTCTTAGTATAGTTCAGATCCCTTTCAGGGTATATTCTCGTAGAAAATGCAAGTCACCTCTCATCTGGATCTAGTGAATTCTTCTGCCCGATGATTCCCTTTTCACTTTTACTCCCAACTTAGAATATCCAGGTTTTTGCTTTACAACCTTACAAATTTATTCACAAAATTTAAGATTTAGATGTGAACATTGGATGCAAAAGGTCAAAATTGGACGATTACAGTTAGAAACCTGTTTCATTGGGTTTCTTCTTTTCATATTCTGTTTTTTCAGAATTGGTTGCAGCTTAAGGTATTAAGTGGAGTTTTGAAGTTGGAAATGGAAATAATTAGTATCTCAATTTGGTTCACTTAACTGCATTTTCTTGCCTTGGAAGATTGCAGTGTTAGATGCATTGTCATAGTGACATACATGATTTTCTCTCCGAACTGATAGTACAGATTAAATAGAGATTAGTTTTGACTTTTGCTATATTTGAAAAATCTTGGACTCATATGAGTCCCACAGTGGGCATTTCCTCTGTCAGATTGACTCCCAACTGTTCCCAATATGTCATCAATAAACCTGTCTTGCTATAGAACCAGGGTTGTCCTTTAAAATACTTTCTTAAATGACCTATCCATAAATAGATTACAAAAATAGCTCCTGGCTTAAAGTCTGTCTTTGTGTTTTCTCCAACTCCAAGATTTTTGGATTCACTCCTTGGATGTTTTTCACTGTAGGCCATAGCTCCTTTAATCTGCAAAACATTGCATGCTTCTTCAGATGCCAAATGATTTCCTATCTAAACTGGATGTCTGCCCTTGAATTTAGTGCAGATTCTGCTCGCAAATGGTTCCTATTTGTCAGTCTTTTTGGAGGATTTTTTATCTTTGATGAAATATGGTTCTTTTGGTAGAGATTTTTTTTCTGATTTTTTGTCATTATGGTTGCCATTCTTGCGGCTAGAGTATTTCTTTACATAGAAGAAGAAATTCTGTCTCCCATATCTTCTCTGTCCCTCAGATGTGGTCCAAAATGGTCTTGAAGCCCTTGAAATAATCACTTCTTCTCATCCTCCCCGCAGAATCACAAAATAATAAAATATCTATCTCTTAATTAGTGATCATAAATACTAACTAAGTGCTGTTTTTATGTAAATAGCATAGGGGCATGACGAGTGAAGAATGTGTGTTTAGCATTTCGTGCAGTTTGTCAAGATAAGGACAGAGAAGGGTAGTTTATTGCTCTCTTGCAGATCATGAATCAAAGTCGTTTCTCTGCCCTTTTCTGTGGGAGAGCATCTGTCCGCTCAAAATGTAGTTTGTTCTTTTTCTTCTGGAACAACTGAATTTGTGGCATTTACCTTGTACACTTGAAGATCTAGATATTTTACATTCAATGAGCTCAACCGGGGCTTCTGTTTATCAATGTTTTTTTTTGTTCTTTTGACAGATGCTTACAATGCTTACAACAAATGAAGCATGAGTGTTGCCTTGTAAAAAACAAGCTGGAGACTCTACTTCAGGTGACTAGTTAAACGCACTGCTCATTAAAGAAAATTTGTGATTGGGACATTACACTAAGTATTTTTTCCAGCCAATAGTGTACTGTAGAGCGAAAATCTGGTGGATTTTGAATAAATTTCCGTCACATTTTGACAAGAGATCTATAGAAAGTTTGGTGTAGGGAAGATGATAGGGCCAAACTGTTCCAATGATAAGATCTGAATCTGCCGTTTCTTCTAGGATATGTTAGCTGTTGAAAAATTAGCTGCAAGGTTTTATTGTTTGTTGATGAGAATCTGCATGTATTTAATGGGATAGTTTTTTTGTTTTCTGCTTTAGCTTGAGAAACAGATTGTAGAAGCTCGTGGAACTGTTCCAATTATGCAATAAGCACTGGTATTTTCCATAACTATTCCATGGAGGATTTCGTGAAAGAAGTGAGTTGCAACCCTCAAGAAGCTAGGTGCCCGAGCTGTTTCTCAAGGCATAAAGAGATGCAAGCTTAAGGTCAAATACCCATATCTTCTTTTTCTGGTAAGTAATATATGTTATCATCTCTCCTGAACAAGGGAATGGGCAAGTTTGTTGAGTAGCAGCCAATGTGCCGCTTGGTAATGAGTTTAATTATTGTTAATTTGAGACAGAAAGGTACTGACCTAGTGTTTTTGGTCAAGTAACATGGCAGGTCGCTCTCTTTCTGTTCTTGTGCATTTTATGCAGTGAAGATTATATAAGATATAATTGTACTAGACTATCTCCGTCCATATTGAATTCACATATGTATGCTATTGCTTGAGGGTGCGTCATTATATTATGTGCATTTGTTAGCATTTGACCTGGAGTTGGTAGCAAGTTTGTGAAGGATAATTCAATGATGAGAGTGTTTTTGCATAGAAAAAGACTGACATTTTTAGGAATTGAGTTAGCTGGCCATGCAAGATAAATATTGATATTCTAATGAAAAACAAACTGGTAGTCATTTTTCGAATTATGAACTCATTTATTGAGGTTTTCCCGTGATGGATTGCATAAGTATGGTTTATGTGTCTGGTATTTACCCAAATATTAATTCTGCTTTATAATGGTTTTTGACATGAAAAGTGCAAGCTATTACAGAAAGGGGACCATATGCATTGTTTGTCTGGTATAATCTCTGCGTTACTAATCAAACCCTGAGGTTGAGAAGGGTGATCTTAATCAATCCACAGATTTGATTTTGACAATGGGTCTATCTAGTAGGTAGGGGGATCTTAGGATTACACTTGCATCAGAGAGATCAAGCTTATGAATTTGTTAAAAATGATTCAAGAGATACAGGGAAGGGAAACTCACAAATTGTACTCAATCAAAATAAAATAAATATTGTTGCTGATATAGCAATATGTTGCATCACATTTTGAATATTTGAGTAACAGGAGCAATGTGGTGATAAACATTTTTTATTGGCTGTTCCTAATACATTTTTTTGGGAATTTCTCTTTCCTTAACTCAGTTCAATTGATTTAGTTTAACTAAATTTCATATAAATGTCCACAAGTCACCAAACTCAGTAAAATGTGACTTGGGATAGAAGACATACAAAAAGAAGAATGAAGCACCTAAAACTACCACAGAAAGAGAGATGTATATCAAGACATGGCTCGGGGAGGAGGTGGATAAAGATGACTGAAGAACAGACGCAAAGATCCAATACTGCACTTAGCCAATAGCATAGGAGGGAAGATGGTAAGAGTGGTTTCATTTAACGTTTAAAATCGAGATAAATTTATACCATAGTGAACATGTACTCTAGATGATACAGGAGTTTTGGACTATAGAAGAGACCAGCAATTAGTGCTCCTATAAAAGCCAACAAAAATTCCATGCATCTCATGCTATCTGGCTGAAGAATGAGTTAGTATGACGAGATATCCCGAATAGTGTTAGATCTGGTGTTATGCAGCAATGAGAGGGTTTGGTTATAATATGTATAGTGCCAAACACTAATTTATCTAATGAAACACTCATGACCATAACACCTACTCCTCCACTAAAAACTTCATAATTTTGTCAGCACCCTTACAAAATAGAAACTTGACAATACAAACTGATAGGTCAACTTTGATGTGGTCTCTCCCCTTCACTGCGATACTTGAATGAAGCAGATAAAGCAGTAAGGGAGGTCATGGAGGAAGAGAGACCGAAGTTAGTAAAGGTTTGCTTAAGATCAACATATATGAACAAGCTGAAGGAGTAGCCATGGACTTTTCTCTATCACCAATAGTAGCAAATGCATTCACAGAAATGTTTGAAAAGGCTGCACTAGAATCTGCCCGGTTAAACCTTGAAGTGGTGGTATCTCTTTGTGGATGACACCAATGTAAACGGGCCACATGATAGGGAGTAGCCTGGGGTCTTCCTAGCACACCTCAGTTCAATGTGAGCACATTCAATTCAAATGGAAAAAAGAAGAAAAGCACTGTCCCCCTTCTTGGATGTTCTTATTACTAAAAAATAAAATGATGACTCTCTTTATACACATGCCATACCATAAAAAGACACTGATTTATACAATAGCGCCAATTGCCATCTCTGCCCTTCACAAAAAGCCGAGAGTAATGAATGTCTTTTTTACCCCAAGCACTCATGATTGTTGATTGCGAACACTTGGCAAATGAGGAAAAATATCTTAACAACCAGACCCTAAAAAAGAATTGGTATTGAGACCAGCAAATTTAAAAAGTTTCCTATGAAGGAGAAGGCTTTCTTACCTTACATTCAAGTTACTACAAATAAATAAGTCAGAGTTCTAATAGAAAATGGCAGAAAAATTGGCTTCATGGTGGTTAAAATCTTGAGAAATAATAGTATTCAAAGTGCAAAAAACCATTGTAAATCGATACTCAAAAAAGGTGTATGAAATTTGGTACGCATGTTTGGTTAATATTTTTAAAACCGGTATTAAAGAGCACCCAAACTTCCGGTTATGGAATGAATGAATATATATATTGCCCTTTATGAACTTTGTTATCACATAACCCGAAGTCTAGGAACCAACCTTCGATACAATCTAGGGGATGGAGATTGCCTCAGTTTGGTCTGGTCTGTATCGGGGCCTAACTGGGTTCTTCTGTCTCTCTAATGCAGCAATTTGAATCTCCATCATCAGTTTGATCATCATGGTTCGTTCACTAATTGGATATTTATCGAGTGGGATAATTGTTGGTGTGTGCCGACGATTTGATTCGAGATTGCATAGGGAAATAATATCTAAGGGGGGATGCAATGCAATATATGCTTCAGATCGGTCAGGGGGAAGGATGAGATGAGGGTGAGGAGATAATAGACATAGACTAGAAGTTTGGGTCAAGATCAAGATGAATGGCGAGGGGGATGCCATTTAAGTGAGATAGCAACGACACCTCCTTTCCTTTACAAGTTCTATTGGGATTGGGTCGGGCTGGACCCTATATAGATAAGTTCATTATGCCCCTACCCGACCCCCACCACCAACCCCACCCCCACTCCATAGATAGTTATAGTTATATTTCTCATTAGAGTTCTAGTTATAGATGGGGGCCCATATATATATATACATATATACAATAACAATTATGGATAGGGGGCTCAACCCTATCTGTATATGGGAGGATCTATTTAGAATTGGGGCGCTCTTATATAGTTTCTCGGTGTATCCCCTCACTATCCTCCACTCTATATAGATTGGGGCCCTAATGGATATCCAAAGGGTTAAAGGTAAAACAATTTGTAATGTTCCTTTTTCCTGCGCTAAAGGCCTAAGGGTCAGGTCGAGTCCAAGCCGTGGTCAGACCCAAGGGGCTGTGGACGCTAGGAGCTATTGGGAAGGGGCCGCGTGGTTCTAATATTCTAATTTTGCGTTGAGGGTCACTTTTGGACCATGGCGACTTAAAGGGGAAAAGTAACTTAAGTTACTTTTATTTTTATTGGCCCCTCCATGGAATGAAATGCGTCTAGGGTTTGTTGTGGCCCTTTTGCCTTGGAGAAGTATATAAGGAGCCAGGGGAGAAAGGAAAGAAAATTTTGGCATACATTTTATTGACCCTTCACATGCAACTGCTGTTTGCGCATCTACAACTTATGGAGTAAAATCCCACAGGGACCCTAGCTTCGGTGGTGAGAGACCCCTCCCTAGCTAGCAGGGCATTCTTCGGTAGTGAGAGATCTACCCTAGTCTGTCATTTTTGGAGCCGCTTTCAGGGCTGTGTTACAGAGATATTATTAGAGGGTTCAAAGGAAGGGTTTGAGGATTTTTGGGGGCATTTGGGGAAGATAATCAGAGGGCTTCCAGATCAGATTCATGACAGCCATTTGGGTAGGGCGTGGCAGCATGTTGAAGGCATCTTCATCAATTTCCAACCCTTTTCCTAGCTAGGCGACTTGCAGCCTTTATTTGAGGGTTTTCCAGTCGGCTATTTTCAGATTTGAAGGTGGAAATATTATTTCCTATATCTGTTAATGTTATTTCCAAAGACCCTTAATTTTTGCTCTTGTATTTAGAGAGTTACGAACCTCTTAAGTTTTCCAGCCGTCTAGGGCATTCTGTAATTTTTTTGGCAGCATTTTAATTTTTGTCAAACTCCAAAAACAATGTTATTATGTCCTTTATAATAATATCGAGCTCTCTTTAAATTTTCAAGTAATTCGAGTGGATATTTAGGGAGATATTAATTTTCTTTAGTTCGATGTCCTTACTGTAAAAATCTGCAAAAATCAGTATTTTATTTGGCTGCAAATTTTCAATATTTTGTGCATTTTTAAGTGGTATCCCACTAGGGATATTTCAATGGTATTAGAACTGTTGTTCCTCCAGCCTGTGTGGGTTAAATATGGTAGTTTGGAAAGATCTCAATGTGGGTTTTATGAAGGAAATGTTCACCAACATGGTGAAACAACAAGAAGCCACTAACCTTTATTTGAGTCAAAGCAAATCTTGGGACAACAAGGAAAAAAGGTGAGAACAATAATAAAGGGCACCCAATAGAGATGATTGATGAGGATTCTTGTTGGAGGAAATACCAATCTTTGAGTAAGGGTTTCAGAGATAATATGTCATTTTCAGATTATTGCATGATGAAGATTGGTAGCAAGCCCAAACGAGATCATCATATGCCGATACCTGAATTACAAAATAACTCATTTGAAGTAGAAGAAGCTTCTAGAGAAAAAGGTATGATTTCCATTGAAAAAAATAATTGCATTAGTGAAACTTTGCTTGTTAGAGAAATTATTCCAGTTCAAGAGAAGAAATTTGTATAAGCAAGCAAAGAGGATGTAATGGAAACTCTAAAACGGTATGTGAAATGGAATAGAAGAGCTAGAGCTGCTAGATTGATAGCCGCCCAAGCAAGACAACACCTACAAGAGTTCAAGGAAAAATATGTAGGCAAATGATGTAAGGAAGTCTACACCTGTGAAAAATGTCTTTATAGAGCAACTTGCACATGAGGAGGAGCCTCACATGGACACTTGTGTAAAAATTGGCAGCTTGTTGTAACTTCCAAACTAACAACTTTTGATCAGCTTTTAGATACTTTCAATGGGCACTCAGACAACAATGTTGGGGGCAGCTCAACATATGTCTATCTTGAACACACAGAGGACATTGATAGCATTGAAAGGTATGAACAAACATGGCTGGTTGGTGGCAAAATTGAAAAAGATATTTCAATCCAAATGGTACCTATCAATCCTCCAAAGAATAAGTCATTATCATATGGGGTGGATTTACCAAGCAGTAATGAACATAAATTTGTGAAAGGTGTTGATTCTTGTTCCACTTATTCTCCATCTAAAATCATGAATCACAATAGGGATGGTGTTGTTTTGGAGGTTTATAAATCAGCAATAGAAAGTGAACCTTTTGATGATATTCTTTATAAGGAGGTTAGTAGTAGCATGGATTTATTTCATCATCTTCATCCTATATCATTACAATAGTTTTATCATGATGGTATTCAGCCTATTGTCGATAAGAATGCTAAGAATTTGGTGCATCAAAGTCAAGTCATCATGAAGACAAAGAGTGATAATCTTCTTTATGAGGATATACAAGAGAAGCAAAGATGGCAGACCTTACATGATACAAGGGTTCATGGGCATTATAAGGTATGGGATCCTGATAATATGTTTCAATTATCCAAAACTATAAATTCTAATTTTGAAAACTTTGTGACTGATTTCATAAGGAAAAGAAGGAATTCAAATGTGTCTTTTGGGATTACAAGTGTTGGCAAGCATGATTTTTTCATTGGAGACTCCGGTGCAAGAAGGGAGAGTAACTCTCAAGTAATCATAAAGAGAGGAGAAAATGCTTTATTAATAGAGTCAATGACTGATTTTTATACCAGATACATGGTGGAACCCTTGGAAGAGTTAGTGGATTAAGGTGCAATTTTCTGTTAAAAAAGAAGAGTTGAATTCAAGGCGCATTCATGACTTTAACATCCTAAGGTATGAGAATGGTTACCATTTTCCTAGTTTGTTGAGTTCTCCTATGTTGTTGCCATGTTTCTATTATTTGGGACAACATTTATATGCTTGGATGATTGAGGAAGACTATTTCATAATCACGTCTCAAGGTATGCCAGATGGGATAAACACATCCTCCATTCACATTGCTCTTGATTTAGCTAATAAGCGTATGTTGGCAAAGAAAATAATGTAGGAGCCCATGATATTGAAAGGACATGAGGTATGTGGTATATTTATTGTGGTTGAATTTGCTAGAGGTAAGACTATTTTTGGGATGCAATGGTTGCATGATGTTAAGGAAGACGACGATGCATGTGTTGAAAAAATCAAAGGAGAATGAAGATGCTGATCCTATATCAGAAATTCTGAGTTGCAAAGGTATGATGAGCAGCCTCGATTATGCTATTTCAGATGAGTTGTCTTCTCTCATGACGAGAATCAATGGGTACAATAAAAAGGTATGAAGTTCCTTATGATGAAGTTTATGGATGCATGAGTTCTAAAGTTGATTTCTCTTTCTCTTGCATTTACGATGAAATGAAAATATGGGGAAAGAGAATAAAGTATGATGAGGGAGTAGCCATGTGTATTCCCAACATAGAAGAAATTGATGAGTTATGTCCATGGAAAGACATGTCTTGCACAAAGAAGGTAACTCATTTCTTTATTGTCATTAAGAGATGTGAAGTACTTGAATGTGTTTGTACATTTGGGTTACTTGAAGTTGGAATCATTCATTGGACATATTGGCTTCCATCTTTTGGGAAATTTGCATTTATCCCTCATGTGGATAAACTGGAATTTTTCAAGGAAAACAAAGAAATTAGATTTCATGGTATACAAGGGCAGATTGCAAAAGATGTGATTGGTGAAGAAAGAAGCATGTTGTTGCAGCGGTTGAATTGTGAAGGAACTCAACGTCTTGTGGATCATGGTGACATCACAAGGTATGAGACAAGTGAGATATTTGATGACTCATATTTTGACGGATTGTTTGCTGCAGACACAGAGCACACCATGATGACTTATGTGGAGAGTGAGTCGGATGATGTTGAATTGGGGAGCGAGTTAGATATGATGGAGAATTTGACTCTAGATGGGGTGAGTGGAGTCATGGATGTGGGTGTAAGCAATAGTGTTGCACATGAGACAGTTACAGAGATTGGGATTACAGGCTCAGACCATCCCAGTTTATCATTATGTTGGTTATCTGAGGTTTCGGTAGACTGGAGATCGCATTTGCTTGTTGAGTCTCCAAGAACCGACACACTTGTGAGATTTTGGATGGTCACATATAGGATGAAAACTACAGATTGGAGGATGAGATGATCTTCTATTAGGGCAGGTTGTACCTTGTGTCAGATTCATGGTTGAGGATGGAGATATTGCGACATGTGCATTGTTCTTCCGTGACTGGCACTTGAGCTTCGATGAGACCTACAGGTTCATGTCAGAGAGGTTCATATGGCATAGGTTGAGTGAGAATATCCTCAACTGTATACAGGCATGTACGGTTTGTCACTATGACAAGTCAGAGCTTACAGGTTCATTATTTTTGGAGTCGACATGGGATAACACACCTATGTATTTTACTGCTTCTATGCCCGGCGAGCACTTCGCCTACGTGCTAGTCAGCGGAGAGACGAAATTGACTCATGGTTATTTGGTAGGTTCACATTCAGCATAGGAGGTGGACTATGTGGAGCTGATATTTCCGGTTGACTATCTACTGGAGTCTTGGGACTTTTCCCCCACAGGACACCTTGAGATACATTATGAGGAGCCTTGCTCTCACTTTAGTGCATGTCATTTAGTGCATGTCATGTGGGAGAGTTAGCACCATTTGTGTGTATACAGGTTGTTTCACAGGTTGATCCAGGGAATTCTACAGGATTCAGAGTGGACTTTAATACCCAAGAGTTGATTGGAGAGGTAGTGAGTGATCACATGATGACAACCTTGCATTGGTAGGAATTGGACAGATTGGTAATTTCGGTGTGGGTACCAGTGGAGAGTCGGTTGGGTATCATTCTACTTCACTAACAACATTGTTCTCGATACCATATGGAGGTCATGATGACTGCATGGGATTTCGTGGTTACTTCAGATTACACTGATCCTTGGTTGACGGCAGGGTGAGGTGGAGAAACTTACAATTTTGGGTATTTCCTTGGTTTGTGGCACTAACATGGGGATTTGATACTAACTTTGGCCATTTGGTCATTTATTTTAGCTTGATTTGGGGTCTTCTTTTAAATTTGGAATTTTTACCGCCTTGCCCCAAGGCTTGTACTTTGCCACTTGGCACTTTGACTGGATTGTTGTGCTAGTTCTAATGTCATGATGTGTGGAATAGGGTCATGGGATGCACCATGGATTGGTTGGACCTATGGACCCGCTTCGTTGTATGGGGGTACGCCCCAAGGGGTACATATGACTAGCGGGTTATGGAGAACTACGCGTCATTATGTCACTTGGGTTAGGAGTGTCCAAACTCTGTGTGTCTTTGACCATGGGGACAACCGGCCTCCTTGAGGGAGGCAAAAGAGTTTGAGGGAGGCATAAGAGTTTGAGGGAGGCATAAGAGACTTGAGGGAGGCATAAGAGTTTGAGGGAGGCATAAGAGACTTGAGGGAGGCATAAGAGTTTGAGGGAGGCATAAGAGACTTGAGGGAGGCATAAGAGTTTGAGGGAGGCTTATGATATTTGTCTGTATGGTTGATGTTTCAGGATATATGTTGAGTTATTGTGATGTTTGGTAGTGGTCTTTGATGTATGTGTTACTCATGTCAGATGGTTATGTGTTGTGATGTTGTGGACATGTCATTGATTCCCTTGTGGACACTAGGTACCTGTAGCATGGTTTGTTGTTATGTGAGTCTTTCATTGATGCAAATTGAGGAAATGTCTGGTGGATTGTAGTACTCTTTGGTTGAGTATTTGGTTATGTCAGTCATTGATGTGTGATGAGTACTTATGTTATGTGGAGTGTGCCTATTCTATTCCATATTTGTGTAACCTTTATGTGGTGTAATACAATCTTTAAGTAGATACTGTGTGCTTGTGAATCTGTAGGGTCTTGTGAACCTGATAAGGTGTTGTGTTAGCAGTTCATGTTGGGCACCCACAATAATGAATAAACCAAAACTCTTCAAAGATGAAATTTTAAAAGCGATTAAACTAAGAATAATGCTAATGGAATGAGACTAATGAAATGATGAACAAGAAAGAACTGCCAATCTTCACAGAACATTGAAAGTTAAAAAAAAAAAAAAATTCTACCAAATGTTCCTAAGGTTACCTTGTGACCATGCTTTAATCAACTAAAATTTTAAACCCTAGGGTGTAATGTCTCCTCTACCTGTCCTTGGTTACAAATCTTTTCCTTTCCTCTGTGTAATGTCGCATCGAGGACGATGCTTTCTTAAGGGGAGGAGAATGTAATGCCCCCCCAACCTGTCAACTTCTTTTCCTTGTCATCCACCGACTGCCTTTATGGCCTTTGCTCCTTTGGTTGGCGTGGGGTTGAAGGTTTCTATTTTTTTTATTGTTTTCCTGGCAAGTGGGGGGTGCCGTGAAGAAGTATCTGTCTTTGTGCAGCCGCTACAGGGCAGAGAAGTCAAAGCATATCCCAGAAAATCCGTGGTTTCTAGTGAGAGTGAGGTGTGACAGCTGCAGGGTGATCCCAAGGCACCGCCAGTGTTGATCCTGATGTTCTAGATGCACGCAACCTCAACCTTGTTCTGTTGTTGCAAAATCCCGTAGCTGTTTTGAGCACTTCCAATGTGCAGGTTGTCCACTATGTTGTTATCTGTTCAGTGCGACTGCATCCTCAGACTCGGGTTCTCCCTTCTGGCTATGTTCTCAGATCGACGAAGTGACAGTGGAAGTGTTGCAAGGGCAACGTGTTGGCGGGTTGACCTTCTTTGGTGCTTTGTCCATTCTGTTCTGGTTGCAAGCGACCACAGCCATGATCGGCTGTTGCAAAATCTCGCCGCTGTGGTAGAAGAACGGGATAACGTTTTTGGTTGAGCTGTCTCACCTTTGCATTTTGGGAAGTCGCTTCTGTCCAGGTGACAGATCTTGCGTGGAAGAAGCTCAGACAAACCTTGAGGCAAGTTTTGCAATGAAGCTGAGATCGTGTTCACCACTGTTCCTAGTTCTGGCCATGGGTTTGTTTTGGCAGTTATAGATGAAGCCAGCGAAGATGATCATGTTTCCCAAGGGCCTTCCTCGTTTGGAGAGAGAAACTGAGTTTTAGATGACCATTATAGAATGTATCCAGTTAATCTTCCAAGGTGCAATCGCATGCTGTTCTCGGAAGGCAAGAAAATAGTTTCAGAACAGGCGCTTGGTGTGGTTCTCCAGTCACACGAGGAACCGACAGAAAAAAAAAAAGAGGGAGGAAAGGAAGCGGCGTTAGTGTCTGTGGTGGCTGACTGGGACGAGGAGCTCAATGGTTGTAGTATGTAACTCGCCACACCACAATCCTTGCCTTTCGAGCCACGGTTTAGTTGAGGGTTTTCGCAGATCAGTAAGGAGACAGATTCTTGAATCAGTACGTGATATCTGAACCTGAAGTAACATGTGTAGATCGGACACATGAAGATGAGTGCCTCATCCTAGCTAGTGATGGTCTATGGGATGTTCTGTCAAACGTTTCTGCCTGTGAAGTTGCTAGAAAATGTCTGGCTGGCTATAGACCTCATTGCTCAAAGGGTATTACAAAATATAATCCTATAGGTTCTGCATCTGCTCTTCTTACCAAATTGGCTTTGGGATGGAGAAGTGGTGACAAGAGTTCCTCACCCCTTTCCGAGGCATCTAGGAAGACTGAAGGAGTTCGAATGAAGAACCATTCTCAAAGTCATCGGATCAGGATTCAGAGTCTCCGACAGAATCCCATGAACAAGCATCTCCCATTACGGTAGAGAACTTAGCTTCTGGTATTAATGTTAGAGATTCTATTTTTTTTGCAAAATGCAGTTTCCCAAACTGAGCCATCAAAGCAAGATCCAGTTGTACAGTTGGAATCTCAGTATTCGATTGTCAAAACTGCTCCAAGCTATGCAAGTGTTGGTTTTGTGCCTCAGATTAGCCATTATCCTTCATATGAACCTGCTTTGTCCAGCCCACATGATGTTTCTCGTCAACCGAGCATTGTGATGCAGCAAATGTATGATCACAAATGGTTGGAATTGCACCCAGTGCCATGTCTTTCCCACATTAGCAAATGCAGTTGTTTCCCCAAGCTGATGAAGGAAAAGGTTGTGCATCATCACGGTAGATGCCTACCCGAGCCAGGAGCGTGGTGTAACCTTTGTGTCTCGTGTCCGAGCTTCAAATCATGGGGTTGGTTTGTAGCTGTTTTTCACTGCGTGAATGTGGCGCTAACACGAGCTCGCAGAGCACTTTGGGTTAAGGGCAAGCAGTGGCTTTGAGACAATCTTTTACTTATGGTGATGGCGTTCTAAACCAGGCATGTTAAGACTAGCCCCTGAAATATTTTGCTTTCTTTTTTCAACTTCATGAAATAAATGATCTACTACCTGAAATGACGCTTTAATATGGAATGTTGTGTTTGATTCTATCGATTGTCCTTGATTGCATTGGTTTCTTTATTTTCCTGTTTTCCTTCTCCTTGAATCGTTGTTCCTTTCATGATTGGTTTGCATAGGGGAAAATTGTTGTTATCTTTACTTTGTTATAATTATATGGCTGAGAACAATGTTGTACTTGCTTTGTTTCTTTTGGATCAAATCATCTGAAATGGAAAGAGACATTCTTATGAAACATGGAAGTTTTTTTAAAAAAAATAATGTTACCTTTCAAAATGTTTGATTATGGCTACCCTAAGCGATATCAAATCAATAAAGGCTCATAAATGTTTGGGTCTGATTTCTGCTCGATAGTAGATACTTCTTGCTTTTGCTTCCTTAGGGGGTTGCCTTCATTAGTACTGCTGCCCCACTCGAATTCTTCTTTCCTCTTTGGCTTGTTCCCTTGCTTGTGCCTGACAAGATAGTTATCACCTTTCAGATCTTCTGAGTGTAGACTTACCGCTGGATAAAACAAAAATGCATGTATATTTCTTTTGTGGTGTTTTATCATCATTGATAAGGAGTATCAAAATATAGAAATCTGGGTCCTTATCTAGAGTGGCTCTTGTTTTATTAGTTGTAACACTACTCCTTGAATTACCTTTCTATTGAATGTAATTTGTGCGTAAGTGAGAGTCCTCCTGAAATGAATTGATATTGTACAACTCTTTACACATAAGTGTTATATTGTCTTGGATAGTAGTATGTATGCTATTTATGAAGTTTACGAATGAATCTTGTTTAGGCTTTCCTTTTAAAAGTTGTCATGCTTTCCTACCTAGAGTGTAGCTTACTGGTGAGCTATTTTGTTTATTACTCGTTTCCTAATAAGGCTTGCGGCTTGTGGTTTCTTCATTAATATATTCTGGTATCAGACATTAGGAAGGAAAGAAGGAAATTTCATGATTGTCCTCAATGCCCGAAAGTAGATCAATGGGATTCAGGATACAACCTTTAGCAATAGTAAGTTCTAGGTAGAGAGAATCCTAGTTGCAAACAAAAGAAATTAGAGAGAATCCTAGTTGTTAACGTTTATTACCTTTTAAAAGACCTTGTAAGGAAGAGGCGGTAGACCTCTTGTTTAGATTGTAATGATGGAATGTTTCCTTCGGGTTCACGTATCCCTTTATTGATATGAAACATCCTCCTGGAAGGACTGGGTAACTATGTTTTGTTTCGCGTCTTGATCGTAACTAGTATGTCTTTGACTCTCAAGTTTTTCTCTCCCTTTTATGATGGATGGTATGAATATTAGATTTAAGTCACGTAATCCATACGGTTGCATGATCAAAATTCTCTACATTATTGACCTTTCATTACTATCCCATGAGTTCTTGGATTGTTTCTTTGTTTTGTGATATACTGCTAGTTGGAATGTTTGACTTCCTCATTGTTGGCTGGTGTAGATCCTTACCTCGTGTGAAAAGTAGATTATTGGTTTGTGCTTTGATCCTTTCATGAAGTAGAACATTCCTTTCATGTCAATTGTTAAATGTTAGCTTATTATTTCAATGTATAGACTTAACATGCTCAGTTCTAGCGAACTGACTCCAGTTAATATTTGTGCAGATGGATTATGCGAGTAGACTAGAAGAAAAGAGTGTAAAAGTTTCATCTGTACCATTATGAAGTTCCTTGTAAAAATGTCCAATGTTTTGTAAATTGTGTAACATTGCTTGTAAAGAGAGTTGATATGACCTATTGCCTTGTATTGTTTGATAATGGTGAAATAAAGTGTCTTGTTCTTGTGTAGTTAAGCTTGAAATTATCCTTGTGAGAAATGGCTTTCAATCTTTACATTGATATGAGTATTGTAAAACTTTGATCTTGAGAATAAATTGTTAAGTTAAATCTTTCTAAGACTTAGCGACAATATTTTATAAGTAAAGTAAAATGAGTCGGTTAACCCTTAAAGAAGCTAAACAAAAATAATAATTTTATATTCAACAAATAAATGTAAAGGTGATCTATTTGAAACCAAATACTTCCATGAGTGATCAAAATGAAAACATCCTTTGTGAAGTAAACAATTATAAATTGATACCCCTAGCTAAACTAGCGAACACTATCCCTTTGGGGTGAACTCTTAAACAAGCTTAAAGGAAAACAATGGTTAGTTCCTGGAAGATATTAAGATTTAGTAAGTAGGAGAAGACTTTAAGTGAACTACTCTTCAGTGTATAAGAAATGAACTCAGTTGGTGAGATGAATTTGTGCAAACCATATATTGATTCCTTCTGAAAACTTAAGTCATGAGGTAAAGGGTGTCTTACCAAAATAAATAAACCCTAACCATTTCTTACTGTGGCTTGCCCTAGCCGTGAGTGTGTCATGTGGATTGGAATTTCATGTTGTCTTATCAAAAGAAAAATAAATTGTCCTTGATAAGTGTGAACATTTCCGTGCTGACCTTGTGGTCTTCCCCATAACAAATGATTCCAAGTGTTGGTTGTAACTTTGTGACGACATGTTGTGTCGTGTTGAGTCAAAGCAAGTCAAAAAAAAAAGTTGTCCTGTATTTCACTGTGTTGTTCTTGTGTTGGTTTTTTTTTGGTGCGTTACAGTCAGACCCAAGGGGCTGTGGACTCTGGGAGCTATTGGGAAGGGGCCATGTGGTTCTAATATTCTAATTTTGCGTTGAGGGTCACTTTTGGACTATGGCGACTTAAAGGGGAAAAGTAACTAAAGTTACTTTTATTTTTATCGGCCCCTCCATGGAATGAAATGCGTCTAGGGTCTGTTGGGGCTCTTTTGCCTTAGAGAAGTATATAAGGAGCTGGGGGAGAAAGGAAAGGAACTTTTGGGATACATTTGATTGACCCTTCACGTGCAACTGCTGTTTGCGCATCTACAACTTGTGGAGTAAAATCCCACAGGGACCGTAGCTTTGGTGGTGAGAGACCCATCCCTAGCTAGCAGGGCATTCTTTGGTAGTGAGAGATCCACCCTAGTCTATCATTTTTGGAGCCGCTTTCAGGGCTGTGTTACATAGATATTATCAGAGGGTTCAGAGGAAGGGTTTGAGGATTTCTGGGGGCATTTGGGGAAGATAATCAGAGGGCTTCCAGATCAGATTCACAACAGCCATTTGGGCAGGGCGTGACATCACGTTTAAAGGCATCTTCATCAATTTCCAACCCTTTTCCCAGCTAGGCGACTTGCAACCTTTATTTGGGGGTTTTCCAGTCGGCCATTTTCAGATCTAAAGGTGGAAATATTATTTCCTATATCTGTTAATGTTATTTCCAAAGACCCTTAATTTTTGCTCTTGTATTTAGAGAGTTACGAACCTCTGAAGTTTTCCAGCCGCCTAGGGCATTCTGTAATTTTTCTGGCAGCATTTTAATTTCTGTAAAACTGTAAAAATAGAGTTATTATGTCCTTTATAATAATATCGAGCTCTCTTTAAATTTTTGTGACGCCGGAAAAAAGACGACAACGGCGATGATGACGTGCCAAAAAACAACCAACTCGAAAATGCGACAATTTTTTTTTTTTGTTTTTGCAAATTATTTACCTGCATACAGGCTCGAACTAAAACAATGACTATAGCATTCATTTGGGAACGATGATGATTAATGCTAAATCGCCTTCATAGGTGTCACAATACCAAAGGAGGGTCATCTTTCAAATTACAATTGTTCTGCATGTCTTGGCTGATGTCCTAAATTGTCGATGTTTTCAAACGTGCTACTTTACTGGGATGATGTCCTTACCCCCGCTATTGGTTTATTCAAGTGCGGTTTTATTTACTTGACTCTGCTCAATTTTTTTTGCTAATTTATAATTGTGTTACTATCCAATATAATATGCTACACATATCGTGATATATATATACCTCGTCATATTCTTACAAGTCCTATAGAAAGGAAGATCGCACATTTTAAGATACAAAGCTCAGGAATCGTTTTAGAAATCCTTCTATATGGGTTGTTATGTATCCCTTAAAAGGGATATGCAATGCCTTATTTATATCTAAGTGGTAATTATTGTTAGAATATATTATTCATAACATAACACTACGAATGAGCATAGTATTCCTATACCCAGCTACATTTATATCCCCAATTTAAGGAATAAGACTTGTCAGATTACCGGCATTCCAAACTAATGCAAATACTATGGTTGGGGCGGTGGAAAATTTACTACTTAGACTGTGACTCCTTGCCTCATTACCTTGTAGGTGTCACCCATACCGGCCATAATGCATTAAAAAAAACTACATATATTGTAAATCCTACGCCACAAGTTGAGTCGGAATATGATATTTTTACAGTACAATCTGCATTCAAAGGAGCCTTTCAAAAAGCAAAGTGGTCAAATATATTAGAAGGAACATCCAATGCCACCTTTGAGCTGACAGGCGAGTCGACCTCCACATCATTGGGTGCAGCAACATGTAACTAACCCAATACAAGGGCATTCTACAGGGGCTGAACTGCACGTTTTAAAGATGAGACAGGCGTGGTGGCGTCAAAACCAGCGGCCATCCCCACTAAAGACTGCTGTCTGATCAGTATCGGATGCAAGCTCAAAAGAAAATGGAGTCCGCCTTCAAAGGATTTACAACAAAATCGCTTACAGGACCGTAAAAACATCTACTCACCAATCGATTGGGGCAGGATCTTGAGCCTCCCCTTGGTCTGTACAAGAGACACAGCCTGGCCGCGTGGACAGTTCAAAAGGGAAGACTGCAACTGGTAAGGGACGCATTACCTCCGCTGTCATTGGGTGCTGCATGGTGTATGCGGGGCGTGGAGTGCTCAAAAGTGGGCAGGTTCTCCAACTACGTTGTTATCTGTTCAGTGTTGAAAGCATCCTCAAATGCGTGGTTATCCTTCACAGATTTATTTATTTATTATTATTATTATTCTTTTTTCAAAATCCAATGAGGGACAGTAGTGTGCGATCCCCTACAGAATCTGTCAGAAAACTGCCTCCCTGGAAACTCGTCACCCTCAAGTTTTAACGTGGGCTGGAGTGGATATCTCCTAAAATTGATTGAACTGGATTTGTATCTATATCAGAAGCGGGTTAAATTGTCCCTGAGAGGAAAATACTGTCGTGTCCCTATTTTGTTTGTTGTATGCAAAAGAAGAAGAAGATGATTGAGAATTTAGAAGGCGCTTCATTCGAGCGTAATGTCAAGCTGTATTGATTTTGCTTCTTAGCACCTGTGATATATGCACTGTAACAGTTGCAGTACCATCCCCTTTACCAAGCTTCGAAACATCCAATGACCATCTCCATGTAATTTTTGTATGGTATAAACTTTATCATGTGTAAGCACTAACAACTAATTCCAAACAACTATCTTGCGAGTATTATTAATGGCGCATCATAGCATAATGTATGCTCAACTCTTGATAGAGGACGAGTGCTCCTTTGTAGAGTCTCGTCTTTGAGCTATTTCTGTGTAATTAATTTGGTTGTGTTTCCAAGCAGCAGATAACAAAAAAAAGTGATCTTGTCGAAGTAATCTGTAAGCATATTTTTTTGCACGGTAAAAAAAAATGCAGTGTATCAGGCTTGCAGACATATATTTTTTTTTTTTATGCTAAGTGAAGCAATTTGTAAACATAGGCTTGCACCATAACAAGGCGCACTGTATCAGACCTATGGTGATAAAGAAAGGACCAGGTTCTATTTCCAGTTTCTAAATCCTGTAATGGTTCAAGATCAATCTGTGTAAAACTACTACTCCACATCTTAATAATATGGTAGTGAGGAAAAATGACACGCCTTTTAACAGTTTTCCCTTGCAAAAATGTATTTCGTAGCTCAAGATATTCCTCATGCTTTTTTTTTTAATTTTATACTATTTAAGGTCATTTCAACAACAATATAGAATAAAGTATGATATGATATAAATAATATATACATAAAATATAACTAAAGTGATAAATTTTTTTATCTATACATCAATTATACAATATAGATGTTATAGGAAGCAAATATAAGATTTATATAAAGGATTAAATAAAACATTCTTAGGAAGCAAAAAGACATGTAAATGAGATGAGGGAAAATTTAAGCTTTTGATGTATATAATTAAGAATAAGTTATAATATTGAAAGGAGTTTTTGTAAAATTCCCAACACCCTTCAAGAGGGTACCAAAATTACTTTCAGAAAGGTTTAAAGCAAGAACTACTAACATGTAAACAAGATTAACATACTCATGAGAGGTTCCAAATCAAGAAAGAAGGAGAATAGATAAAATGTCATCCTTTCAACCTTTGATTCCATCTATATTACATGCTTATTATTGGAGTTCAAAAGAACAACTTTCATTCAACATTTGTTACAACACTTTCTACTTCATGTGGAAACAAATTTGCAACAATGTAAGCTAAAATACAAGTAATATTACATACTTCCTCCACTCAAGATGGTAAATACATGGTGGTTTTACATTATCAACAACACGGTTCCAAAACTCCAAGGTGTTCTTCATCCATGCTCCAAGTTCCAAGTATTTCAAATCACAACCAAGATAGGGGGAGAGGCAACACTCTCCTCCCAACCAAAACTCAATGAAGAAGAGAAGCAATCTCCTCCATTGACCCCCGAGCCCCAAACACAACACAATGAAGGGTGGTCTCCAACTCAAGGCAACAATACTTGCTTCCACAATACATTTTTTTTTCACAACATTCAAGGTTTAAAAGAAGAAACAAAAAGGAACACAAGCAATACAATACTTTTCACAACAAGGCTTTCATCCAAGCCAACAAGAGAAGGAACTATGGGAATGTTTTCCTTATGCCTCCCAATTGAGATGAGATGCCCATCCAAAACCCTCCACAATAAAACTCAAGCCCCTATGACTCTTATGCCTCCCTCAAGTACCCCTTTTTCCTCCCATACTCTTATGCCTCCCTCCTCTTATGGCTCCCTCAAGAACAAGGTAAGAATGTAAACATTCTCACCCAAGATGGGCATCCCTCTCAAACTCCCTCCACAATATCCTAATCTACTCTTATGCCTCCCTCATGAGTATTCCCATAGACCTCTCCTATACTACACAATAAGCATTCTATCCATTTTTCACAATACACCAAAGTAAACATGCATTATTCACAAATTTAGCATAGAAGCAACAATAATATGAAAGCAAAACAAAGGAGAATGTTTCCTACCTCTCCATTGGAGAAGCCTAAACCAAGAAATTTGTCCAAGCTCCCTCCCAAAACAATCCAAGCATGCAAGTCCAAGCTCCTTCCCCTTTTTTTTTCTTTCTCCCAATTCTTTCCTCTCCAAAAATAACAAAAGAGAACTCTCCACAAACCAAAAACAAAACTCCAACCCCCTCCACAATAGAGGAAATTTCCATAAATAGACAAGAGGAAGAGTAAGGGTGATGTGGCTCCTTGTAGGATGCCACATCACACATCCTCAAGACCACATCCCTTTAGTCAACTCAAATCCCAAAACACCATAAATGAGTGGTTGGGTTGAATGACATCTTTCATCCACATCCATCCCTTTCCATGTGTCTTAAGGCACAAATAAATGCAAAATGAAGAAAAGTGCACTCCAAAGTCATATATCTCTTCCCAAAACAATAAATAATCCCCTTTTTGGATTCCCAACCCATAGATATGGTTGGTAAGGGGTTTTGGGAAGTGTGGGACAAGTTCAACTTGTCCCACAAGTCCCCTAAAATTGCCCTAAATCTCAAATTCGAGATTCAAAGGATTTGGAGTGGTCAACACTCAAAACCAAGCATTCAATACATGAGGAAACACAAGGCTCAAGAAGCCAACCATCAAAATTAATTACACCCACTAGACTTCCCTCCAAAACTAATTTTTTTTTAACAAGATGTTAAATTAATCTAAACATACTTAGCAAAAGTAACAAAAAGACATCAAAAATGAATTCATCCACTAAAGTAAATTAAAACAAGTAAATAAAATTCTTACCCCCTTGGTCACATTAGAAAATTTCCCCCCCATGGAATTTTTTTTTTAACACATAAAAGAACAAAGGTAACCCAATACAATTCACTAGTTGCCTTGACGACCAAAGTTGTAACAACCCGACATCCTGTTGTGTTTGGTTCCCAATCCCCCTCATGGTTGTGATCATGTTATGTTTCCTGCAAAATATAAAATACCTCCTTCGGCCTTGCGGCCATGTTAAAATATCCAAAATAACCATATGCATGAAATTTACTAACATCTATACGTAATCCAATCAATCATTATTTCTAGGTCTAAATCACAACTTAATTATGCATTTCATCATTATCCAAAATTATAGTAATGTAAATTCAACAACTACATTCTACTCATAATAGCGAAGAAATCCAATGTTAGAACACATGCAATATATCCATATAAAAATAATATCGGTATCCAATAGTCTGTCCATGAGTCAGTGTAGATCATACTGAAAACAAAATCCAATCTTAATCCAAATGCATCTAGTCACAAAACATCATGCTAATCAACATAAGTATAAGTCATGTCCATATCCAAAGTCTGCATAACTCAAAATGATAATCAACTAAGTGTCGTAGGGAAGTGGGCATTACAATTTTCAAGTAAATCAAGTGGATATTTAGGGAGATATTAATTTTCTTTAGTTCACTGTCCTTACTGTAAAAATCTGCAAAAACCAGTATTTTATTTGGCTGCAAATTTTCAATATTTTGTGCATTTTTAAGTGGTATCCCACTAGGGATATTTCACAATTGACACTAGCTAAACATGAGATTCACTAAAATGACACGATCTATTTAGAAAAAGTTGACATCATAGCTTTACAAAATTATTGGAAGACAACAAGGGTCTCAAAGTCACTAGTATGCCTGTAATAAAGTTGTTTTGTATAGGTTGCAAAAGCAAAAGGCCATAGAAGATATTCATGGAAAATTCTCACAAGTTTTGGTGATTCTAACACATTAATTTGGGGTGTGATTCGCGAGGGTAACATGTTAACATCCACCTCTCTACTAACATCCCTTAGATATTCTTGTATATTCTGTGGGTATTCTTACATTATAAATTATTATTAACAATGTTAATGCAGATGTGGAAATTAGGTTTATATTAGTTCAGATTTAGTTGCATAAAAGAATGTTCTTGGATCTAATTGACAAGAGAGGGTTTTAGAATGATATATGGTTTATCATAATTTCAGAGATGGTCGTTAGAAAAAGATAATGCTATGCAGGTTTAGACTGTGAGGTGAAGAAGACCCAAGAAAATCAGCATGAACAAAGCAACTTGGTCAGAACCGCATCCTTTGTCAGAACTGTATTATTTTTAAAGAACTATAGCACGTTTATGGTAGCTATGATAGAAAACAAAATCTGACCTGACAGCTCTGTTCGTCTGCCCCTGAGCTCCGAAAACCTTGCTTGCTTTTACCAAATTTTGGACGGATCTTTAGAAATTTGATCTTCTTCCTTGGAATGCTAATGTGGCAGCAACACCTTGCAAAATAGTAATATATGGGGGATGTTTTCAGGGGCCTGTGTTATCCACCTATTATTATTAGGCCCTTGAAGGAAACAATTCTTGTAAGATATTAAAAGTATAATGTGGTTCAACAAAGAGTTCAATGTAATGCACGTGTCCAAACTTTATCATTTTGAATGATTTGATCAATGGAATATGTAAATGTTAGATGCTATTCTCTAAATGTTTATAATTGCTTTGCTATGTGAATGCTTCTCTATCACTCATAGGTGTATAATTAGCAGATTCAATTAGTAGATATAATAAAGAGAAAAATCACACGAGGATTTAGACATTGTATAGGACGAGAAAAATAAATCAACAATTGGGGTCACGTAACTAATAATGGCCAATCTATAGAGATGGTGGCATCATAAATAGTGATAAAAGCATGATGATTCGATTGGAAGCGGTATCGATTCATCTTTCAAGTTTCAAGTGTTTCATTCCCATGCCATGACATGCTTCTCACATTGCCCTTTATTTTGCATAGCATTGAAGTCATTATTTCAAAAAATTGTGAAAACACATTGAAATTAGGGGGAAGGAGGACTGATAGTGATTAGGGGTCTTATGGTTAATATAGTAATTACACTATACTTCACATTTAAATTACATTACTAGTACATGTTCACAAAATACTCAATAATTGTCCAACTTTTACATAATTATGCTGATAGGTGTTGCTTCTATGAAATGAAGCGAGCTGGTATTATACATGCACGGAGGATCGAGTGGTGGCAGCAGTTCCGTACAGTGTGTTGATGTCCAGCTGAAGGTGGATCTTCATTGCAAATATCTGATTATGCGATACTGTACAACACTGTGCATGATTATGTGCACGATGAAAGGGTTTCACTGCTACGATCACCTTCTTATCAGGATCGTATATGATGACCTCTTTGTGGCAGTTTTCAAAGCCATAGTACAGCCCAAAACCACTTATGCACCTTATGCTGCAACTTGCCCAAACAAAAATGCCTCGGAAGAATGAGGATCGTTGATGCATATTACAAGGAACCATCTCATTCTTCCACTTTTCCTCCTCCACCTTATAAGATACTCCATTTTCATTTCCCAGATTGTCACTGCTGCCTCTTCCAACTCCCGAGTATGGATATTTCCCCTTGCGAAGAGCCTGAATAAATGTTGAAGCATTTACACTTAGGCATATCTGCACCTCTGCCAGAGAAGAAATCATATATCAAAACCATGCCGGTTAAAGTATTGTCAAGGTGGTTGAAAAGGTTTATTAGAAACAGTTTTTGGTTGACGAAGACAGTGAGAAGAGGTCCTATATCACAATTAAAATTCAGTGGGAATGGGAGGAAGCCTTTGGAACAAGTTTTGGTCAGGGTAATAAATGAGTATTCCACAATATTCACCACCTTCTGCTTGAGATCCACTATATTCACCTCCTTCAGCTTGTGTTTCAAGCAAGGGAATGGCCTCCTTACATATTGGTCCAAACTTCTTTCTGTCTTGATAAACTTGAAGATGCTCACATGGGAGTTCGAGGTTTGAGAGACATTTCAGAGGTTGGTGTGAGAGGGAAGTCAGTCCCTGAGTAGGCAATATTTGCCTATGTCTTCCGGAAGATCATCAAAAGTAGCTTTCATTTCTTCTTGTATTCGAACTTGTTCAACATCACCAGGAATATTTTACATTTTAATCTCCTCTTGTCCTCTGATTTGCAAATTTCAAAGCAATGCATGGGTCACTTGGGTTTGCGAGATCCAAAATGTAATCACTTGATTAATAACTTCTCTCCGAGTATAGATTTTTCTTTCCATTTGCTCTTTTTGTACATACATAGAAAAGTTGAAAGAAAAACAGTTTTAGAGAGACGCCTTTTTTTGGGCTCACCTAACGGTTTGGAGTAATCCGCCATGAGAATAATTCTTGCTAGTTTGAGATATAATTTTTTTTTGCTATGTCCATCTTACATTAATTTGAGGCATGAGTTCTTTCTAGCCCCACTCCACTTTAGCGCACCGTGTTTTCTTTGTGGGCCCATGCCAATTTAATTACACCCATAGGCATTCCTTCTATTTGATGTATCCACCTAAAACTGTTGTACAAAGTAAGCAATTGAAGGTTGTCTTTTCATTTCGCATGTGTGCCAACGATGCATTAAAATTTTAAATCTCGCGATACGTTTACAATTTTAATTCTTTTTAGATCAAAATGTGATTTCCCTGGATTTTTTTTACATGTATTAAACAAAGTTCTTAAAAATATATTTGACAAAACATAAGATCTAGAACAGATAAGATTATAGGGCATTTGCTCATACTCCAGCCTGTCCGAAAGCAAGAGCTTTGAAAACAAAAATTACCATACATGTTGCAGATGTTCACTCCCAGCTGCTCCAATTTAACATCCATGTTTGAGCAGTGAGGGTCATGGCCGGCATACAGAGAACAAATCCAAGCGAGGTTTGGAAGGTTAGAATCTCAAGCTGGTTTACACTTAACGGAAGAAATGCCATCGTTTTGTTCCATTCAATCGCATTTTGGGAGGTAATAAACCCTCAAATTTATTTAGGGTTTTTTTACCTGCTCTTTTGTGCCAGTTTGTTGCACAAAAGTTTTTGTCTTGGGTCTGTTCCCACTTGAACACTTGACCCATTCCTTTTCCTTTATGGCAGTTTCATTTTGGGGTTTGGAGGGAAGAAGCTATGGAAGTATTACAAGTGAGGGCATTTTGAGATGAATATTAGAAACAAAATTATAATTTCGTCTCTAACAGTTATTTCTTTTATTTTTGTTTAGTGATATATTGACTTTGAATGCACTTGCATGGGTAGGAGTAAGGGTTTCAACATTTTGCATTCTATTTTATAGTCTGTGGATAAGGATCGGTGGAGGTGGGCGCGTAGGGAGAATATCATCTCTAATAAGCAACCACACTCTCCACTTCAAATCTTCCAAGGTTGATGTGGCCGTGATTTTTCTTCTTAGGGGAAGCAAATCCGTTGCCCGTGCAACCAATAAAACAAACTTTACAACAGTGCCCTTCAATCCCCCGATCCCCAAAATCGCTACAACCAAAAAATCCTACACCATATGTTGCTCTTTCTCTTCATGAAAAAGAGAAAACTATGAATAATGATTCAAAGAAAAGACCAGAAATAATTGCATCTGAGAAGACCAATTTGTGGTGGAGATGTTGATGGCACAATCCTCGAGTATGGGGATGAGGTTTTTTCATATCATGGATACATTTGAGAAAAGGGTGCACATAATGGGGATTTGTATTATACACTTTCAAGGGAGATGGAATATTCTATGGGTGCAATCAAGTGTTCGAATTTAGAGGATTCACAGTAGCCGCACCAAAGGAGTGTAGAAAACCAACACACAACAAAGATGGTAAGGCATGCCCTCTTATATTGATATGTTGACGTGTTCTTCTCCCTGTTAGGAAATGCTTTGATTTCACATTACTATGGGCACGTTACGGTGTCTTTGTTCATAACCTTGTAGATATGTCCTCTGTTTGTGCTTGTTTCTTCTTGCTAAGTGAATGGGCACATAAAATAGAAGAGATTCTTATTTATCTTACCATTTTCCCTGGAAATAGTAAATTTAGCCATTACCACTTTTCTTTCTTGTGGAAGAAGAAGAATAATGTTGTAGACATGGATCTTGTGATGATAGACTAGAGAGATGGACATCAAGGAAAAGTAGCAAGCAACTAAGATATAGAAATTGATGCAGGATGTGGTGTCGAGTAAGGGCAATATTTAACAACAGAATCTTACTGTCGTTTGCATAATAAAGACTTTTACACATTTTGCCAGGTGGGAATAGATTAGCCATAAGTGAAACTCATTTTGAGCAATGGGTTGTAAATAGTTTTTGATGATATTTGGGGATATGATATAGAACCTTATTACAGCCGCCAAGAAAGGAAACCATATGGGTTATAGTTATAGCCATTATTTCGGTTGGCAAGGCCTTTGTAGAGTAACCTTCATTTCACACTGAGAAAGGAATGCCAAAGCAATTGAAGGCTCGTATACAAACCTTCACATATTCATCCCGTCTTTCAAGAAACGACAACAAAGGTAAAAAACTGGTCTTTGGCACACTTTCTTGTCTATATGCTATTTTACTTTCTTGAGAGTTCATAAACATGTCCAGAGGGACAATAGGATTCCTAGTACTTGGTGGGAGTCTGGGAAATGTAGGCAGGGATGGTGAATGGCAGGTTTCATACATGTCTTGCTAAGATCAGTTTAGTAGTACTGAGAATTTTTTGAGAGAATTTAAAATGGAGAAGACGATTTGCCTAGTGGACAGCCCCAAATATATAATATCTAATCCAAATTAGATATAAGTTCAGTAACGTGAATTCATCTCGAGGCTTCTATTTATTGTTTTAAAAAATAATCAACTTAAATACATCATCATCCCATAAAGTGGGCAGCCAAAGCCCTTATGTTATAGTAAACTGAACATGTTTTTACAAATTTTGGGATAAACTAAATATGTTTTCACTGCCATCTTTTTGTAAATTTAAATAAGCACGTAAACTATGAGCAATAAAACTTGTTAACTTTTGTTTTAATTTCTAATTTTCACCATCTCTTAGTGTAACGTACAAGGTTTAAACTTTAAATATGGCATAATTTTTGAATATATCCAATATAATATTGATAAGCATTACCATGTAAACCCAGATAAATGTTAGTGCTCACACAGATTCAGAAAACGTAAATCATAACTCAAACCATGTGCTATAATTATTTCTCTATTTTTTGGAACTGCTTGTTTTTTCTGCCATGCCCTCAATATTTTTTTTGTAAGGTTGGTTCTTTTCCATCTAGCTCCCGAGGGTTTACCAACGTGGTTTCTCCTACATTTTGAAGAATGAGTAGTTCTATATTTGTACATTTTGAGACCCTCCGCCGCGATTGTTCAGTTTATATGTTGATTTTTTCTTCTTTTAGATTGGTTGTGTCTTCTTTGTAAGTTATGGTTGATCATGCTCTGGTTTCATAAAATCTACTTCTGTTTTCTATTTTGAGGCCCAGAAATCTAACTTTTAGATAGTCTAAAGCTCATTGTGAATTATGGAGTCCAAAATGTACCACGTAAGACCTTTTATGAATATGAAGGTTTGGCATTTCTGTGAAGTTAGAAGAGTGGATACTATATTTTCCTGCAATTTCATGAATATTGCCAACATGCATAAGCACTAACATTTTTCCAGACGCTTTTTGAATACTTACGGAGAATGAAACTTTTGTCCATTGCGTCCTTATGTTTTCCCAATTGTATAGAAGTTATTTGTTAACTTCAATATTAACACATGATTACGAGGAGATATTTGGTGACCTTGGTTAAAATTTATTTGATACTTTACTCTTGGGTATAATAACAAAGTTTTACCTACCCTAAGGAATTATTTACTGAACCACAAATTTTATAAGCAAACTGCATTTATTGGACCACATGATTGTGACATCAAACACCATATTCATTTTGAAGATGTTTAATTTGTCATTTTAGATCCTAGTGGCCCTATGGCCTAGACCATGGAAGCTTGAGAGTGAATGCTACTTTATAATTATTGTATGATGATATTGTGATTGTGCATGTTTGTGTATGTTGTATAGCTTCAATTTTTTTTTGAACCTTTTGAATAGTTCAAAATTCAGCTTATTTTTCTCCTTGAACATGTAGACACCTGTAGTTTGATCAAAGCACTATTATTCCTAATATTACATTAACTATTCTCCTCCTTCCAAATTGACAACATACTGTCGGTTAGACCTATCTAACTCCCTCTTACGACACTCTTTTGGTCGTATTCCTCTTATAAACCAATTAAACATGCTGTTATAGCCTTGTTTTGACTAAACCATCTTCTCATTCCCTCCTATACCACTTCTACTAGCTTCCTAGACTATCAATCCATTTCATTGGATTGATTAGATCTCTCAAAACTCTCTCAAAACCCTAATTCCTCTCTAAACAAGATTAATTAGCCTAACTTAGGTTAATTACCCTAAACTATGATCAACCTCTTCTAAACCTAGTCAAATCTTACTTCGACTCACTAATGAGCTTTTTGACTCCTGCTTTAGTTCCACATGCACCAAAATTCCCCCACTTTCCAAATTGGAAAACTATAAATAGCCCACTACCCCTAGACCATTTGTAAAAAATCTCCTTCTTTCTAACATAAACTGTAGTATTTTGCTTAGGGTTTAGAACTTATTTCATTTCTTTTGTTGAACTATTAATTTTGCCATTGCACTACACACCAAACATTGAGTAAATGAGAAGAACCATTGGATTTGAAGCCATTAATGGTGAGCTCTCATTCTCATAATCATAAACTGGTTGCTTAGAATCTACCTATGTTCATTTTTAAAGCTTTCAAGAGTAGATGATTACCAAATATGCTAGATTTTCTTGTTTTCTTTCAATTTTAATGTATGCAAAGTGATGAATCTTTGTTTATCTCTTATCTGATGGTCAACTGACTAGTTTGGTAGGAGCCTTTGGGATTTCTTTAGAGATTCTTATCCCATGTCCACGGCTTTTGCAACTTTTCATTGAACACAAAACCTACCAAAAATTTGGAACCTTGTTATTGTGCTCTTAGGGTTTTAAGTCTTACAGATTTCCCTTCCTGAATAAATTTGTAAGAGGTGGTATAATAGGAATGGGCTTTATTTTTGTGACTACTTTATATCTTATATCATACTAACTCTATTGTGGTTTTCAGGCATATATGGCGGATTTTTTAACTGTGCTTAACTAGTGACATCTTTTTCCATGATTTCCATAGTGTTATCAGCAATTAGCTTTTTGTCCATAGCTCACAACATTTGTGCAATTATGTCCTCTTATTCTTATCTCTTTTTCATGGTATTTTAGCGAGGGTAAAATAAAAATAAAGATCCAAAACTACATCTACAACTTGTTGAACCTAGATACTTTCACAAACTAGAAAAATTCAAGCTCTATCTGGTATGGTACTATCCACATACAAGTTGCATCAATGTTAGTATTCACTGAAACTGAAAGTTCTCATACATGACAAGAACATTACCAAACCATTTTCAAAGAGGAGCAATCAATGACATACATCAGTGAGAAAGCATTAGGAATTTTTGACTCCCATCAACTTCAAGGACTTCTTAGTAGCAATTCCTTGAATGAGTTTTTGGACTTAACTATGGAAATGTGTCATGTTGTTTTAGGACTTCATGCACCAATGCCTTGTGGGGCTTGGGGACTTAACAAATCACAACGACTTGTGGAAATTGAAGACTTAACAATATGGAGTGTCTTGTTAGATTCAATGACTCCATAAGAACAAACTCCTTGTGAACTGTTTGAGAATTGTTAATTTAGAGATTTGACCATTCAATTTTTTTTCTTTTAATAACCTTATATTTAATTTGAAATTTCAATGTAGAGGGATTTTATGAAATAACAATAATTGACATGGGTGGAATCTTCATTTTTTTTATTGGATATGTTTTTGTTATGTGGGGAGTTGAGTATGATTCTTTAGCTTGTTTGAGTAGAAGATATGGAATTTGCGATACAAATATTTGTAATCTTTTCATTATACTCATTTTTCAATTCAGTCTAGATTACCTCCTTAATGTTTTTTGCTACGGTATTTTTGTACAAGAGCCATTTTGTATGTGCACATGTTTGGATATCAGCACGGCCTCATTTTTACTACAATCTCAAGAGTTTGGACACTTAATCTTATTACATATGCTTTTCTGCGTTCCTTTTATTGTCCGCAACCTCACACTTAAATTTACTTGCCTTTGGTTTGTTAGCTATTATTGTTTGTATTCATTTTTCACTTCCCCTATTGACGTCTCCATTGCACCTTCAGGGTGCACTTGCTTGTAATAGTATAAAGTAGCCAATCACATCATGCCATGCAAGGTTTACAACGACTTGATACCCAATACACAACACAATTATAACACCACAATTATTGAATCAACTACTTTTTAATGCTTTTTTTACTTTTTATTTTAAATCAATTTAGAAAATGACTTTCCCTACACTTAAAACACATTGAATGAGAAATACATATTTAAAACATGTTAAGTTTCAAATGTATATTTTTTCATACATTTGTTTATGTTTATATGATGCATTTATTACCCATCTAACTAGGGTGTACAAGTATTGACACCATTCCCCTAAACATGTCATTATACTACACAAGCTGTAATTAGTTTTAATGAAGGTTACAAAGAAGATATCTTAGTAGAATTCAAACTTTTCATATTTATTTTTATTGGAACACACCATGTATACACATAAATTAATCAAATTATGGAGTATAGGCATATACAATGAAATGCTGACAAATTTGAATCATGGCCCAATGTCCATGTCAAAATAATCATGACTCAAAAGGCTAGAAAACAAGATAGAAAAGCACAATTATACAAAATTAGTATCAACAAAAATACATCAAAACACCAAATGTGAAATTTAAGCACAAACACTTCCTTGCGAAGTTGGTGACAAATCATTCTTAGGAGGAAGAATAGTTTAAGAGGAAAGATCTCCCAAGGGAGGTGTTGGTGAAATAATTTGTTGCAGTGCAAATTATTGGTTTTCACCAATGGTCATGGGGCTAAGCCCCGTCCTTATAGGGTATGGGAAGACTCACATTATTGAATGTAAACTAACTAAAAATTGTGGGGTGTCGTTAGGTCAGGGATTATGCATGAATACTCCACTAGACTCGTGACAAAGTGCTAGTACAATGTACAAGAGAAGAATTTGCTTGGGAAAAATTTAAAGGGGAGAAGGAGAAATAAGGAGAGAGGGTTAATGCTGTGAGTAGGAACTAGTAGATTCTCACCAACAATAACCAGAGTAGGTCCACATTCAATAAGAAGAACACAACAGTGTAAACAATCAATAAGACTAATAAACTAGTGACACAAAATTTTGCAGATTCATTAATCAAGGATACAAAACTCCCTTTTGGTTATATAAGATCACCACCCTTGCAAAGTTGGAGAGTAGAGAAGATAGAGGAACATAGACAATGACAGAGGAAATGTGGGTTTTATTTCTTGATGTAGTAGTGACACAAAACTCAACAACATATAACAATCAACAATTGCCAACCCTTTGGAATGGAGAAACCATTCCAATTTATAACATACAAAAATGTCTCTTCCTCTTTCCCCCATGTGACTTTCATCTCACTACCATTTGTGACTTTTCACATTCTCTTAGGAATGAAATTAATTCATTTTCTTATTTTTGAAAATGGATTTTTACAATGCAACACTAAGTCACTTTGAATAAGACGAAAGAGTAGAAAAAGTACATTCCCAATGAAGAAATAGAACATTAGAGAGAGAGGGAGGGGGAGAGAGAAGAAGAGATAAAGAGAGGTGGAAATCTGGAGACGGTAAAACTCTTGATGAGGCATTATTCTCTTTCACCAAGAAAATCTTACCGGTATTAGTGAGGGCATATCGAAATTTATCGCAATCGCCCTCCATGAAAACACCCTTTGTAGAAAGATATCTAAGAATTTGAGACATGTTATCCATTTAAAGTTATTTTATGTTGTTTGTTTTCTTAATAATGTTGAATTCATAATTATGTACTCCCCCTATGTTCATTTAAAACTTTCCATTCACATCCTCATCAAGTATCTCAAAAAATTTAATGTCATCAATCAAAAACCTCTAATTCTAAACCTCGATCTGAAAATATTTTCTACTTGTCGCTCATATCACCAGTCGATGTATAAGATCAATTATTGATGAGTTTTTGTACATCAATTATTCCCTGCATTTTCTAGAACTCACAACTACAAATACATGCTACATAGTGTTCCAAGAAACAAGTATCGTGGTTGGGTTTTGAACCAACAACCTCTTGGAATCACCTCATTTCTTATTTTGGTGCCTTCAACCTCACATAATTAGAACAAGAGAGACTTCAACTATAAATTCGACCTCTTACACCACATATTTCTTGGGGAGGAATAATATTGGTCAGTAAAAAAGTGTGGTCCATACAGGGACTATCCAATCAAAATCTTCAACGACCCATAATTGTACTTCTTTTGTCATTAATTGTTGAATGTTGATGCCATCATGATTTTTGATGATGAGAATGTACGTGTCATCACCACCTTTCAACTCTACTTCCACTCCGCATCTTCCAGTCTCTAAATGCAAGGGATAAATGTAAAAACAAAAATTCACTTCGACAATATTCTTCTACCACTCCTTACATTCACAAATATCTATATAAGTTGTTTCTACATCATCCTAAACAACACCCCTGATCTCATCCAAATGATTGACATAAATGTTATTGGGTAGTTGGACGCTTGAGTTTCGCATTGTTTTCCCTTTCCATTTCAGCCACCTTCACACTTATCCACACTCTAACTGCTTCTTCTTCACCTGTATTCCTCTCCCATTGTTTCTCTACATCTAATTTGACTCCTTTAAAATATCTCCTTCACTGTTTCCATTGTACATTTCAAGTATGATTTCTAGATTATACACATCTTTTTCGTGCAACCTTTTTATATACATATGTGGTTGTTATATTATTGTATAATAGTATTTGTAAAACTATATTGCACTACCATGGAATGCCAATAATAATAAAAATGTGGGTACTTTTTGTTCCAATATGATATGGAAGTCACATAAAAAATCTCATAAATATGGTAAGGACTTTTACAATTCATAAATAACAATGCCTCATATTACATAAGACATTAATTTACGAAAGTAACATTGGCGGAGTTGGGTTTTTTGGATTTTTATTTTTATTTATTTTTGATCATTGGTAAAAGGAGGGTTTTGGCAGGGTCCCTATCCTGTTACAACATGGATAAAAAATCCAGATAAATCCATTAAAATTTCAAGAAACAAGAATCTAGAACAACATGAACGTCTAGTTTAGGGGTGTCTAAAACCAAAAAAAGCTAATAAAACCTAAACGAGATCAACAAGAAACCTAAACCGCAAGAGGATGTCTAAGATTTCATACCATGACTCCTAGTCATGGTAGGATGAATGGTGTGTGGCATTTTATTTTTAACTCTTGTCCATCTATCATCTCCCTCTTTCGAAGCTATAATGTCCACCTTCACTAGAGATTTAGTAATCATAGAGATTACATTGTTGTTTTCGTGCTTCGTATGGGGACCTGCTTCCTTTGATTTACCTACCAAATTAATAGTGGTTCCCACTTGCAATTCCATTTCATTCAAATCAATATGGGTCCACTCGATGATAACATCATTCAGTACCGGATCCACCAGCATGGCCTCATATCTCTCTGCCACATCCACATTTAATGCCATTTTATCTTGGTCTTCGATCAATTTTTTATTTGATTTGGTGACATTTACTCCCCCGCATCCACCATTCGAGGCTATAGGCGTGACCTCCGCCACTGATCTTGACTTTTTGACATTCAAATTTGCTCGTTGACCCTATGTGTTGCGCTTTTGACAGTTTGGGACACTACTTCCGCAGGTGGTTGTGTGGTCTCTGCTGTGGGAAATGAATTCACCATCCTCCCACGCTTAGAAACTAGATCACCTGTCTCCTTGACAAGCACCGCCTGGAGTTGATCCCATGCTGCATGTTTGTATGTCTTTTGCAGAATGGGGTTTCTTTCTTTCTTGTAGTCAAATGCTCCGTGGTCTACTCTTGTAGATTTAATGTAGAACATAGGTGAATCCTCGTAGACTAGGTTTTGCAACTAGACTCCATCTCTAGACACAAATTTTATGGTCTCCGAAGGTGAGGAACCAACAGTTACATTAATACACATCCTTGTTGCAATAAATTTGGACCTAGCTGATGTATTTGGACCCAGAGCAATCAGATCTCCCATTGAATTTTCTATTCCTGCTAACACATCCACCTCCCAAAACTCCAAAGGTAGTGTATAAAGCGTTACCCAAATAGGGCAAGCAATGGGAATGTGTGTTTTTGAGCCTGGTTTTTATTTGACAATGGAGAGAGTAGTTCTACCATAGAACCATGGTCCACCTTGCAAAACTTGAACTAGATCATCTTTTAGGGAGAAGAAAAATAGGAAGCCTTTTTCAGATAGGGAAAAAATATTAACTTGGCCAATAAGCTTCCATTTATTCATGATCCAACTCCTAACTTGGTCAATGTTAGGCTGGATCCCTGCAAAACAACCCATCAGGGAAAAACCAAGCCTCCCATGAGCTCTGTCCACCACCAAATATAGTACCTTCAACCATGGAGTCTCCTACTTCCATTCGGGTTCCAACTTTAGCAGTGGCTTCTTTTACTAATTCCTTCCATTGCATATAATTTCCCACAACTCTATCATCCCATGTTGGAGAGCGGGGGGGGGTGGGGGGGGGGGGGGGGGGGGGCATAACAAACCCAGTAGCCAGCGGTCTCCATGTTCGGCTTGCTCCATCTTCTCCATCATCGGTCTCTAGTTTATTGTTGTGTTATTCCGAGATAAACAATATAACTATTTTTTATTCTTGCTTGAAAAGGTTGAATAAAAACTTGTAATAGCTTAGGCATAAGGGGGATTTTGGAGCCATTTTTTTAATTTATTAGTCTAGGTGGGAAACTAATTTTTACAATCTTGTCACTCAATGACCTTCTTTATCTCCCTTTCTTTCTTAATATACACAAATTAATAAAAACATTAAGACGAGTAAATCCATTCAAAACGTCTACGCTATCTTCCCACACCTTTAATGGAGTTTTGAATGTTTCATCCCATTCACATGAAACCTCTCCTCATTCACTTTTCATTATGCACTAACTTTTAATGGTTAACACATCAATATCTGATGTACCTTTTGTTACAATTAATAGTTACTTTTTGCCACTCAAATAGCTTTCTTCATTGTATTTATTTTAATTTTTCCAAAATTTTCCAATTATTTTTCTATATAATTAATGTTCAATGTATAAAGCATTTTGATTAACAATATGAAAATAAGAATTGACATTCAAATTAGGTAAAGAAAGAATAAACAATGTTAATTGCTTTAGTGGTCAGAAATTGACGAGTTCAATACGAAACACTTTAAAAAGGGGGAGTGGAAAAAATCATGAAATCATTAGAACTAGTCTCAACATCGTGGCCACATCTCTTTGGAGGAAATCATTTGGGGTGTGACTACCAATTCTTTAGTTTAGCTTCAGATGGTTCATGTTGATGCAAAATCACAGCACCCCCGAATGGCCTCGGATCTGAGTGGGGCATTCGGTGTGATCTGCATAATATTGGACCATCTCTCAAGTTGTGGGACTTGCGGACTTGAGATGGCCCTCCAGAGAAAACTGACTTCTTCTTCCTAAACTACCTGCCACAAGCTACTCTAGTGCAGGAAAAACCTATCTATCCTAATCTAACCATTCCAAGGAGACAGGGAGAGAGAGAAATGCATAAAAACAGAGCCTACACTAAAGTGGTGATACACCAGAAAATGAAGTGGTTGATCACAAATCCAACTACCTGAAGTGGAGAGAGGTGAGAAAAGGAGAGGGTGTACAAGATGCACCACAGACCAGAGATGTTCACACAAAACACCACTTCAAACCCATTAAAGATAGCTCACAGAACCTGCAATAGACATCAGAGTATGCACAATATACCCTGCAACGATGAGAGGCAAGAAGAGACAGTAAAATAAGCAAAGGATGGAAAAAATGCATCACAAAACAGATTCTATTGCTCCATAAGTCACACAGTACATCATCAGTGGGCAAGAGGAAAGAAAATGCCATTACAGAGCCATGAGAAGATGCTTAAGCTCCACATTTGACCCTAGGGAAGAAAGAGAGAGGGGGGGCATGAGAGAAACAATGACCAACCTTTGAAATATGCCCCTCCTTTACAATATATAGAAGAAAGAGAGAGGGAATAATTCGATTCCTGCTTTAACCACTCCAAGATATGCATTGAATTCACCTACTCCAAGCACCCTAGAAAGCATTGAAATCCACCTGTAACAATGATGGGCTTCATTGCAAGACCCATGCCTCCATGTGTTGTTCCTTGCTGGGAAAGAACGGAGACCCATTCTTCATCATGGTGGCAGATGGGAGACTTGACAGCCTAAAAAAGGCGGGCCAAAACATTAATGGTGGCAGGCGGGTAGTAGGTGCTAAGAGCTTTCCAAAAATTCCTTTCCCGCTCAAAACTGAGCTCCCGGTCGAAAGATATGGCTGTCTGAAGATCAAGGTCGCGGGCTCACAATATTTAAAAGAGTCAATGAGTGCAAGATCCACGTGGCATCCTTGCGCATCTTGAAGAATCAGCCCCTTCCTCTCGCTCTTGAAGTTGTGCCGAACTGACACGTGGCGGCTTCCGCGGGCCTGCTCGGTTTCCTCTACATTCTGCTTGAGTCCCTCCTGTTGGTAAAGACACTCTGCTTAACCCGAGACACGTGGAGAGCTGGTGCATGTTTGGGGACCGCTTTTGGATTCGCCTCTTGAAAGAGTGTCGAAGAGACACGTGGCATCTTTCATGGGCCTGCTTTATTTCTTCGTGTTTGGCTTAGTCCCTTTTGTTTGGCGGGGCCATATGTCTGACCCGGGACACGTGGAGGCTTCATGCTCATTTAGAAACTACCCCCAAATTTTTCCTTTGAAGATGCGCCGAGCTGACACGTGGAAGCTTCCTTTGGCTCTTTCCTGTTTAGAATTTTCAACGGCCGGTTCTGCCTTTTCGGGCTCTAGACACGTGGAGGGCCTACACTTGTTTGGGACTGGACTTTGGATCTGACCTTTGAAGATGCATCGATTGGACACGTGGAGGCCTCTGTTGTTTCTTATTTCCTTATCCAATTCAACAGCTGTCTCAGCCCCCATTTTGGACCTGGGACATGTGGAAGCTTGGTGTTCATTTAGGGACTACCCCTTGGGTCTCACTTCTGAAGTTGCGCCGAGGCAACATGTGGCACCTTCCGCCAGTCCTGGACTCTTTAACGAACAACTGTGTTCTTTTGACTCTGAGCACGTGGTGAGCCCGCGCTCATTTGGGAGTTTTTTTTGGGGCGCACCTTTGAAATTGTGCCGATGAGGCACGTGGAGGCTTCTACCGACCCTCTTATACTTAGTCGATTCAATAGCCGGCTCTGTCCCTTTTTCAAACCTTGGACACATGGAAGCTTCCCACTCATTTGGGGGACTACCTTTGGCTTCGATCCTTGAAGGTGCACTGTTGAGACACGTGGAGGCTTCCATCGACCCTCTTATACTTAACTGATTTGGGCCTGTTCTGCCCCCTTTTTTAACTCTGGCCACATGGCAAGCTTGCGCTTGTTTGGGGTCCCCACTTTGAATTCTGCCCTTGGAATTGCACCGATGAGGAAAGTGGCACCTTTCGTGACTCTGCTCTATACTTAGCCGATTCAACGATTGTCTCTGCCCCCCATTTGGACTCTGACCACGTGGTGAGCCCTCGCTCATTAGGGAACTCGCTCTTGATGCGCCTTTTGGAATCGCGCCGAGTTGACACGTGGCGCCTTCCGCAACTCTGTTGTTTGGTCCCGAGTTGACTTGTATGCGGTGAATTCCAAAAACTTCGACCCCTTTCTCCGATTTTCTCCTATTGAGCTCTGGACTCGTTTGACATTGTTTGATCTTGCATTGTCGAGCCCACCCGCCCCTCAGATTTGGGATCGATTGTGAGCTCCCTGGACTGAAACGGCCTTTAGATTTTCTTCTATGTAGGGTCGTGTTTGATCAATTTCACCCCAGGGAGGGGGGGTAAAATTGGGATAATAGTTCCTACTGGAGAAACCTTGGGATGACATGCACAATCTAGATCTTCTCTAAAAGAAGAAACCAATACTTTAAATAGATTGACCTATACAAAATTAATTCTCTCATTTATTACTTGTTTGATATTTTACAATAAGAGGCCACTACTTTAATCAACATGAAATCAATTTTTTTTGATCTCACATTTTGTATCATGGTACACATGGTTGCAAAAATAAAATCAGTAAAATTGATGAAATTAGTGATACAATGAGTTTGTGTTTCGTTGTTGGAGTGTTTGAGATTGAATATTAGCTTATGTTTCTCAAGTGGTGTCATTTGCAATGTATCACATCAGAAATGAAAAAACAAAGGAAAGAAAGAGATCTTGTTTTTGTAGAAATTGATGAATATTTATCGTTTGCCTCATAAATCGATATTAATTATCACCACCAAGATGAGGACAAAACCATCCAATCTTAGTAAATATACTTACTTGAAATTCTTCTCCACTTAAGGAAAGTGTTTTTTGTCATGAGAATCTTGAATTTACTATCAATAGAAAATAAACACGCACTTTGGGTAATGTAAAGCTTTGATCCTTCCATAACGGGGTTAGAAGCGAAATTTCACGCACCACTAATGCATTGTATTCATGCATGTTAGTAATGGGGCACTAGTTAAGTACTATTATCTTTGTTACATTTTGTAATACCATAGATGATTATAGAAAACTAGACTAACTGGATGTATTTTGGACCATGAGTATGTAGAGTGTAATGCCTCCGTTTTTTTAAAAATAAAATAATAATAATACATATATAATTTAATATAAAATAAAATAAAACTATATGAGGTAGGGCGAAATAAAGAAGCTCTAAAAAAAAATTGCAGTTAGGGTTTTTCATTTTTTTGTCTTATTGGCTTTTGGAGTGGGCGAGTTTGGGGGGGGCGGCGATAGAGCAAAACCAACATCCTCCCAGCTGTGCCAAACACCTGTGTGGACACCACCCAAAGCATGAAAGACAGAGGAATGCTGTCAGATGTTGTAGTTTGCCAATGCCTTGGAGGCGTGGTGCAGAGTTTGAGCAAATGAAAGAATGGAGCGTGTGCAGCAAACAAGGCTCAAATCCTAGGAGTTTACATTTGCCAGTATCCTCCCAAGCTGCGCCAAAATGGGGATGTTACCCCTTTTTTTTTTAGTTGTTTTGCACAAAATGGATTTGTTTGCTGGTTTTGTGCAAAGCGGGTTTATTGAATACACCTTGGAACCTTTAAAACAAATTCTACATCCATTGCTAGCATCCTCACGCCAGTTTCTTAAATAGGAGCTTTGAAATAGGGCGTGTGAACCATTCTGACTAAATGCATGGAGGGAATGTAGTTTCAGGGACTGCAATGATAGCAGGATAAGAAAAAAATGGGTCTGTTTAAAAGGTACTGAGTTGTTTGTTTGAATGCCTCAAAGAAATGCGGTCTCATAGAATGTTATGATTTGTAGGATGTGCAAAAAAATGAGTTGTTGAAAAGGCCTTGGAAAATTTCAAGCAAATGCAAAACCATATCTTGCAAACTTAGCTATATTCTCCCTGTGTGTGCACCTAAATGGGAGTTTTAAATCAGCATATGGACTGGTAAAAGTGCATACAAAATGTGGGAATAAACACAAGGCATGAGAGCTGTTTGACTAAAATGCATGATAAAAATGCGGCTTGCTGGAAAGGAACCTAGTATTATAGACTGAATACATGCAGTTTTGCACATAATGGTTTGTTAGTTCTGTATGTAAGTTGTGTATGTACAAACAAGTTGGTGCTCATAAGGATCGGTTGAGCTTAGATTCATTCATGGAGATATGCATGCTCATAACCTCCTATGGTGGGCGAAAGCCAAATTTCATGACCTTTGCAAGCGTCCTAACTCCTTGTGCCAAGATGCAAATTTTGGAGCAAGATTGTCGTGTGGTGGACTTGTTGTTTATATGCGTCCTAACTAGCTTGGGGCACCTCATACACTGCACCATCGATTAATAGGATTTGTACGAAGTGGGTATGTTAAAAAGCTCGGAAACTTTCAAGCAACTACTTGTTCTGTTGGAAAAATTCAAGTGATCGGGAAGTTGGTGTGATGTGGTGGAGGTTAGATCCAGGCTCGTGAACCGGTTGGCAAAGTGCCCGAGCAAGAGACTGAACCTAAGCCTGCGGCTTCAACCGAATTTGTTCTCCAGGCATGGTTCTCCTTTCCTTACCTCTCATAATTCTTGTGTTTTAGTTCTCTTTTGTAATTAAATAAAATTTTAAATTATTAGAAATTTTAATACAGTTAAATGTCCCTTTAACTCGTTGCAAAACAATAAAGTGTCATGTCACAACTCTCAAAGTCTTTTTAACTCGTCTACTTTAAACCATGAACTATCACCCTCGCTTCAAGATGATCTAGAAAATTCTTACCCTTTTGATCGCTTCAATATCATTTTATTGACCAGAAAAATTTGACTCTCCATGGATTAAGTTGACGTTCTTCCTGCTTGAAATAGTTAAATTTTGCAATTTTTGGAGACTCACTAAGTACCCTTCGCAACTCTGGAAACGAGATGTGAAGTTTCATTCGTGTACCTTGGTATACGAGGAGTCGCCTTGATTTTTGGTTTGACCCGAAACGATCGTATGACATCCTTTTGATGCCCTTATAGGAGCCCTGTCACACCGGTTTACAATAGTAGAGAGCTGTTAGAACTAGAAAGTTGGATTTTCGTTTGGGACCACCAATTGAAACCTGGAAAGAGAAATCACGTTCCGTCTTCGCAAACCTCTAGCGTTTATACTAGACAATTGCATGGAACATTCAACATAGGAAAGAGCACTTTTCGGGATAGTTTGGAGAAGCCATTTTGTAAGCCTCCGATCGCAGTTTGACGAGGTCAAACTGGACCAATTTCTTCTTGTCGCTCCAGAAAACTTATCGCCATTTAAAAATAGTTTACTAGTTCTTTGTCCCGTCGACTCTGATGAACTCTCCTTATATAGGGGAACTAGTAGGAGATGTATCGTTTCGTGCTTCTCCATCGAATGTCAGTTTTGGATGCGATTTTCTGGGCCCTCGAGTTAACTTTTGGCTTTTTACAACTGGGTGAACTACGACCAGTGGCCCCGGAGAACTAACCGCTAAATGCAAACCGTTCGCTCCTTTTCGATTCCATCAGTTGCTATGAATTCTTGGTATTTCTGGGGACACGTAGAAAGTTAATCGTGATGTGTGTGCTCATCGGAAGGTAACCTTTGGAAGCAGTTTCTTAGCCTCCGAGCCCGTTTTGTACGGTTTGCAGCTAGCGAGAAAATGTAAAAGTAGAAAGCTACGGACCCTCGTAGGGTTGCCAAATCACCCTGGAAACTTTTAACACACGTAGATAACTGTTTAAAACACTATAATGAAACTTGTTGTGTGTATTGGAACTTTTGACAAAATGATGTTTTCTCTCTCTTCCTTTCTCTTTCTCTCTCATGGGTTTATAAAATGTAGAAAAATGAAATGCAATGAATACATGTTTCTAGACTTTTTATTTCGATTGGCAAATTGTAATTATTGTCTGATGTAAATGGGAAATTGAAAAATGACAATTATGATTGATTAGGGTGGATGCCATGCCAGCGAATTATCTCTGATATCATGCTCACGTGGGTTTTGCAGGACGGATGAATGACGACGAAGAAGGCGATGTGAAATTTAATTATTATTATTGTAATTCTTATAGGTCATTTTAAAATGAATAACTGTGTTATGTAGTCTCTTGTTACCAAAAATTTATGATTGAGATTTGTTAACATGTATGATATGCTAGTTCAAGGATACTTAGGAAATGTGCATCTAATCATCGGTTCAATTTGATTCTTAGTTGTGTATGGAAAAAATGGTTTGATTTATACATAGTAAATTGAAATTGAAGTTAATATCTTGTAGTACTTTCTCAGTATTCATTAAACGATTAAATTAATTACTGGGTTTTCTTCTTACCTTGCAAACATAATAAAAAGTTTTAATGGAAACACTCAACCTTACTAAAGTATTCGTGCATAACTTTCCTGCATGTGTGATCCCTTTTTACCTTATAAGAAATTTAAACCGTAGAATCGAACTTAACCTTTACACCCGATGGAGCATCTTGGTTTAGGCAAATAAGATCCCAAGAAGAGGGGTTTATCGTCTTAATAGGTACGTTTAGTGACTTCGACATAAACTAGACACATAGGAGCAACACAATCAATTAAATCTTCTACATCGAATGAATTTCTTGTGAGATCCAGATGACATCATGGAGCTAGGGAAATAGTGGTTCTATCACTTAAAATTTTGCTTATGAATAGATCCTCTTAGCTATAGGTGCTATCTTTGGCTAGTGACAATAGAGTGCTTTGATCTCTTACAGAGGGTTTATAGGGTGAATATGTTGAAACCTTAATCTAATCTATAAGAGAGCGTAAAGCCCTAAATGAAAAATTGGAATGGAACTAAACCCTAGTTGACTAGGATGTTCACTTGTGGTTAGAAAACCATAGTCTAATTCCTTGCATACGAAATTGTGTTGAAAGATGTTTTTTTTTTTAGAACCTTAGAAATTGAACTCTTGTCTCATAATCCCTTGTTATGACATTTTATGGCATTAAGGAATAAAGAGTATTCCTTATGCGGAATCATGAATTGTAGTGACATGGGATCTTTGTGTACATAGATCACTTGTGATTAAGTGTAGTTTTAATGCTCCTAGCCTTGTATTTCCTTAAGAAGTCAGACAAGTGCTGTCGTAACTCTTTTGTTTTAAGACGATGCTAAGAATGAGACCTTAGTGCGATATAAGAGCATATCATATGATGTTGCACATGAGATAGGAGATTAGGACTAAGGTCAATTTTGGAGACTTTATAACTTAAATAAACTTCTTCATGTGTTTCAAAGAATATAAATTATCTTGGTGTGACCGAACTTCGAGCAAAAAAAAGATATATAAATATATTAAAAAAAAATTCCATAAGTTATTGAACTTTATTAACTAGGGTAGCGAAATTAACTATTCCGTGATTGATGGATGTTCTTGGGGAGCTATTTCGACTCTGTCTTCCTTAATCCCAATAGCTCATCTAGACATCACATTAGAATCTCTTGTGTAGCAAGAGTAAATTTTATACATTAAATAAAAGTTTGAGAGGCAAAATCTTAACATAAGAATGAGAGAATTAGAATCTTGTAGGCATTTTGAAATATGAAAAAAAAAAAAAATACTTATGTAAGTTATGAAGATTGTCATAAGGGTAAAGAGCAAAATTATATGGTTGAACAATAAGTGAAAAGTGAAAAGAATTTTTAGAACATGTAGATGGAAAAAGGGAGATAATTATGCTTACATAACAATTTTCTTGGGATGCTAATCGTAACTAAAATACTTTTAAAGTAATGATGTGTTGTGGGTTCACCATTCTTGAAGTCAGGTTCTTGTGGTTGGTTCTCTACTAGCAACCTTCCGTTGGGAAAAGTGTAGCGTCAACATGTATTTGGTGTTATCATGTGTCTATGTGATTTGATGACTTTTGTAAGTGTCGTATATGTTGTCGAGTTTCCTACTCGGAGCCCTTGCTGTGTTGTGTGTAGCGTGCATTGTAGGTCAATTTTTTTTATCCTGGTATTTTACTGTTGTATTTGGGCACATAAAATGTGGGCACCACATAGAGAGTGTTGTGACACTAAGGGTAAACAAATTAAATACAATAAATAACCTACATTAATAGTGCATACAATGATGATACCTACTGAAAATATTGAAATTATCATACCGGTCCACAATATTGAAAATGTAAATCTAAACACAGTTGTTGGCTAGACTACTCTAAGAAAAAGAAGAAAGGGAAAATTGTTAATGATCCCTTTAAGATGCATTTAAAATCCAATGCGAAGGAGTCTTAGGGATACGTTGGACGTTTGTTTACTTTTGTGTTTTTGTTGTGTTGTTTGTTTAGTTTGGTTTTTGTAGTCCCTTTTTACCACTGAAAAAGGCAACCCCATTCAATCCTTATTGATATATCTCTGTCTCCATTGGAACATGTCGGGGTAGGTTCCCCTCAACCCTTTTTTTAACTTGTATATATAAAAAAGACAATACCTATTCACTCTTACCTATTTATACACAATATAATTATTATTGACAACTTTTATTATAAATTGTCAATTTTTAATTATATACGGTATTTTAATAAAATTTTTTAAATTTTACACTCTTAATTGATCTCACTTTTTCTTTGTTGTAGTTTATGGTTTTGGTTCCTTCATATATTTAAGCATATATTATTAACAAAATTTTGAAGGAATTTATACGTGGTATTATTGTAGTGGCCTTTTTTTATGAATAAAGTTAACTCTTATTTAATAATCTTGTTACAGATTAAAAATACATCCTTTCATATCTTTTTATTTAATTTTGTATATTTATTTCAAATATATCCATTACCTCTTTAAAAAATTTGGAATTTGAATGTTTAAATTGTGAGTTTATAATGTAGGAGCGTCAACAAAGGAGATGTCTATAGAAATAGATGACATAAAGTGATAAACATGTTTGAAACCTGAGTTAGAGGTTCTTGGAACATTTACAACTAGCAATCGCTCATGAGGTGTGTGATGTTAACGTCGAAAGAGAAATACGGGTAACAGAAGAAGGAAAGTGAAACATACAACAAAGTAATATGATGTTTGTAGATGGAAAATGAAAAACAAAATGAAGTAGTGGAAATAGGAGTAGTGGAAAAGATTTGGATTGGAAAAAAAGTGGTGAAGCTCGAAAGGGAAGGGCCGATGGGGATTAAGACGAGAGTGTCAATGACAGGGAGAGAAGATGGTATCCCTCTTGTATATGTGACTATAGAAGAGGTGTTGAGGACATTTTGGCAGAACAATTGAATGAAAAAGGTGGTGATATTTGAAAGGTGGATAAGGAGGGAACTCTTGATATAGCTGTGAACGTAAGCCCCTGTCTTTGCGTGCCCCCAATGTCAACAGTGGCTCTCTGTAAAGTAAGCCCTTGATATTTGTGGATCAAAAATGCTGAAGCCATTTAAGTGGTAACTGCCTTTGGTAACCTCTGGAAATTCGATTTCTTAATCGATAACCAACCTTTCTCTTAGAAAACATTATCAAATGCAAAATGCAGCGCACCCAAATCTTTTACTTCATATTCATGTTTTTACTTGTAGTTTCTATTCTTTAAGGGAGGATTGTGAGATGAGTAATTATCTATTAAGCTACGCCCATTTCCAGGCTCATATGCGTAGCCTTCTATATCATTATTTTAAAACAGTTTCTTCCCTTTTGTTCTTTTTAGATTTTCTTGATTGCTTTTTGATGCTCCTCGGCTACTACTGCATTTTCTTTTTACCCTTCTCCACTGGTAGCCCATCATCATAGAATTTCCAAAAGACTTCATTTGCTGTCTCTTCAATTCCATTTTGTGGATTTCCTTTGTCGGTTTGCATGTGGCTTGAATCAAATGAAGCACATGACATCATTAGGAAAAAATGTACATGGAACAAAGGCCAACACTAAGGATGGGGAAAATTAAGGGCCACGATCGATAAGGAAGAGGTGTATTAGACACAGATAAAAATCTTGTGGTGATTGTTAGCTCGTGAATGCAAATTTTACACGTTTAAATGACTTTATCTCATAAAAATCTACAACGCTTGCAGAAAGTGGGCCTTGTCATGTAAACGTCTATATATTGATCATGCTTGATCATGAATGAAGAGTTAAGTTTTTTAAACTTTGAGTCATTTGCTTCCACAAAAATTTATTAAAGGATTGATCCAAATTACATCTAAATATATGCTAGTTTTTTACAAGGCTTGTTTATTGCGGCCTTATTATATATTGTTTGACATCCAACCTGCCTCGCCTATTGATTTGGTGACTTGACTATACATTATGACACATCACAACATGGGGCACAAATTGTTTCAAGGACCTCCACACTTTTCACCACCCAAAATTGTTGCCAGCTATCTAAATCTCCTTAAACAATGTATTGCTTTGTTGACGAACAATTTTCTTGGTGTGGACTAAATTTTAATTAGCTTTGACTTTTTCGCGATTGACGTCCTCATCTTCCACTTCTTCTCGTTTGAATGTCTCTCTGACATGTGTCACAACCCCCCTGCACCAACCCACCTGTGAATCACCTTCAGCGTAAAAAGGGAAAAATCCAAACGGTTCAAGGTCTAAGACCTAGTCGAGACTGAGCCAAAAAGCCTTCTTGTTAAACTTTGTAGCCCTCTTTCAGCTCCAAGTTTAGGTAATTGTAGGAACATTCGTAAAAATGTTAGGTCTTCTAAGAACACCTCGGCTCATCTCTTAACAATTTGACTTTGACTGTCCTTTTCTTTTTCAATTATCTACCTCTCTCGATCTATGATAGGTGGACTTTATTGCATTTTCATGCTCCGTACGGATTAGAAAAATATGTTAATGTTTCTACACCATCTCAGGGTTTCTCTCTACATATCAGGGTAACGAGAAGGGTTCCCTCGATCTAAAGTCGTAAATGTGTACTCTTCCAATGGCCCTCGATGTCAAATAATTTGAATTGTGCGATGTGTACTTTGGTAGATATGAATATGAAGACATGAATAAAATGTTACCAAAAAGATGGCGGAAAGTAAATGCCTCCATGTCTATGGTTTCAAGTCCATCTATCAGAAGACATTTTCTTTGGTACGTAAAATGAAGACTTGAATCGAAAGTTGGAATTTTCAAGTTCTATATATAAATCGAACTTGATAAAAACATAAAAACAATATCATTAGCAAAATTATTCAATATAAAATATACAAAACAATATATATAATATAATATTAATATATACAAATATAATTTGTTATATATATTGAATAATTAAAAACTTTAAAAAAAGAGTAGAATGTATCATTAGTAAAATGTAGACTGTATTGTTTATTTATAATGAATAAATAAATAATTAAAACATATTACAAAACATGATATAATGAAATTTTAGGGTTTTGTTTTGCCATGTATTTAATAGCGGAATAAAAGTCAAGCGGGAAAAATAAACCCATGTCTAACAAACCCACCAAACAGGTTAAACGCTCTTCAAAACCTAGAGTAGGCAGAACATGGAGACTGACACATCCTAAATGGATTTTCACACCTAGCATTTTCCTTGCATAATAATACAAGCTCTTTATATGAGATCCGATGGCGTTAACCACGCTAAAACTCAAGTTAACGTTGTAAATTTCATAGTTGTTACAGGGAACTGTGCTAAACGAAGCTCTCACAAATCGCTAGCGACACAACAACCTCAAACGTGGACGGGCAAGATCAATCGGTCAATGATACGACCTGCCACGTGGATGTCTGGGGTAGCTTCTTATCTGCACGGATGTCAGAAAGGTGGCACGATTCTAGGAGTATAAACACCTTCAACGTAAAAATACCCCTCTTCTAAAGAAGCGATATTTGTTTTTGAATTGTAACTACCATAAAAGGACATGACTCAATTTAAAGCACACATGCAAGAATAATAAATAATTCTGAATTCTTAAAAATAAGATAATAGAAAGAGAAAGAGACAATAACTAATTACGCCGAAAGGCGTGTTCTCTATGGGAAAAGGCTCCCCCTCTCTGACATTGACGGTGATAGCAATGGCTGTGATCAATTTGTCCACGATGTACGGAATCTTTCCAGCCTTACACTTGGCACTTGGCAGCAGCAGTTCAGTTTAGCAGGTTTGTCTACGTGGGTGCAAAGAAACTGACAGGTCTGAAATGCCGACTGTTCAGCTAGATATGACAGACAATGACAGTTTTACAGCACGTCCTTCCTTCTTGGCAGGATTGCTGACACAGTTGCTTGCAAACTACAACTCGGCCATCCCTCTTTTAGCAGTCGGTGGTGTGCAGTGTGTGTGGGGGTCGTGGGAAAACTAGGTACCACCAATACATACACTCCTCTGTAACCCTACATTCTACAGGACGCTTGCAACGGGAAAGGTATGAATTTTTGCATGATGATTTTAACCATAGGGTTAGGTGTTCTGCTACTTGCTGTTTTTCTTCTCTGGAAATCCTCTTCAGGCCTCAATCTTCCCCCTGGCAGCTTCGTCTGGCCACTTCTCGGCGAATCCGTGGAGTATCTCGCCTCTCAAAGGAATAACGCAACACGCGATTTCATGGAGAAGAGAATTAAAAAATACGGAGGAGACATTTTTAAAACCCACTTTCTGGGAGCCCCTATGGTCGTCTTCTACAACCCTGCAGGCAACCACTTTCTCTTCTCCAATGAAAACAAACTCATCCAGATCCCTTGGCCTGCTTCTCTTGCCAAGCTATTTGGAAATTCGTTGCTTACGAAAGTTGGGGATGAAGCGAAAGATGTGAGGAAGACGCTGCTTACCTTCTTAAAGCCGGAAGCACTGCAAAACTTCGTGGGCAGAACCGACTTCATTATCCATGACCACCTCACACGTTACTGGGTTGGGAACGAGCAAGTAAAGACCTTTCCTCTTGTAAAGCGTTGATTGTTTACTGTAGCTTGCGCGCTTTTTCTCAGCCTTGGCGAAGGACCATAACAAGCTGAGTTGTATGATCATTTTATTGACATGTTGAATGGAATGCTATAGATTCCCGTGGATTTGCTGGAAACTCGGTACCGCGAAGCCAGAATCAGTAGCGATCAGATACGGCGAATAGTGCAACGTGTTATTGACGAGAGGAGAGAGGACCTGGCAAGTAGTTTGGCTTCTTCGGATCAGGATCTGCTATCCTACCTGCTCTGCAACGTAGATGGACGGGAGAATCCATTGAGTGACAGTGACATTAAGGACAACATTTTGCATCTTCTAAGGGCCGGCCATGACACCAACGCTGTTACTGTAACACTCCTATTAAGGAATCTGGCTCTCAATCCACACTGTTATCGCTAAGTCCTCCAAGGTATAATAATAAGCCCTCGATAATGTGTTTACGTTTCTTATCTTATGTCTGAATTTGGAATTGGTTGTAGAGCAACTGAATATAACCAGCGAGAAGGGGGAAAAGCTGCTACAATGGGATGATATTCAAAGGATGAAGTATACATGGAACGCCGCACAAGAGACTATGAGACTCAATCCTCCTGCAGGAGGAACATGGCGGAAGGCCATTGCTGACATCTCATATGGTGGTTTCACTATCCCAAAAGGGTGGAAGGTATGGTCCTTTAGTTTTTAGGGATCGGTTGCACTTACTTTGGTATAGCTATGATATAATCTTACTGTGACGCAGCTTCAATGGACAACAAACTCGACACATAATAATGCAAAGTACTTCCATGATCCAGAGAAATTCCATCCAGCAAGGTTTGAGGGGAACGGACCCGCTCCCTACACATTCGTGGCATTTGGAGGAGGGCCTCGAATGTGTCCCGGAAATGAATTTGCGCGGATGGTGACTTTGGTTTTCCCTCCACAACATTGTAAAAATGTTCGAATGGGATTTGGTAGATGGAATGAGAAGGTGATTGTTGATCCCTTTCCTACTCCGTCTTTGTCTTTGGAAGAACCGTGAGGGACATCCACAAGATTCCCTATCTGCAGGCGGTGGAAGAGACTTGTCTTGGCAGTTTCAAGCAAAGCAGTTCGGAGGACGGATGAAAATTGGCGTGCCTTCTGTAGAAAAGGTTTGGTCCTTGTTTATTGTGAATGTTTGGCAATGTGCTTACGTTGTTTTTGGTGGATTATGTGCCCACATTTTTCGATAACTTTAGTGCCAATGTTGTGGCTGATGGCAACACAGTCTATCTTGGCCTGTGGGATACAGTAGGTATGAATCTGGGACGACATATTTTTATATTAGATGGCTCTTGGTTGATTTATTAAGAGTTATAACTGCGATTCCATGGTATGTGCTTTTCATGGGTTAAATTTTTCAGAGATCATTTTATTGTGCTCCATTTTTTATTCTTTCACTTTCAAGGAATGGGAAACAGTTGTAGAGCTTTAAGTTTGTATGGCTGCCTATTGAACTTTTATGGTATAGGTCATGTGGATTACAATAGACTGAAACCTCTGAGCTGCAGGGGAGAAAATGCATTTCTTCTAGCATTTTCTCTCATGAAAATATCTCGAAAAAGGTTTGCCTTTTGTCAGTACTGCAATTTTATAATCTTTATCATTATTGATAACATCCTACTAAAAGCTTGCTTTATGCTTCCGTGAAAATGTCGGTGTTCCTCAAAACGGATAAAGACTTAACTTGGGTGAAGCCTTGACTCCGCAGGGGCTTCCTGAGCTGAGGCATTTTGCCCCTGACGTCTACCCATTGTACTGCTCATATTCTAGATATCATGTAATCGCTTTGATCTTTACCTTGTATGAATATGGATAGTGTTCACTTGTTTACAGACACAAGTTTCATTGCCTTATTAACATGCAGGACGATTTACTTTGGGGAACAACGTGGTTGCAAAGAGCCTCGGAAAATTCATCTTATGTGAATTATATTCAAGAAAATGGACATACTTTGGGTGCTCAGGATAACGTCACTATATTCATCTGGGACGACAAGCATGTTGGAACTGGTGACATTTCTCGTCACTAAGCACCCTCTCTCTAGGTCAATATGTACTTTAGCTAATCTGTATCGTTTTCTTCTTCATAGGCATTTATGGTTAGAAATGTTCATTCCCTTGAGGATTACAAGGGACATGCGGACAATTTTATGAAAAGGTTTTAGAATATTTAATAAAAAATCCTGCCATAGTTATCACACCTACGAGTTTACACCAGTTTGTGTATTCAAGTGATGTTTGTTCAATGCATGCATGTATGGATAACACCTTTAAGCAGTTTGTGAATCGTGTATTTCATAGTTTGTGTCCTCTTTGTTAATGTCATGAGTCTCCATTAAAGTTCAACAGTCTTTAGGATACTCAAATGTATTAATGTCAAAAAAGTCTTTTTCTTATTATTAGTGTTGGTCTAGAAAGTAATTAAAATATTGTTTTTCTTCTCCAAAATTTAATTACAATTGTCTCTTTCACGCCACCTTGTTTAAGTTTGGGCAATGCATTACTTTTTGAGTTAAAAGGATTCATAAATTTGGGACTTCTTATGCATCACCATGCACAACAATGAATTTGGATTCTGGAGAAGCCCAAATTTAAAAAAATGTTATACTAGCCATAATATTGAACTTTATGAATGGGGCCTCTCTGAGCAAGTGGTAGACACTACAACAAACAGGGTCTTTTTACCACAATTATTCTACAAAATTTCAACAATTTAAGAGAATTGTAGAATATTTGTGGTATCTCTATAATAATTTCAAAATTTGTTTTTTATGTTTTGTAAAATTTCCACAATTTTTATATACCTCTAAAAACTTGTAGAAAACCTCCATTTCTAAACATCTATTATGGAATATCCACTTTTAGTTAAGTTTTCAAATATATAATTTAAATAATATCTACAACATTTATATTGTTCTTGGAATAAATTAAAATAAATTATCAATTAGAATAATAATATGTAGGGATGCCACATTAAATAGTGTTGAATGTTATATATGAAAATCATGGAAATGCCACATAACTCTAATATTTAGACTTTCAGTATGTTTTATGTGGGGTAAATTAAAGAATACACAAAAATACATTTATTCTTCTGAAAAATTCATGATCACCTAGTGTTATAGAATTGCTCTTCAGAGGGGCAACGAGATTAGCTTAAATTAAAAAAAAAAATCAAACATTTGTAAAAATAATATAAATTATGTAGGTATGGGCAAATAGTTGAAAACCCGGTGAAAATGTAGGAAATGGAATTTTCTCACAAGGCACGAGTTCATAACTTTAAAACAGTTGATCCATACAATAACTCACTTAAAGTAAATGGTAATCCTCACTTCCACCCTCCTTCGTCTTCTTCTCTAAGTTATTCTGGCTTTGACCTACTTGATATTCGTTTCAGGTAGATGTCCTGAAAATGTAAGCTTTCACAGTGTGTCTCTTGTCAAAAAAATTAGGACTTTGGAGTATGAGACGTAGGCCTAACGACCCATGAATTTGTGACATTTATATCCATTTTTCCTTGGGTTCTTCCTTATTTTGCAGAAGAAAAATAGTAATGGAAAGCGGGTAAAATCCAAGGAATGAAACCAAGTGTAAAATGAATGAAGTGGGGCATGAATTTATAAAATATACAGGTTGCTTGAGAATAAGTGTGGCCATGTATGCAACTCGCTCCAATTAAGGGTGTGGAAGACTAATGATAAGGAACGTAATGCTAGCTGTGGAAGTTTTGATAAGTACATGTAATCATAGTTGTGTGTATTGCAATTTGCTTCTTTTGGAATGAAAAATCACCAAAAATAATATTATAATTCAAAGCCACAAATCATTAATGAATTGCAGGTATTACAAATTGGAGATGACTTTTGGTCCTTGCAGCGAATTTTTAAAGATCTTGCACTGCCGAAATCCATCAGCCATGGCACTTATTAGAGCCTGTCCTAGACTCTCATATGCCATTTTTTGCCCTCCTGCTGTGAGCTTCAAGTCAAGGCACTTGGGTGTCATGGAAGGTTCGTTCAAAGGCCATGCCCCACCGGTCAAACGGTGTAGTTCACCGGAATAGTCATTGCCAGGTTATAAATTTACAATATTTTCGTTTAGATTGCTTAATCTTTTATGAAGTTTATTTTGATTATTTTATAATGATTTTATGAAAAATATTTTTTTTATAGATTTTATGAATTCTAAAATAATTTTACGTTTTTATTTGGAGATCTTATTACAATAAGTGTAGATAAATACATAGCTACATCATCGCGAAACATAGTGTTATGGCAGGTTTTTATGCCGAAAGGCGTGTTCTTTGGTAGAGAGCCCCTTGTCGTCTAACACAGGACAGATAAACGAGAGGCTATGATCATTTGGTTGACGATGCACATATATGGATCAGCCTTACACGTGTCAGACACTGAAATGAATGTCAGAACCACTGAAGTGAATGTCAAAAGGGATTAAAAGTCAGTACTATGGTAACATATTCTCGTTTGATTTCTATCTCTAAACCATATGCAAAGGAGGGAAAAAAAAGGATGCCTATCGGCAATGGTGGACATGTCCAGTGGCCCGTCCTCCATTTTCATCTCAAACAAGTGACTGTGCTCAATATCCCTGCTCAGCCATTAGAAATGACCCAAAAAAAAACATTTCTTCTTCGGGGGCTTCAATTAATGTTTTAGTTTATAGGGAATGCGATTTTTGGATAGGTTCTTTCAGTTGTCTCTCTCTGTAGCTATTGCTCCTTGCCTGTGTGATTTTTTGAAGGCTGAGATTGTGTGTGGTTTTTTGCGTAATATCACTTGTGGACATATTGTCTCTTAGGAATCTGCCAGCTATAAAGGTATGTTTATTTTGAATAATGTCTCTACAAATGCGAGTCTGGTTCTCACTCGGATGAGGACTAAGCGAGTTTTTAGGAGGCTCGTAGAGTCCTAAGTTGAAATAATAAGTTACCTCAGGTACCTGCAATGTACTATGCAAATTCAAATATATTTCTTTGAATCTAACAGTTGTTGTGGAGTGAAATATTTGTAGAAAACTTTATGGTCTGTTACCAAGATGGTGGTGAAAGATAGAAGAAACTTTAATTTATCCCTCATCAAGTCTCCAATTATTTTACAAAACAATCCACAAGACGAGTTTACTGTTATGGGTTTCTAGAATTTTTTTATCTCATTTTGGTACTTTTGGTCTTTAGGATGTTTTGCCTGCCTCTTTTTTCATATGGTGGTTCAATTTCATCCCTTGAACATCATTGTTTAGTAAGCTTCTTCAAAGCTGAAGCTTTTTTGGAATTTTATCAGGTAATTAATTTTCAAATTATTGTTCTACTCTAGGTGTGGAGTCTAATTGGTCAAATCTTTTTAAATTCATCTTAACAAACTCAGAAAGTGAATTTGGAAATGCTTACCAAGCTGATGAGATTATATTGATGGAAAATAATATACTGAATCTTAGACAATGGAAAAGATGTGAAAGCTCTTTATGTGATAATTTGAAAGAACCTTTCCTTATATTCCTTTACTTTAGCAATGATGGTACAACTAGACAACTGCTAGAATGAAAATCTGAAATGAACCATAATAACAAACATGCTTAGTTACCAAGTTGGGTTGCTTGTCCCACTTCTTATTATATTGACACTACTATGCATAGTCATTATTAATTTTTACTATATGGAGCTAAGTTCTAGGAAATTCTTTCGAAGTGATTTACGGGTTCGAAATGCATTGTAAATGTTTAGGTAGTGTCGAAACTACTTAGACGTCTATTAGAAACATCCGGACAACAACACACCTATTTGTGGGATGTTTTTGGAAGACATACAAGCATTATTGTAGGCATTTGGGTGTTTTCAACGCTTGAAAAAAAATAAAAATAAAATTAGAAGGAAAAGAAACACTAAAAGTAAACTAAATTACCATAAACTCCACCCCCTCACCAGCCAAATCCAGTCAAAAACATATAAAAAAGTGTATTTGATGTTAATGAATACCATGTATTATAAGTGTATCTTTTATGGACTAAAAAGGACTATTGTGCATTTTTGTACGTATTTCTATTCTTAATAATTTATTCTATAGATGTTTTGGTATGTATTTCTATTATTAATAATTTATTGTATAGATGTGTTTGTGTGGTTTTGTCTCCAAGGGTTCTTGGGAAATTGATATTTAAGTTTTCTTATCCGTTTTTAAATAATGTTGATATAGCATAATTTGTTTCCAAGGAATGCTTAAAGATTGACTTTTCACAGTTTCTGATCCGTTTTTGTGTAGCGGAGATATAGATTAATAGTAACAAAGTTTTTCAGAGCAATTGGTGCACTTATAGTTCAAAATTTCAGATTCAACAAAAACTCAGCAGGGAAAATTTGACTTGGGTTCATGTTTGTTGAAAAATTGACAAAAATTTGAGAAATAAGCTATATATTCAATCATAATAACCTTAAATAACATGTAAAATATAGTCAAAACATAAGAAATGAACTTCAAGAACACAAGACTATTTTCTGTTAGATTTATGGAAAAAATTAGAGTGCATATCATATTATCATATGATGATTGATTATCATCACTGGAAATTAATAATCACACAAAAAATAAGATTTTGTTCCCCTTCCCCATCTCCGTCAAATTGAAAGTGGATGGTAAACCATGCTTCCTGCTAACTTATGGGTGGATATAGGTCTTGTTATTGGCGTTACCGGATCTATCGTCGACATTGTTTACAAGTACTCCTCTGCTCCACCTTCTCTGCCTCTCTTCTTCGTCATCAAGTTTGATCGATACACGGGCCCTCATTGGGATGCCAACAACTCCCTCCATGTTCCTATTCCACCAAATTCCAGAGGAAACCAAAGAAAAATACTACTCAAAATGGCTTGGGTATTTCCAATCCGTAAATCTCAAGGGCTTACTCTGCAATGGGAAGCTATTGACATTACAGTCACATAAAGACAAGTAATGTCCTTTACGGCTATATCAAGAGCTCCCTGACTATCGGCCCTTCAAATCTCCACTCCATTTTCATTCGGTCGTTACTCCTAAATGTCCTCCACACCTCTCTTTCCATCACACTCATAAGAGAAATATCATCTTCGTCACCTTCCTTCCTCTCTCCCCTCTTAATCCACGTTGGTAATTAGCTCTTTGGATGCTTTGTTACTTTTCATCTCAAAACTTTTTTCTCCTTAATGTGTTCAAGAAATTCCTCCTGTAGTTGTTCTACCACCTACATTTACATTTCTGCTTTGTTATAGTTTTCAATTTCCTTCTCCGTACTCCCTTGTTTTACTTTCGGCGTTTTCATCGCACACTTCACGTGCGATTGCTAGTATATTTGTAGGGCTGTTGATCTATCTCTCAAAATGACGAATGCGATTTAAAATATTTATATAAATTTATATTAATATTAACTACTCCACATATTTTTGTTCTAAGAAATTCATGCCAAACTAGAACAATAAACCTATAAATCGCTGTGACTATTAACCATTTGCTAATTCCAATGTTTATCATTAATTCATAAAACCACGTTCCACTTTTCAACTTATATTCCCTCCTCACATTAGAGTGTAATTTCTTGTCATATCATTTTAAATTATTAATTATTGCAGATTTCATACTTGTGTCATATCACAGAAAGGATCACTGTCAGCCTGCAATTTCCATTCATTGCATTGTAAAATAGTGATTGACACCCACGTGCACAATTAATTCGAACAAGGACATCTCTCTTTCAGGCGATAAATGATAGCTGTGTGTGATTGACAGCAATGTTTTCTTTTTTATGGCTGATTTCATTGTTTTCTAGACAATTTATCAAGGCGATCTGTAAATTTCTCTCAACGGTAAAACCAGTGTTGAATATGGCTATGGCGGTCTCTTCTCTTTCTCTTTCTGTTCTTGTGTCCCTTTGCTTTCTGTCCTTTATTTTGTTCAACTCGAACCCGATCGAAGCACGGGAGGTCAAAGGTTTATATTATTTACATTTTGTTTGCTTAAGAGTTTGGGCATTTTGAAGCATAAATGTTAATAAAAGTTATGTCGCTGTGTAGCAGGTTTTCGTGATGGGGTAGCAGGTGTTACTTATGACGCTGAGTCGCAGTGCTGTTATTATAAGTCTAAATTGCTCTGCTGCCTCTCCAATCCTCCTAATCCTCCTAACGTAGATTTTGATCCCAGCCCACATAAATGTTGCCACAGATTGAACTTTTATCGTCTCCATCCTCTTCTTCTTTCTAATCCATAAGAACCATTGTATGAAGTGCTTCGATTTTGTGTGGCATTTTTAGGACGAGAGGCATGTACCTTACTTTGAATAATGCTTCCATAGCTGCCCACAAATCCTTTTACAGAGTGGAAAATAAAATGTTGTAGTGAACTAATGTCTTGGAATGCCAATGAATGTCAAAAGTCTGAACACACATTGTCGTCTGAAATACCGCATGTGGTTTCATGTCAAAATAAAGGAAGAGCCTTCTTATTCTACTCTCTGGAAAGAAGAAATGAAAACAATTATTCAAGATAAAGCATAATTGGTTTTAAATCTTTAAATATTTTCACTAGCCCCAATAGTAGTTTTAGGGCAGTACAATGGGCTTAAAAATTGTACTGAAGCAAAGAAAATGTGTCGATCTGAAACTAGAGGTATAGATCATTGTTGTCATTGTAATGAAGGTTTTTTTTTTTCCTTTCCTTTTTTTTTTTGGGGTATAATGCTAAAATCTATCAAAATCCACACAGTAAAAGGAAATAGTGCAATATATATATATATTAATAAATCACTGTTGCCATTGTACTGAAGTCCAGTTTTGTTTCTTTGTGGTCGATGGAAGTCTAGAGATGAACCTATTAATGCATCTAAGCATGCTAAATTCTCTGAACTGTGTATGCTTCTATGTATACCCTATGCTGTCATGGTTGCCTTCGCATGCATTGCTTTGAATAGATACTACATTGCTTATTTTTAGCTGGACAAAGAGCTCTATCTGCAGATAGAGTTCTGTTCTGCAACTGCTTTCTCCTCGTCATCATCTTTGTGTTGTGAATCTCACTGGAAAAAATTACATGGTCATAGCTCAAGGGATAGATCAGCTGTGCTTGGAAATAGTTCACAGTATCGAACATGCATCCCTTTGGACAGTCTTGTGATGAAATTTCCAACTCGGATGATGAAAATGCACCATTTAAAAGACTCTGTTCATGCCCAATTAAGTAATATAATGATAATCAGAAAGTTGCAGATGAAGGAAGAGACCTATAATTGCTAGATGCCCATTCAGAAATTTGTCAAAATCCTAGTACCATCGCATGGTAAAGGCTGCGTTCTGTTTTGCCAGTCAAGGTAACTGCTACCAAGTGTCCGGTCAGACTTCAGACAGTTTTCCGAAGAACGCATCATTCATTTTGCAGTAACAAATACACAAACAAGTAGAGATGGCACTCACAGGATTGGCGGGGTAATAAGGGATACAGGCAGGACGAAGTTAAAAACTTAAGTAGATAATGAAATATAGAAGAGCAATCACACGTAAGCAGTGCAATAGAGTCACCAAAAACGATGTGCATAAGAAGTTAAATGTGAAGGCGTTAAATATTTCAAGATGAAGAGTGGTGGTGAATGAGGTGATTAAGGGAGGAGAACTCTAAAGGTGGGAAATTTTTTTGGAGGGAATGTATACGAAAGTCATCTTTCTTCGGATTAGTTCTTCAAGTATTATATAGTTGTTAATTGAAATGTTATACCTTGTGTTTCAAGGGTTCTTAGAACACATGATAATTTAAGAAAAAATCCCTTGCAAATGTCGTGGGACACTTTAGAGATAGGTTTATGTGGAGGACACTCGGCATCCCATGTCAAGTTAGTAGTTGAATTTCATAATTAAAAGCATGGCTAGTCAGATGCTTTCTAGCCATATTTACAATGTTAGATATGTGCCAAAAAAGTTAAATTTTTGATCCCTTTGTGGCGATGTTTGTAATTCACTTCCCACGGGGGTGTGGGGGGGCTTCGCCCCCCCCACTCATCTTGCAGGGGGTCCATGGGGGGCGGCGATGTGTTATAGAGCACCCCCTGGTGAAGGTTCGATGGTGGAGCCCCCAAAGAAAAAATTGAGGAGTCAACCCCTTGTTCCTACAAAGATGAATTCAATCGAATTCTATTTTTAGGAAGACAAATCCTAATGGCGTTTTTCCACTCTATTTTAAGGAGGAAGCCTAATTGTACTTCACCAATTACATGTATATGTTTTTCATGGAGATCTAAAGTTGCTCATAACGAGTTCACATGTAATATGTTCATCTTGAGTTAATAAAAGCTTGATATCTTGCAAAGTGGATGTTTCCCTAAGCACTTAGCTGGGGTTTTACCATGTAAATATGGTGTTTGTCTCTCACATGTTTGGTATTTTATATATTTCATTTATCTTTATCTCTGTAAACTATTATTTTGTTATTCAACTTTTTGCATATTCATTGCTACAATGTATGTGGTTTTCTAACATATAGACAATTATGTTAGGCCATTTGGCATGTTTGCACAAACAAAAAATAGATGTCTTCGTAAGAGGTTTTTGTATTGATTTTTATTCACTCTACCTCCTCAATATTCGAGGTTTTTAAAAACACATTAACTTTGAAGCATTTTCATTTGTATCTATGTCATGCCATGATGCACACAACAAGTTTTCTCATGGAAGAATTATCTACCTAAAATTTTGATAACAAAAATATAACGTATCATATGCTATGCGAGAACACGAAATGGTATGGTTTCCATCATCATGACTTTTTAAAATATTTCTCATGGAGGATTGGCACAAGCTAAGAAAATCATGAGTGGATGTGAGGGTGGTTTTAGCAGGAAAATCCGTAGAATACAATAAACTGAATAACACTAGATTAGCGTGTAAACCTATAACTATGGGTAGTGAGGTTATCTAAACATACGTACACTTAAAATTTAACAAATAATCTCTAGAATTAGTAAGCAATCAAATATAATTTTATGAACCCAATCCATTATAATGAAAATGAAAATCCAAATACAAGAAAGGATTGGAAGGTTGTGAACTAGAAAAAGAACAGGAATATTCCTCCCCTTAAGATGCATTTATGATCCAATCAGAATGGGTCTAAGGGATGAGGTTTTTGTTTTCTTGTGTGTTGTTTTTTTGGATGGTTGCTGGTTTCGAGTGTGCTGTTTTTTTGTTTCACTTTGCCGCTGGTAGAGGCTGTCTCAATTGATCCTCATTGTTATATCTTTGTCTCCACTTTTGTACTGGGTAGGGTCCCCTTGACCCTCTTTTACCTCTAATAAAAACATATAATTTTATTTTATTTAAAATCTTTATCTATGTTAACATTTCCATTCCAGTTTCCAATACGTATATTAATTGCCACGAACTTGGAAAGACTAGATTTTGAATGGCTTTGTAACATTTTGGGATTAATGCAATTACATTAGTATGTGTTTCAATAACACAATTGTTTAACCAAAAGTTCCATAAAATTACTATATAATTACATTTATTAATGACACAAGCATTTCAAAAATAGAAAATGTTTCTAAACATAAAAAATGTTGTATTTTAATAATACATTTTGACAGATATTACGAAGGTTGTAAAAAATTTAAACACATTAAGTATTATTAATAAAATATTGGTCACATACATTGAAATGAAGTGATTATTAACTCGACGTTAATTTTTGTCACTACTAGTTCAAAAAATACTCTAATTATTGAAGAAGTTAAAAAACAAATACATCATACCAATATTTATAGAAATGGAACTTTATCTATCACCCTAAGATCTTAAATAAGTATTGTTTTGGACAAAGCATGTTGTATGTCTGTGTCGGTGTATATTTATTTGTGTATATATATGTATGTATATAAGTTTACACACATAGAAGCATATATACATATAAATAAACATAGGCACACAATAAAAAATGTAAAAAAATACAATACATTTAATTTTAAGCCATACAAGATTTTTTTTATTGCATATATGGATATTTGTGTTTTTGCACAATATCTTAAATTTCCGCTTCCGAGAGGTAGGCCCACATCCACATAATAAATAAAAATACTAGCTTTTATAATATCTCAATAATTTTTTCATACATTACTTCCCCTCCCACACACATATATATTTTAGTGGTGTACTTGTAAGTACATTGAAAAGATATTAATACATATTTAGATATATCAATACAATTTAATATACATGACGAAAATTTTAATTACGTCGGAGGTCTTCTATGTTGGAGTGATGGTTTATTTTCTAATAGTGGAAAGGGACACATACGGTTGAGATCAAATGTGGATGGGCATTGAAAGTACACTGTGGTGCAAGTTGTCCATTTATTTGAGTAGATGGTCATGTGAACATTTCCCTTGTGAATAGTGTGTGTTAGGACCTTAACATTTATGCATGGACACATAAACAACATGCATGTTAGTGGTGTTACAATTGCATATAAGATGGTGATGAGTGTGGGGTGGGTTTTGGCCCATCCTAATAGGGATGAGAACTTTCTATTGTCTATACGACATGGACACGCGGGAGGGAGAGGGGATTTAGGTAGCAACTAAACCATTAGTGTAAAAAAATGGGTAGTGGGTTGGATAGGTTGTGTCTTGGTTACTTTGGGTTATGACTAAGTTAGTTTTTTTTGTTTATATTATCCAATATAATATAATGGTATTTTAAATCAAATACTATATTTACATTTGCATATAATATACATTAAATGAGACTTATATATATTATAACGTGGATAACTATTTTTTTTATTAAGGGTAAAGGTGTTTTGGTTGGGGCCCTACCTAGATACAAAATGGGCCTAAGACCAGATATTCAACAACCTAACAAGAGACAAAAACAAGACTAACAAACAAGCATAGTTAACATGAGTCCAAATAACAACAGGTTGACAACACCATGAAAGCACAATATCAACACAAAGTCAACACAAATCCTGCACACAACAACAAGAACACCCAGAAGGGACAAAAATAATAGAACATGAATAATAGAAAAGAAGTAGCAGATAAGAATGAAAGGGGCATTAGATCTAACAAATTTTGCACTTGATCCTTGTGACTTTGTCACATTGCGGGACTGAATGATTGCGTTTGTTCCGTATCGACTACACTGTGTTCCACCCATCATCGGAATCCTCAACAAATCCACCCCCAAACACTGATTTGATATACTTGTTATATTTATTGCTCTCCCAGAAGTCAAAAACCTTAATGGGGATGTAGCACCTTAAGCGGTTTCTTCTTCTCAAGAGATGTCTTCTTCTTGACCTTGGTGTTGACCCCCAAAAACTCCTCTAACAAAGGGCATCATTTATCAACCACAACTTGATTTGAACATCTGTTTTCCGGTTTTGTGGTTTCAGACCAATGCTGGTCCAATGCCCCGTTTTTCATCTCGTAATATTTATATCTCTCTTCTTCAAAAGAATCCGCCATTTCAATTGGTCTCTTTAACAGAGCAGGGGACACAAGTACTAGTTTTTCGTTTGGATCCTCGCAATGGTTTCCCTCCACCGATACATTGTCCAGATCCTCTTCATAATCCGAGCTAAGATCCCCGTTTTCCTCTTCACTATGCCCTTCTGTCTCTTCAGATTCAGAACCCTAATCTGTCTCAGAAACAGAGGAAGAGATCTTTTCCAACTCCGTTTCAACTTCTAAAAATCCCCTAGTCTGCATCCCTAAAGAAGAGGGCGCGAAGGGAGTCGCGTGTTCCATTACTGCATTTTTTGGAGCGCACTGCGTGGCCACATTCACAGCAGGTCGTGAGGAGGGTAAGGACATATGCGAAGAACCCGACACACCTTTAGACCCAACCGTGTCTCCATGCACCTTGGTAGGCATATCCCTTATAGCCTTGACACGCGAGAAAGACTCATCTGTTCCCTGCCGCAGAGGTAATACAACAAAAACACCGATCTATTTAGCTTGAGTAATAAGAGGATTCATGAATCCAGGTCCCTGTTTCAAGGCCTCGAAAACATCCATATGCATAGTATTGGTCGTGCCATACTCCTCCTTTGCCCAGGATTTAGTAGCTAAACAACTCCTGATTCCGTGTCCAGCCTGTAAACAAGATGAGAAAAATAAATTCGAATTCTCATTCAGGATATGTTGAGTCCAAACGCCAGTTTTAATCAACCTGATAAAGGCTTAAATGAGAGATTTCCTTTGTGTAATAGAATTAAGTCAAGGGTCTATACATTCTTTCCTCCAACAACAATGGTAAATGATTCAAGGGTCACGACTAGGGTGGACTTGGATTTTGTATTTTTTCGTATGAATGTATAAGCCCAAAATCTCCAAGATTTGTATTTATCTCAGAACTTGGAAATGCATTTCTATATTTTACATCCCAATGAATAACCAACATGGGATCCCAATGCTCATGAATATATATCAACTATGGAGTGTATTCCTTCAAAATTGTGTACCATTAAGACAAAGAAAGTACTACTTTATTTGCATATTGGATTTTGTTTGCCATGTAGTCATAACAACTAGAAAGAAGTTTGTTTTTCCAGCAACATTTGCATGATATTATTTTGCTGGGGAAAACCAATGCTTGAGATATCAACAATACAATTGTTCATTGCTTCAGTGATGTATTTTATGATTCATTTCACTGAAACTCTAAGGTTGCTTTTGGCATGAATTTTAGTACTCAGGAAATGAGTATTTTCAAACATATGCCAATGTAGAAGCCCAATGAATCAACCAGGCAATGAGCTTAGCATAAACACACTTTACAAAGAGAGGAATTTTATTTTGCTACCAATATCTTGTGCCACTACAACTTCCTTAAATCTCCATAAATGATTTTTTTTTTTTTCTAATTTTTGTTAAGTGATTTAGGATTGAGTAGGTGATTTTTTAGTTATTTCCTAAAAATAGATGAAAAATCTAAATATAGAATTTCAATTGCCTTTTTTAATAAGTAAAAATACTTGTGTAGTTATCGCCAAAAAGGTTGGAGACATTTTATGAATTACAAATACTGCAAATATGAAACTGTTATTAAAAATCATTACATTTAATGCATGCCTAACTTTAAATGCATCACTACAATTACTTTAATGTCCACATTAGGCTTTAAATGCATGCCTATCTTGCATAAGTATGTTTCAGAAGAAATAATTAGGATTTAAATGTATGCCTAGCTTGCATAATTCTATTCCGGAAAAATTTATTGCATGTTGACTTTTTCCATGAATTGCATGAGTCTATTTTAGAGTTAAATAGAAGTGAAATATTATTTTTGAATATTTTAATATTATTGGAGGTTCAATTATGAGTATAACTTGCTTTGCAATTTAAATTGTATTTTGGTAATTTTAGCATTTTTAGATAATAAAAGCATGGCCCAAAGCATGGTGCCATAGTAATGTATTATTGTAATTAGTGCAAGTTTTTCTTAATTTATTTTTATCGCAAGTAATTAGAATTAGTGACAATCAATCTTACAAATACTACTTTTAAATTTAGTTATGCACAAAGTGCACATTTTGATCATAAAGTACACAAACAATTACACTTTCTTAATCACTACTTTTTAAAATTTGTTTGGATGATATATAGTATTTGGGTTATTATATAGGTTATATTAGAGGTTTGTCAACATTTAAAGTTTCTAGTTTTGTTCCCCTTCCACATCAATTTCTTTCATCATCATTTTCAACATATTTTATTTACCCAATCATGATGTCATTGATTTTCCTTTAAAACTATAGTCAATCAAAATATATTTGCATGCTTTTATATTTTTTATTTCTTCCACCATGGAATAAACATGTAAAATCATCCCTTTCACTTCATGATATTTTTTTATTAGATAAGGTAATAAGACATGGATTGTGGCTCCCAGAAGCCTTACATTTTTCATGATTATTTTCATTTTAATACTCTATAAACAAAAAATAGTATATAAAAAATGGAAATATCCAACTGACTCTTTCATGAAGATTTGAGTTGTAGACGGGAGATGGAGTGCGAGACGAGCGAAAAATGTGAGCTTCGCGAAAAGTGCGAAGATAGGTGTAAAGGAGTCGAGGGTTTTGGGCCTGGACAAAGGTGGCATAAATAAGGAAGTCCGATCCTTCCAAGGACATGTAGGCAGGGAGAAAACGTAGATGGGACCCTTTTTTTCAGAGATAATCCAACAGTTGGTTGCCATATCACCAGGGATTATTCCATACCAATCGGGTGGCGCAACCGTAACAAATGGACTCCCTTAGGGTGGCAGGACAGTCTCCTTTCAACCTTTTTTTATCCACCAGAATTTTGAATTTCCAAGAGAGGTGTCCTTAAGGTAGAATCGATCATCCTCGGTTTCCTATTTTCTAGAAAGCCCTAATTCCTCTTCAACTCGCGTAATCACTCACAATGGTTTGGCAGTAGTCGCAACATTTTTCATTTCCCAAGGTTGGGTGCTACGGTTTATCTCGCCTTTAGCAGCTGATGCTTCTTCTTCGCATCAATATTCTTCACGTGTAAGGCCTGGGCGGTTTCGGAAACATATGGGGAGGGGTTTTTTTCTTTTTCCCTAGCGCACGATGGCAAGTCAGTGCTTACTTAAGAAGATGGGCTAGAAGGCCAAATAAACCTCTTCAACAGTAGAGCGGTGATTGCCAAGTTTCATAGGGGAATGGATTTCCACTGAAGAAATTTCTTCCTGGTGTGAAAATCAGTGGGGGAAAGGTTTATTCTTTAGCTAAATTCTTTTTTATTATATTTCGAGACGAAGCTCTTCAGGATGAAGTTCTCAAAAGAAGGAACTCCCTCCTCAAACAAATCCTTTATCTTAGATGTTGGTCTCCCAACTTTGATCTGGCCCTTCGCTGAAGTTGAGGTTCAATAGGTTTGGGTTCGCCTCTATGCCTTGCTAGTTGAGTATTGGAATCCCAACTATTCTTTCAAAAATATTACAGTAGCTTGGGTAAGGTCACATAGATTGACTCAAGGACTTTGGAGGGATCTTTGGGTGCCTTTTCTAGGGTTTGTTTCACCTTCGATCCATCTAGGCCATCTTCCCAAGTCTATTTCAATTTAGAGCTTCGCATGGTACTTGGATTCAAGTTGTGGAGTTTGAAAGAGTTTCCCAGAAGTGCTTTAAGTGCGGTCTCTCTGGTCATGTGAAGTCAGATTGTAAAGCCCCTCAGAAACCCTTTCAGTTGTAAGTGGATTCCCAAGCCACCCTTACAGTCTCATCCTCCAGAGAAACCCACTCTATTCCTGTGTGCTGCTCAAAACATTCCCTCTATTGTAGATCCCTCCCAGTCCCCATCAAACCTTGATCAATGATGTTGTTGAAGTCAGCAGAAGAATCTCTGATGGCTTATCTCTCATATGAAGTCCGGGTATTGAAGCAAGTCATGGGGCTTCCATGGAAGCTCTGGAAAATTGGGTTCAAGAAAAGGAGGCTCTTGTAGCTGCTTCTCCTGCTCTTGATCAGGAGGAAGTTGTCACTAAAGAAGAAAATGAGGTTGAATTACTTTCAAGTCAAGTGGTTGCTTGTTCCTTAGCCAAGACCCCCAGTCTCTCTAAGGTTCCCAATGTGGGATCCTTCGTTCCATGTGGTCAAACCGAAGTAATGAAGCCAAGATTAACAAGGAGATCTGTATTGCCAAGGTAAGAAAGGTCAAATCTACTTCTTTCTTTCATAAAATTAAGTAGGGAGTGGTTCGTCCCTCACTAAAGAATCAATGAATATATTATCATAGAATGTTAGGGGCGTCAATGACCATAACAAACAATGCTTAGTTAATTGCATTGTGTCATAAAGAAAGAGGTCAGATATATGCCTGTTGCCAGAGACAAAAATGAGCAAATTCTCTGGAAATAGAGGTCAATTAGCTTGTCAAAAGCTAGAGTTTGGTAAGGTCTCTTTGTGGACTTTGACGGTAGCTTTGGGAGGTTTAGGGTTTCTTATGCCCTACTATTGACACAAAGTTTCTATCCAACTCATTTGTAAAGGATATTCATTCACCTTTCAATGGTGTCAAAAATGGTCATAGGCTACACCACTAGCCTGATATTTGACTTTCTGCTCTGATTAACATCTATGCCCCCAATAATCTGATTGATAAAAAGAATTGTGCTTGGCAAGGATTTGTCAAGTGATTGGGAAAACTTTGACTATGATCTCATTATTTGGGGCTTAATGCAATCGCATCATGACCAAAATAAGGACAGGTGGTTTTTCCAAAAAACCCTCAATCTTATAAAGAATTTTGCTCCTTCATCCAAAATGCAGCCTTAGTGGATGTGGACAACACCAAGCAGTGTTGGTTCACTTGGTCTAATAGGAGGCTATGACTTCAGCTCGACAGTAAAGAATGATTGGACAAATTTCTTTCCAATGTTAGAGTGGCTTGAGAGAAAATATAATTCTATAAAGAAATGTCCTTAACAAGTCTCTAGGTCAGATCATTTACCCCATTTCTCTTCTTCTCTCTATTCGACTATGCCACCCAGAAAACCATCCCTTCAAATTTGAGCTTATGTGGCTCAGGAATTCCTCCCTCTTCTGATTTGGTTAAGGATTGGTGGGCTATACCATTCAGTTCAATGGAGCTTAGATGTTCATTCTCTCCAAAAACTTGATTGGGCTAAATTATAATGTCCTTAATATGGAACAAGAGATAAATTTCAAAAATATTTTCATAGAAAAGATCAGAGTTGAATCAGAGCTTAAACAATTGAATGATTTAGTCTTCATTTTGGGGACTTTGTCAAGTTGAATTCTTGAAAGAAAAATTTTATTGGGTGAACTAGGGGAGCTTCTTCTAAGGGAAGAAATATTTTGGAAGCATAAATCCAGCAGAATCTTGGATAAGAGAAGGGGAACGTAGTTACAAAATTCTTTCATTCCTAGTTTGAAGGCTAGAAGAAATTTCAACTAGACTATAATTTCCAAGTTAAAAATTCCCAATGGATACTGGGTGACAATGAATCAGAAGTAAAATCAAGATAAGCTTCAGTCTAGTTTTTTTCAACATTGTTAGATTGGTGATACCCTTTCTCATAGGGAGGTTTCAAAATTTCATTGATCAATTTCCATATGTGCCAAAAGTTGTTCAACTGATTATTGGAACAATCATCTTCTAGATCCTTTTTCTTTGGAGGAAATCAAGTCGGTGGAATTTTATCAATAGAATTGGGACAAGGCCCTAAAGGCTAGATGGTTTTCTAGCTGCCTTCTTTCAAGACAACATTGGGAAATAGCTGATTAAGATGTTTGGGAAGGAATAGAGGAATCTAAAGATGATAGGTAAAATTCTTAGGAGTGTTGAATCATAATTTTATTTGTATGTTCCCTAAGAAGTACCCAACATGAATATTTGGAGTATTTTAAGGCCTATTTATTCCTATGCAACACTGCATACAATATCATTTCCAAGGATATTAGCTTTCCAACTTAGTCCTTTTATGACTTTTCTCATTTCTCAAGAACAAACTAATTCTCTTCTATAGGTAGATCGATTTTTGAACGAATTATTTTATCCCAGCGATCTAATGGCACTCTCTAGGCCAGAATCCGTCATCCAGTGATATTACTCAAGAAAGTGGATTTCAGTAAGGCCTATGATTAGACTGAATTGACAGCTTCCTCACATGAAGTAATGGTTAAACTAGGTTTCAGTGGCCACTTCTTTCTGTAATTGGATTTTAAGCTGCATCTCTACACCATGCTTTATTATTTTGGTCAATGGCTTGGCAGAAGGCCATTTTCTTAGCAATAGAGGTATTCATCAAGGTGATCCTCTGTCTTCATATCTGGTTCATCATGGTAGCTGATACCTTGAGTAGAGATTCTGTCTAGTGCTTTCAGTAAAGGATGATTGAAGGGGATTTCTATGGGACCCGCGATTAGGCAGTGGACTCCTCTCTCTCACCAACATATTTGCTAGACGATACCTTCCTGTTCAGAAATCCTTGGGTACTATGGGTGGAAGCTAGTAGGAGTTTGGTGCATCACTGGATACCTATTACGAAGCTGCAGGTCAGGTGATTAGTGCTACCCAAGTCCTTGATCTTATTCCTTTAATTATTCCCCACAGGCTGCTAATGAATGATTAAGCATATCCTGGGTTTCTCGATGGGATCTATTCCTACATAAATACCTTAGTATTCCTATCTTCTCAGGCATTAGGATGGGATCTCCCTATGGTAATGGATATCATTATCTTCCTTCTCTCTCAGGATGTCCTTGTTGGAAAGGTAAATGGATTAAATTTTGCAGGTAGAATGCAATTGATGATGAATTATGTGCTTCGTGCCCTTCCAGATCATATATGCTTCTCTGTCTTGAGAATTCCCACGTTGGTCCCTTCATGAAAAATTGAGCATATACTCAGGATATTTCCTATGGCAAGGATGTGCAGGGATGAGAGAAAATTTCATCTTAGATAAATGGGAAGATGTTAAGATTCCTAAGCACTTGGGGTGGAGCTGGAATCGCATGGATCTGGGCTTTCAAAACATTTACCTTGGAGCTCAGCATATTTGGAACTTAATTTCCAATCATTCTAGTTTTCTGACAATTCAGTAACTTGATTTGTGAAATACCTTTCCAGATGGTAACTCTAAGTGAGCATCATCATTAGTCGAAGAGATTCCAAAAGGGTCACAGATGTGGAACTCAACTTGTGCTATAATAGCGCACATATTTTCTCCTCGACATAGCGACCTCATGGAAAATAGGCAATGGATCCTCTGCCAAGTTTTGAGAGGATTCTATGGTGATGACCTCTTAATTCTACAAGAGACTACCGAGTGATAGAATTAATCAAGGTAGCCACAGAAGTATCCTTGGGGAGATCAGGTAACAGAATTAGTAGATTGAAAGCGAGTGATATAAGATCTGCTTCTATTTCTATAGGAAGGAGGTGGAAGCCTTGCTGAAGTCCCACTGAGTGATAGCCAAGAGATATCATTCATATAGAATATCGTTCATAGTTACAGGAAGAATGAGATCTGGGCTATAGACAGAATGAGGATCAAGTTCTATAGCAGATCAATGGGCAACAAGTGGATAGAACTAGCTAGTATTAAAGTGGAGCGTGATACATTCCTTTTGCAACAAGATAGACATAGGCTCTATTTCAGGGATGCAGTTGATGATTGGGACATAAACCTGTCTACTGTAGCAGGTGCAGGCCACCTATTGTAGGAATGCAGTACTAACGCATAATCGTTCTAACACAAGTGGAGAAGGTTCCTGAGTATGGTCATGTAACAAGCAGCAAGTCATGATCTAGATGCTTGCATATGGGCATCAGTGATTAGTGTGATTTAGATCAGAGGGTCCTTCATTGATAGGTCTCCTCTTAGAGTTAAACATGGTTATGCGGGAAGTTCAGACCTGGTTTGGTTCAACCTGATGCAGTCCAGCATGATTAAAAGCACCCTATGACATCATGGCAACACCTCGTATACCCTATAGAAATGCATTCTAAAAACCTTGGCTACAATATGGCTCAACTGTCCTAAAAGTAAGCTTTAGCACTACTTTTGTTTTTGTGAGAGAAAACTCTGTTTTTTCAGGGATGTCTCTTTAGATGTCTAATTTAGGTAACTTTATTTCTAAGACAATTTCCATCTCATTGATATTGATTAGTTCTAAATTTATCTTACCATTTAGCAGTAGTTCTCAAGCTTTGATGCCCTTATCAGGAACGATTTTAAAAAAATGGAGACATTTCTTAGGTCGGGAGTATATTCTCAATTTATGGCAATCCAAATGGGACAAAGATATGAAGTAGTAAGACAGCTCAGTGGTCTGCACAGATGCCCATGATGTAGTGCAAGGTTAACTTCAAAAATGATTCTAAAGGACTACCAACATAGGCACCCACATGCGGGGTGTCATTGTACACAATGAGTTCCCAGGCAGCTTATTAGTGCTGGATCCTTTTATCTCACATGAAGGCACATTTTATCCCACGTGAGAAGATACTAAATCTCTCCTCTTTCAGGGTAAAGAACGTACATTAAAATGTGGTTTCTCTTCATCTCATTATAGAAGGGGGACTCACAGATCATAATTCATTCTATCAAAAAAGGTAAATCCTCCAACCGGTCTTTGGACCATTTTATTTCAAATACCCTCGTTTAGTTAGAAAAGGTGGACTCTTGGAAGATTAATCATGTTTATAGAGAAGAAAATACATCTTCAGATTACCTCATGCCAACTTCAGGGTATTGCAAAAAGAGGAGGCCATACTTGATAATGAATTAGAAAATTGGCCCAATCTTTCCATCATTGTGTGAGGTGAGGCTATCTTTGTTCCATTTAATTTGTAAGAATTAGCTCGTGTGAAGTTTTTCTATAAAAATTTGCTCCTTTGCCCTCTTCTTTGGCATTTCATTTCAGTTTCTTCCTTTTAGAGATAGGGTTCCCTGTTTCTAGTTGTATTGTCATGGCAGTTCCTCCATTTCTTGGACTTTATCTTAAGGGGGATTCAAGGGAGATGGAATTCTATGACCCTATTTCCTATGCAAGATTCCGTAAAGTTTTTAAAATTGGCTTTGGCTTGGTGGAGAATGTTGTCGAGAAAATTATTGGTGAGGACTATTTTTTGGGAAGTGGGTGAGTTTGTGTAAACGCAGAGACAACCTGTGTTTTTGTTACCCACCTCTTGTTTCTCGGGGGTAATAAGGAGGAAACCCTGTTGATCACCTACCACTTAATTTTTCCTTCACATTCGGTGGTTCTAGTGGAAGCTCTGAAGAATTTCTATTTACCTGCGACATACTTGCTGGCCTCTTTTGTGGGTGACAAAGATTTGGTGGCTCAGAATTACGTCTCATAATTAGAAAAGAGCAACAAGATGCTGTGGAAATTTGTTGTCACTGTCCACAAAAATGTTCAATGAAAGATAAAGGACCAACCTACATCTTTCCTCTTGTTCTAGAAGTACTCTTAGCTCCCATTGGCCCTGGTCCAGACCGTATTTCCAAGCTTAAGGTTAAGGGGAGGGTCTCCTACATCTTCTTGTTGAAGGAAACAAAGGCCAATGACCAGGGCCATCACTCTAGTGCTCGTCTAAAGGTTCCTTATCCTGGGGTGGACTCGATGGCACTTGTGAAAGAAGAAGCCATTGAAATATCAAAATAATCTTGCTCTAAATATATATAGCTATATAATAAAAGAGTTAGTATGGTTGTTTTGCTTTTTGTCATGTCAGGGAAACTAAGCTTAGTTTTAATTCCTTCTAGTTCATGGGCTTTCTTTCCCGATCAATATTATGTAAGGAAGGGGAGCCAAGAACCCCTCGGTTCAAAGCTCCAGAAAAAATTGTTTACCCATAAAAAATGGAAACATCCACATGTAATATTAATACAACAAACAATACTATGAAATGCACAAAGACATCCTTACATGTAGATACAATCATGCATATGGTGGTTTTTATATGGGGTTAGACATTTTAAGTTTGTATCTTCTCATACTAACTTTATATCTCACCACATTAGTCCAATCTATAAATTTGTACATTGTGCCATAAAAAGGTAAAATTGATAGACATACTAAACATTGAAGACAAAACCCAAAATTAATTGTTGTCAATGTGAATAACTTAAGACTTGCAATGGGAATAATAAAATACCATTTCATATACCGTTGCTTCCAAAATTTAAATCCTTTATAAGGTGTTGATAGTGGTTTATTCATTGGCAATGCACCATCATTTCAGAAATAAGGAAATTTAGATTCATATTTCTTCAACATCTTAGGGAAATGTTCTGAATCATGTTTGGACTCTTATTTATGAAGTGTCCTATAAGTCATCCCCCTTATTTTATGCAACTTAACCTAAATTTTTGGCAACCCATTATTTCTTAGTGAAACGTTGAAAGTATTTTGAACTTCTTCCTCTTCAATTAAATTTCTCTTAGTATCCTCTATCAGTTCAATACATTCTTTAAAGTTTTCTTCAATTTATATATTTTCTTCATTTGAGTATGTAGATAATTCTAGTGGTGGAAAAATAATTAAAATTTTGAAAGGTAAAAATTTGAAACTATTACAATAATTTCATTTTTTTTAATAAATTTAATTAATTCCCAACAATAATAAGAAAATAATAGAAATATCAATATTTTTCAAAAAAGTTAAAAAAAATAAATTTAATTTTATCCCATTTTTTGAAGTTTTATATATTTATGTAATTTTCCCAATTTTTCTTAATTTCTCCAATAATTTTGTAAATTTCATAATTTAAACATATATTTTAAAATTTTACAAAGTTTCATCAAATATGATAGATTTTTATGCTAGAACCATCAAAATGTGAGGAGTCATTTTTCAATAAGCATACATGTTTTCTTGTTATTTCATATGGTGACCTTTTCAAAATTGTTATTCTAGGTGTGTCAACATGTCATCTAATAGTATCTTGTCCCATGTTTGGAGAAATTTAGTTCTAACAAAGTATTGAGAATGATATCACCAAATTCAACCTAAAGGTTTCTGGCATGATCATTTATCATTTTCTACCATACTCCCATCCTCTACCCAAATAAGATAATTTTAGGAGGGCTATGCACATCATGGAGATATGGCTATGTACATATTTTTAATATATAAATCACCTAGTTTACATGTATATAAAATGTTTTAGTAATGGTAAGGCACACGAAGTTACAAAAAAAATATTGAAATAAATGTTGTAGAATAGAAAACATTTATTGAGGGATATGTACAAATGAGTTGTGTTGAAAATTTCCTGAACAAATGTTAATTTCAACATAAATTATCCAAATCCCATTAATGTTTTCATAAGCATTGCATCCTATCATAATGTGAGATTAAAAATGTAATGGATAGCCATTCATCATAGCATAATGGTAATCTAATTTTTGTTTTTTTTAGTTACAATTTCTTTCGTAAAAATGTATACAAAATATGGAAGCACACAAAATTCACATGAAATATTCGTAAAATATTATGCAAAAAAATTATTCTCATGGATTTCAATGATTGTGGGATATGTATAAAAAGAGTTTTAAAAAAATCACTTTTAGACTCCTAGGAAATCACTTTTAGGATATTTACAACCAAACTCACCAAAATTTTATACCATATACTCTAAGTGTGTTCCAAAATTGAATATTTGAAATAGGGTATAGCTATCTACTAGAGTATATTAAAAAATAATATATTTTTTTGAAATCTTGTTTGTTTTATTTTCACAATAGATTATATATATAATTTCTTAGTTTTAAATTAATATTTTATTTTTTGAAGATAATCAACTGGAGAAGAAAACTTGTTTACCGCAAATACTGAATGCGGTTGTTCATGTGAACTTTCTTTTCTGTAATTTTTGAAGAAATATGCAACTTAGCTAGTTCATGAGAAAGTAAATCTTATTGTCCTGGAATACTTAGAGTGTCCCACATTGAGATGTTAACATTATAAATTTTTCATTACATCAAAAATGTTGAAAGAAGTAACATAGTTTTGGAGACAAATTCTACTGTTTTAGCATAGGCTTTAGTGAAAATTGATTTTGCTTTAGCTGCCTTTGATAGCTGAGGTATAAATAACCTTCTTGGATCAGGCATGTAGCTATTTTTGCTGCCTCTTTACTAGCAGACACACTTGCTATTTTTTCAGGAACAATAATACTGTTAGCTAGTTTTGGGCTTGTAATTGCTATTTTATTTGTGACAGTGGGTAGAATAGGCTTGTTTTTCTATTTTTTAATTTTTCCAGCTTTTCCTTGAGCCCTAGTAGTAACTACAATGAAATCATCCCTCATTGAAACTGACTAAGTTCTGCTTAGGTGCCTTCTCAACCTGAGTATCTTGCTGCCCACCCTGCATTTGAGGCATGAACAACATCTCAGATTGAGGTTGTGAAACAAGACTTATGTTCAGAAAAGCTTTTGGGAAACTAGTGGGCTGAATGAGGTTGATTACAAGGTTGACACCACTCTTTTGTAGCCATATTAATTGGGACTAAAGCGTTAGATGAAATAGGAGCCTTTGGGTAAAACTGCCTTTGCTGATAAGGCTTCCTATAATTTTGATTTTATTGATAAGGCCTATCTATTTTGCTGATTTTGCTGATAAGGAGCCTGATAAGGTCTGTTAGGTAATGTAAGCCTTTTCTCAATTGAAGTTAGCTTGTTCCCCATAGTCTGCAAAGCTTTAAATATGTCATCTAATGGGGATGCAACAATAGGTTCTCTAATCATGATAGGTTTGTGGGATAGGTGCTAAATCTGTCAGAAAAGGCATCGAAGGCCTTTGGTGCTAATTTTCTAGCTTGAATAAGGTTTTTTTCAGCTCTTATAGCAATATCATATAAGCATCCGGGAGAGTTTCACCTCCCATAGACTGAATCATAGTTGAAATATCACTATTTAATGCTCTAAGATAATAAAGGAAAGCATGGTCTTCTCGAGGCTTAACACTTATTGGGATTCTTTCCCAAGTTTTGGAAAAACGGATGCTGAAACTAGACATAAATTCGAGGGAGCTCTTTTAATGGTAGTTAGTTGTTCTATGAGAGATAAATGATCTGATTTATCTTGAAATTATTCAAGCAATTTTCCACCTAACTCATCCAAGTTCTTATGCTTCCAATCTCTAAATTTCTATACCATTTTAAGGCTTGCCCTTTGAAGGATGCAACTAAAAGTCTTAAGGCCACGTCTTCATGGGTTATGTTATGAACTGCACATAGGGCTGCACCATATTTAATGTGCTTTGTAGGTGTAACCTGATTTTCATCAGTGAATGATGACAAAATTTTCATGGCAACATTAGAGATATCGTGATAAAATGGAATTACTAATGGGCTACCATTATTAAAGGTCACAAAATTCCTAGGTGGTTGAATAACCATTTGAAAAACTGAGATCTGAACGAAAATATTGGACTCGTGGTGAAGGAAGATTGGGAGGAGGATTACCAAATTTAGGTTTATTATAAGGTAAACTATTACCAACTCTTCTCCTTCTTACAGAATTCAAAGGTAAAGAAATAAAATCAGAAGGAATTCCTCTTACTGATGATCTTGTAGTCACTTTAGGCATGGAACATGCTGTAATACTGGTCTGAAATCAATTTTACGGAGTCGCCAAATAGATCTTTAAATATTTAGAATAAATTACTGCAACTTTTTGTCCCGAACGTAACTTTTGCTTGTTGTAAATCTACTATATTTTGCATATAGATTTGATTTGTGGTCCCCACCGGGCGTGCCAAAAAACTATTATCTCTTAACAGGTACACCCTCTAGAGAGATGGTTGCAGGTGTTCTAGGCTTGAAAAATTTATCTCTCTCTTTCGAAGATATAATGGAAACACCTCAGGTTTGTGGGTATACCTATTTTGAGGTGAATCTCCGGTATACAAGGCCAGTTCCTTATTGATGTATCGTGTACTAATTTTTTGTGGTTTAAGGGTAAAAGATGATTGTAAAATGATTTAAAACCGAGGTGATACACAAAATTTGTATGAGGTATTTGACTGAGTATATGCACAATTGATACAGAATGAATTTCTGATGCACATTTGCCAAGGTGGGTTTTCTAAAGATAATTAAGGGTAAACACTTTGATGTATTGAGGGATAAAATCACAACAGTATTGCCAAGTCACATACACATTAATATCATGTAAAAATTACTGAATTTTGCAATAGTGTAAAATGATTAATCAGGGAATTCACATTCACAAGATTAATGGAACATACAAAAGACTGCAAATAATTGGAAAGGCAGAAAATACTTCACATTCAGAGGGAAAAACTGGCAGAAAATGCTTTAGCACTCTTGTATCTAAAATTCCTCCCTTTTTGCTTTGCCAACACACACAATATATAGCAAAATTTATTCACCCACCTTTCCTAAAAATAGGCTAAAGCTGTACTCGCCCTGCCCATGCATCCTATTTTTACCCTTTATTTGTTAATAAATAAAGGAATAAAATAAGCATGCTAATACAAGAGAGGCATTAATAGCCTTGATTACAACTCAGTCAAATTGTAGTTGACTATTCTATTTTCAATAGAGCTGGGTGAATAATACTAATAATAAACCTTTCTTGATGAGAAAAATATTCTCCAATGCATGCAATATCTGTCTTCTAGTTGTTCCATTTTATCCACTTGTAATTTCAAAAATAGTATTTAAAACTCCCTCTTGGATGCACATGCAAAAGTTGATCTCCCTCTTATGAGAAAAAATAAGTCATTATTCACAATACTTTACAAAAATCACCCAATGAATGGGGACCACCTTTAGGCTCTGATGTTGACATTCCCTTTGTCTTCTTGTGATCACATGAATAACTACATTCTGAGTTATTTTCAAATCCTCCTACTGTTGGGACCTGCCTTTGATGTGCATACTTGTCTTTCTCCTTTGCTGACTTGGCATAGTAACATGGTTTTAGAACACACATGGGGTTACTTTGTGAAATGTTACCACACTTATACTCCGGCCACTTTTTGGATGTCATTATATTGCATGTTCAACCACCTTTTTGATTATCATTGCATTGTGATTTGTTGTTAGTATTTGGTTATTTTGACATATGTTATAAGACCTTAACAAAGGTCAATGCAATGATCATTTAAATGATGTCGGTTGGCCCCCTCCTCATGGTGACTCACCCCTTGGAATATTTTTTGGTGGCATTCACTAACTTAGGTCGAGTTATCTCTTTCTGGTGAAGGTCGTCGATCTGATCTGATTGATCCTTGGGCTTTGATCTTATGTACCCATGGTTAGGTTTTTTGAAGTGGCATTTAATGTATGTGGATGACATCGTAACCATGGTAGTTCGTATGAGGAGTTGGTGCTTGATCGTCGAGCGTTGATTGTTGTAAATTTTGATTTTGGAACATTAATTTTATTCACCATAGTAAGATAGGGTTTGTATTGAGGTTAGTTGGGTGAGTAAAGAACACTCGAACCCCATCATTCTTCTTTATTCACACTTGGAAAAAATTTAGGGCGAAGCCTTGGAAAAATTTCTCCCTACCACCATTGTTGATGTTTTCTTGAGATTTAATGAAGGGTTGCTTTAAATTTTGAGCTTTCCACCTTCAATGGAGTTTCTGTTTTGAACTTTCTGAGTGATGGCTGATATTTACCAAGCATTTCAAGCTATGGTTTTAGTTTTTCTTAGAGGGTTTGTAACGGTATGTGCTTCTTTCTGAAATCTCTGTGAGGGGTCTCTAGTTTTTGTTATGGTGGCCACCATTGATGAGTTTTTAATTCTCTCTTCTTTGTTCTCTTTGAGAATGACTTGCGACTTTTTGGAGCTCATCGAGAACACATATATCTGCTCAATTTTACTTTTGAATGTGCTTATTTATCTTCTCGGTCTCTTTCCATTTTCAGCTCAACTGGTAAGTTAATAATGAAGTCATAACTTGTGATTTGTTAAATGGGTATTCTATATTTTGTTTAAAATTCACAAGATCTGTTGTATAAGAGACATGGGTATTTGAGTTTTCAGCTTCATTTGTTTATGATAATTTCCTCTTTTACTATGGCTGCCATGTATGAGCTTGGCATTTCATGGGTTTGACATTTCTTTGTTCATATATGAGATAAAATCTTAGATATTTGAAATATCCGCCATCATTCTAGACTTTGGTTTGTATCGTCTATTCTATTTCTGAAGCCGTAGGTTTGATGTCTTTTCTGAAAATGGTAGATGCCTGAGAGAGGTCGCTATTTTTTATGCTTTCTCTATTATTTTACAAAGTAATTCTGAGCTTTTCTCGAGCTGATTCGAGCTTATCAATTTAGTATAAATGGTTGTTTCATTGATGTTGAGGATTTGCATAGATCTGAATTCCTTCATGGGTTCAAAGTTTTTGACAAAGGGTTCCCAAATTTGTAGACTTTCACCTCTCTATTATTGATTAAGCTCAGATGAAGCTCTCATACTCTTTAATGCCATCCCCTATTGGTGTATGATTGATCTTCTCTTAAAATGGAATCCATTGTTTGATTTGGAAATGATTTCGTATTGCTTATGAAACCGCTTTACTTGAATAGATCATTCCTTTCCCCATCTTGTGGAAGACTTTGGGTTCACTTTTCTTTTGAAAATGTTTATCATGTTTTTTTGGAGACAAGTTGATCATCAATATTTCTTCCTTTAGTGCTAGTAAGTAGTTATAGATTGCTTCTCACTTGCTGAAATGTTGAACATATGATTACTATTTGATAGATTGAAAAAGTACCATAATTTGAAATGGTATCACAGTCATGTTTACTACTATGAGGAATCCCTGAGGATCTATCCCTGCTCCAGCGTTTGTTATGTTGCTTTTGCTATCGCTTAGTGTTCTGTATGGTACCTGATTTGTTACAGATTCAATGGTGTCTGATGTTCGAAATCCATGTAGCTCATTTTGAAAACATATCGTTTAAATTTGATGAGATTTGAATGCTCTAAGGTAGTTGGAGGTTGTTGGAAAAATGTATCACCGATTCAATGTATAAAATAACTCTTGGTTACTCAACAAGTTGCATGGTTTCTTTATTATTCTCTTGAAAAATCATACTTATTGATAGATGTATGAAATCCTTCACCTTCTTTGATTCTTGACGAGGACCTTTACTTCTGAAATTTGCATCTTTTGTATGAAGTTTTGAAATACAAATCTGCAAACTGGTTGTATACTTGAGTGAAACTTTGATATGGAAAATAAACCTCTTCAATTCCTTGGAAACCTAAGCAGTTTTGTAACATCATCTCATTTGACTTATTTTATGCATTGTAATTCAATATGCATTGAAACACCTGTTTTGAGTCCTAATACTGTAATGAAAATATTTTCCTTGCTCTTTTAGATCTGAAAATAATATCAACATTTCATGTACTTGATTCCTTTCATTTTCAACTCTTTGAATGTGAAATTTATTCCTTAATGCAACTTGATCAATTGGTACTAATATTGTACTTGATTTTTACGATTCTAACTCATTCATATATGTTTATGTCTTTGTCAAATTGATGGTAACCTGTAATTGCATAATCTGTTGGAAAACTACTTTGTTCATTTCTTTCATTTGATTATTTACTAAAAAGACATTCTACTTATGAATTCCTTTTGTACTTGACCCTGATTCAACTATATAATGAGATGCTCCTTTTGATTTTGTCTTTCATGTATTTTGTGTTTTGAAATAGAAAATTTGTAACTGTATTTAATGATAACTTAGAACTTGCAAGCTGTAAACCGTTATCTTTGACCATGCCATGCATTATCTACTTTCTGCATTATTATTTGATTTATATACATCTTTTAAATCATGTATTAGTTTGAAATAACATGATGGAAAGATGTAAAATGTCCATTTTACATGGTGAAGCCTTGTCAAATTTTTCTTAGATTTCCTTTTTCATTCTGTTTTAGCTGTAATCTTATCTCTTTTTAGTTAACTTCAACCTTTATTTGAACTAAAATAAATGTACTTTCATGATTCAAGTTACAGAATGTGTCACTTCTTTCTTCTTACCTGTATTTATGCATTTAGACAAATTGGTTAGAAAATATTAGGCCTTTTGGCCTCTCTTTCATTCGATAGTTTTTCTTTTCTTCACTTTTCTTTTTCCTGAGTGAGTAAATCATATATGCTATTACAGAAAAGTACTTTTTATCAATTGTGCCTTTGATCTTCACGTAATTTATATCTTTTTTTGTTAAGAGATCCATCTGCATGAATTTGAATAATATAGGAATATGGATTAATCTTGAGCTCGTAATTGATTGTTTTCTCTTTTCTCTTTTCAGGTATAGTGCCTTAAGCAATGAGATGAAGAGGGAAAAAAGCTGGAGATGGAGATGCCTCAACTAGAGAAGAAAACTCCAAGGAAATGATGGGTTCACTCATACTCCTTTATTTTCTCTTTCATGCATATGTACCTTTTATTTCAGTAGTTGTACTTTAATTTTCAGTTACATCCCACGACTTGTGTGGGAACATTTGAAATTCCTTATGAATAAAACATTGAATTCTTAAATTGAGTTGTGTATTTCTTTTTGCATTTTATCTTTATGTATGGATTGTATGATGAACTAAACAACCCAATAATATAATTGAATGTATTAATCATAAAGGAAAGAATATCAAAGCATTCCTGTACCATGTAACAATGAACTTTGATTACTATAATATGTAATTATGATTGCTGTTCCAAAACATATAACACTTCATTTATTCTACAATTTGATGTCTTCATCAAGATAACACAACTGTCCTTTGGGGCTTTGTGTTTTTTTGTTGACGATAGTCATGAAATTTTAGACTATGTGATCTGTTATATTTTGTAACAACACACATAGCTACAGATTCCATGTAATCATTAATTAATTCAGTAGAAAAAATATTGACTGAAAGAATATCCCCTAGCTTAGGTTCATTTCACCAATGTTATCCATCGTAATGAAGTTTTGAGTTGCCCATTTTTGCACAAGTACAAAAATTGTCAACAACTATTTTAGTAGTTTGGTTGTTTTTAGTTTCCCCCATTTTAGTACTTGCATGCTAAATGTAGGGTAAATTTAGCACTTGTATGCTACGGGGTATATATCTATGCATGTTGAATGTGTATCTATCATTTGCAGGATTTATTTTCTTGCAGTTCTCCTCTTATTGCAAGTTGTTGGTTCTTTTATCAATTGTCTCTCTCTGTTTACAGGTAACACATCCATTGAAGATATATCACCTTGCTTCTTCTTTTTTTTACTGTTGGTAAATGGTTTTTTGATGGGGAAAAACCATAAATCAACAGAAAAACAATAGGCGGTAAACCTTGCTCCATTTTGTTTCATCTAGTTTTTGTCATGATTTTTTTGGGGAACTTAGTAGAAAAACCAAATCAATTCATGTCTTCTTTATACATTTATTTTATTGAATTAAACGCTTCATTAAACATGGCCTGATTTGTCACTTTAGTAGACTGTGCTCGAGTTTGCCACAACTACATTCATGGATCTCTTCGCAGTGGCATCCTTTGTTGCATGGTAGAGTGGATATATACCCATGTGCTCAAGGTTTTTTTATTGTGGTTTTTAAGGTTCTGGAAGGTCGTGATACTATTTTTTCTAAGCTTTGGGAACTTCAGAGTCATATTTTGCTTATGAAACCATGTTACCCTTATTTCAACCCTACTACTAAAACTTTTAATGTCAATCCTATTTGGGTGCGCCTTCCTCACCTTCCACTACAATTTTGGGGGAGGAAAGTCTTATTTCCATTGGAAATGCTTTATGGAAATGACTTGTCATAGATACCAAAACTGAATTGAATACTCACATGACATATGATAACATCCTTGTTGATATTGATATCACTGTTGATCTACTATCCTCTATAGAACTTAGGGTTCTGGACAAAATCTGGACTCAACAACTGGACTATGAAGGCTTTCCCTTTAGATGTAGGAAATGATTTTCTTTGGGACACTTAGTCTCAAACTGTACTAGTGTGAAACAAAGAAAGAGTGATAAGGTATCTTGGTGGAAAGATTTCCAACCTAGCATGATGGTTGTGGGAGAGGTTCTAGATGATTCTTTGGAGGATTTAGGGTCGGAAGAACATGATTTACAACATACATATGAAACCCTTGTTTTTCCTCCTCTGCTGGGGGATAAGGGTTTGAATTCTCTACAACATTCTAGTGGTCTATCGCATCCTTTGGGGTTGACATATGAAAATAAAGAGACTCTTGAAATAGTGTTACCAATCCACAATGATGAAAATGAGGATCCTAATAGGGAAGTGGATTGGATGGTTGTGAAAGGAAAAATGAAAAGAAAAACTGTTATAAGCCCACTTAAAATGAACTTAAGATCTCATGGTATGGGGTCTAATGGGTAAACTTTATTTTCCTACTGTAGTTGTGGTTTGGCCACTGGTAGAGGCCTCTTCATTTGATCATCAATGCTATATCCTTTATCATTTTGTATTCGGGGTTTTTTCGTCCCCTTAAAACCAAACAATTTTTACCCTGTCCAATTTTTTTTACTGAAAGCATTGTATTTTAAGATGATAATTTGTATGGTATTTTTCATGTATATCTTCAGTCTGGTTCTTTTATCAGCTTGATTTTTTTTGTAGTTGATATGCAATGACCCTCTCAAGTAATATTAATATTATTTTCATGATTTTGTAGTTTACTAGAATACATATGTTTATTATAAATGTGAGATGTAGCTTTTTTGATCAGATGTGCTTTTAAAATATTTTCTGATGGAAAATATTGTTTTTATAATATTCTCAAAATTTAACTTTCTATTCGTATTCGTCTATAGTTTGAGTTATATCTCTTAGTGGTTATCCAAATTACCAGAATCCAACCCTTGTATTAGTATTTTTTATATTCTTATATTAAATAGTCAAATATTTATAGGATTTTATTACTCTTGAAGAGATAAAAGTGGGAGCGGGATAGTATGTGATAACTACTAAAAAATCTAGCAAATCTAAATAACTAGACTAACACCACATAGTCTATTAATAAAGATAGGAATTAATAATAGTAACATCAATGATTAAAGCTTATTGGAACACTTAAAATAACTAACATGATATTAATCAATTTTAGCTAAATCATGCCTACTTTGTATGAATTGCTAACTAACATAGACCTAAATAGATCTAAGAGCAATCAAATTATGGTTTGTTGCTACTTCACAAATGGTGAGAGGATCTCTATAACAATGGCTACAAGTCCATATTAGATATCTCTCTACTAACCAACATGAAGATTGGAGGAAAGGATTGAGAAAGCTAATCCAAAGAGGAAGTAAGGCTCTTAATCATATTTCTTATATGATATGTAATTCAAAGCATGGTGTAAAGTTTAAAGGTAGGTATTTAGTATTTTTATAGTTTCATATTTGGGGAAAATTGCATCTTGGTGCATGTGGGACTGAAAGCACAAAGTATATTAAGGTTTCTAATCATGATTTGTGAATTAACAATTGATTAGGATGTGAGGAGCCTTACTCAACCACTTAGGGTCAATTAAGAAGCTAGGATAAGCTTTTAAAGCCTTATGAGTTGTCTTAGAGGGAAATGGAATGATTATGAATTGTTAGAAGAGGTGTTTGAGCCAATAATAAGGCTTATTGACCAAAACAAGGGTAAAATAGGCTTAATTTGCTAATAATCGCTAATTGTTTGTTTGGAAGAGGATTTTGACTTACGATGTGTTGTAAATTGGTATCCTGAATGTGAACGATGTTAGGTAATAAAAAAATCATTCTTAATTAACCAGAATGGTAAGAAACATTAGTTAATTAGTGAAAACCACAAATTATAGCAGAAATGGTAAGAATGGGAGTGATTAGTGTGCTGTTAGCAATACGATTTGTAAAAGTTTAATTTAGGTGTCTACATTTTGCCCTTTTTTGAGGTGAAGTAAGCAACGCCACTTGAAACAAATTAGAAAAGCATAAAAAAGTAAATTTTTGGAAGAAAAATTAGTATAATGAAGGATGCCCCCTCGAGTGTTGATAGGGTGATAGAAGAAGTCAATTGATGATAAAAAATTTGATCGAAACAGATAGAGGAAAGAGGATAGAGATAAAAATGTTTTTTTTCACTGCCCCAGGTGTTGTGGAAGAAAAATGAATAATGATAAGACATGATAGTGAAGAATATATGATAAGACATGATAAGACCACGGAGGCACGGTCGTGCTTGCGTTAAAATAACACAAGCACGTAAGTGTTGGTGTTAAAATATGGGAACTCATGTGCATATGAAATAAAACATGGATGCCTACATATAGGTGCAAAGATGAGTGCGCTGATGTCATATCAGAAGCATTGATGTGAGCTAGGGGGTTGGGGGGAAAGGGGTGCGCTTGTGTGACGATGTAGGCACTGATGCTCAAAAGGGGGCACTGGTGCTTTAGGGTGATGGTGTTGTATGGGGCGCGCTGACACAAAAAAGTATTTTTGAATTACTTTTAAGAAGAATTAGGTAGTTTTTAGGAAAACTTAGATGATAAAATAGATGAATTAGATGATGAAATAGAAGAATTAGATCATAATAAATGACTTGTTTGACCTTATAGATGGATATACCCTAATTAGAGACATGGGAGCAACACAGATAGCTCCAGGCCTATGAGGTGACATTCTGTCGACGATATCACATCTACTTGGAGACGCTACTAGATGTTACAGGCATCTCATACATGGCTCACATGCCATAAATTACCTTGGACAATAGCCTGCTCATAGCCTTAGCTGAGAGACGACGGAGTGCACGCGGAGTGAGAGCCAAAAATTTCACATTCTGATAGACGAGATGAGCGTTACTTTGGAGGACGTTTGGCATGTTTTTAGAATGCCTATTCAGGGTTAGCTAGTGACATACGATGGCCATTGCGGTCATAACCTGCACAACATTACTATGATTTTTAGAGTAGTAGACATACTTTTCTAGGGTATGTTGGTGGACATTACTAGATGCATAGATAATCATCGGCTTGGGTGAGTTCCCCTGTATCTTATAACTCTTGTGAGTGGCCTATTGCTACCTGGCAAGACTAGTGCTCATTTTTTTGGTCCTGATTGGAGTGATATAGGGACTCAGTAGTGGGGATCTCTATTACTGGGAGCAGTGTATATTAGCCCATATGTATGTAGATTTACACTTGATAGCCTATCGTGGTCAGAAGACCATGGGAATGGTGACCTTACTTCAGATATCGGCCTGGGATCATATCGCTATATGATGGCCAACAAGAGTATTGCGAGCTTGAGCTCTCAGCGAGCCATCCTTTATTGGCTAGTTCTAGATGTTGACAGTATTCATAGACACATGAGAGACACATATTTCTACAGGAAAGCCTTTGACGAGGTACAAACTCATATGATTACATGGCAGCCATACAAGTTATATCCATGGCATCAAGATATAGAAGAGTTAAGCACTACAACTGTTGATCATTTTATTATTGGGAGTAGGAGGTACATACTTGAGTGGTATAGAGAGGACAGGGTCCAACGATAGTTCAGTCTCATTCATGAGATTCTCGATGATGAGATGTGGTATGGGAGTAGATCCAGAGAGACCTTCCATATTGGGCCTTAGATTTGGTTAGGATGAGCTCATACCAAATTTTTATAGGTTATTACACATCCTTGGGTGTAGCGATCACAGATAGTAGATCTAGGGCTAACCTCATATTATCAGGGATAATATGCTACAGTGCTGCCTTGGTGGTTAACGATTCCACAAGAAGTATTAAATGTAATAACGCAAGGGTACATGGCCTAGATTTTAGGTCAAAGACTTGGGAAGATCCCTAGGAAGGTCCAAAGGTAAGGGTATATGTATTAGTTCAACAATAGGTTGTTGTGCAACATCATGTAGTGGTGTAGCCACATGTATCAACACCAAGGATTCCACTTCAGTTTCTAATATGGGGACCATTACAGACACCCCATCATCCCCACATGTTAGTCCACCACATAATACACCAAGAAATGGTAGAGGTAAAGAGGAGATGGAGGATATACAGGGTGGTGGGGATCTAGCTACTTTATAGCAAGTTCTAGGCTTACAGCCTCAGGTTATTACGAAGAGGGACCATGCTATTGTGGAGAGAGATCAGGCGTAGACAGAGAGGGATCATGTGACCACAGATATGGCACAACTATAGGCCGAGAGGGATCATGATTTATCGTAGAGAGTCTAGCTATGAGAAGAGTTGGTGAGCATGTGAGTGGAGCGTGATACACTTTAACAGTTAGGTATTCTCTCAGGAGTACACCATTTGGAAGTTCAGAGTGCCTCCTTGGCAGCCCAGGTGACCTACTACAAGGTACACTATCATGTGGTCATCCTAGTTGAGAAGAGAGCCCCTGAATTCAGTCAGATATTTGGTAACCTATCACATACTAGATCACATAGGACCTCACAATCAGCGAGGTCAGTACAAAATCCGTTCGTATAACAGGCCTTAGAGAAGTGTGGTTCAATATAACATGGTTTAATACAACATGGTTCAACACCTTCCACGGGTTCATCACAACAAATGCCCCAACCTAGTGGTATTCCCAGATCAGGCAGTCCCGATGGGGGTGAGAGTCATGTTTGACTCTTTTATTGATGTACCTCTTTGATGTACGCCTTGATATGAAGGCACACTTTTTGTACAAATGTACTTTATATATTATTTTTTGATTATCCCTAATGACAAAGGCACATTTTTTACCCATGCCCATGATGGCATTTTGTATTTGATATGTATCGAGACACATTGATTTTGTACATGGACATTTGATATTTATGGATATAAGATGATTGATGGATTGCTGAAGTATTTTACTTTATTTATGAGATATCATGCTTAATCTATATGTTTATTGTGGCCTATGTTTGAGGGGAGGAAAAAAGGTGTTCCCTCTTGCCCATCTCGGCGATATTATATGATGTTATCTTAGCATATACATGTTTAATTTTCATGTTCATGATTATGTAGCTTTGGATTTAATGTATAGATGTGATGATAGATGATATGATGATGAGATGAAAACAAAATTCCCAAGCACAAATCAACCAAATTTAATCAAAACAACACAACTATATACAATTATGCAAGATAAACTAAATTCAATGCCATGTACCATAGATTAAAGTAACACTCAATCTAAGCAAGTAAGTGAATCCAATTTTAAAGCACACAAGATGAAAAAGTAATACAACTAAAACAATACAAACCAACCACTAAAAGTAAGAAAACTACTACTTTTTTTGCGGGATAGTTTTAAATCATTTTTCATTGTTTTGGTATTATTTTAAGACAATGTTCTATTGTTTTTGAGTTTTCTATGAAATGTATGTCAATGTTTTTGATTTTCTCAACTATTCATATCTGCATACTTTGGTATTTTCAAAAAGTTATGCGAATGTTTTTGATGTTTTCTAAGAAGTTTTTTAAAGTGAACATGCAAGGAAATGTAGAAACGTGGATGCCCCAGCATTAGATGGGATGTACAAGGGCAGAATGCCATGTATTATGTGTAAGAATAGATGACGCAATGTTTCCCCTAGCGTGAGATGGGAATATACAAAGGCACACTCTTCGCATTCAAAAGTGGGATCAACCGAATCAAGACCAAGATGGATAGGCTCAAAAGTAGCTTAGATGTAGAAAAAGGATAGCTTAGGACAAAGCTATCATAATCCTAGACCTGAAATTATTGTGGACAATGGACCCTCTAATGGCGCCGGAAACCGGTTTTCACCAAAGGACTTGTCCAAAGTGCCACAATTGTGTGATTTTCACTATTGGATGCGCGTGTTTATTTCTCTTTCTCTTTTTTTGTTTTTATACTTTCTATTTTGTTTTTTGTTTTTTAATACTTTAGGGATCCCATACTTAAGCATAGAAACATTTAAGATGTATTGTGTTCATGGGTTCTCAAATCTCTTCACCATCCAAGTGAGAAAGCTTGTAGGAACCCAAACCAAGCTTAGCGACCAAAACATATGGCCCTAACCAGTTAAGCTTGACCATGGTTAGGTTTCATTAATTCTCCCCTCGAGTTGGCATAATAAATGAAAACTTGAACCCGATGATAATTTATTTGGACTTTTTTGAAGCGAATGAAGCCCTGGAAAAATTTTCCCTTGACACCATGGTTGAAATTTTTGAGCTCAGTTCTATTTGTCTTTGGGTCTTCGAAATCTTCGTGTGATATTTCAGTATCCATCTTGTATTTGGCGAGCTTGGCTTTTCTGATAAAGAAAAGGTTTTCCTGCCTCTTGTGGGGTTCTTTGAGATTTCTTTGTGTGCACCTTTTCCCTTCATGAAGCTTCGACCCTTCTGTATATTTGTTGGCTGCTCATCTTTCTTTGACTTCAAGCTCGACATTTCTAGAGGCTTGTCTGGTTTCTATGTCTTCACATATCTTTTATATTTAGGCTTCTGTTCTATTAAAACTCTCAGAGCAAATTTGGATGATGCTCGTCATTTTTAGAGTAACCCTCGAGCTTGATTCCTGACTGTGAATGTGTTTTTCTATATTTTTAGAACTCAGTGAGGCTTCTGGACACCATTTCTATTCCTTTCAAGTTTTGTTAATTCAGCTTTGTTCTCAGACTGGTATTATGAATATTTCTTGCCTTTTCATTTTGTGTTTATTCTCTGTTCTTTTTTGAGATCCGCCATTGTTGGGGCTTCGAAGCTCAATTTATTTTGAGCATTGGCTCTACTCCTATGATCTCTTCATACCCATTTGGTTTCTGTGTCACTTATTTTGGCTGCGAGTGATTTTGTCTTCGAGTTGACTATGCAAATGGTGTTGAAGTCTGGTAAGTTCCTGACCTCTGAGCACTGTAATCGTTTTGTTCTTATTAACTTGTGCTAATAATTCACCATTTCTTTTGCATAATTCATGTCTTCTTGGCTCCTTTGTGGATCTCAAGTTGAAACTCGTGTTGGGTTGCTTCTTTTGCTGAACTTGATGACATTTGAGGATTACTTAGATTTAATTTGAACAGTAAGTACTTGTTCCCTTTTCCTTTGATACCCATTAATGGGCCTGCGATGAAAACTAGGATCTGTATTTCTTATCTGATTCTAAATCATTTCACATTCTATTCCATTATGCTTTAATTTTGACGAGGGTATTCAAACTTCATGTTGGCCCGATTATGGACTTTTCCTTAAGGGTTTACTAAATATCTATGGCTCGACCTTGGTCATTTCGAGTTTGAACCTTGTTTTGAGTTTTCTCTCCTTTATTTGATCTCTAATGATTCCAATTAATGTTTTAATCAATTATCAGGATCTGTACACACTCTTATAACGTAACTCAAGTCCAATCTTAATGGGAATAACAAGCTCTGAAATATAGTAATGTTTCTTTGATTGGTATATGTGTGAGTTTTCTGAGTCAAAGTTTCCCCATCTGAGTTCGTGTCCTGAGTAATGTGTCAAGCTCTTTTACTTGCTACCTAGATCTACTCCTTATAAAATTATCCCTAGAATGTAGGCTATAGAACTTTTCGTTTGTAGGAAAGGCCTCCTTCTGATATGGGTATTCAGATTTTTTTATTTTCTTTCTTGATTATGTCATTAGTTTTTGAAAAATAGAAAGGCCTCCTGAAGGATTTGAGATTTACTTCTTTTTACTTAAACACTGAGTTCCTTGCTTCTGACCAGAATTTGTACTTTTAGCATTTCATCCTCGTACATATTCCTTTACCTCAATGTTTAGCACCTTGGGTTTTGCACTCTATTTGAGCTTTTGATGTCTTCCATGATCAAGAAGATCTTTTTAATTCTGTGTATTTCCCTAGTTCTATTTAACCATGAATCTTGTATTGAAGTTAGTTCTAAAGTATAATTTAGCATGTTGTGTACTTTGATCTACTTCTGGTTTTGTTGATACATGAATCTTGTATGTGCTTTCTGGAAATTATAAGCAATTCATTTGTTCTGAAACTATATATAAATTTTATCTTTGTAGTTGTAAATCTTGCATTCAATTTTGATCTTTGAAGCTTGTTTCTCTCAGATGGAGGCTTTATTTATTTTATAGTAACATTTCTGGCATTCTAAAAAATGTAAAATGTTGATTTTTCATGGCGAAGCCTTGGCAATTTTTTTCTAGAATCTTCACTGTCATCCTATTTTGACTGTAATCCTTTTTCTTTTAGCTTTAACTTGTTGAAATCTGATTCTGCTTCTTCTTTGCAAACTGAAAAATGTACTTCTATCTTCCATTATCTCTTCTGAGCTCTAACCTCTTCCATTTACAAAATGTTTGTTGAACTTGAGTTGCACTTTTCCTTCTTCTTAGCATGTACTTATGACTTATTTATTTCTATATTTGGCTGCAACATGTACCTACACACTTAGGAAAACAATTAGGAATTATTTATTCTTTTTGGCCTCTCTTGTGTCCATTTTTCTTATTCTCTTTTCACTTTCTTCTCTCTGAGTGATTAAATCATGTATGTAGTTTTCCCTTCAAGTAGAATACATCTCCTGTTTAGGAGAAGATTCATATGCACGAAGTAGGATAGTGTAGGAATATGGTTTGATCCCTGAGCTCGTAACTGATGGTTGACTTGTTTTTACTTTTCAGGTACCATGATTTGAGGATGAAGGAGCTGGCAAGGAGATGCTCTGCACAACAAAGAATATACAAGGCAATGATGGGTTCACCCTCATACTCCTTTGATTTCTATTTCATGCACGTGTATCTTTCTTTTTAGTAGCTGTACTTTAATTTTCAGTTACATCCCATGGCTTATGTGGGAAGCATTTGACTCTCCTTGTGAATAAAATATTAAATTCTGTAAATGAGTTGTATATCTCTTTCTGTATTTCTGCTTTCTGTATGGATTATATAATGAACTAAACAACTCAGTAACATAATTGAATGTATTAATCATAAAGAAAACATTGAATAGAACTTGTAACATTCAGTAATGAACTCTGATTTCTAGAATCTGCACTTATGTTTTCTATTCCAAAACTTTACAGTTCACCTACTATGAAATTGGATGTCATCATCAAGGCAACACAACTATCCTTTGGGGTTTGTGTTCTTTTGCTGAGGATAGTCATGAAATTGCAGACTATGTGATCTATTACGTTTTGTAACAACACACATAGCTACAGATTTCATGTAATATTTTAAATAAATCAACAACAATGACAGAATCTGATGTGATCTCCCCTAGCTTAGGTATACTTCACCTATTCTATCCATCGTAATGAAGTTTCGAGTTGCCCATTTTTGCACAAGTGCAAAAATTTTCAACAGCACCCAAATATTTTACTTCATATTCATGTTTTTACTTGTAGTTTCTTTTCTTTAAGGGAGGTTTGTGGGATGAGTAATTATTAAGCTACGCCCTTTTCTAGGCTCATATGCGTGGCCTTCTATATCATTATTTTTACACGGTTTCTTCGTTTTTTTTTCTTATTAGATTTTCTTGATTGCTTTTTGATGCTCCCCGATGGCTGTTGCGTTTTCTTTTTACCCTTCTCTAATGGTAACCCATCATCATAGAATTTCCAAAAGATTTCATTTGCTGTCTCTTCAATTCCTCTTTGTGGATTTCCTATGTCTGCTTGCATGCGACCTGAATCAAATGAAGCACGTGACATCATTAGGAAAAAAATGTATATGGATTAAAGGCCAACACTAAGAATGGGAAAAATTAAGGGTCACGATTGATAAGGAAGAGGTGCATTAGATGCAGGTAAAATCTTTTGTGGTGATTGTTAGCTCGTGAATGCAAATTTTACTTGTTTAAATGACTCTAGTATCTCATAAAAATCTACAACATTTGTAGAAAGTGGGCCTTGTCATGTAAATGTCTATATATTGATCGTACTTGATCGTGAATGAAGAGTTAAGTTTTAAACTCTGAGTCACTTGCTTCCACAAAATTTATCAAAGGAGTGATCCAAATTAAATCTAAAGCTAAATCTATGTAAGTTTTTTACGAGGCTTGTTTATTGCGGCCTTACTATATCTTGTTCGACACCGAGCTTGGCTTGCCTGCTACTCTGGTGACTTGACTGTACATTATGACTCATCACAACATGGCACACAAATTGTTACAAGGACCTCCACACTGTTCACCACCCAAGAATATTTCCAGCTATCTAAATCTCCTTAAACAATGTATTGCTTTGTTGACAGACAATTTTCTTGGTGTGGACTAAATTTTTATCAGCTCTAATTTTTTCACGTTTGACGTCCTCATCTTCTATTTCTTCTCATCTAAACGTATCTCTGACATGCGTCATAGGCCCCCTGCAGGTCAACCCAACTATGAATCACCTTCAGTGTAAAAAGGGAAAACTCCAAAAGGTTCAAGGTCTGAGACCTAGTCAAGACTGAGCCAAAAAGCCTTCATGTTAAACTTTTTAGCCCCTCTTTTAGGTGCAAGTTTAGGTAATTGTAGGAACATTCGTAACAATGTTAGGTCTTCTAAGAAGGCCTTGGCTCATCTCTTAACAATTTGACCTTGATTTTCCTTTTCTACTTCAATTCTCCACATCTCTGGATCTATGACAGGTGGACTTTATTGCATTTTCATGCTCTGTATGGATTAGAAAAATGTGTTATTATTTCTCCACCATCTTAGGGTTTCTCTCTACATATCAGGGTAATGAGAAGGGTTCCTTTGATCTAAAGTCGTAATGTGTACTCTTCCAATGGCCCTCGATGTCAAATAATTTGAATTGTGTGACATGTAATTTGGTAGATATGAATACAAAGACATGAATAAAATGTTACCAAAAAGATGGTAGAAAATAAATGCTTCCATGTCTATGGTTTTAAGTCCATCTATCAGTAGACATTTTGTTTGGCACGTAAAATGAAGTCTTGAATCAAAAGTTGGAATTTCCAAGTTCTATATATAAATCGAGCTTAATAAAAACATGAAAACAATATTGTTAACAAAATTATTCAATATAAAATATACTAAACATTATATATGATATTATATTAATATATACAAATATAATTTTGTTATATATATTGAATAAATAAAGAATTTTTAAACAATGTAGAATGTATCATTAATTAAATGTAGAATGTATTATTTGTTTATAATGAATAAATAAATAATAAAAAAATATTACGAAACATGATATAATAAAATTTTAGGGTTTTGTTTTTCCATGTATTTAACAATGAAATAAAGTCGAGTGGGAAAATAGACCCATGTCTAAGAAACCCACTAATTGGGTTAAGCATTCTTCAAAACCTAGAGTAGGCAGAACATGGAGACTTACACATCCTAAACGAGCTTTCACACCTATCATTTTCCTTGTATAAGAATACACACACTTTATTTGAGATCCGATGGTGTTAACCATGCTAAAAATCAAGTTAATATTGTAAATTTCACAGTCGTTACAGGGATATGTGCTAAATGAAACTCTCACAAATCGTTGGTGACACAACAACCTCAAACGTGGACATGCGGGATCAATAGGTCGACGATACAACCTACCAAGTGGACGTCTGGGATAGCTTCTTATCTACATAGATGTCAAAATGGGGCATGCTTATAGGAGTGTAAACACCTTCGTCGTAAAAATACCCCTTTTCTTAAGAAGTGATATTTGTTTTTTAAATTGAAAGCATGAAATTATAACCACCATAAAAGGACATTACTCAATTTAAAGTAGTTCTGAATTCTTAAAAATAAGATAATAGAACGATAAAGAGACAATAATTAATATATTTATGCCAAAGGTGTTACCCCTATGGGAAAAGACATTGCGGATATTCATGGGACTGTGTCAAATTTGACGGTTTAAATATCGGTTTTGCTATTTTTAACAATTTTGCTTTTGCTATTTTTAAATTTTTTACTTTTGCTATTTTTAAGAATTTTATTTTTGCTGTTTTTAACAATTTTGCATTTTTGATTTTACATGTTTCTTTGGCTTTACTATTTTTCAATTTTATTTTATAGTTTTTGCATGCATTAACCTTTAAATACTGTTTACTAACACTATAATTTCAGTCTTTAGGCTCTCCAAGTTCCAGTCAATCCCCTGCGTTAAATTGAATTATGTTGGTATGCATTTAAATTCTATTTATACTTGTATGTAGTAGTAGAAAAATATTTCTTAGCCTCCTCTTATGACCAGTTCTACAACTTTGTGGGTAGTGACTGTGCAGTCTCTTTATAGCAATTCAATTACAATTCTATATAACACATTTATAAACAGTTCTTGTAACACCATAGCCATAATCATTTTACTCATTGTATGTAGCAGTAGAACTATATTTCTTAGCCTCCTCTTATGACCAGTTCTACAAATTTTTGGGTAGTGACTGTGCAATCTCTTTATAGTAATTCGATTACAATTATATAGAACACATTTATAAGCAGTGCTTGTAACACCATAGCCACAATCATTTGACTCATCGTGTAGGATGTCCCACAGAATTCCATTTACCATGTAATCATAAAACAACAGGTTTCCAGGTGGAGAAAGCAAATATCTATGCAAACTCACAAGATTCCTATGCTTGATGCTTCCAATTGTTTTGAGCTCAGTTCCAACTTCACGCAAGCTTTGTGGGTAGTGACTGTGCAGTCTCTTTATAGCATTTCAATAAAAATTCTTTAGAACACATTTATAAACAGTGTTTTCAATTGCATATGAATGGATAAGATTGAAAACCCTTTTCAACCATTTCATTGAGGAGGTCATTTTCTTCTTACAATTCCTTTCCTCGCATACCATACAGATGAAGACTTAAATTTCTTTAGATAAAGAAGTAAAGATCCTGCACCCACGGATCACATCGTCATTAGATAAAAAATATCAATACATGTCATATTTCATTCGTCATCTTAACCCTATTTATTGCTTCCATGCTTAAGGAGCTTTCTAGTCAAAGTAATTATCCTGATATGGCATTCGAGGGTATCTTCCTCCAAATGATGAATGGTCTTGGCTGTAATCTAGTATTCTCAAGTGAAAACTTTGTTAGATAAATCATTGGTGCCATTAAGGTCACAATTGTCTATAAATATAATTTTCAAGCGTTGAGAAAGCCATGCTTTTTGACCTACACAATTGAAATCGCCATGCATTTCATTAAAAAAAGGTTTTCATAAACATCAATTGTTTTTGTAGAATGGAAAATTTACTGTAACAATTGAGCCAAGTCCATTGAACATACCAAAATGTAACATATATATAATATCACTTTAAGATGTTTCAGCTTGTGGGGGTAACTTTAAGATAGTGATAATGCCCCACTAGCTAATTAAAGAATGTGATACTTTTTCTAGGAATTTGTTTCCTCCATTTGTTGTATGAAATGCAATTTGATATTCGAGAACCTTTCCATTATTAAACTTGTACCTACTTTACAACTTGAAAACTTGAATTGTATACATTCTCCCAAACATTCCCCCACAGAAAAATGCAAATGGGATGATATTAGGGACTTCAAAAGCACTTATTATACCAATCCTCCAAGGCCTAAAAGAATGTACACAATCCTTGAAAGATATTTTAGAACATTACTATACACATGCACACATACATACATATCACTTAGTTATATCTTGTGCATAGCTTTTGTATTCCTATATAATGAATTTTCCTATTCAGAAAACATTGAGTAACTAATCTTGATTCTCATCTCTTCTGGACCTCTCTTGTATATATCTCTGTGTATGTGTGCTTGTCTATAATATTCTTATCATAGAAAAGTATTTTGTTAGGTCATATGTGTTCTATTATGTCTTAATCATAGCAATTTTTTAGGCAACTAATATTCTGTTTATGCAACTAATATGTCAATTTAATAGAAATCAGGAAGATGTAAAGCCTTATAAGTTTGATTAATGAGATTTGGGCTCGTGGGTGTGAAAATATTGTAAAATTACCTCTATATTAATTTGTACCTTTAAAAATAGGTGCTTAAATATTCATTGATCAATTTATAATCTCGTCGAAAATAGGGTTGTTTTTGATATAACTAATTGAATAAGTATATATATATTTAGTTTGATTAACTTCATCATTCACTTTTTTGTAGGGTATTTGTGATTCTCTTTCTCCCATGGTAAAGAAGAGAGTGTCGTCTCTAAACGAACTTCAGGTGGGTCTCAATATTAATTGAAGTATTTATTCATTTGTTTTGTTTATTACATGTTATGGATTAAAAAATTATTGTAGAGTGTTTTCATGTTATTTGCTTTTAATTGTTAAATTTTTATTTTTAATTGACTACAATCCTTTTTCTGAAGTGACATGTGGAGGAACGTGCCTTCGTCAATGACATGATTCGCTATGTGTTGAGTGGTTTGTTCCCCAATGATGCCATTTCGAAGCGTCCCAAGTTGGATGTTAGACTGATCATTGAGAAGGCTTTTTAAGTTTCCCGTCATACCTAAAAACATCTTCTAGAACTAATATACATATTTTCTGTAGTGCCCACTTCCCTTTGACACATTTTGATACTGATCATGACACTGTTGACTATATTATGGGCATTGTTATAGTTTTGATTCAGTATGATGTTAGATGTTCAAGCATGGATTATTGTTGAATCTGATTCTTATATGACATGTGATGATTATTAGAGACATTTTAGATATTGATGTTGATATACTGTTTGACATGGTTATATGGATGTTTTTAGGACATGTAAAATTTTGGATATATTCAGTAGACCTAAGGAAAATTGAATTAAAATTGATGATGATATAGTTGTGGATGAAATTGTAAGTGATACTGTTGATTGTCTTGATGATTGTTGTGATTCACATATATATTGATGATCTTGAAATTATATTTATATTCATTTGGATGTTCTGATATGGCCACAAGGCCGAAGGAGGTATTTGTATTTTGCAGGTTTAAAATATCACAACAAACATTAGGGGATTGGAGACCAACCACTTTGGAATTCTAGATGAATTCAATAGGGTCACCATGGCAAATATATTTGTTTATGTGTGTTTGTTTGTGTTAGGGATTCCCATGGGGGGGATCACCTTCAAATGTGACCAAGGGATTTTATGTATTTTCTTTTATTTGGTCCCTTTGTTAATGTTTGCATGTGTTTATTTTGTGGTGCACTGACCCCTTTCATTATTTATTAAATGGTGTGTTAATATTGTGAGTAATCATGTTGTTAAGATAATTAATTAAAGTATGTCATAAGAAAGTAATTAATAGAGTTGTTGGCCTTGAATTAAAAGTGTTGTAAGAAATGTGTAAGTGGTGTGTAAGGGATATGTAAGTTGATTTTGGAGTATGAAACACTTCATCTTCTTTGGAATTCGGATTTGTCCTTGGAGGCTGGTTTTGGAGGCTTGTGGGACAAGTTAAAATTGTCCCATACCTCTTAAATCTATATACCAACCTTACCTATGGTTGAAGAGTTAAATTTATCCTTTTATTATGCATTTTTGTAAGTCATGTTGTAGGTTTTAATTACACTTTCTTCATGTTTTAATTTTAGTCCTTATGGGGTGTGGGCTTGTTTGAGTGTGTAAGTAAAACTGTCATATTATTCACCCACATATTGATTATGCATTGGAGAATGAAGTTGAATTTTGTGTTGGGGTTGAGGATGTGTGATGTGGCATCCTACATGGATCCACCTCATCCTCTTCTCTTCCCTCTTCTATTTATTGGAATTCCTTAGCTTGTTTTTGGGTTGCTTCACTTTTATTACTTCATTCTTTGGGAGACTTCTTTTGGGGTTTTGAGAGCTCTTGATTTTGGAGAAGATTGGAGATTGTTGCATGCTTGTGGATTGTTGATCTTGGACTATTTTGCATTGGAAAACTTGATGTTTTGGAACCTTGGAACAAACTCCATCATGGAGAGGTAGGAGCTTGGCTCTTGAAATGCTCTCCTTTTATTTTATGCATATGTAAATGGTTGAATGTTTGAATATGTTGTTTTATTTGTTGGCTGGTTAGGTAGATGGCTTAGGGATGGTGTAGGAGAAGACTATGGGGTACTCTTGATGGGGAGGCATAAGTATTTTGGGGAGGTATAAGTGTGGAGGGAGTTGGGATTTGGGTTCCACCTTACAAAAAAATAGCTTGCATTTCTTTACTCGTTATGGGGTGCCATAAGAGGTTGAGGAGGCATAAGGAAATGTGAGGAATAAGGGGTACTTTGGGGAGGCATAAGGACATGTCAGGGATTTGAAATGTTATATTTTGGTGGTTTTTTCTCAGGTGGTGATACCCATTTCCCCTTTGGGAGGCATAAGTAGCATCCCCCATAGTTTCTTGCTCCTTTGGCTTGTGTGATGAAGCCTAATTTTTGTTAGTTATGTTTAATGTGGTTGCAAACTACATTCTATTTTGGACTGTGTTTTTAAATGTGAATTTGCATGTGTGTGTGTGTGTGTGAAAGCCTGTTGTTGCCATGAGTTGAAACACATCTCTTATTGCATTGTGGTTGGGGCTCAGGGGCCAATGAAGAAGGATGGATTCTCCTTTCATTGGATGTCTTGGTTGGGTGGAGAGCATTGCCTTTCTCCTGCCTTTGTTATGATCAAATTGGAGAATCATGGATTTGCATATTGCTGTTTTGGAGCAAAGGAAAAGATAGTTTTGACAGTCCCTTGTGAGAGCTCTATTTGTAAATTTTTTTTCCCACTAGAAGTGGATGACAATGTAATATATTTTGTATTGGAAAGATGTTTTGTATTGGATATGATAGATGTAATTAGAAATATGAAAGAGATGTGCTCTGTATTCTGGTTTTGAATAAAATAAAGGAAAGATTCGTATTCTGTATGTTTTATTTCATGGAACAAAAAAAAGAATGAATTTGTAAGGATATCATTTTGAATTAATAGAAGATTGTAATGAATTCCTCAAATGGCGTTATTAGGAATTAAAATCTGATTGTTGAATGTATTTTGAAATCTCTGTTGGAAGGATGAAAAAGTGAATACGTATGAAAAAATACATTACTCTGTTTTTGAAGAAATGCATGATTTGAAAAAAAAAAGATGCCACATTCTTGTTTCTACATTTGATTGAAGGAAAGATAACTATTTAAAACTAGCATGGAATGAATTCAATGTTTTTATAGTATGGCAAAAGAAATAGATTAATCTCTGTTTTGAAATTTATAAACTTCATTTTTTATTTCACTGTAAACTTTGCAATTTTTTTATCAAAAATGTATAGAATGACCCCTGCAACAATGAATAAGAAAATGAAACATTAATTGAGCTTAGTAGGATTAAAACGAGCCCAACCAAACTAAAATACTTAAGAAACTTTTAAAGAACCTTTTAAATCGAGCAAAGGCAAAATTTCAGTCATTTTGCTGTCAAAAGTTGTGAAATTCCAAATTGTTAATCAACCAAATAAATTTTACCTTGAAATCCATCCTAAAATCCACTAAGAACAACCCTCCACGTCGGTTTGGCATGTTGAGAAAGGAAGGAGGTTGAATTGAACAAAATTTTATAAGTCGAATGTTACCAGTTTTCATTTTATAAGCCTGCAGAGCGTTTTCTTAAATTTGACCCTTAAAAATTTATCCAAATTAAATTCTTAAGGTTTATGTGCAAAGAGGATGTCGATAGCTTTATGAAAAGTCCTCGTTTTTCCAAAAATGGAGCTTCCTATAAAAAATTATGGCCTCTGAAGTTCACAGATGAGGAAAAGCCTCTTGTGCGCCCGTCTTGCATGCCCAAAAGAGGAAAAGTGTCTTGCGCACCCGTCTTGCATGCCCAAAAGAGGAAAAGTGTCTTGCGCACCTATCTTGCATGCCTGGGAGAAAAAGAGTTTCTCCCTCACCTCTCTTCCATTGCCCAGAAGAAAATTTTCCTTCCGCGCCTGGGCGAATTTCTTCCATGCCCCCAACCCTCGAAAATTTCTTTCCCCCACCCAAGAAGATAATCTTCCTGTGCTAGGGATGACTTTCACTCTCTTAGTGTTTTGTAGGATGATTTGATAACTGTTGAAATGAACTCTGGAATTTTGTTGGGAACACTTTTCTAAAATAAAAGTAAAATAATTCCTTAATTCTTCTAACTAAACCTAGGTTGTTCTTGGGTCTCGAGTTGTTGTTTTAGATGGGCGTTACACTTGGTATCAGAGCGGTGGGTTCAAAATCTTGGACCCTTGGGCACACTATAAGGCTTGAGACATGAAATTTAACCTAGCACACTTTTAAATCTATAGAACAACTTGGTTTGAAATTGCATTTTAGTAAACATGGAAAACTAAATTAAAAAAACTAGAATAGTGAACTAACTCTCGCCTTGGTCTTGTGCAGGAGGTGCAGACAAGATGAGAGGTATTTTCACATAGACCTAAAATTACCACCACCAGATCATGCTGTAGCAGCTATCCTACCATAGATTTTACAGACACTTCAGGATGTTAATGCCGCTCTACATGGAGGGACCGTAGGAGCACACTCAGTCGGACATGATAGGGTGACATTCATTGAGGCTCGTGCATCACCTCGGCATAGTGAGGAGCATAGAGGAGAGAAATCCCATGTGGAGTCAGTCAGAGCAGAGTCACCGCAGGGGACAGTGAGACTGAGTTTCAGGACACAGATAGATCTCGGAGCCCTAGGCTTAGAGATGAGCATGCAGGGAGGCCTAGGGCTCGTCAGACTAAAGCTTCAGACCACATTAGGAAAATCCTGAAGCTATGGCCATCACATTATTCTGGTGATGTAGGAGGATTTCAGGCAGAGGCCTGGTTGGTGAGCTTGAGCAGATGCTTCAATCTCTACCCTTTGTTCTAGCAACACGAAAGCTCATGTTTTAATCCATCTACTGAGGGATGGAGCAGGTGTCTGGTGGAGGACAGAGGAGCAAAAGCTCCATGTTGATTCTGAGACAGTTACCTGGGAGCTCTTTGAGGAGTGTTTCACGAGCAGATATTTGTCACGGAGGTTCATATAGCAGAGGATAGATGAGTTTCATGACCTTCGGTAGGCATCTCTTACAGTGGCTAAGTATGAGAGTAGATTTCTGGATCTACTCTAGTATGTTGATTACATGCGGGATGAACAAGTATGGATCCACAGGTTCATTCGGGGCCTGAATCTTGACATTGGAGGTGCAGTTCGGATCCATTGTCCACAGACATTAGCTGAGGCCGTTGAGAAGACCTATATAATAGAGGAGACTCAGGGAAAGACCGAGTAGGCTAGAGACCGAGTCCAGAGCCGCATCCAATAGATGCAAGACAGTAGATTGAGGGGGTCAGTACCTCCTCCTCGTGGTGGACAGGGTTCAACACAGTCATCTTTTAGACCACAACAACAACAACAACAGTTCCGCCCACCTTATAGACCTCCACAGAGATTTGATGTAGAGAGGGGTCAGAGTATGGGGCCTCCTCCTAGGGGTCCTATCAGGACACAGGGTGCCTAGAGGGCTCAGTCAAGTAGGAGCTTGCCAACAGAGACCACAACAGAACAACAACAGGATCATCAGGATCCACACCATAGACCTCTAGAGTACCAGTCGGACCTACTACACATGGGAGAGGATCAGGTGGTTGTTTTGGTTACAGAGTTGATGGACACTTTTGGAGAGACTACCCTCAGAATCCTGATAACAAGGGTAAGACACAGATCTTAGAGCCTACCATTGGTGACATGGGACGTAATCATCAGATCTATGCAGCGGTCGAGAACCACCAGGTTGAGCATCAGAGTACAATTATTGAGACCACAAGTAACATTGGTGGTACTCCTACCTCCATTTTGTTTGATTCTGGTTCTTCAGATTCTTTTATTGCACCATCTTTAGTAGAGTGATGCAGGCTGGTGACAGTTAGGTAGGGTCTTAGTTAGGATGTTGAGATGGCTTCTGGAGCCAAGATTTCTGTAGAATCTTTAGTTAAGAAGTGTGTAGTGGATTTGGGACCTTTCACCACTACCTTGGATCTTCGTATCCTTCCGTTGGGCTTGTATGGAGTCATCTTGAGTATGGATTTGTTGTCTACACATGGGGCCATGATGGATTGTTACCATAAGACTATATCTTATGCAGATGATCTAGGAGTTGAGTTGGTGATCTTAGAGGTTAGGAGACCTATTTCCATTCGCACCATCTCCGCTATGTAGCTTAAGCGGTGTGTACGACGGGGTTGTCAGATGTTTTCTGTCATAGTCAGTGAAAGATCTAAGGATGGTTCTAGTGGGCCATTGCTAGATGATCATCCCATTTTGAGAGATTTTTCAGATGTCTTTCCAGGGAGCTACCAGGGTTACCGCCCCCACGTGAGATTGACTTCCATATAGATCTAGTTCTGGGAGTAGAACCTATCTCACGAGCACCTTACCGGATGACCACACCAGAGCTCTGTGAGCTCAAGTTACAGCTTGAGGGCCTTTTGGAGAAATACCTAATCCATCCTAGTGGTGCATCAGTGATTTTTGTCAAGAAGAAGGATGGATCCTTGCGGTCATGTATTGATTACCACTAGCTGAACAAGGTAACGATCAAGAATTGTTATCCCCTTCCGCGCATAGATGATTTGTTTGATTAGGTGAAGGGAGCCACAATTTTCTCTAAGATTGATCTTAAGTCAGGCTATCATCAGCTGAGGATTACGGAGGTGGATATTCATAAGACCACTTTTTGTATGAGATATGGGCACTATGAGTTCACAGTGGTGCCTTTTGGTTTGACGAATGCCCCCGCAGTATTTATGAGTTTGATGAATGGGGTATTCAGGACTTTTTTAGATCACTTCATGCTCATCTTCCTTGATGACATTTTGATTTACTCACGTATGTGTGAGGAGCACGAGGAGCACCTTCGTCAGGTTCTTCAATGTCTTTGTGAGCAACAACTTTACGGGAACTTGGAGAAGTGTGCCTTCTTTTAGACAGAGGTGCATTATTTGGGTCACATCATTCATGGGGAAGGTATCGTAGTCGATCCTTCTAAGATTAGAGCCATTATGGATTGGCCAACACCCACCATTGTGACTGAGGTGCGCAGCTTCACGGGGTTAGTAGGTTATTACACGAGGTTTGTTTAGGACTTCTTCCGGATTGTGCACCCCATCACTTCCCTTCAGCGGAAAGGGAAGAAGTTTGATTGATCAGATAGATGTGAGAAGGCCTTTAGGATACTGAAGGAGTGCCTCACAATAGCACCCATTCTTGTAGTGTTGGATCCATAGGGTGATTTTTTTGTATGCACGGATGCTTCTTTGGTAGGACTTGGAGGTGTGTTGATGTAGGAGGGCAGAGTAGTGGCTTTTGAGTCTCGCAAACTCAAGGATTATGAGCTCAATTATCTGACTCATGATCTTGAGCTTGCAGCAGTGGTTCATTCCTTGATTCGATGGAGACACTTTCTTCTTGGTCAGAGATTCACACTCAAGACAGATCACTTGAGTCTTCGCCATCACTTCACGTAGCCCAATCTCAACGCTCGTCAGTGGCGTTGGATGGAGTTTCTTTACGAGTATGATATGGAGATAGAGCATGTGAAAGGGAAGTAGAATGTGGTTGTAGATGCTCTAAGTAGACGAAGACATGTGATTATGGCCACCTCAGTGGGCACAAATTTACGGAGAAGGATTCTACAGTAGCTTCCTCTTGATAGCTTCTACATTGCAGCTAGAGCATAGATCGAGTCCCAGAGACCCCTTGAGGGGAAGTTTGATGGTTTATCATTAGAGGTAAATGGAATTCTCAGACACAGAGGTTGGATTTATGTTCCCAGTGATGGAGGCTTGAGGCAGGACATCTTGACAGAGGCACATCGTGCACCTTATTCAGCCATTTTGGGGTGAAGAAGATGCATGCTACTTTGAGACAGTTGTATCACTTAAGAGGACTTCATAGAGATGTGGCTCAGTTTGTGTCATGCTGCTTAGAGTGCTAGAAAGTGAAGGCCGAACATCAACATCCAGCTGGCCTTCTCTTTCCTCATGCTATACCAGAGTGGAAGTGGGACACCATTTCCATGGACTTCGTTGTTGGGCTACCGATGTCGAGATATCACCAGGACGCCATCATGGTCATGGTGGATAAATTGACAAAAGTGGCACACTTTTCTTCAGTGAATACCACTTATATAGCTAGTGTAGTGGCACAGGTTTATTTGGATGAGATCGCCAGGTTACACGAGATTCTGTAGAAGATAATTTGTGACCACGATCCTTTGTATACTTCCCATTTTTGGACTACCATGCAGCATGCCCTCGGGATGAAGATCAATTTCAGCACAACATATCACCCTGAGACAGATGGACAGACTTAGCGGGTGAATAAGATCTTAGAGGATATGCTTAGGATGTATGTTATGGATCATTAGTCAAGATGGGAGGAGTACCTATACTTGGTGGAGTTTTCCTACAATAATAGTTTTCATATTTCTATAGGCATGGCTCCTTTTCAGGCCTTGTATGACAGAGAGTGCAAGACACCTCTTAACTAGGATAGGTTAGAGGACAGGGTTTCTCTTGGACCAGCTTTGTTACAGGACATGGAGCAGTAGGTGGTTTTGATCAGACAGAGATTACAGGAGGCACAGGACAAGTAGAAGAAGTATGTAAATCAACATAGGACTGACCATAGTTTTGATGTGGGCATAAAGGTGTTCCTTCGTGTCATACCACATAAGATTCCTATCCATTATAGAAAGGGTTCTAAGTTAGATCCTAGTTTTGTGGGTCCTTTTGAGATCTTGGAGTGTATCGGCCCTTTGGCTTACCATCTAGCATTTCCACCTAGCTTGTCTGTGTACATGATGTGTTTCATGTTTCAGTGCTTAGGAGATATATTGCTGATCCTTCTTATGTGCTGGATTGGACCACATTACAGGTGCATGATCAGGGGCAGGTGATGGTGGAACCCATTCGCATTATAGATCGTAGGACCCTGGGCCTTCGAGGCAGAGAGATTGATCAGGTATGAGTGCCGTGGGACAGATATGATGAGACTGCAGCTATTTGGGAGGATGCTACATTGTTACGAGTTCAGTTTCCCCATATGTTCCAGTGACTTTCAAGAGGAAGTTGATTCTAAGGGGAGGGGGATGTAGTGCCCACTTCCCTTTGACACCTTTGATACTGATCATGAAACTGTTGACTATATTATGGGCATTGTTATAGTTTTGATTTAGTATGATGTTAGATGTTCGAGCATGGATTATTGTTTACTTTGATTTTTATATGACGCGTGATGATTATTAGAGACATTTTAGATATTGATGTTGATATACTATTTGACATGGTTATATTTTAAGGACATGTAACATTTTGGATATATTCAGTAGACCTAAGGAAAATTGAATTAAAATTGATGATGATATAGTTGTGGATGAAATTGTAAGTGATACTGTTGATTGTCTTGATGATTGTTGTGATTCACATATATATTGATGATCTTGAATTATATTTATATTCATTTGGATGTTCTGATATGGCCACGAGGCCGAAGGAGGTATTTATATTTTGCAGGTTTAAAATATCACAACAAACATCGGGGGATTGGAGACCAACCACTTTGGAATTCTAGATGAATTCAACAGGGTCACCATGACAACTATATTTGTTTGTGTGTGTTTGTTTGTGTTAGGGATTCCCATGGGGGGATCACCTTTAAATGTGACCAAGGGATTTTATGTATTTTCTTTTATTTGGTCCCTTTGTTAATGTTTGCATGTGTTTATTTTGTGGTGCATTGACCCCTTTATTTATTTATTAAATGGTGTGTTAATATTGTGAGTAATCATGTTGTTAAAATAATTAATTAAAGTATGTCATAAGAAAGTAATTAATAGAGTTGTTGGCCTTGAATTAAAAGTGTTGTAAGAAATGTGTAAGTGGTGTGTAAGGGATATGTAAGTTGATTTTGGAGTATGAAACACTTCATCTTCTTTGGAATTCGGATTTGTCCTTGGAGGCTGGTTTTGGAGGCTTGTGGGACAAGTTAAACTTGTCCCATACCTCTTAAATCTATATACCAACCTTACCTATGGTTGGAGAGTTAAATTTAGCCTTTTATTATGCATGTTTTTAAGTCATGTTGTAGGTTTTAATTGCACTTTCTTACATGTTTTAATTTCAGTCCTTATGGGGTGTGGGCTTGTTTGAGTGTGTAAGTAAAACTGTCATATTATTCACCCACATATTGATTATGCATTGGAGAATGAAGTTGACTTTTGTGTTGGGGTTGAGGATGTGTGATGTGGCATCCTACATGGATCCACCTCATCCTCTTCTCTTCCCTCTTCTATTTATTGGAATTCCTTAGCTTGTTTTTGGGTTGCTTCACTTTTATTACTTCATTCTTTGGGAGACTTATTTTGGGTTTTTGAGAGCTCTTGCTTTTGGAGAAGATTGGAGATTGTTGCATGCTTGTGGATTGTTGATCTTGGATGTTTTGAATTGGAAAGCTTTAAGTTTTGGAACCTTGGAACAAACTCCATCATGGAGAGGTAGGAGCTTGGCTCTTGAAATTCTCTCCTTTTATTTTATGCATATGTAAATGGTTGAATGTTTGAATGTGTTATTTTATTTGTTGGCTGGCTGGGTAGATGGCTTAGGGATGGTGTAGGAGAAGACTATGGGGTACTCTTGAGGGAGGCATAAGTGTTTTGGGGAGGTATAAGTGTGGAGGGAGTTGGGATTTGGGTTCCACCTTACAAAGAAATAGCTTGCATTTCTTTACTCATTATGGGGTGCCATAAGAAATGTTGAGGAATAAGGGGTACCTTGGGGAGGCATAAGGGCATGTCAAGGATTTGAAATGTTATATTTTGGCGGTTTGTTCTTGGGTGGTGATACACATTTCCCCTTTGGGAGGCATAAGTAGCATCCCCCATAGTTTCTTACTCCTTTGACTTGCATGATGAAACCTGAGTTTTGTTTGTTATGTCTTAATGTGGTTGCAAACTACATTCTGTTTTGGACTATGTTTTTAAATGTGAATTTGCATGTGTGTGTGTGGAAGCCTGTTGTTGCCATGAGTTGAAACACATCTCTTATTGCATTGTGGTTGGGGCTCGGGGGCCAATGAAGAAGGATGGATTCTCCTTTCATTGAATGTCTTGGTTGGGCGGAGAGCGTTTCCTTTCCTCTACCTTTGTTATGATCAAAATTGGAGAATCATGGATTTGCATATTACTGTTCTGGAGCAAAGGAAAAGATAGTTTTGACAGTCCCTTGTGTGAGATCTATTTGTAAAACCTTTTCCCCACTAGAAGTGGATGACAATGTAATTTATTTTGTGATGGAAAGATGTTTTGTATTAACTATGATAGCTGAAATTTGAAATATGAAAGAGATGTGCTCTGTATTCTAGTTTTGAATAAAATAAAGGAAAGATTCGTATTCTGTATGTTGTATTTCAAGGAAAAAAAAGAATGTTGTAAGGATATCATTTTGAATTAATAGAAGATTGTAATGTATTCCTCAAATGGCGTTATTAGGAATTGAAATATGATTTTTGAATGTATTTTGAAATCTCTGTTGGAAGGATGAAAAAGTGAATACGTATGAAGAAAATACATTACTCTGTTTTTGAAGAAATGCATGATTTGAAATAAAATAGATGTTGCATTCTTGTTTCTACATTTGATTGAAGGAAAGATAACTATTTAAAACTAGCATGGAATGAATTCAATGTTTTTATAGTGTGGCAAAAGAAATAGATTAATCTCTGTTTTGAAATGTATAAATTTCATTTTTATTTCACTGTAAACTCTGTAATTTGTTTTATAAAAAATGTATAGAATGACCCCTGCAACAATGAATAAGAAAATGAAACATTAAATTGAGCTTAGTACGATTAAAATGACCCCAACCAAACTAAAATACTTAAGAAACTTTTAAAGAACCGTTCAAATCGAGTAAAGACAAAATTTTTATTCGTTTTGCTGTCAAAAGTTGCAAATTCCAAATTGTTAATCAACCAAATAAATTTTACCTTGCAATCCATCCTAAACTCCACTAAGAACACCCCTCCATTTCTGTTTGGCATGTTGAGAAAGGAAGGAGGTCGAATTGAACAAAATTTTATAAGTTGAATGTTACTAGTTTTCATTTTATAAGGCTACAGATATTTTTCTCAAAATTTACCCTTAAAAATTTATCCAAATTAAATTCTTAAGGTTTTTGTGCAAAGAGGATGTCGAGAGATTTCCAAAAAGTCCTCGTTTGCCAAAAACGGAGCTTCCTATCAAAAGTTATGGCCTCCTAAAGTTCGCAGATGAGGAAAAACCTCTTGCACGCCCAGAGCTTCTTGCACGACCATCTTGTGTGCCCAGAAGAGGAAAAACATCTTGGGCCTGTCCTTGCGCCTGAGGAGAAAGAGTTTCTCCCACGCCCGGAAGAAAATTTTCCTTCCGCGCCGGGGGAATTTCTTCCATGCCCCCCAAGAAGATAATCTACCTGTGCTAGGGATGAATTTCACTCTCTTAGTGTTTTGTAGGATGATTTGATAACTGTTGAAATGAACTCTAGAATTTTGTTGGGAACACTTTAAAAAAATAAATAAATTATTCCTTAATTCTTCTAACTAAACCTAGGTTGTTCTTGGGTTTCGAGTGGTTGTTTTAGATGGGCGTTACATTTTCCCTCTCTAGTTTAATATGATGCAGACTAGAAACACAATTCCCCTCCCTACAATGGGATTGACATTAACTACGCTTCGCTTACAAAGGGAGGAAGATTTTAAACGTCTTCAATGTGTTGTTAATGTTTTGCATTGCAAGAAACTGAAACCACCTAAAATGGTGATAGCTGAAATGATTAGAGATCGACTCCACATGATGACAACATCCCCATTTTTTCTCTCCAAAATCCAAACGATTGGAGATCATTCACGAGGCTCCCGCTTGATTTATGATTCTTATGGAGATGCACTAAAATATGAACCACCCCACAAATTGAGGAGAATGGGAATACCAATCGAGGCATCTGCAACTAGACAAAAATACAAGAAACGTGCAAAGAAAATTGCACAAGCAAAAAACAACAAATTTGATTTTAAAAAATAGCTTGTAGTGGTTAGTTTATAAGTGTTTTTGAAACAAACTATATCTTGTTCCAAATAATTCCATGTATGTATTGTGGTAGTATATATCCGACAGATAATCAAACTTATTAAACACATGTTCAGTTTTTGTTATCCAACAACTATGCATTCCTAATTTCTTTATCATTATATCTCCATACAAATACCTATAGTTTTCTCACTTCAAGTGTACATATTGTTCTTATTGTTTTCCATTCTATTTGCTTAACATAATAATATGTAATTCATTTCAAATAAATGCATGTATATATATTACGGCGGAACATATGGAAGACACAATCTAAAATTTCAACATACGTGTTCAATTTTCCCTTTATACAATTGCTCGCTACTTTATGTAAACCAAAAACAACACATTTTTAATGTGTTCTTCATTATATCTTTCCTTTATACAATTGCTCACTTCTTTATGTAAACCAACAACAACGCATTTTTAAAATTCCTCAAAGAAATGTGGTCTCATGGAATGCTATGATTGTAAGATATGCACAAAATAGCTCTAACAATGGTGCTCTCAAACTCGTTGAGGTAATAAAGAAATTTGGAATGTACCATAACCATTTAAGATTTTTTTTATATATAATTGCATATTTTGTCTCATTTTAGTTTCATGGAGAGATAATATGTTAAAGCACTTAGTCATTCTTTCAATCTACTTTGACAACAACACTTCACATTCAATACATTCTTGAGAGTGAGTATTAGCAAACTTAAATGTCTCACTTGCATTTGTAATCAATTATTACACAACTAACTGTTATCTAACATCCCTTCTAATGTATTTTGCAACATTTGTTATGGCTTTAATAGAAAATCAGTATTGTCAATCACACCCCTTATCAACAACAACTACAAAAGTAATAACTGTCTTTCTAAATCTAATAACATATACCATTCAGCGTTCACATTACATTGTACACATGCAATTGCTAGTTATAGGGCTGTTGATCTATCTCTCAAAATGACGAATGCAATTTAAAATATTTATATAGATTTATATTAATATTAACTACTCCACACATTTTTGTTCTAAGAAATTCGTGGCAAACTAGAACAATAAACCTATAAATCCCTGCGACTATAACCATTTGCTAATTCCAATGTTTATCATTAATTCATAAAACCACGTTCCACTTTTCAACTTATATACCCTCTTATTAATTAATTTCTTGTCATATTTCATAATTGTGTCATATCACAGAAAGGATCACTGTCAGCCTGCAATTCCATTCATTGCATTGTAAATTAGTGATTGACACCCACGCCTGCACAATTAATTCGAACAAGAATCGTTATATGATATTTACGGACATCTCTCTTTCAGGCGATAAATGATAGCTGTGTGTGATTGACAGCAATGTTTTCTTTTTTATGGCTGATTTCATTGTTTTCTAGACAATTTATCAAGGCGATCTATAAATTTCTCTCAACGGTAAAACCAGTGTTGAATATGGCTATGGCGGTCTCTTCTCTTTCTCTTTCTGTTCTTGTGTCCCTTTGCTTTCTGTCCTTTATTTTGTTCAACTCGAACCCGATCGAAGCGCGGGAGGTCAAAGGTTTATATTATTTACATTTTGTTTGCTTAAGAGTTTGAAGTAGTTTTTGCCCCACGTATATTTCGAAGCACAAATGTTAATAAAAGTTATGTCGCTGTGTAGCAGGTTTTCGTGATGGGGTAGCAGGTGTTACTTATGACGCTGAGTCGCAGTGCTGTTATTATAAGTCTAAAATGCTCTGCTGCTTCTCCAATCTTCCTAATCCTCCTAACGTAGATTTTGATCCCAGCCCACATAAATGTTGCCACAGATTGAACTTTTATCGTCTCCATCCTTTTCTTCTTTCTAATCCATAAGAACCATTGTATGAAGTGCTTCGATTTTGTGTGGCATTTTTAGGACGAGAGGCATGTACCTTACTTTGAATAATGCTTCCACAGCTGCCCACAAATCCTTTTACAGAGTGGAAAATAAAATATTGAAGTGAACTAATGTCTTGGAATGCCAATGAATGTCAAAAGTCTGAACACACATTGTCGTCTGAAATACCTCATGTGGTTTCATGTCAAAATAGAGGAAGAGCCTTCTTATTCTACTCTCTGGAAAGAAGAAATGAAAACAATTATTCAAGATAAAGCATAATTAGTTTTAAATCTTTAAATATTTTCACTAGCCCCAATAGTAGTTTTAGGGCATTACAATGGGCTTGAAAATTGTACTGAAGCAAAGAAAATGTGTCGATCTGAAACTAGAGGTATAGATCATTGTTGTCATTGTAATGAAGTTTTTTTTTCCTTTCCTTTCTCTTTTTTGGGGTATAATGCTAAAATCTATCAAAATCCACACAGATAAAGGAAATAGTGCACAACATATGTAACGACCCAAAACCAAGCACACACGAACAACACAATGAAATACATGATAACTTTTTTTTGACTTGCTTGACACATAACACAACGCAACATGTTATCACCAAGGATACAACTAACACTGTGAACAACTTGATACAAGGACGGCCATAACGGCAGCACGGAGACGTTCACACCTATCAAGGACAATACATATTTTTTTTTGACAAGACAACATGGAAGTCCA